>CM060389.1:82135978-83335978 GCA_030545235.1 Helianthus tuberosus
AATTGTTTTAGAAAGACCAGAGGGGTTATCAACCTTTGAAGAGATAGAAAACTATCAATTCAAACCAACCTGGTCTGATGAATGTGACATCCTTGAAAACTTTAAGCTAATGGATTTTTTCACAATTGAGGTTGTCAAAGCACCCAAGGACAAAATCATTCCTCTAAAATACATCCCAGCAGAGGTTAAAAACTCTGTTGAAAAGAGGAAGAAAAGAGAAAAAGTTAAAAACCTGTTTTGTGATTTTTGTGAAAAGAAGAACCATGCTACAAAAGACTGTTTTCTTCTAAAAGCTTATGATATAAACAAAACAAGTGTCATTGAGCCTGCACCTAGTGGATAATTTGTAGAAAAACAAATCATTTTACTCAACAGTGTGTGTGTCTCAAAACTTTTGAGGTTAAAAGAAAAGAGTTTGCATCAAAAACACTGGAGAGTCCACAAAAACCTACCCCCAAAAACAAACAGACCTTTGTGCCTGTTCAAACATATGTTACTAAGTAATTGAACAAAATCTATGTTCCCAAAGAGGTATAAGTAACAAATGCACCACCAACAACCAATTCCCAAGAGGATATGGTCAACCATCTTATCAAAAGGTCCCTTATGCTTATGAAGCCTACAAAAGGCCCTCTAAGCCAAAAATGAATAGGCATCCTTGGTTATCAACATCTAACAGCAGATGGTCCACAACAGCGGTTACAAAATCTGCACAAGAATATGTTCAAATCCCTAACCTAACCACTGTTCATGCTCCTGGACTTAAGGCTGACCTATATGTGACCCCATCCAAAGCCATCTTTGCTTTGGAGACCCACCTGAACTAATTTGTTACTTGATGTGCAGGGAACTTCTGGATGCTTAGATAGTTTATGGTATGTAGATAGTGGAGGCTCCAGGCACATGATTGGATGTAGAGCCCTACTCAAAGATTTCAAAAAATATGGAGGGGGTGATATATCCTTTGGTAACAATTCAAAAGGGAAGGTGTTGGGGTCAGGGACAGTGCAGGCTGGGAAACTCAAGTTTGAAAATGTCAATCTTAAATTTAACCTCCTTAGTGTTTCACAAATGAGTGACAAGGGCTATGGGTCATTTTTCACTAAGGGAACTTGTAGATTATTGGGCCAGAAGTGGTTAAAAAGATTGTATAAATCATAGTCGTGAGTAAAACAGCTTGTTGCCCAAAGGAGTGGCAATGTGTATGTGGTTGATGTGTTGAAAGATAACCTAATGGCTGATGCTTGTATGTTATCAGCTGCCTCTACCAAAGAGACAGAATTATGTCATAGGAGGCTTTGGCACACAAATCTTAAGACTATCACCGCACTCTCAAAATAAGGCCTTGTAAGAGGTCTCCCAGAAAAAACTTTTTACTTGAAATAAGCATTGTGTTTCCTGTCTAAAAGGTAAACAACATAAAAGCTCATATAAGTCCATTGAAGAGTCCAAAACAACCAAGTGTTTACAAATGTTGCACCTGGATTTGTTTGGCCCAATAAAAATCATGAGTTTGAAAAAGAAAATATATTGTCTGGTTATTGTTGATGATTTTTCTAGGTTTACATGGACTTATTTTTTACACTCTAAGGATGAGACTGCAGGCATTTTGCAAGACTTTGTCAAACAGGTTGAAAAACAATTTGATTTGCTAGTAAAAGTCTTTCGAAATGATAATGGAACAAAGTTTAGAAACAAGAAGTTGGATGAGTTCTGTGTGGCAAAAGGGATTTTAAGGCAGTACAGCATCCCAAGAACACCATAACAGAATGGGGTGGTTGAAAGGAAAAACAGAACTTTGATAGAAACTCTGTTATGTGTAGAGGCTGTAAACACTACTTGTTGTGTGCAGACAGAGTTTTAATCAACCATAGGCATCAAAAGACTGCCTATGAAACTCTGTTCAAGATTAAACCACTGATCTCCTATTTCAAAATCTTTGGCTACCCATGTTTTATTATAAACTTTAAAAGATTCAATTTCAAAATTTGCAGCCAAAGTGGATTGTGGTTATCATCTGGGATACTCAACCACTGCCAAGGCCTATAAAGTGTTTAACATAAGGACTAGGTGTGTGGAAGAGACTTTGAATGTAAAGTTCAATGAACTTTCATCATTGAAAATCCCAGCAAATCCTGTTGAACTGTTTGACCTTGATAAATTTACATTTGAAGATGTGTCTGTCAAGACTAACCCTGCAGGTACTCCACAATCTGTCTCAAAAGATAATGGATGTGATATTGTGATTCCACAATACAAAGTCACTACCACCATCAGAGGATCAGATGTTCAAAACAATTGTCAAAACTCTGCCACTGCTGAATCAACAGTTGTTGATCAAACCTCTGCCACTTCATCAAGTCTAACCTCTATTGATAAAAATCCATCATCTGTGGATAAAAACCAACATTGTGCCACACTCATTTCTCCTATTCATCCACCTCCATCACCAACAGATGTTGGCTCTTCAAAATTGCCAACAGATGTTAGCTCAGATGATACACATCTGCAGCCTTCCCCATTCAATACCATTTTTCCTTATAAGGGGAATCTAAACTTCCTTAAATTTCATCCACCAGACCAAATCATTGGCAAAATCAGTGAAGGGGTTCTCACAAGAATTCAATCCCAAAACATCCGTCTTTTTACAGGCTTTCTATATCTCATCCAATCAGTCAAGTACCAAGAGGCACTAAAAGACAATAGTTGGGTAGAAGCAATGCACGAGGAGCTCCAACAGCTTAAAAGACAACAAGTATGGGAACTTGTACAACTGCCTAAGGATGTATGTCCAATTGGCACAAAGTGGTTCTTCAAGAACAAAACTGATGAAAGGGGCATTGCTGTCAAGAATAAAGTCAGGTTAGTGGTTAAAGGTTTAGACAACAAGTGGGCATAGATTATGATGAGACTTTTGCTCATGTGGCTAGACTTGAAGCCATCAGACTGTTCTTAGCCCTTGATGTCAACCACAACATCAAGGTGTATCAAATGGATATAAAATGTGCATTCTTGTATGGAAAGATCTAAGAAGAGGTGTATGTTTGTCAACCTCTAGGTTTTGAAGATGCCATTTATCCTGATCATGTCTACAAGCTCAACAAAGCTTTGTGTGGCTTGAAACAAGCACCAAGAGCCTGGTATGAAACTCTCTCCACTTTTCTAATTTCAATTGGGTTTACAAGGGGTAAAATTGACAAAACTTTGTTTTTGAAATGGAAAGGGAGGGATCTGATGACATCATCTTTGGATCCACATGTACCTCCATGTGTGAAGAGTTCAGAAAACTCATGACAGCAGAGTTTGAAATGAGTGCCATGGGTGAACTCCAATGCTTTCTTGGTCTCTAAGTTAAGCAATTGCAAAATGGAACATTCATTCATCAAAGTAAATATGTAAAAGAACTTTTAAACAAATTTGAGATGAATGGTTGTAAACCATGTAGTACATCCATGGCAACCACAAAGCTTGTCACTGCTGATGAAAAAGATGACTTTATTGATCAGACTTTATACAAAAGCATGATTGGGTCTTTATTGTACCTAACTGCATCAAGGCCAGACATCATGTTTGCAACATGTGTCTGTGCCAGATCCCAGTCAGCACCTAGGAAGTCTAAGCTCATTGCTATGAAAAGAATATTTGGATACATAAAAGGTTCTCCCACACTTAGTATCTGGTATCCTTCTAATTGGCAACCACAAAGCTTGTCACTGCTGATGAAAAAGATGACTTGGTGGCTCAGACTTTATACAAAAGCATGATTGAGTCTTTATTGTACCTAACTGCATCAAGGCGAGACATCATGTTTGCAACATGTGTCTGTGCCAGATCCTAGTCAGCACCCAGGAAGTCTAAGCTCATTGCTATGAAAAGAATATTCAGATACATAAAAGGTGCTCCCACACTTGGTGTCTGGTATCCTTCAAATGGGAATATGAAGTATTCAGGTTTCTCAAATAGTGACTTTGCTGGATGCAACACCACAAGGAAGTCTACATCAGGAGGGTGTCAATTTCTACGCAATTGCTTAGTATCTTGGTAAAGCAAAAAGCAAGCAGCTGTTTCCACATCCATTGCTGAAGCAAAATACATTGCTGCTGCAAGTTGTACAGCCTAACTGTTGTGGCTTCAAAACCAGTTTTTGGATTTTGGTATAACTGCTCTAAAGACTCCTCTCATGTTGGATAGTCAAGCAGCTAAAAATATCATTAAAAATCCAGTATCCCATTCAACCACCAAGCATATTGACATCAAACATCACTTTGTGAGGGATTGCTACAAAAAAAGGTTTGATTTGTCTACATCATGTTCCAACTCAGGATCAGCTGGCATATGTGCAAACAAAAGCATTAGACACATCTACCTTTGAAAGCTTGATCTCTAGGATTGTCATGCTTAACATGGATTAGAAGGCAAAAACTTGTTTTCCATGAATAAAAAGAATTAAAATGTTTTCAGAAAATAAAAAACCCATCCTTAAAATATCTTAAAATGAAAGGTTTTCATGAATCCTTAAAGTCTATCCATAACCAGTAATGTTTTAAACCTCTGATAGGCTAAAAATTCACCCACTACTGAAAGGTATCATCTGTTTTCCATAATCCACTGTTCATGGACCACTGCTGATCAAACAGCTGATGGTCTCAACCCTGATGTCTATCCACTGATAGACTAAAATCAACCACTGTTCATCTACTGTTCCCAACCACTGTTATTGGCCAACAATGGTTCCCAAACAACTATCTTCCACTTTTTCAGCAGAGGTTGTCACGTGGACAGATGTTAGCCGTCAGATCTTTGAAACCGTTGCCAAGTCAGCATTCACTTTTCCACTTTATAAAACCTTGTTTTATCCCCAAACAGAGCTTTTACTCACCGTATCCAATTAAAAATTTCTCCAAATTGGTTACCATCTTCTTCTTCACTTCTTCTTTAACCTTACGCAATTTCCGACTTCGATAATTGGTTTTGACAATTAAAAACCCTCATAACTACCTCCCCATTTTCGAGAAAACCGACAAAAACATTGCCTTCCGCTCAATAATTGACATCCTTGAATCCTCCAAATATAAAGCAATTTTTAATGCCGATGCACCAATTTACCAAGATACAATCCAAGATTTTTGGACAAATGCTAAAATTGAAGAACAAAACAACGAGCCCTTTGGTATAACTTCAAAAGTCGGAGGTGAACTAGTTGATATAACCCCAACCACCATTTCAACAACATCTGGGTTAAACGACTTGGGAGGTAAGACATCTTTTCCTAAAAGTGAGTTTCATACAGAGTTGATTGAGAGGTGGTATGATGGACAGTTAAAAGGGGCTACTATGTTAAAACCAAATTTTCCACCTCCAATGAAATTCTTTTTCCACACCCTCTTAACATGTCTCTCTGCAAAAACCAGTGCTTTCAATGAAATACCTTTGAAAATTCAGTACTTGGAGTATGCAATTTCAACAAAATTTAGATTTTAACTACTCCCAAGCACTGTTTCAAGATTTGGTTTCAAATATGAAAAATCATTGAAAAAGGGGAAAAATGATGGTTTTCTCATGTGATGGCAATGGGTCGGGTTCGGGTCAGGTATTGGTAATCCCATACCCATACCCGGTTGTAAAATCATGTCCCATACCCGGCCCAATACCCGTCGGGTATTTGTCGGGTAATTACCCATCGGGTATCGGGTATACCCGCGTGTATCGAGTATACCCATTAGTTTGTTAAAAGATATACGTTGGGATTTCCAAATACATTTTTTTACGATTATAATTATTATATAATTTTATTTATACAACAACTATCATAAACAAAAAAATGTACATTACATACATATAAATTATATCATAAATTAATAATAACTTTATACTTATACACATACGTGTATATACTTCACAACATATAAAATATAAATACCATTATTAAATACATATACAAAAAGAAAGTTTATTTTTTTCACATTATGAACATACAAAAATAAATCACTAATAGACAAACGTTAATGAAAAATAAAAATATAAATTAAAAAATTCGGGTATATAATCGGGTATATAGTTCGGGTAAACGGGTATATGGTTTCGGGTAATCGGGTCGGGTATCACCTAATCCCATACCTGACCCATACCCGTGAAATTTTTTAAAACTAATCCCATACCCGACCCAATACCCGTCGGGTATCGGGTATACCCGTCCCATTTGTGTCGGGTATTGGGTATACCCATCGGGCTCGGGTATTTTTGCCATCCCTACTCATATACCTAAGACTATTAAGCTCCTACTAGCAAAAACATGTTTCTAAAAAGGCTTTTGAGCAAGGTGCTACTTTTAAAATGAAGAGTCCAACTTCTGAAACTTTTACTCGCCTTATGGCCAATGAGTCAAATGTTTCCAAAACACAAGCAAAGGGAAATGAGCAAATTTTAGATGAGTCCACATCTGCTCCTCAAACCTCTGTTGCTGAGCCCACTACTCTTGGTGATCACAGCACCACAACCACTGCTGTGAAACCCCCACCAACAAAACCCAAAAAGACAAAAACCAAATCCAGAAAGCCCACCAAACCCAATAAAAAGGGTCCTTTAGAAGATGAGATCCCAGAGGTTAACCCAGTGACAACCCCAATGTCACTTGAAACCACTGCTGCTACTTCCTCACAGCATGAGGAAAGATCTCAACCTATAGACCAAACTCCTAATGTTTCCTCACAAAAGGAACATTTTGTAAACACATGGACACCACAATATGAAGCAATACTTTCATTTGAAAGTATGCTTAAAAGCCCTTCTCCTGGGGCAATGTCACTTTCAACACCACACCCTTCATCTCTTATTCTACCAATCCTTGTACCACTGTTTGAAGCAATTGACATTCAGACCCAAAGCAGTCCCTCTCACCAACACATTACTGAGAGTACAACACCAGAAATGACTATGTCTGAACCTGTTCAATCTACTATCCCACAAACAGTTGAGGAGGTTACACCTCTTGAGTTTTACGAAACTCTTGATGGTAGTTCAAGTGGCGCATCTACTACAATTGTTGAATCCACTGATTTACATTTGGACAGTAGTTTCATCTCTAAGACTCCCTTGAAGGCAACCACTATTGAGGCTACTAAGGTAACCTCTGTTCCAGTGGGAAGTCCCCGGAACCAATTAAAATGGGCATTTTTCTGATGATATGGAGTCTACTCCTATCACCAAAACAAATACAACCACCTCTGTTAGGAATTCAGTTGATCCTATTAAGTTAGGTGATGAATTATGATACAAAGAATTGACGGATAGAATGTCTTCTATGGAAAACACTGTTGGTGAAATGAAGGATCTTATGCAACAGATGTTGGAGGCTTCTAAATGTCAGCCTTGTACTCAGCAAATCTCCCAAGAAATCTGGAATTCTATCCAACCAATCCTTGCTGCTCAAAGGGAATTAGTTGAACTCAACCACAACAACCATATAGAGTTGATAAGAATAATGGTTGAGGCTAGGTACAAAGATACTCAAGAAGACATCAGGGGTATCAAAGAATCCCAACAAAATATTACTTGCTCCTCCCATGTACCAATCTTTGAAAAAGTTGATGAAGATGATGCCAAAAACGGGGAGAAAGATTCAATGAGAAAGCTGGTTGCTGATCCTAAAGCAAAACCAAAGGGTCAACAAAAACAAAAGCTAGGGTATGTCAAAGAAACTTTTTCAAAATCTTCATAAAAATCAGATGTTGGAAAGAAAAAGGGAATTCATGAGACCCTTAATATCCAAACTGATGAGAAGATTTCAACAAAGTAGAAGAAGCAAGATACAGAAGAGAGTAAAGCCTACAACTAGAAGAAAGAACATGAAGAGAAGATGAGGAGGGAAAACATTGGTACTTCTCAAAGAAGGAAGTCTTTTAGAAACAATAGACCACCAATAGCCACTTTTCCCAAAACATCTGCTGCTCCTAAAAGGCTTGTATCCACTGCTACACCAACAACCAAATCTTCACCTAAAAAACCACCACAAAAGAAGCAGGAAACAGCTTCAAAACTACCCTCCTCACCCACTAAACCAACAGATGTTGATGCAACTAAAGCATCAACATATGTTAAGCCAACAGCTGTTGAGACACCTGCTGTCTCAGCAGAGGTTAGCCAAACACCCAAAAGATTCTCGTCACTCCACCCTCATCATCTCCACTTATAAATACACTTCACAATCCACCCATTGGTACACTTCCATCTGTCATCCTTTTAGCTGCTCAATATCCTCTAGAACTACTTACAGTTCAAAGTGAAATGAAATCTTTTTATAAGATAGAGGATCCATCCAAAAGAACCTTCCCATCTCTCTATAGCTTCAGACAACCTTAGAATTTAGATGAATATTTAAAGTTGAAAGCAAAACAAGCAGAGGTTACAGCCATAGAAGAAAGCAAAGGGTTATGTGACAGGAGATACCAAGGTATGATATCACATGGGCTTAACAAAGTCAGAAAGCTTGAAGACTTTGCTAAAGACCTTAGTAAATCCATGTCTGAGCAGCCATTGGATACTGAGCTTCAAGAGGAACTAAGGGTTGATTACTTAGACCACATAATGAAGCACAAGCCCTACAAAGCAACCAAGGCCAAATTCAAGGACTGGTCAGTAGATGCGCTCAAGGATGAAATTGATAAAATCACAAAGATGAACAATGATCCTCTTGTCAAGAAAACCGCACCAAATTAGAAGAAATCCAAGCAAAATGATCCAGATGAAGCATTAAAGTTCTAGAGAATGAGAGCAGAACTTGTTGTTGCTGATTATGGGTCTGCAAGGTCAATAGCTAGATGGTCAAAACTTAATGTTGAAGAGACAGGTGATATTTGTGCTTCTGTGAACACTGTACGATGAAGAACAATTTCAATATCAATGAAACATTGTGTTTTGATCCCAATATTTGTTTATTATGTTTGACAATTTCACGTTTTATTTCTTGTTCAATTTCGAGCTTTTAAACAATTTCTAGAAAGTTATACGCAAACTGCTACGTAAACTTACTCAGTTTAACGCGACATACACTCTGGGACAGTGATATAAGCTAAACATACCTTAAATATCCTTTACATATCTTAGAAATAAGTTTTGAAGGATTTGGTATGGCAAAAACAAGTTTATTCGTTCACAAGGACTATTTGCGACAAACTACGAAAGTCTACCAATTCGCATAGCAACGTACACTCTGGAACAAGGTCATAAGCTAAACATACCCTAAATTCCCTAAATGCCCTTTATATACCTTAGAAATAAGTTTTGAGGGGTTCGGTATGTGAAAATATGCTTATTCGATCAAAGGGACTAAAAGCGTTAAAACTGCGAAACTATGCAAACTCGCGTATTTCTTAATACGGACCATATCCGTACATCCAAAAAATTTTATAGTCATTAAAATATTGTATTTTAGTGATGGGAATGCAAAAATTTCATTCGTTTCGCAATTTGGGTCGTTTTTGAGCATAATTCAAGTAAAATATACTTTAACTTCATCATGGAGCTTGAAAATGGGGTTAACGAGTGCTAGAAGTGCCGAAATGCGACGAATCAAGTTTAGGGGCCAAAGCTGCCAAAAAGCAAACTTTCTACCCCTGTTACAGCATTACGGTCTGCAAACCAGGGACCTATGCGGTCCGTAAAGCCTGCCTAAAACCATCAAACTGAGCAGCCCCTTGTTTTTCTTGTGTGTTGGCCAAGTATAGGTGTTTCCCAAGCAATAAACCTGATCAAGACACTTGTAATGATCTCTTAAAGCCTTGCTAAACACACAAAACACTTGGCATCATCCTATGCATTCTTGATTCCTATAAATAGCAAGCTCCATCAAACCCCACAATTTGCTCATTCATTATTCATTCTCACATCTCCTCTACTTGGAGGCTACTACTTGTTAGAGGCTTCCTAATTGAGTTTTCTTAGTCATCTTTCCTTCCTAGAACACTTGTAAGTGTTCTTCCTAGTCTTGTTTATTTATTTCAAGCTAAAAGTCAAATAGTGTTTGACCTTCGTCTTTGACCATGATTTGGTCAAGACAAAGTTCAATTGAACTTTGCAACATGATCGTAATCACGATGGTTATAGTCCCTTGCGACTATACCTACTGATTACCATGTTGACTAGTCGAAGTGACGAGTCAAAGTTTCAGTCAAAATGCACGATTATGTGCATTTTGCAACGGAACTATTTTCTGGTATCAAAACACTTTGTTTTGATACCAAATCAGTTTTCTAACTTAGTTAAACATGCTTTAACATGTTTAACTCGTCACTTCTACTTTAGTGATTATTTAGGGTCGTAAGTCAAGCGGTCT
The DNA here is from genome assembly GCA_030545235.1 of Helianthus tuberosus. Taxonomy (NCBI): domain Eukaryota; kingdom Viridiplantae; phylum Streptophyta; class Magnoliopsida; order Asterales; family Asteraceae; genus Helianthus; species Helianthus tuberosus. The sequence continues at coordinate 82,146,309 of CM060389.1, forward strand.
TAACAACCGCTTAGACTTTCAAATTCGACCCGTTTGGTTTAGGATCCAACCAAACATATATTGTGACCATAGTTGTATAGGGAATAACCTTTCGAGGTTACACCTTATAGTTATTTCTTGGGTCATATTGTCAACAAGCAAGGTATTCATGTGTATCCTTCCAAAATCGCAGCGATTAGGGATTGGAACACTCCTACTACTCCTACAGAAGTTCGCTATTTTCTTGGTCTTGCTGGTTATTATCGACGATTCATTGCGAACTTCTCAAAAATCACGGTCCCCCTCACTTCTTTGACTCAAAAGAATAAGCCTTTTGAGTGGGGACCCAAGCAAGAGGAAGCTTTCCAAACACTAAAACGAAAACTTTGTGATGCTCCTTTCTTATCTTTACCTGATGGTAATGACGATTTCGTTGTCTATTGTGACGCATCGAATCTAGGCCTTGGTTGTGTTCTCATGCAACGAGGTAAAGTCATAGCCTATGCGTCAAGACAATTGAAAATTCACAAGAATAACTACACAACTCATGATCTTGAGTAAGGTGCTGTGGTTTTTGCTCTCAAAATCTAGAGACACTACCTCAATGACATGAAGTGTTTGGTTTTCATAGACCACAAAAGTCTCCAACATATTTTCAATCAAAAGAAGCTAAACATGAGACAACGAAGCTAGGTTGAACTCTTGAGCGATTACGATTGCGAGATTCACTACCATCCTGGTAAGGCGAATGTCGTAGTCGATGCACTAAGTCGAAAGGAACGTGTCAAGCTACATTGTGTTCGAATTCTATCTGATATCCAAACATGTATCCTTCAAGCACAACATTCATATGTTACCCAAGGCTTGTTGAAAAATGAGCTACCACTTAATCTCGAGCTTCAACTCGAAACAAAGGAAAATTGGTTACTCTATTTCAAGAACCGATTATGGATTCCTAGTCCAGACGATCTCCGCACCCTAGTGATGGACGAAGCTTATAAGTCTCGTTATTCAATCCATCCTGGTGCTGACAAAATGTACAGGGATCTTCGTACTCAGTATTGGTGGCTGGGTATAAAGAAGGACGTTGCCTTGTATGTGTCTATATGCCTAACTTATCTCAAAGTCAAGGCTGAACATCAACGACCATCTGGTTTACTTGAACAACAAGAAATACCAGTAGGGAAGTGGGAGAACATTGCGATGGATCTCATCACCAAGTTACCGCGCACATCTAGAGGTCATGTTACCATCTGGGTAGTCATTTATCGTCTAACAAAATCAGCACACTTTTTACCAATTCGCGAGGATCTATCTGCTGATATACTTGCCAAGATATATGTTGATGAGATTGTATCTCGACATGGTGTTCCTTTGAACATCATATCTGACCGTGATGCTCGATTCTCATCTCACTTTTGAAAAACCATGCAATCTGCTATGGGAACCCAGCTAAATCTGAGCACTGCTTATCATCCCCAAACGGATGGACAATCCGAGAAGACGATACAAACACTGGGGGATATGCTTAGAGTATGTGTGATAGACTTTGGTGGTAATTGGGATTCAAATCTACCGTTGATCGAGTTCTCTTACAACAATAGTTATCTTGCTAGCATCAATATGGTGCCTTTTGAAGCTTTATACGGTCGAAAATGTCATTCACCTGTCTGTTGGAATGAGGTCAGTGTAGCTCAGCTTCTGGGCTTGAACTCATTCTGGAAACAACAGACAAAGTCAAGAAAATTCGCGATAATCTTCTAACAGCTAGAAGCCATCAAAAGAGTTATGCGGACATGCGGCGCAAGCCCTTAGAATTTCAAGTCGGAGACCATGTCCTACTCAAGGTATCCCCTTGGAAGGGAGTGGTGAGATTTGGAAAGAAGGGAAAACTTGCACCACGATACGTTGGACCATTTAGGATTGTTGAAAGAATCGGAAAGGTTGCCTATCGACTTGAGCTACCTCCTGAACTTGGGAATATTCACCCAACATTCCATGTGTCCAATTTAAAGAAGTGTTTAGCCGATACTAATCTTCACATCCCTCTCGAGGAAATTCAAGTTGATGACACAATGCAATTTGTCGAGAAACCTGTGGAGATAATGGACCGTGAAGTCAAGAGACTAAAGCACAAACGAATACGGATTGTCAAAGTTCACTGGGAATCCAAATGTGGCCCAGATTTACTTGGGAACACGAGGACCAAATGAAGGCGAAATATCCACATTTGTTTTCACAAGTTTCCTATAGCTAAAATTTCGGGACGAAATTTCCTAAAGTAGGGGAGACTGTGACATTTGTGCTTCTGTGAACACTGTACGATGTAGAAAAATTTCAAATATCAATGAAACATTGTGTTTTGATCCCAATATTTGTTTATTATGTTTGACAATATCACGTTTTAATTCTTGTTCGATTTCAAGCTTTTAAACAATTTCTGGAATGTTATACGCAAAACTCTACGTAAACATACTCAGTTTAACGCGATGTACACTCCAGGACAGTGACGTAAGCTAAACATACCTTAAATATCCTTTACATAGCTTAGAAATAAGTTTTGAAGGATTCGGTATGGCAAAAACAAGTTTATTCGATCACAACGACTATTTGCGACAAACTATGAAAGTCTACCAATTCGCATAACAACGTACACTCCAGAACAAGGTCATAAGCTAAACATACCCTAAATACCCTTTACATATCTTAGAAATAAGTTTTGAGGGGTTCGGTATGTGAAAATATGTTTATTTGATCAAAGGGACTAAAAGCGTCAAAACTGCGAAACTATGCAAACTCACGTAATTCTTAATACGGACCATATCCGTACATCCAAAAAATTTTGTAGTCATTAAAATATTGTATTTTAGTGATGGGAATGCAAAAATTTCATTCGTTTCGCAATTTGGGTCGTTTTCGAGTCCGTTACGATTTTCGTCGTAATTAACCGAAAAACGTAACCGATAGCCAAACGAACCGACAGCCAAACGAACCAACATCCGTGACATTTTTGAGCATAATTCAAGTTAAATATATTTTAACTTCATCATGGAGCACGAAAATGGGGTTAACGAGTACTAGAAGTGCCGAAGCACGACGAATCAAGTTTAGGGGCCAAAGCTGCCAAAAAGCAAACTTTCTACCCCTGTTACAGCCTTACGGTCCGCAAACCAGGGACCTATGCGGTTCGTAAAGCCTGCCCAGAACCAGCAAACTGATCAGCCCATTGTTTTTCTTGTGTGTTGGCCAAGTATAGGTGTTTTCCAAGCAATAAACCTCATCAAGAAACTTGTAATGATCTCCTAAAGCCTTGCTAAACACAAAAAACACTTGGCATCATCCTATGCACTCTTGATTCCTATAAATAGCAAGCTCCATCAACCCCACAATTTTCTCATTCATTCTTCCTTCTCACATCTGCTCTACATGGAGGCTACCACTTGTTGGAGGCTTCCTAATTGAGTTTTCTTAGTCATCTTTCCATCCTAGAACTCTTGTAAGTGTTCTTCCCAGTCTTGTTTATTTGTTTCAAGCTAAAAGTCAAACAATGTTTGACTTTCAGATTTGACCATGATTTAGTCAAGACAAATTTCAATTAAACTTTGCAACGTGATCGTAATCATGATGGTTATAATCCCTTGTGACTATACCTACTGATTACCACGTTGACTAGTCGAAATGACGAGTCAAAGTTTCGGTCAAAATGCACGATTATGTGCATTTTGCGACGGAACTATTTTCGGGTATCAAAACACATTGTTTTGATACCAAATCAGTTTTCTAACTTTGTTAAACATGTTTTAACATGTTTAACTCGTCACTTCTAGTTTAGTGCATATTTAGGGTCGTAAGTTAAGCGGTCTTAACAACTGCTTAGACTTTCGAACCCAACCTGTTTGGTTGATCATTAGGATCCGACAAATAAATATTGTGACCATAGTTGTATTGGGAATAACCTTACGAGGTTATATCTTATGGCCATTTCGTTTGATTAGTTGTATGATAGGTAGTTTATATGCCTTTGGAAAATGACCAAAATGCCCTTTTTGTGCATAAATTCAATTTAAGCATATGTAACCTAAATTTTGACACTTAAATTGATTGTGCAACATTATTAAACATTTTAGGCATATAAGACTTATCATAGGACTAGTTAGACCATTCGAACGCGCTTTTGCGCAAATGACACGTTAAAGTAGCGGAAACTAACTTAACGGGTCATAACGTGTCAAAAGCACTTAGGATTGCTTTTAAATCAGAATGTAGGCTTTGTTAAACCATATCATATGAGTTCCAACACTCATTTTGTTTACAAGACCTCATTCTATCCGATCTCCTGATTTAGGTCCCGATTTATTAACATAGTGATTCGATACTAGGTGCCACTTGATTACTTGATTTCCCGAGCTTTGTTAGTTCACTTAATCAATGATACTTTGCAATCTCAAGTGAGTACAGAGTTCCCCTATTTTATGCTTTCAATTTTTTTTACGGTAATTCATATGTGCTAAAACAATTTCGAGTTTTCAAAAACAAATACTATGGTTTATATTAAACACAACGATTTCAATAATGTGAACGAACTTGTTGGTGCGTTGATTCATAACACGAATGACATTCATTAGCTTTGGCCGATCCGACCAGTAGTATGTTATGGTACCATAGGATCTGACAAATCCTGTTATCGGACTATCCCCATGGATTTGGTGGGAAATGTGGGTAACGACATAATCTGTGATTTTAACAAACCCTTTGGTGGTTTCTTAGTCGATTTAAAGATACCATTTTGTGGTATAGTCGAGTCACACAGGTTTGAGTGTATTCAAATAGAACGACCAAAAGTTTTCACAATTAAAACACGGACAATTGAACGCTGGTTGTTGGTGCACTGATGTCTGTTAACTTCTTCTTTATCAAGTCTTGTAATGTATTAGATAGATCACGGCATGGAAATCGAGAAAACAGGGTTGAAGGTAATTCTGCTTGAAAGGTGCCTAAGACATTTCAAACGGAATTAGAATTTCAAGCGAAATTAACTAATTCTGCACGGAATTAGGTAATTCCGTTTGAGATGGTGATTCTGTTTGAGATGGTTTCAAGCAGAATTAGAACTCAATAAATCGGAGTGTGCTTGGTTCATTTGAAACGAAATTAGGTCATTGTATCTTAGTCGAGGTGCTGCCGAATTGTTATCAGAATTGTAAAAAGCTCAGATTCAATCAATAAGAAGATAATTAGAAAGGAACAAGTTGTTTTACATCAATTACATTGATTCCGCCTTTGTTTTTGATGCTGAACTCTTCATATTGACTCGTTAGGGTCACACGACGATCCAACAAGTGGTATCAGAGCTTAGGACGAGGAGTTCATACCAATTCAGCTTGATTTCATCGGATTCTCACACTTCTACTCATTCTTTTCTGATTTAAACAAAATTTAACGGTTGAAATAGCTTAAAACTCACACATATCAAGAGAAACATAGTTTTAACTAATCCTTGAAAGAATTGGACCTTAATTCGAACAAATTCTGATAAAATTGGTTAATTCTGTTTGAAAATCTGTTTGAAATTGCTGACGTCATCGTAATCCCGTTTGAAAGTATCATTGTAATTCCAAACGGAATTACACTTTGGGTCTAATTCCGCTTGAAAAGTGCTGACCATTTCAAACGAAATCTAATTTCGTTTGAAACATTCAAACGAAATTACTGATTCCGCTTCAAAGTAGCTAATTCCGTTTGAATTGGCTTAATCTCGCTTGAAATACCTTAATTTCGTTCGAATTTGTATTCCGCGTGAACTGGTAATCTCATTTGAAAGTTAATATCGTTTGAAAAGCCTTATCGCGTTTGAAGAAGTTAATTTCGTTTGAAGCAATTCCGCTTGAAAATATTTTTCAAAATTTCAAAAATTTTTCTAAGTGTTTGTTGACTGTTTCAGGTACTTGAAAGATGGATGAGTTCATGAATCCATTCTATGACGTTTTTGCCTTTGCTGGAAATGGTGAAGATTATATTTCAAACGACACATCAAACAACACAAATAAGAATGCTCCTAGTGTGAGAAAGACTCTTTCTGATGCATTAGGTGTGGAGGGTGCTTATGGGACGTACAACAAACCTCCCAAGTTGATGGCGATAGAAGATTACAATAAATGGGTGAAAAAGTTTGAAGAATTGCTCAAAGCATTTGCATATCCAAGTTGGAAGATGTTGAAGAATGGTTTTGTTATGGGAGATCAGATTTTGAGAATTTGACAAAAAATGACGAAATAGACAGATATGTTGCTAAACAGAAGTGCATTGCCTTAATTCATCAGTCTGTGAGAGACATCATAGCATTGATTGAATACATGAATTCAAAAGATCTATGGGCTAAATTGAAAATAAAATGTGAGGGTAGTGCAGAGATAGTCAAAAACAAAAAGAAATTGTTAAGAAAAGAGTTTGATCTTTTTGGTTGTTTGAAAAATGAGTCTGTTTCTAAGATGATTGAAAGATTCGGACATCTGAAAATGGAGCTGGCGAGACATGGAATCATTTATTCTCGAGAAGAACTTGTTGATAAGCTGTTTGACTCATTGCCGGATGACAATGATTGGCAATACTTTGCATTGATGCTGAAGAATACTATCGAGTCGGAGAAACTGACGGTTGATTTGTTGATTGAAAGACTAGAAAGCCATGAGCTGGAGATCAAGAAATCTTTCAAAGTCAATCATTCTTCATATCAACAGAATGTCAGTTTATATTACAGAGGAGATGGAATTCCAAAGAATGTGTCTCCTAAAACAGCTTTCTCAGCTGAATGTTCTTACAAGTCAAATCAAGAAAGTCCGAGCAGTGGTTTTCAAAGTGGTTCATCATCAAAAACTCCAAGCCAATTTGTTCCGAAGAATTTATTCTAGTGTAATATTGCTGAAGATCTGAAGAATGCACAAAACTTTAGTGAGGAATCAGCAAAACAACAAATGGTGTTCTTAGCGTCTGTTCTAGAGTCGTACGAGAGCCTGGTTGCGGGTAAGATTGGAAACACAAATCTCACCAAGGAGGATTATGACCAGATCGATCCAGAAGAGATGGAGTTGATCGACATCAGGTGGTGTATGGCTAGTGCGGTTAGACGAGCTCAAAGGTTCATGGAGATTACGGGCAGACATTCAATTGGCGGACCTTCCACCAAATTAGGGTTTGATAAATCAAAGGTCACGTGCTTCAGATGCAAACAAAAGGGACATTTTAAACGCGAATGTCGAAACGCACCTGGTGATGATACTGCAAATCCATTCAGAGAGGATTATTACAAGAGAGCTATCTACCATCAAAACAAATCTGAACCTCCCAGAATGAAGTAGCTTGAAGATACCCCCAAAGAAAAATCAAGAGCTCTTGCTGTCATTCATGATGACGAGGGATACGATTGGAGCGATGTGTTACCAGAGGAGAATGTAGTAGGCTATGCGTTTGTCGTAAAAACCTATTCCTTTCAGAGATAGCAGAAATGAAAAAGAGAAATACATCAACATGAAGGTGAAAGCTGTAGACAGTATGGTTAGAATGTCTCGTATATACAATGAAGCAAAGAGAGCAAAAAGATGGGATGCTGATAGAGAATGTTACCTAGATCCCGATGGTAACATAGCTGTTGATTCAAAGACTATTGATCTTGAAACTGTCATCAAACAAGTTACTGAAGAAGAAGAATCCTTACAGAGAGAATGGTGGGGAGGAGGATAAACTGAAAAAGTTGATGAAAAAGAAAAAGAAAAGGAGAAAGAGCAGCAGCCAAAGAAAATTGATAATGGGATTATTGATACGACACAAGAGTTTACCGTTGAGAATTTGAAGAAGATGGCTGACAAAGTGTTCGCTGCGAAAGAACTAGAGGTAGTTTCTGGTTCTGGCACTGAGTCCAAAAACAAGGCCAGTCAGATGATGCTATCAAAGAGTCAGGTAAGAAAGATAAAACTGAGAGCGACTGCAAAAATTGCATGAAAAACTGCAAGGTTTGTAGTACAATTACTTACCACAGTAGTAAAAAGATTGAGGATCTGACAAAAAGAGTCAGAGATGTGGAGGATCAGATCTTAAACCGTGATAAAATGTTAAAAGCTTCAAATGATCGCATAAAAGAGTTAACTGAGAAAATCGAAAATGATAAAATTCAAGTAGAAAGAGTTAGGAAAGAAAACGAAAAGTTGATTCATGAAAATCATCAACTTTTAGAAAATTTTGAGAAGCTAAAACGAACGGTGAAAGATTCTGATGAAAGAAATGGTAAGACATGTACAGAAAATGTGCAATTAAAAGGAGTTCTTAGGGTTAAAGAAGATTTAATCAACCAACAACTGGATGAAATTGCTAAGTTGAAGCTTCAGTTTCAAGAAGCTAAAATTGAAAATGAACGCATCCAGTTGAAACTGAACAGTTACAGCTCCGCAAGTTTTGTTCTTCAACATATTGTTCCTAAATCGATTGGAAAGAACAAAGCAGGCGAAGATAAATATGCTGATGGAACCGGGGTGGGGTATCATCAGGTTCCACCACCTGTTCTACACAATTATTCAAATAAAAATTCAGGGTTGGTTAATGATGAAGATGAAAATGAAGTGAAACTTCCAGACACAATCGATGTCACATTCACTTCATCATCCGATGAAGGAAGTGTTCAATCAGAAGTTGTTAAAAGTGTGGTTGAAAGTGTTTTGAAATCTGATAGTGACACTACTGAGGATGATGAATGCTTTTTGGACAAATATATTCCAAAATCAAAGTCCAAAAACAACTTAAATGAAGAACCACATCTTGTGATGTACAAGATGGCAAGATCTGATAAGTTGTATTCGGATAGTGATTTTCCTTTAGAAAATGTGAATGTGGACAAGTTGAAAAATGTGTTCAAGTTGGTCGAAATTGATGTGTCTGAGATTGAAGGTTTGAAAAATGCGAAAAGGCAACTGAATTTTGAAAAGGACAAATCTTACTACAAAAAGCCTGTAGTACCGCCACGTTTTTCAAACTACAATAAAAAAATGGTCGGGTGGTTATCAGTGTGGTAAGAAATATCAGAGAAAGAATTTTCAAAACAAGAAATTTGCTGAGAAAAAGGTGTTTGTAAAAAGCTCGAGTTCTCATTCCGAGCAAGAATCTGAGATTTTTTCAAAATCTAATGAAGAATTCTTTGAAAAGAGAGCCTCACAGTTTCAGTCTGAAGGCACACGTCGGGTAGTTGATACTCGTACATGCTTCAAGTGCAACAAAGTTGGACATATTGCACGAAAGTGTACCAACTTTAAGCCTAAGTCTGAAGTTGTTAAGAGTCAAAAGAAGAAGGTTGATGCAAAAGGCAAAGCTCCAATGGTTGTTGAGAAAATTTTGAAAAATGAGAACACAAAAGTCAAAATTGAACCTTTTAAGAAGTTGGAAACTTAAAATAACAATTTTTACAAACGGGTTGCTTCATCTCAACAAACATGGAAGCCAAAAAGTTCTCCAAAACCAAAGGTTTCAGAGTTGGAAAAACAATCGTCTTCTACCACTCCGGTAAAGATGGATGTTCCTTTAGATTACTATGAGAAACTTGAAAAACAAGAGTCTATCACTTTTGAGAAGAAAAATGTTTCAAAGAAAGACCAATCAACTGGTCAACCTTTTAAAAATGATTTCTTTTTATACAAAAAGGTTGAGATTGCGTCTGAGGAAAACTTAAAGATGAATGATAAGAATTTTCCGCCACCTTACATTGCAAAAAAATCACATAAACGTCAAGTTATCTGAGTCAAAAGAGGCCCAGGTAGCATTTAAATCTCACTAAATGATTGTGATATGTGCAGGAGCTTCCAAGATCCGTTTCACGTTGAATTATGGATAGTGGAGCTTCTCGGCACATGACAGGGAAGAAGACCCTACTGTATGATGTTAGAGGGTTTAATGGAGGTTACGTGGGATTCGCAGGTAATCAAGGTGGTCGAATAGTTGGAGAAGGAACTTTATCAAATGGGATTGTCACGTTTGAACGAGTAAACTACATCGCCGAGCTTGAAAACAATCTTCTGAGCATATCTCAGATCTGTGATCGCATGTATATGACGCACTTTAAAGACAAAGAATGTTCGATCTTGAAACCAGGATTTGTTGTTCCCGAAGAGTGGATTATCATGAGGGCACCTAAAGTGAATGATCTGTACGTGTTGGACATGAGCGTAGCAACTACAACCACGGGTCAAGCTCACTGTTTTGTGTTAAGAGCAACGGAAAAAGAATCAAAGTTATGGAATCGAAAGATGGGTCATATTCATCTCCGAAAAATGAATCACCTGGTGCATAATGACTTGGTAACTGGTGTTCCTGTGAAAGGTTTTCATCTGGAAGGAGAGTGCATTAGTTGCGTCAAAGGCAAGTAAAAGAAGAAATCCAATCCTACAAAGAAAGTTAACTCAGTCTCAAGACCGTTAGAGAGAATTCATATGGATCTTTTTGGTCCAGTGAATGTCAAAAGTATAACCGGTGATCTCTACTATCTAGTAGTAACAGATGATTACTCGAGATTTTCATGGGTATCTTTTCTGAAGACAAAGGATGAGACATTTGAAAGCTTGATGGCGTTGTTCAGAAAAATTGAAAACTTGTACCAAACCTAAATTAAAAGAATCAGGTGTGATAATGGTACTGAGTTTAAGAATAACAGGATGGAAGAATATTGTGATGAGAGAGGTATATTGCAAGAATTTAGTGCTCCTTACACTCCACAGCAAAATGGAGTAGCTGAAAGAAAGAATAGGACACTAATTAAAACGGCCAGGACGATGCTTGCTAATTCAAAGCTACCAGTAAATTTTTGGGCAGAAGCAGTGTCAGCCGCTTGCTATACACTCAACCGGGTTCTCACAGTGAAGAAATTCAACAAGACATGTTTCGAACTGATCAATAACCGCAAACCAAACCTAAAGTTTTTAGAACCGTTTGGGTCTCCCTGCATAGTTCTAGAGCCTTTTGGAAAGTTTGGTGCAAAGAGCATTGAAGGAATTTTCGTAGGTTATGCAAGTCCATTGAAACGAGTCTTTGTTCCAAGCTTGAAGCGGATCATCGAAGCACAACATGTTGAGTGTCAGGGGTATACTATGCCGCCTCAGAATCCCGGTGACTCATGGCGTTTTAATTACGATACTTTATGGGATTATTTTGACATTGAAGAAGAACCAGATTTCTTTGACGAGTTGGATATTTTGAGAGAGTATGAAGAATCGCAGGAAAGATTTCCGGCAGAAACTTTCAGTCGTCAACGACAAGCTTCGAGTGATGATGAAGCAGGTCCAAGCAATGCTGGTGAACATGATGATATTCAGGAATCTCTTGACAATCAGACGACAGTCAATGATAATCAAGAATCTGATAATGGACCAATATTTGATCATGGTGATTCAGGTTCTGAGGGGGAGCAGATCCAGATTTCAAGTCAAACAGTTCTAGTCAGTGAACAAGGTGCAAATCAAAATGTCACAAATTTGGAAGGCGAGGTAGATGTTCCAGGCGAGGTCATGCCGAGAACTCTTTCATACCATCCAGAGGAGTTAATTATTGGAGAATTGCAGTCAGGTGTTCGCACAAGACGACAAATTGACCAAGGCCTTACTTGTTTTTATTCTATAGTTGCTCCTTTACAAACTGAGTTTTCACTTAGTTGTGTTATTTCGCAGATGGAACCGCGAACTTACAAAGAGGCGCTAAATGAAGATTCTTGGGTCAATGCCATGCAAGAAGAGTTGAGTCAGTTTAAGAAGTTAGGTGTGTGGAAGTTAGTAGACTTGCCTGATGGTCAGAGGAAGATAAACACTAAGTGGGTGTTTAAGTGCAAGAGAGACGATAGAGGGGTTATTATTCGTAACAAAGCTCGACTCGTAGTCCAAGGTTTCAGTCAGCAGGAGGGTATAGATTTCACTTAAGTATATGCTCCGGTTGCTAGACTTGAAGCGATCAGAATCTTCCTAGCATTTGCATCTTGGAAAAATTTCAAAGTATATCAGCTAGATGTTAAATTGGCGTTTCTCTATGGGAAGGTAAAAGAGGAGGTATATGTCGGACAACCACCGGGCTTCACCGACCCAATCCACAAAGACAAGGTTTATTTGCTGGATAAAGTGCTGTATGGTTTACACCAGGCCCCGAGAGCTTGGTACGAGACATTGTCTCAACACCTGCTAGCCAACAGCTTCATCCGAGGAAAAGTGGATGCCACTCTCTTCACCAAAGAGGTCGACGGTCATCTTCTGTTAGTTCAAATATACGTGGATGACATCATATTTGGGTCAACAAATGAAAATATGTGCAAAGATTTCGAACGAGTTATGAAGCAGAAATTTGAAATGTCATCGATGGGTGAGATGAAATTCTTTTTGGGATTGCAGGTTGATCAACTACCCAAAGGAATTTTCATACATCAAACGAAGTACGTTCATGATATCTTGGAGAAATTTGGGATGTCAAGATCTACTCCAGCTTTCACCCCATTAGCAACGAATCATGGGATAAACCCTGATCTCATCGGAGAGAAGGTAGATGAAACGATGTATCATTCCATGATCGGATCGCTGATGTACTTGACAGCTTCAAGACCCGATATTATGTATCCAACCTGCCTCGCAGAAAGATTTCACTCTAACCCAAGAGCTTCGCATATGGTGAATGTGAAACGGATATTACGCTACCTGAAAGGAACTCCGTCACTGGGGTTGTGGTATCCAAGAGAAGGCGATTTCATGCTCGAATGGTATTCCGATTCCGATTTCGGATGCTGCAAAGTTAACGCTAAATCAACAACAGCGGGGTGCCAGTTTTTCGGACCACGATTGGTTACCTGGCAATGCAAGAAGCAGACCTCTGTAGCTTTATCCACATGTGAAGCTGAATGTGTATCTGCCAGCAGTTGCTGTTCACAGATCTTGTGGATCCAGCAACAGATGCGCAACTACGGTTTGCAATTTCTTAACACCCCTATCTTTGTTGATAATGAGGCAGCAATAAATATTACTAAAAATCCAGTTCATCACGCTAAAACCAAACACATTGAAATTCGTCATCACTTCATTCGCGATTGTTTCGAGAAGAAGTTGATACGAATTGAGAAAATCCACACTGACGAACAAAAAGCTGATTTAAATACCAAAGCGTTTGATAAAACTCGTTTTCAATACTTGTTGAAATTAAACGATATGAAGCTTTTATCGGTGTTGGATGAAATTATTGGCGTTGATGAAGGAGACATTGTAGATGATGTTGAAAAGCAATCTGCAATGGTTTGTCGATTTTTTACTTGTTTTGGTATTTAGGGGGAGTATAGGGTAATTTTTTCAGAAAATACAAAAACAGTAAAAAATTCAAAAATCCAAAAACATGAGATATTTTCAAAATCCAAAAACAATAGAAAATCCAGAAAAGAGCTTGTGTAAAAAGGGAAAATGATAGTACATCGGCTTGACGGTTACAGTACGCTAAAGAAATGGAAAGTTTAAATGTATTAAACAGTCTCGTTGATGATATGCCGATAGGTTTTTACACATTTAGTAGGTTTGTTTGGGATATAAACCTAAATCTTTACTTACTTATTTCGTGGGGAACACTACTTGGATATATAGGTAACCCCTGAAATCTTGTTTGAAATATCCCTCTTTCTGAGATACTAGGTCTTTATACTCAGTGATATCTGGGGTATTATCCCGGGACTTCTGATTTTGCAGAAGCAATGGCCTAGTCCGCAGAGAATACTTTATTGCTTGCTTGAAATATAGCACCGCCCTCAGCATAAAAAATGATGAAACATTGAAAAATGATAATCATGTGTTGTTGTAAAAAAGATCCTCTAAAGGGGACATACCTAAAGTCGAACCGTCATCTCTCTTCTGAACGGAAGTTCTGACCTGAGCTCTCACGGTCTCGCAATTTAACCCCTTACAGATATCATCTATGGTATACTCACTTGTAAGACTGAATATTGGGATCTGGATACGGGAGTATATTCAAGAGGTGGGACACATGAATGAGTTTAAGTTCCTAAAACACTAAATCCGTATCCTGGACAGATTGAAAATTGTGTGAGAATTTAAGTGGATAAGTATATCGACAATCTAAGTGAATTGTTTAATTCTGAGTATGTAATCAAAGCTTAACGGTACTTGTGACTTGTCGAACAACTGATATGATTCCCTAACACGCTCACCAAAAATATGTTTGTAAATAGTTTACATTTACTGCATTTTATTTCTGTAATTCATTTCTAGTATAGAAACTTTATTAAAAATCCAAAAAGATTTTACACTTCTGCTTTATTTTCCGACAAACCAAAGTGGAAAGCTGATCTTCAGATTCGATTTGAAGTAGATGCAGGAAGTTTTTTAAACTGGAGGATGAGTTGTGAGCTTAACATGATAAGTTTGTGAAAGTTGAAAAGTTAAAGCAAGTTCATTAATTTGAAACTTGTAAATTTTAGAAAATTGTTTGAAAAAATTGAACAAATGTCAGTGTGAATTGTCTCAGATCAACCAAGGTCATTAAGTTGGACTTGGTAGACAAATTGAGTAATCAGGGTCATTAATTTGGACCTGGATACTTAAGTGGATTTCTATATACTGATAAGACCATCAAATGAGGTTGAATGGTAAGTTTGGATTGAAACTACTATTGTCATATATCTTATATTTGGATAGAGATTGTGCAGGAAACAGGAGTCAAGTTCCCCATGGCAAAGAAAATGTCAAAGTTTGAATCAGAATTCGAGCCCTAGCTATTCGAAAGGGGGAGTCAAATTTCTGGATCCACATTCAAAGGGGAGTTTGAAGATAAAAGAATTGAAGGATGCTTTACAATGTCAAGACAATTTAGGGCAGAAAACAATAGATCAAGACTAAAGACTGAAGACAGGATGCTAAAGACTTCGTCAACATCCAAGGGGGAGTTTGTTGGTGCACTGATGTCTGTTAACTTCGTCTTTATAAACTCTTGTAATGTATTAGATAGATCAGGGCACGGAAATCGAGAAAACAGTGTTGAAGGTAATTCCGCTTGAAAGGTGCCTAAGATATTTCAAACGGAATTAGAAGTTCAAGCGAAATTAACTAATTCCGCACGGAATTTGGTAATTCCGTTTGAGATGGTGATTCCGTTTGAGATGGTTTCAAGCGGAATTAGAACTCTATAAATAGGAGTGTGCTTGGTTCATTTGAAACGAAATTAGGTCATTGTATCTGAGTCGAGGTGCTGCCGAATTGTTATCAGAATTGTAAAAAGCTCAGATTCAATCAATAAGAAGATAATTTGAAAGGAACAAGCTGTTTTACATCAATTACATTGATTCCGCCTTTGTTTTTGATGCTGAACTCTTCATATTGACTCGTTAGGGTCACACGACGATCCAACAATGGTTTATAACACGGACGAATTGAACGATTTGGACGATTGGTTTTTATAACACAGACGATTGATAAAACGGACGAATTGAACGATTGGTTTATGGTAATTGATTAGATAACGGGATAGGTGTAATGTGATAAAAGCATGGTGGATACGCCGCTTGTACTTCATATATATAAGTGTTTTTATCATATTACATTCCGTGGCATTATTTAGTTCACTTGGACGAATGTTTTCAAACGATGTCACGCAACGATGTTTACTAAATGATATAAACCATCCAATTTTTCTTACAAGACGATTTACAATTTAGTTTACAAAAGCAAATGTTTTGGTCAACAATCAGGGCAATGAGATTTTCATAAACTATTAACCAACATGTTATAGTTGGTTAATTATATTTCAATACCCAACACTTTTCGATACAAGGTTTTCAATTATCGGCTCTAGTAGTCGTACGAGGTATTGCAATAAGTATACAAGGCATGAATTTGACACACTCACAAAACCTATGTACTCGCTAGCATTTTTATGTTGACTATCTTTTCACATATGTTTCAGGTGCTGTTGTTTGATGATCATGATGCAAAACATAGGATTGGATGCGGGCCTTAGTGACATAAAATATGAAAGACAATATATTTGAACTCGTTATTTTACTTCAAGACAATGTTAAATAATTATTAAGTCAATAAAACATAACTTCAATTACCATGTGTTGTGAAACAATTTATCCTATGACATGACCCCCCGACGTTTCTGTCGCGGTTTGTTGTTTTATGCGGTCGGGGTATTATAGGACCTACCAAAAAGCTAGAAGAGCTCAGAGCAAAAGACCCAACAGTTCCTAGAAAGCCAGTTTATCCTCCAACCACTGCTGGCAGACCTCAACAGACCCAAGCCTCCTAAAAGCTTTCCTTATCATATGCTTTACCCACAAGTGCCTTGAATCAATTAAAAAGGCAAAAGCAGGATGATGAGGAGGATGGGCAGAGGTTTGAAGAACACAGAAAAGAAGGGATCAGATGCCAATTCAGATTTCAAATGGATGATGCTACTGACCAACTCACTGCCCAATCAGCTGAAACAATTAAATAGTTGGCAAGTAGACCTCATTCTCCAAACTCATCACAAATAACTCTCATCCCAAGAAAACCATCTAATCCAAAAATACTAAAGTGGAAGTGATCCTCAAACGCCCACGTATTGACTTTGCTCAAATCAGATATTAATGTTGAAAGGATAACATAGAAGGATGCATAAGGTCTGAGTGCAGATGACGTTTAAGATCTTTTGAACCTTCAACTAATAAGGGATGAAGATGACATGGATTCCTTGGACTTTGAACTTTAATTCAAAGGGCAAATCAAGGAATTGCTAATGAAGACATAAAGATCATAAATAAATAAAGGGTTTGGCATCATCTGTTCTAGGGGGGATTGTTAGCTCATGTGAAACCTTCCTTGAGAACTGATGATACAAATCCAAAACAGTTCTGCAACAACTGATCTAGAATAAGCAGTGCATTGAATTCTACTCCCTTCAATGACAAGATATCTAACAACTTCTGCTTCAAAGGTCTGCTTAGAGCTAAGCTCTGTTGGATTTCAAAGACTGTTAAAGGCTAAACCACTGAAGAAGTCAAAGGTCTAATAGAAGTCAAAGGTCTAATGGAAGTCAAAGGTCTGATCATCCTTTACTGAAGTCTGCTAAAGCTTCAATAGAGGTTGAGTCCATCAGAGGATAGATTCAACAGAGTCTAGTAATCAGTGTTTTATTAACGTAACAATGTTTAGCATTAGAAGTGTTTAGAAGTTGTTAGACGTCATTGTCTTGGTGATATCAGCAAAGATGCCACAGTGGTTAGGATTGTACTATAAATAGACAATGCCTGTACTGTTCTATTAGATCACTTCTCACACACTTGCATTGTGTACGAACAATCAGTTATGATCTCAGGCTGAGGGGCAGATAGCAATTCATGCATACATGATTGAATCATTGTGTAATACAATCATTCGACTAAAAGTATTTGTAATGAAAGTTGTTCTACCATTGTTTGTGTTATAAAGTTATTCTTCATTTCCTCTGCAATTATTTTATCTTATTATCATCTTTCATTAATCATCTTATAAAAACAACACAAACAATTAAACTAAGATCCTAACATAATTGAAAAAGATCTTTGCGTTAATATAATGCCAAGTTACATTTTTGAAAGAATAGGTATTGGTAATTTTCTTCCAATTAAAATTCCAATCTTTTGGTTAATCGAAAAAAATGCTACGGGAATGGTTGAGGACGTTCTCATTCAAACAAATCAAACGATTGTGCCAACCGACTTTGTCATCTTAGATGATGCTCCGCTCGTGTTGGGACAACAATTCACAAAAACCCATCAAGCTTTGCTCAAACAAAAACACCAAAATCTTCCCACTAAACTTGGGGCCGATAATGAAGCTTTAATTCCAATGGATTAATGAAATACCCAATAGGAAATGACGACCCCTTGTTGGAAGATCAGCCAGAGCCACCCACTAAAGGAAAAGAAATTACTCTTGTATATATTTGTTTTATTTCAATAATCCATCTTGTAGATACGCTTTGGAAGACGATAACCAAAAAGTCTATAAATCAGGTAAGCTTAGCACAAGGAACCAAGTGGCCAGAGGAAAGACACATACATAAAAAAATTAAAATAATAAAAGACACGTGGCCGTTCCTATCTACAGACGTGTTAAAACCCCTCTTTTGTCAAATCTTTCTCATAACACACACGACCCGTTTGTCTACAACTCTCGGTTCCCTGCGGCTCCCGGCAACTTTTTGATAATCTTCTTCCACGATCTACTTACAAGGTATGTTACTAACACTTAGATTAGTAAGATTCGCGTTTTGCACTTTAATAACATCATGATTTGGGGAAAAATCTAGGGTTCCTGAACTAGACCCATGTCGGTTCAAAAACATTTCCTAAATCTTGTTGTTGGTAGTTTGTAGTAGTGTTTTAAAAAGTAAATCATCCAACCACTAAGAAAAAATCAAAACTTTCAAAGGGTATTTACAAAATCCTTGTTCTTAACGGAAATACTCAAAATCGGAAGGGGAAACGAGTTGGTAAGTAAAAATTGATACCTGGGGTTTGATTTTCGGGGTATACTGGACATGGGGGACCAATTTGGACTTTTTGAAACCGGCTCAAAAACAGTTTTTGCCCAAAACAGTGACCGAACACGGGGTCGTGCCTCTGCTGGCACGGGGTCGTGTCTCCCAAAAATTTGCAGCACGGGGTCATGTCACTTGGATACAGGGTCGTGCCAACCTTCTGTTTTTTAGTTTTTCGCATAATTTATCGCACCTAAGTGTTTAATACTTATTCTTGCAGACAATGGCACCACATAAATGGTTAAGGTTCACCACCGAGTGCACTAATTGTGCCGAACGCATGGAAATCCTAAAGGCTAGGACCGAGGAACCACTTCGGCAAGTGTGTTACGATACTTTGAAAAGTGTGGGGCAGAGGGAAAGGTACAACAGTTCGGTGATGGGACCGTTGCGTGTCTTTTTGGAAGCACCATCGTAGTCTACTTGCGAATTCAACCTCGAATTCTTAAGTAGTTTCAACCTCTAAAAGGACATCGATGATATGTTTGACAACGAAGCAGTGACTTTTCGTTGTGGGGGAACCTGGTTTGGAATCTCTGTAGCTTAGTTTGGTGTGGATGTGGGAATCTACACCAAGGAAGAAATTAGGGAGTCATTCTTCACCGACAGCATCATAGACTTTTCGTTGTGGGGGAACCTGATCGGGGAAGTAATTTACAAACCAAGTTCCACCAAGAGCACCAAAATTAGAGACTCACTCATCCGCTACATACATCGGGTCCAGAGCGGTACCTTGTGTCAGAGAAATGATAGTGGGGGTGTCGTGAACCTTCTAGAGCTAACTTGTCTATACTGCATCCTGAACCGACAACCCCCCGAATGTCACCTACATTATCCTCAAGAATATGGCCACCAACGTAATGGCTACATATCCCACGCCCATATTCTTCGGAGGTTGGATTGCTCGGATCTACAAAGCCTACGCCACACGCACCCCACGCCGTTTTACCAAGGGTGTTGGCTAACGCAGGACGATGTAAGCCTCTTCCGAAGTCTCAACCTCATCGCCGATTGCAATAATGGTCTGATACACTTCAAGGATAACAAGGGTAACATATGGAGCCCAAACAACCCAAACGAAGTCCTCGCCATAGAGCATGACCCGAACCGTCCTCCACGTTCCTTTTATGTGTTTGCCCCGGATCCTCCTCCCAATGAGGAAGCGATTTCCCTAACATGCATATTTTATCTAATATATTTAATGTATTATATTTTATGTAATATAATGGTGGCAACATAAAACGTTAAATCTTTTCTCCCCCTTTGATGGTGGTGATGGTCATGTGCGGGCTGTGACCCATTGAACAATTTGCTTGTTAAACAACGTAGTTTTTCGTAGTTTTTATTTTCTTTTTTAGGTGGTTGTGATGCTGGATGATAATGTTTAAACTTTGGTAACATAGGATTTTATGTTTTCTCGTTATATTGTGTTGCTGTGGTGCGAATAAGTATACAGGTACTTGGGATGCTTGGATCCGCCAAGCATACAGTTCCACAGACCCGAAACAGGAGGCCCGACACCTTAAAAACTGTTTTCATAAAGAAACAGAAGCTTTACACGGGGTCGTGTCCCTTTGACAGGCCCCCGTGCCTCCTTGTCGCTATAACTTTTTCTTTCTAGACTTGCCACTCGGGACCGTGTAAAACTTCTGTTTCTTTTTTAAAACAGCTTTTCTTTGACACACCCATATGCCCAGCTTCTGTAAGTTATCTCATACTTGCACTTTTACACAGGGTCGTGCCTTAGAGACACGCCCCCGAGCCCAATCTCTGTTTTATGAAAAAATTATTATTTTTATTACATGTTTTATACATTTAATCAATTTAACCTATTTTGGACACATTGAGGACAATGTGTAATTTATGTGTGGGGGGGACTTAATAAGCTCAAAATTCTTTGTCCTAAAAATGAGCCTTACCCAAAACTCTACTTGGAATCGCTAAAACACCCCAAATCCTTTTCAAAACATTCTTTTTATTGTTGTTTTGTCTTGTTTAGAGTTTAACTTAAGAAATCAAGTTCTAAAAAAGTTCAAGCTTTTATAAATATTTAGAACTGATAGCGCCGGGATAAAAAAAGGAACAATACAAGAAAAAATTTATAAAAAGGGCATGACAATTTTTTTTTTAAATTTGATTCTATGATGTGTGCAAAATGCAACATATAAATTACATCAATTGTGGCATAAAACTAACTGTTTTTTAGTACTAATGTTGGAAAAAGTGTGTTTTTGTCTTCCTTTTGTATTTTCAGGATTAAATGAGCTCAAATTAACAAAAGAAACAAAAACGCAGCTAAATCTAACATAAATACAAGAAAAGGAACAAACGTGGCATGCCCGACCTCCCCGAAAGCATCTTCCCAAGCAAAACAAGAGAACAGAAGGCTGAACACGCCCCGTACTCAGTAAACACGGGGGCGTGCCCAAGTGTCAGCTTAAAAGACAAAGTTGTAGAAGCTTCCATCACCCACCACGGGGCCGTGGTCAACTATAAGATTCGCAGAATCCAGACAAATCTTGATAGTACAGATATGCTTCTGCACATGGGGTCGTGCCCAGCGGACACGGGGCCATGGTCAACTAATGCAGACAAAAGCAATTAATGAAGACATAGAAGAGGATGGACACGGGGCCGTGCCCAACGGACACGGGGCCGTGCCCGAGCTTCTGTTCAGCCTATAAATAAGAGTGCTTGGCTCAAGCTCAAACCATCCCTTGGCACACCACCTCTCTCACACTTCACCCACCACCCACCACCATCACAACACCATCATCCACCACCATCATCCATTGTCCATCATAGAGTGTGTGAGTCATCTCGGGATCCAAGATTGATCGTAAGAGTTCTTGACAATCAAGGCCATGTTTGCCTAAGTCTCTTACATCACTTGGTGAAGACAAAGTGTCTAGTGTAATACTTTTTATTTTTAATCTTTTCGCACTTTTTAATTGGTTATGTATTAATGACTTTAATAACTAGTTTCTTATGTTGAAGGTGATTATTCCTTATCGTTTGTCAGTGATGTCTTGGCATTATTTTACTGTCTATATAAAATAAAAGATTTTCACCATTCATATCTCCACGGTCTATATGGAGGTATGTTGGCTACCTGGTCGGGGGTTAAGGGAACGGTTTGGTAAGAGTCTTGCCATTGTTCAGTGTATAGATCCTGCAAAGGACCAGGGTCAAATTTAGTAGGGCCTCCTTCAATACTTAACGGTATTGGATGGCGGGGGTCCAAACTCTTTGATCCCCTCATAAGTTAAACTACTATTAAAACTTTAACCCGGCTACTTAGGACTGTATCCCTGCTGACTCAGACTACTTAGCCGAGGGTAACGTCGCCTTCAAAAGAGGGGCCTACCACAATATGCATTAATAACTTAATTAATTATCTTTCAATAATCTGACCCTTTAGGATTGTATCCTTGCTGACTCAAACTACTGGGTTGAGGGTAACGTCACCTCCAAAAGAGGGGCCTACTACAATAACTAAGATAATCTCTTAAATAGTGCAAAAGTGTGGAAATAATAAAAGGTTACACTAAACACGAGTCGGAGCCAAGTGATTCATCTAGTTTATCTGTTTTTACTTTATTTCTATTTTTCAGCATTTTAGTTAGTTTTTATTTTCTTAGTTTAAAACCTTTTTCTAACTTTTGATTTGATTAGACGTTGAGGATAAACCGGTACTAAAAGCTCTTGTGTCCTTGGACGACCTCGGTATCTTACCAACACTATACTACGCTCACGATGGGTGCACTTGCCTATATGTGTGTTTAGTGTTAATAAATATCGTGTTTTATGTGACACCCCAGGAAAATCAGGAAAACAACGCAACTTAACTAGCTTCCTCAGTAACTACGCACTAAATTTCGGGACGAAATTTTCTTAGCAGGGGAAGAATGTGACAACTCTCAAAATTTCATGTATCCGTACGATTAATTAAATGATTAATTAAAGTGCTTGGTGATTGTGTTGAATTACTTAACTGCTCTCTGATTACTGTGTTATACTTACATGTGCTTGTTAACATACTAGTAGTATGCAGAAAACTTGACTAAATGGTCCGGTATATTTTCCTATGTGTTAGTAATTAATTGTGTTACAAAAATATATATATAAGACGCCTTACGGAACAATTAAACAGTTTAACGGAACAGTATCCGACCGAACAACAAGACATTATCCGGGACACCAAATATTTGTCTAACACATTGTGTTATTGTTTCTTGACTAGTTATGATCCCCGTATATCATAACACCCTCTAGATTTCCCTACAAACTAATATATGGAATATTATACTTGGAAGTAACTAGTATTTACCATTTAGTTGAAATGTTACACAACCCCCCCTCCCCAACCGATTTTCGGTCACAATGGACCCCACCCAAAATCTTCATCATATCCTACTACAAGATTTTATGGCTATATTTTGTGTAGGTTGGTTACTTGCATATCTTGCCAAGATATTGCAAATCCTATAAGAATGATTGCTAGATCTTGAGATCCCTTGATATCTTCAACATATCTTCTCTAGATCACTCTCTCTCCTCACCTCTCTCTCTCTCTCTCATTTGGCCTCCCTCAAAACCGAACCCACTCCCCACCATTTTCATCTTCATCTTCTTCCATTATCAAGTCCATTCAAAGCTTTGAAGGTGAAGCTATGGAGGTTGCATCTTGAAGAGCATTCAAGGAGTTTTGTTCTTGCTTTTCATCATCATTTCTTCATCATCTTCTTCACTAAGAATCATCCCTAGCTTTAAGCTAGTAGTAAGTTCCTTATGTCACCTTTGTTCATCTTGTTTCATGATTAAAAGATGTAATATGTTAAATCTACAAGAACACTAAAAAGGGTTTAAACAAAAAGATGTAACATGATGTATTTATGTTGGTATGATGTTATCTTGAGATGTTACTGATTTCTTGCTGATTACTTGTTAATATTGATTACTAGAAATGTTGTTGATCATTATGCATGTTAACAAAACCAATAGAACTCGCATTAGCGTGTAAAAGCTGAAAAACAGAAAGCTGTTTGGTGATTACAGGCAACTTCAGTTGGCTGTAACCGAATCTTAATAAAGCGAAAAATGTGTTTTCTGAACTCTGGAATTATGTATTTTGAAATACGGTTCTAATGGCACTGGAATCATAATTTTTGGACTTCGTTTACTATTTTTAAAAGGTCATTTTGTAACAGCAGCTCAAGCTGCATTTTTGCTGCTGAAAATAGGTGTTATGTTTTTAGTCATAACTGGAAATCTATGATGAATTAGATCATGAAATTTATATAGTAGATGACAACTGATGTATCTGTAATTAACCCACTAGAATTTCATAAATCGGACTTACGATGAATTTTTAATGAATTGTTCCGTGGACTGTGGTCAGAAAAAGATAAATCTGAGTTTAGTCCGGAAAATGATTTTTTATAAAATATTGGTGATGAATTGGATCCCGAGATTTTTACACAATAAAATTTTGAATGTTTAAGACATTCTGTAAAAATTTGGGAATTTTTGGAATTAGTTAACTATTTTATTAAAATGACCGAAAACAGCCGGTTTTGAATATTAATGCTGAAATGGCATAGGTTGTGATTTGCGTGTCTAAATGTCGGGTATGTTATCTGTGAATGATGTAATATGTTATATGTGTTATGTGCAATGTTGTATGTTTGTCTATGAGTGGGGAATAGATAGAAAGGTTATATGGGCATGAACCGTTAAAGTGATGCATGTTATGTGATAGATACGTGTAGGAACTTTGTGTTCTATTTGAAATCACTAATAAACTAAGTGGTAATCATAATAGGACGTGATTGACCGACCTTGACTGTTAGCTATATTTGAGAGTCAAACCGAGCAACCAAGGTGAGTTCACACTCTTTTCAAGGCATGGGATTCCCGGTGGGTTGGGAATGGGATTGAATGACTACTCGAACTATCATTACTATTAAACTACTTACTACTGTCCTCGGATTGAAGGGCACGTACGTAAAGCCTACGTACACGACCATAAGACCATCAACTCTATCAATTGAAGTCCCTCATTTATCGACTTAATCGCCGAGGCCTATGGCGAGCAGGTCATTAGTTAATAGCGCTATTAGGTTTAACAAACCTCACACCGTGCCAGTCGGACGGGCGTGTACTAATGGACTATGGGCAAAGGGTCAATGCTAATAGACATTGACTTAGGGCACCTCTTACATTTTCGTAGCAGTCGATATGCGTGGTCTAGTAACACATGGGAAGCCCCCACTAATCTTCGCAAACATGTCAGAAAGACCGCGATACAAATTTATACGATACATGGTTTACAAAACGAACAGATGATTTACGAAACGAATGCTATAACTAAACAACCAACTATGAATTCACTCAACTTTGTTGTTGACTCGTTGTTACATGCCTTACAGGTCGCTAGATGCTTATGGAGCTTGTACGAGGAGGAGGTTGTTGTGGGATGCGGACTGTTATGTCCCGTACTTAATAATTGAATTTTATAAACTATGTTTTGGACATTAAACTTATGAACTATAAACTTATGTTTTGAACTTCCGTTTTATGCTTCCGCTGTTAACTTAAAACTGGTTACTGTCTTATGGTCACCAATCGTATTGTGATTGGTTTTACTTACTACGATTACGTTGTTCAATATGATTGGTGGCTCGATCCTGGTCATGTCACGCCTCCAAGCGGTGATACCCCACATGGTGGATTTTGGGGGATGTGACATTTTATAAATTTAAAATTTGGCTAAAAAGTGTAAAAGGGCTTAAAATATACTTAAACTTATATACACACTTCACACGCATCATTCTATATATACTTTAACATTTTCTACCCTTTTCTTACAAACTTGTAAGTTTTGAGCCTTTAACGAGCATCCACTATCATATCTATACTAAATGCTCATTCTTCATTTCTTGTGTGAATAGCCCGTACGGTTCCTATGATTCTAGAACTTGACAAGACAATACATTCTCGGTCCTTACCGACTAATCCAAGAAAGTATATGATTGAGGCATTAGGATTTTAAACCCTTTTCCATTTCAACTTTATTTTCCTTTTTCACTCCCCACAAAAATACAACAATTCCCCCTAGTTAACCCCTTTAAGCCTAAACCTTTTCATTTCAAACCCACAACACACCATCACCCAAAAACCATATTTTTATCTTTAAACCTTTTATTTTAGTAAAAAAATTGTTCTTTCGGAAAAACGCAAAAAAATGTGAATAAGGCTTATTCAAACAAAAAAAATACTATTGCTTAAAGTGCTTGAAATAAATAATCAAATTTATTGCTCAAAAGCACTTATTTAGTTCATAAAGTCACAAATAAAAATTTTCAAAAGAAAACCGACTTTTACGCTTTTAGCCACTTTCAATAAAACTACCCTACCCTTAACCAAAAAACTACCCTTTCAAAGTACTCTTGATATTTGAAAGGATTAAGTAAAAAAGGAGGAGGTTGGATTGATTGTCAAGCTTATGGTAGGAGTATGTTCCGTACCGGTTCTGAGCGTTTCACTTATACATTTTTGGCTGTTATGTTGAGTGACCACTTGTGAGGTATGTGAATGTATATATAATTTAATGAAATTTTAAATATATGTTATGTTTTAAAATATTTAGTTTTCTTAAAAAGTTCTAAATAAAATCATGACGAATAGGATTTTAAATAAAATAAAAACGAGAATAAATAATGATCTTGGATTCCCGATAATATATACTCAAGACCCAAAAAAACTTCTTTTCTACCCATTCTATTTGGGGGTGTAAGCAATTATATAAGAGTTTTGCTTGAGAACAAGCAAAGATTCAAGTGTGGGAGTATTTGATATATACAAAATGTAACATATAAATTGTATCAAATACGGTATAAAAACAACCCTTTTCAGTACTAATGTTGGAAAACGTGTGTTACTTTGTTTACTTTTGATTTTCAAGACAAAATAAGCTCAAATGAATAAAAGGAACAAATTAACGACAAATACCAGCATAAATACGAAGAAAGGAAGTTGACACACTATATCGACCCTCCAAGCTTCACCCCAAGAACAAAAGCAACAAACCAGAAGCCCAACATGGGGTCGTGCCTGCTAGGCATGTGCCATGCCCTAGTCAAGATTCCTTAGAGAATAAAGACAAACAGAAAATGACAACGGACACGGGGCTGTGTCACCTAAGCACGGGCTATGGTCAACTCTCAGATTTGCATATCTTGGTTCGTACAATAAGTATAGGGGCCAAGGGGTTGTGCCATTGACACACGGGACCGTATGTGTAAAAGAGCTGACAAGAGCATTAAATGAAGACAGAGAAGATGAAGGACACAGGGTTATGCCCACTAGGCACACGGTCGTGTTAGTCTGCTATTTCCAACTATAAATAGAGGTGTTTGGCTCACTTACAAACCATCCCTTGGTAAACAATTGCTCTCACTTCCACCATCACAGCACCATCATCTTCCACCACTTTGGTTAGAGTTGGAGTAGTCTTGGGATCCAAGATCGATAGTAAGAGCTTTTGTCAAACTATAGCCATGCTTGGCTAATCTCTTACATCACTTGGTGAAGACAAAATCTTTTGTGTATTACTTTTGATTTCCTACTGATGTGCGTAAAATACAACATATAAATTATATCAAATACTACGTAAAATCAACCCTTTTTCGGTACTAAAGTTGGAAAAAGCATGTTTATTTGTTCCTTTTAAATTTACAAGATCAAAAGAGCTTAAAAGAACAAAAGAAGCAAATTAACAGCAAAAACAATATAAATACAAAGAAGGAGGATCGACACAACTCGCCAAACCCCCATCCACATCCAAACCAACAAAAATAACAAGATCAGAAGCTTTGGCATGGGGCCTTGCCCACCAGGCATAGGTCGTGCCCAGTCAATATTTTCTGCTAAAGAAAAAGACAACAACAAAAGACAAATCAGAAGATTAACATGAGGTCGTGCTAAGGCAACAAGGGGTGTGGTCAACTCTAAGACTCGTAAAAACTGAGATAGCACGGCAAGTAGAATGGCCACGGGTCGTGCCGTTGACGCACGGGGCTGTGTTAGTACAAGGTCTGACACTGCAGTTAAAGAAGAGGAGAGAGATTGAAGGCCACGGGGTTGTGCTAGGAGGGCATGGGGCCGTGTTAGTTGTCTGACTTCAGCTATAAATAGGAGTGCTTGGTTCCATTCCAATCCATCAATTGGCAAACCACTTCTCTAACACTTGCCACCACTCCATCACTACTATAACACCAACACCTACCACCATCATCCATCTTCCATCATTTAGAGTGTGTAGTAGTCTCGGGATCCAAGATCAATTGTAAGAGTTCTTGTCAAACAAAGGTCACACTTGGATAAACTCTTACATCACTTGGTGAAAAGAAATCCTTTATGTATTACTTTTTGATTTCCAACCTTTGGCTCCTTTTTATTTGGGTATGTATTAATGACTTTAATAACTAGTTTTTTATATTGAAGGCGGATTTATTGTCACACCCTAACTTTTGCGGAGGCATGATTATGGTGTGACTTTCTTAATACCGTTGCATTTGATGTGTTAAAAATGAAACATATAAATTTCATCAAATGAGGCATAAAACTAACCCTCTTTTAGTACTAATGTTGGAAAAAGTGTGCTTTTGTCTTCCTTTTGTATTTTCAGGATTAAATGAGCTCAAATTAACAAAAGAAGCAAAAAGACATCAAAATCTAACATAAATACAAGAAAAGGGACAAGACGTGACATGCCCGACCCCACGACAGCATTTTCCCAAGCAAAACAAGAGATCAGAAGCCTGAACACGCCCCGTGCTCAGCCAGCACGGGGGCGTGCCCAAGTGTCAGTAGAAAAGACAAAGTGGTAAAAGCTTCTATTGCCCACCACGGGGCCGTGCTCAGTAAATAAGATTCACACAATCCAGCAAATCTGCATAGTACAAAGATTCTTCTGCACCACGGGGTCGTGCACAGCGGACACGGGGGCGTGGTCAACTAAAAAGACAAAACTGCATTAAATGAAGAAAGAGAAGGATGTGGACACGGGGCCGTGCCCGAGCTTCTGTTCATCCTATAAATAGAAGTGCTTGGCTCAAGCTCAAACCATCCCTTGGCACACCACCTCTCTCACACTTCACCCACCACCCACCACCACCATAACACCATCATCCACCACCATCATCCATTGTCCATCGTAGAGTGTGTGAGTCGTCTCGGGATCCAAGATTGATCGTAAGAGTTCTTGACAATCAAGGCCATGTTTGCCTAAGTCTCTTACATCACTTGGTGAAGACAAAGTGTCTAGTGTAATACTTTTTATTTCTAATCTTTTCGCACTTTTTATTTGGTTTCGTATTAAAGACTTTAATAACTAGTTGCTTATGTTGAAGGTGATCTTTCTTTATCGTTTGTCCGTGGTGTCTTGAAATTATTTTACTGTCTATATAAAATAAAAGATTTTCACCATTCATATCTCCACGGTCTATATGGAGGTATGTTGGCTACCTGGTCGGGGGTTAAGGGAACGGTTTGGTAAAGGTCTTGCCATTGTTCAGCGTTTAGAGGTCCTGCAATGGACCTGGGTCAAATTTAGTAGGACCTCCTTCAATACTTAACGGTATTGGATGGCGGGGGTCCAAACTCTTTGATCCCCTCATAAGTTAACTACTATTAATACTATAACCCGGCTATTTAGGACTGTATCCCTGCTGACTCAGACTACTTAGTCGAGGGTAACGTCACCTCCAAAAGAGGGGCCTACCATAATTTGCATTAATAACTTAATTAATTATCTTCCAATAATCCACCCTTTTAGGATTGTATCCTTGCTGACTCAAACTACTGGGGTGAGGGTAACGTCACCTTCAAAAGAGGGGCCTACTACAATAACTAAGATAATCTCTTAAAATAGTGCAAACGTGCGGAAATAATCAAAGGTTACACTAGATACGACTCGGAACCAAGTGATTCATCTTGTCTATCTGTTTTTCTTTTTATTTTTATTTTCAGCATTTTAGTTAATTTTTATTTTTCTTAGTTTAAAACATTTTTCTAAACTTCTTTTTGATTTGATTAGACGTTGAGGATAAACCGGTACTAAAAGCTCCTGTGTCCTTGGACGACCTCGGTATCTTACCAACACTATACTACGCTCACGATGGGTGCACTTGCCCATATGTGTGTCTAGTGTTAGTAAATATCGTGTTTTATAAATTTAAAACTTGACTAAAAAGTGTTAAAGGGGCTTAAAATATACACCTAATATATATAACACTCGACTACGCATCAAGTTTTTGGCGCCGTTGCCGGGGACACAAGGATTTTAAGAAAGTTAGGAATCAACGGCCTAATCGTTTTTCTTATTTTTCATTTTTTTAGGATTTTTTTTTTAGTTTTTCAGCTTCTGCAGAACTCAGCACGGGCCGTGCCCGCTGAACACGCCCCGTGCCCAATCATTGGAACTGGCAATCTTGTTTTAAGTCAGACAGTAAGCTGAACACGTGGCCGTGCCCACTAAACACGCCCCCGTGCCCAAGATTCAGTTACTGAAAATAGAACCGTAAGATCCCGACGGTTGGTAATTTCTGACACAAACATGAGTGATACTGATACTTTTTACTTTCGGCACTCTTATGGTACTATGTGGTGTCAATTATGTGGTGGTAACCATAAAGAATTAGAATGCTTTTTTCTAAATTATAAACCCCACTATATAGACCCATCATTCCCTAGTATCCTTAAGAGGGGCGAAAGTAAAAATAATCACTATCGCTCCCTCGAATGCGCCTAACCGGATATTCTAGGAGAAATGCTTCTCGATGAATTATTTCAACTAGAAGATCTAATTATTAATTGGTTAAAAGAACTTAGGGAAGATTTCAATAATCTTTTCCAAGACGATAACCAAGAAGAGAGGTTGGAAACGCATTCAAACAACATCATTGTTTTTAATGATACTTCTAACTCTAGTGAGGACTTGAGCGATAGTCGTCCCTGTGTCGATTGTGCCGTGAAGGACTCCCCATCGACTTCGTTCGATGCATACATAGACCTGAGCGATTCGACATACACCTTCTTTAACGAGAGCCCGGTAAAGGGTTGGACTTGTCCACCTCCATATAGCATAGGAATCACCCTCACCGACAACCTCTTGCGTTCTCGTCTCAATCTAGAACAATTAAGGTATCTTAGACACTTTGGGGTTGTTCCATCTAGTAAGGAACCACCCGATCCGGGAAAGTTCCTTGAAATTTGAAGAAATCCTTAAGACAGCTTCTAGACACGGGGCCGTGTCCAGGTCAACACGCCCCCGTGTCCACCCAAAAGATTCCCTTCTGATTTTATCAGAATGCGGACAAAAATGTGTCAGGATTCCATCTGCACACGGGGCCGTGTCCAGCCGACACGGGGCCGTGCGCAACGTACTGTCGTTTTCTATAAATGCAGCCAAGAATCCTGCACATTTGAACCATTCCAGGGACAGAGATTTGAGGAATATTCTCACATACCATCCTAGGTATTTTCTAAAAGAAGTTTCTCAACCATCTTCTTGTCCTTTCCTCTTTTATCCACTTTCATCTTCTTCAATTTTCTTCATACTTCCATTAAAGCTTGAATATTCCATAATTTCAAGCCTTATTGGGATGTTTGTTAGATTTTTGTTCATGGAATCTTGTTAAAAATAAGTTTTATAACAATGGTTTAAGTTGTTAAGTTCAGAAATGCTTCAAAAATCATAAAAACAATTTGAAACCCCAAGATTCCTTGTTCATAAATCCTGCAAACATCGGAACACGGGGCCGTGTCCGAAGTACTGGATCCATAAAGTTGAACTCTTTTCGGTATGTTTTCTCAGAATGGCAAGCAGAACAAGCGGAAACTCTTCGTCGCATTCCAGAAACAACCGGCAGGGGAGAAGATCATCAACGGTTGAAGATTCTCTTGTAAACTATGTTTACGCCTTAAGAGAGGCCCTTGATGAAGTAACAAGTGTGGAAGAGGCGTTGGTAGACCGCATTAATCATTTGACGGTGGGGCTAGAAGGATGTCTCCGGGAGGTCAACCTTTTGCACCAAAGGTTGAACATTCTCGCCTCTCCTCCTTTGGTACCGATTATCACCCAAAGGGCATGGAATGTGGTGCCGGAAGTCATCATTCCGGCCGAATGGTACGCCCTACATCCGGAACCTCCTCGAGACATACTACAAGGGATTCCGGTTGGTGTCGCTCCTCCTCCACCAGATATTGAGAAACATTAAGCCGCATCCCTTCTCCCGAGGGAGATCGAAGAATGGCTCTAGCAACATCTAAGGAACACCGTTCGGCTTGGAGTTCTATAAGACTTTTAGACCGGAAGTCTATTTCCGGAATTTTGGTTCTTATTGTAGAAATAGAACTCCTTAGGAATATTTTACGGATCACTTGACCTATTTAATATTAGGACTTTTAACTTTTATTTTCTGCTTTATTTTTCATTTTTTAGGACTATTATGTAATTCTCTCTATGATTAATGAATGATGGTTTTAGTTAATTTGGTATTTTGGATGGTGTTGAAATGAATAAAACACACTTGAGATGGCAAAGGATGCAAGGGAAACTTGAACCAGCACTCCATACAGGAAAACAGAACCGTCCGACAAATTTCTTCGTTTACAGTAAGCTCGGCACGGGCCGTGTCCACCCAACACAGCCCCGTGCTGCACAGTCTGCAGAAAAAGACCTAGTTCAGGTAACTGGACACGGGCCGTGTTCACCCAACACGCCCCCGTGTCCAGGCTTCTGTTTCTCTTGTTTTAATTTTGTTACTGGCACTTGAACACGGGGTCGTGCCCGGATAACACGGGGTCGTGTTCAGCGCCCAGTAACACAAAAAATTTTGCTTTTTCACACCTTTCACACATTCAATCAACCTAAAAACTTATTTTTTGGACACATTGAGGACAATGTGTAATTTAAGTGTGGGAGGGATGCTAAAACCTTGAATCTTGCAAGTCCTAAATACAAGCCTTACACAAAACTCTATTGGAACCGCTAATCACCCCAAATTTTTTTCAAAAATTTTCATTTTTTTACTTGTCTAGGTTTAACTCGGGAAATTCAAGTTCTCAAAAAGGTTATATTTTTACGAATTTACAACCGATAGCGTCGTGATAAAAAGAACCAACATAAGAAAATTATGAAAAGGCATGACAAGCTTAGTTAAAATTTAATTATATATACTTGATCACATAAAAACCCATTCCCACAAAAGTGAGTTTTGAGCCTTTATTGAGCATACAATTACATATCATTTGACTAAATGCTCATTTTTCGTTTCTTGTGTGAATAGCCGCTTGGTTCTTACGACTCTAGAACTTGCCATGACGATACATTCCCGGTCCTTACCAACTTAAACCCGAGTAAGTAAATGATGGAGGCATTAGGACTAACCCTTTTTTATTTCTACACCATTATTTTTCTTTTTTTTACCACCTACCCAAAATCCCCCTAGTTAGCCCCTTTGAGCCTAAACCTTTTCATTTCATAACCCAAACCAAACACCCTTTTTACCCACCAAAACCTTTTTTATTTTTACCCCTTTGTTTTAGTAACAAGTTCGATTTTTCGTATGACTTTAAAAAAAAAAAAAAATTTTGTTGATGATAAAGCAAAAGAAAATAAACAAACAAGTTCATCAAAAATAACTTTGTTTGAATAAATAGCTTCATCAAAATAAAAGTTACAAAAATAGAGAGTCTTACGAAAACCGACACTTGTTACGCTTTTCGCCCTTTTTCTACTAACCACTAACCACCAACCCAACCACCTACCTTTAACCCAAGCCTAACCCTTCACCCACAAAGTCCTCTTGATATTTACAAAGGTATATAAGTTAAAAAGGAGGAGGATTGATTGCTTGGCAAGCCTATGGTAGGAGTAAAGTTCCATGCCGCTCTCGAGTGATCCACAAAAATACATTTTCGGCCGAGTGTTGAGTGATCCCCGTGAGGTATGTGAACTTGTATATAAATAGAATTTTAAACAGGCATGTTATGCCCTAATAAGTAATTTATCTTATGAAAAGTTTTAAATAAATCATGACGAATAGGATTGTAAATAAATAAAAATAAAATTAAATAAAGAATCTTGGAAATCCCGACACTCTACAACAAGCCCAAAAACCTTCTTCTCTACCCATTCCATTTGGGAGTGTAATAGCCACATATTAAAGAGTTTTGCTTGAGGACAAGCAAAGATTCAAGTGTGGGGGTATTTGATGTGTTAAAAATGCAACATATAAATTTCATCAAATGAGGCATAAAACTAACCCTTTTTAGTACTAATGTTGGAAAAAGTGTGCTTTTGTCTTCCTTTTGTATTTTCAGGATTAAATGAGCTCAAATTAACAAAAGAAGCAAAAAGACATCAAAATCTAACATAAATACAATTAAAGGGACAAGACGTGACATGCCCGACCCCACGACAACATTTTCCCAAGCAAAACAAGAGATCAGAAGCCTGAACACGCGCCCCGTGCTCAGCCAGCACGGTGTCACACCCTGGCTTTGCGGAAGCGTGGTTAATTATGGTGTGACTTCTTAATACCATAGCTATATCATAACAAAGCTATATGAATTTAAAAACCATGCAAGTCATCATTGAGTTTAGAAATCAACATACATTACCATTGTTTAACGCGGACATACTCTAGTATCCATAACCTTGTTCAATAACATTACAACTTAAAATAAAACATAAACGTGATTTAGGGATTATGCCTTGTCCAGGAAAGAGGCACAACCCTAAACCCAGATGACTTCATGAAAGGTTGCAGCGGAAAACGTTCATACCGTGCCAGAATCCGTTAATTTCCTGAAATACATGTGAGTTGAAAAATCAACAATAATGTTGAGCGAGTTCATGTGTAAGTGAGTATGTAAAACACTTGTGAGTATAAAAATAGTTGTGGTATGTAGCAGTTGTAAGAGGACTTGTGATTACCAATGGTTTGCAAGGCCACTGACATATGTGAAGTGCAAATAGGGAGACTCAAACCTAGCAGATTTCGCCACGGCAAAGTATGTGGACAAAGTCACCCCACGGTACGTTTCTAGTTTGTCCGGGGGCTGGGCTCGCTACACCCAGGTAGATCTACCGCTCCTGTCCCTCGGTCCCTACATGAGGACTAATGGCCCCATGTGTTCCTATCCACTCACATGATCGTATAACACCTCCTTACGTTAAACATACCGTTGTAAAGTACTCGTAAATCATAGTAACATGTATTTCACCCCCGAAGTTAAGTAAACTGAAAACAGTTAGAGAAAAGGGGGACATGAACTCACAGTGGATGCGTAACTCTACCAAGCGTCTCCTGATACTGTAAGCTGTGCAATGACCTACAAGTGCTAATTCTATTAGACGGACGGCCGTGCTTTAGCTTTACAGTTTATGTTTGCGGGAAATAGTTAGACAACTATTTCGTGTTACATTTTGTATATGCTTGATAGTTATTCTCCTTCCCAAGGATGGGGGATTTAATACATGTGCGTAATATTTTCCATCATTAAGTCTCACTTAACCTTCATATATATTCAACTCCAAAATATATGTATTTATAAAAAATACGTTGTTAAAGTACGCGTTCATAAATATTTCCGTAATTGTGTAAGTTACGTTTTAACATGCAAGTGGTAATATAATTACCGGTGTAACTTATATATTTATGGCGAAAGCGTTTGTATTACTTTTGGAGTCGTTAACGTTTGTAAACATTATTTTTACTCTAAAAATAATATTTATGCGTTTCACAAAATAATCATAAACAGTGCGTGAAAAGTATATATTTATCACGTTAATATTTCGTGAAATCCCACCTCCGAATATTTAGTAATTTAAGTCGTGGCGAAATTTATGTTTTGAAATCGTGTCAAAAATGATTCTAACACTTGTAGTGTAAACAAGTTTAAGTGTTAGGTTTTTGGAAAAATTTCGCCAGAGTTTCCTCTGTAACTGGAGGTGGCCACGCTTTCAAGCGTATCATTTTCTTTTAAATAAATCAATTCAACAACTTCTTTATTCCATCAAACAATTTCCGACACATCAAACTAGTCAATAAATATGTAAATTTACATAATCGCATGAACTTGTAGTTTTTCCCGCATCTATATTATAAATCCCATTTATATATGTTGATCTTTATATAAAGTACTTTCAATCTTGTAAAAACCTCGTTTTTAGAGAAGTCCGACTTTACAACTTCTAGTTATTTTTCCCAAAAATAGTCATTTTGTCGAAATATGCGTCACACAAGTGTTTACACACTTGTGTGCTCTAAATATCATTCTTAGCATTGAAAGATCTGTTTCTTTAAAAATACATGGTTCTTAAATGTGTGGTCCTTTGAAGATACCACTTGCGGATACGTAGATCCGCTAGTTTTAAACACCCTTTTACCGGTTAAAACACTTTTACACAAGTAAAATATTTCTTTACAAGTTCATGTCTCTAAAATGTGGTAGTGTTTCACTTTTAACCCTGGTATCTTTCAAAAACAAGCTTATGTGATGATACGTGATTTTTCAAAGTCGGGTTAAACAAAAATCCGAGCTACCACATTATAGATCGGGTCACAAGAATCACATATTTCAAGTCCTACGACTTTTACACAAGTTATACGCTATTAACCACCATTTTTATGATTTTACTAGACTTTAACGATTCAAAACGCGTGTTTACGATATTTCACCGATAAAATTCCTTTTAACCACATTAAACAAGCGTAATAACGAGTTTTAAACCATATACCTCTAGCTCGGGGCTAGGGAAGAATCGTGACGAAAACGGGGTGGATAAAAGCTATCGGTTGAGGTCCTTCGCGCTCCGCTTGCACCAAACCTTCTAAAACGCGACCTTGGAGGCTTGTATATACTTGGAATGCAAGAATCAAAGTTTGAAAGTGTGATGGTGTGGGTGAGGTAGTTCGGCCGAAGGTGGGAGAGGGCAAAGGAGAAAGATTTTGTTGGTGGAAAAGATAAGTATTTATCTCATGAGTCTTAGTGGTATTTATAGGAGTTTAAGTGTGGTTAACCCCTGGATATTATGCCCCCTTGATATCCAACATAAACTAATTTAATAAAGGATCAATGTACAAATGTGTTCCCCATTTAGATAGGGGACGGTTATGGTGGGGGGTTGGGTTAGTCCGATTGTAATTTGATTAGTTAGGGGTTTAGTTTAGATTAATTAGGTTAGGTTAAGTGTCTAACCTTGTTAGTTGTATGTCGCGTATTATGACGGGTGTTAGGGTAATCAGGGACCCTATCTGGCTTAGAAAAAAAAATATAAATAGTGAAAATATAAATATTTTCGTGTTCCGGGTAAAGTCCGGTTGTTCGGTTGGATAGTAATCCGTTAAAGTGTTACAAAAGCTTTAAAGTGTCGTTTTTACATCTTTAGTGACACAATTTAATTTCCAACACTTTAGGAAGTGCCTAGTGATATTTTCTCATTTTTGGCACTTTTCTAGTCAGCTAGAAGCTAGTTAAATTATATAAAGTGCTGTGTTTGGTACTTAAAGTACGTTTTTGGCACATCCGAATCAGTGTATCTTATCCCTAGAGACGCGGTAACACAACCCTTATATCCTACACCCACTACCAGTGTAGCCAAAATATATGAGGCTCTTAACAGGCCTTAGAGGCAGTATTTGCCTGATGCTGGTTATATCAGCATGTCCACTGTGTATCCGTGTATTGTGCTACTGTGCGTTTAGTGCATCAAGTTTGTCACGAAGGTGCAATAAGCAAAATATAGTGTGACAGCAAGTAAAGTATGATGCAGTTATGTTCATGTATCAGTATAATAGTAGCAATTCATCAGCTAGTTCAATGTTGCACAGTAATTAAGTAGTAATTAATCAGTAATTAAGTTGTACGGATACCTGGTTTAGTGCGGGTTGTCACATACTCCCCCCGTTAAATAAATTTCGTCCCGAAATTTTAAGTTCTGCTTGTAGATGCAGGGTTCTTGGGAAATAAGTGGGGGTACTTTTCTTTCATTCGGTCCTCACGCTCCCAGGTGTATTCAGGACCATGTCTGGCATTCCAGCGAACCTTGACGAGTTTGACACTGCTCCGGCGGGTCCTGTTAACTTTCCAATCTGTGACCTCGGCGGGTTCTTCTACGAAGTGGAGCGTGTCGTCAACATGAATTTCGTCAATAGGAATGGCAACGTCAACTTGAGTTGGACTTTTCTTTAAATTGGATACATGAAATGTATCGTGAACACCGTTAAGTTCGGCGGGTAGATCCAACTTGTATGCTACTGTCCCGATTCTCTCTAGAATTCTGAAAGGACCAATGTAGCGTGGATTTAACTTTCCACGCTTCCCAAAGCGTGCTACCCCTTTCCAGGGTGATACCTTCAATAACACCATCTCTCCAACTTGGAAATCCACATGTTTTCTGTTTGGATCCGCATAGGCCTTTTGTCTGTGGCGAGCGGCTTCGATGTTTTTAAGAATCTGTGTAATTTTGTCCGTCGTCTCTTGGACGATTTCGGGACCGGCAAGCTGTCTATCACCTGCGTCAGCCCAACATAGTGGTGATCGACACTTGCGTCCGTATAGGGCTTCAAAAGGCGCGACACCAATACTGGTGTGGTAGCTGTTGTTGTAAGAAAATTCGACCAAAGGTAAGTGTTTATCCCAGCTACCGCCCAAATCCATAACACATGCTCTCAGCATGTCTTCCAAGGTTTGTATCGTTCGCTCGCTCTGGCCATCAGTTTGCGGATGAAACGCAGTGCTCAGATTCAATTGAGAGCCAAAAGCTTCTTGGAAGGATTGCCATATTCTTGACACAAACCTTCCGTCTCTATCAGAAATGATTGAGAGAGGCACTCCATGACGTGCGATGATTTCTCTCATGTATATTTCAGCCAATTTGCTCGTGTTATCCTTTTCTCTGATAGGTAAGAAGTGTGCCGTTTTTGTTAATCGATCCACTATCACCCAGATAGTGTCATGGCCTCTTGGCGTTCTTGGCAGCTTTGTAACAAAATCCATGGAGATTTGTTCCCACTTCCATTTGGGAACCTCCGGTTGTTGCAGAAGTCCCGAAGGCCTCTGGTATTCAGCTTTAACTTTAGCGCACGTTAAACATTCGCTCACGTAGACAGCAACATCGCCCTTCATCCTAGGCCACCAATAATAATCCTTAAGATCGTGGTACATCTTATCCGCCCCCGGATGAATAGAGTACCGTGACTTGTGCGCTTCGTCGAAAATAACATTCCTTGAATTTCCAAACAAAGGAACCCAAATCCTTTTCTCGAAACATAACGTTCCTTCATTGTTTGGTACTAATAACTTCTCCATCCCACGGAGATATTCTTCCTCAAGGTTTCCCTCCTTGAGAGCTTCTTTTTGTGCAGTGCGAATGCGCGAGGGAAGATCGGTTCGTATGATCATTTCTAGAGCCCTAACCCTTATGGGCTTGATTCTTTCCTTTCGACTTAGGGCATCGGCGACCACATTCGCCTTCCCTGGATGATACTTGATCTCGCAGTCGTAATCGTTTAGCAATTCAACCCATCGTCTCTGTCTCATATTCAGCTCTTTCTGGTTGAATATGTGTTGCAAGCTCTTGTGATCTGTGAAGATTGTGCACTTCGTACCATACAGGTAGTGTCTCCAGATCTTTAAGGCAAATACCACGGCGCCAAGTTCTAAATCGTGTGTGGTATAGTTCTTTTCGTGCACCTTCAGTTGGCGCGATGCATAAGCAATAACTTTTTGGCGTTGCATCAACACGCAACCCAATCCCTGACGCGATGCGTCGCAGTATACCACAAAATCATCAGTACCTTCTGGTAGAGCTAAGATCGGCGCATCACAAAGTTTGTTCTTTAATAACTGAAAGGCTTCTTCCTGTTTGATTCCCCAATCAAACTTCTTGTCTTTCTGTGTGAGCGCGGTAAGGGGTTGAGCGATCTTTGAAAAAACCCTCTATGAATCTTCTATAGTAGCCAGCCAAACCCAAGAATTGTCGAATCTCGGTTGGCGTCGTAGGCGTTTCCCAATTCTTGATAGCCTCGATCTTTGTGGGATCAACACGAATTCCATCCCCATTAACCACATGTCCAAGAAATTGGACTTCGCGTAACCAAAATTCACACTTAGAAGGTTTGGCGTACAGCTGTTCTTTCTTCAGCAGCTCCAAAATAGCTCTTAAGTGATGTTCGTGTTCGGCCTTGGTCCTTGAATAAATCAAGATGTCGTCGATGAATACAATCACGAACTTGTCCAAGTATGGCTTGCAAACTCTATTCATCAAGTCCATAAACACAGCAGGTGCGTTTGTCAAACCAAACGGCATAACAAGGAACTCGTAGTGTCCATAACGAGTTCGGAAGGCTGTCTTTGGAATACTTTCCTCTTGAATCCTCAACTGATGGTATCCCGAGCGAAGATCGATCTTAGAGTAACAACTTGAGCCTTGAAGTTGGTCGAACAGATCATCTATCCTTGGCAGAGGATATCTATTCTTGATCGTCAGCTTGTTCAACTCTCTGTAGTCAATGCACATCCGAAAACTACCGTCCTTCTTCTTAACAAACAGGACTGGAGCTCCCCAAGGCGAGAAGCTTGGTCGAATAAAACCCTTATCTAACAACTCTTGAAGTTGTGTTGACAGTTCCTGCATCTCAGATGGAGCAAGTCTGTAAGGTGCCTTAGCTACAGGCGCGGCGCCTGGAACTAAGTCGATGTGAAACTCGACTTGTCTCTGAGGTGGCAGTCCGGGTAAGTCTTCTGGAAAGACTTCTGGATACTCCCTCACGACAGGGATGTCTTCGATCTTTGGCTCAGCAGCCTTCTTATCCACAATGTGTGCCAGGAAGGCAACACATCCTTTCTGTAAACACTTCCTTGCCTTCAAACAGCTGATAATCCACAACGGCGTCTCACGCTTCTCTCCATGAACAACAATGGTCTCACCATCCTCGGTTGGAATACGAACAACCTTTTCGTGGCAAACTATCTCAGCTTTATTGCCCGATAACCAATCCATTCCTACTACCACGTCGAAACTTCCCAATTGGACTGGTAGTAGATCCAAAGCAAAATCACGTTCTCCGAGTTCTATTACACAGCCTCTGATAACTTCATCGGCTTCCACTAACTTTCCATTAGCCAATTCGATTGCGTACGGAACATCTAACTTATTAGCGGCTAATCCAAGTATATTCTTAAATTCTAGTGATACGAAGCTATAGTCGGCACCAGTATCAAATAAAACAGATGCATAGCGTTGATTTACAGGGAACGTACCAGTGACAACGTTGGGATCCTGGTGCGCTTCCTGTGCACCAATTTGGAACACTCTTCCCCGGGCTTGGTTCAATCCCGGGCAGTCCCTCTTGAAGTGCCCAACGTCACCGCAATGAAAACATCCTAATCTTTTTCCACTTCCCGCACCATCCCCATCTGGCGGGTTGTTTTGATTGGCAGTTCCGGCTTGATTTGCATTGTAGCCTTGATTATTCCCTTGTGGGCGATTTCCCAAACCACCACGATTATCGTTTCTATTCATATATCTTCCCTGGCCTCCCCGGCCCGCACTAGCCCAACATGATTCCTTTGAGTGGCCCGGTTT
Organism: Helianthus tuberosus; assembly: GCA_030545235.1. Lineage (NCBI taxonomy): Eukaryota > Viridiplantae > Streptophyta > Magnoliopsida > Asterales > Asteraceae > Helianthus > Helianthus tuberosus. Next base: position 82,187,518 of record CM060389.1, read on the forward strand.
TCCACAAGATTCACAAACTCTCACGTTACAATGGCCAGTATGGTGGCGTTGGCAGTTGTTGCATTTGGGCTGGGTGCCCTGGTACCCTTTTCCTCTCTTGGTACTGCCAGCGGATTTTCCTTTCTTTACTGCCATACTGACGCCTTGTTTGAAGTTGGAAACTTCCTTTTGTTATCTCCTGAGGACTCAACGTGAGTCTCTGTCTTTCTTGCCTTGACTTCATCAAACTTGTTTAGACGAATCGCCTCCTCGGTGAGAGCCACGCTTAAATCGATGGCTTCAGTGATAGTCGCTGGTTTGGAGGAGGTTACCATGCTTATTATTTGGGGAGCCAAACCCCAAATGAAGCGCTCGATTCGCTTGTATTCTGGCGTGACCATATAAGGAACCACTTGAGATAGGTCATGAAACCTCTGAACGTACTCTGCTAGCTTCGGACCGTCCATTTTTAGGTGCCAGAACTCAGTCTCCATTCGCTGAATTTCTGCGCGGGAACAGTACTTCTTGCGCATAAGCTCTTTCAGCTCTGCCCAAGTCAGGGCGTAGACGGCAGTTTCGCCTAGGGTTTGGACTTGTAAGTTCCACCAAGATAGAGCTCCGTCTAGAAACAGCCCTGAGATGTAAGTGACCTGCTGGTCGAGCGCACATTTGCTCATGCGGATGGTGGAATCAGTCTTCTCGGCCCAACGAGTAAAAGCGATAGCGCCTCCGGTGCCATCGAAGTTGGTGGGCTTGCAGTCTAAGAACTGCTTGTATGTGCACCCGTGTGGTGGATTATTGTTGCCCTGGTTAATACTTCCGCTCGTTCCGGGCTGAGATGCTGCATACTGTGCTATGGCAGCGGCAATGATTTGTTGTAGTTCTGCCTCGTTAGTGGACATGCGCGTCTCGCGTCTGGGCGGCATCTTCTAAAAGATGGTTTTAGTTAGGCCATAGCAAGGCTTCGTTGTAAATCAGTTCGTAATATAGTGTTCGTATATAACGGTATTAATAGTATAATCACATAACATCTCATGTTATAGGACATAAACAGTAGATTGAATCATCACGAGTGATGAGAATACTGCGATTGTATTGCCACAATTTCGAGATCACAATGTAAAGCTTACAAGTACACCACTATATCATACGACATCAATGACTTAGTAGGGGACGACCCTAGACAAGTCGTGCGATCACTGGACATGTTCAGGAGTCTCTGGTTCGCCCATTCTCAAATTCCACGTCAAGTTTCTGAGTTTCAGTCCTAAAACAACATTTCTTCTCAATCGTTTCCTTGAGCTCGTCCCAGCTCAGTGCATAAGCAGCGTCTGTGCCAAGGGTTTGAACCTAGAGGTTCCATAAGAGAGTGTGCCATCTAGCAACATCCCCGAGATATAGGTAACACTCTGTTGGGGCGAACAGTTACTCGTTCTTAGAATGGAGTTGGTCTCTTCGGACCAACGAACAAATGCAACGGTGCCTCTTCTTTTATCAAAGTTCAAAGGCTTGCAGTTCAGGAACTGTTTATAGGTGCAGCCAGTTGGATGGTTACTCCCAGTAATGCCATCGTTGTACTTAGAGCGGAGGGCTTCATGTCGTGCATTTATTGGTGAGATGCGTTCTTGCAGCTCGGCTTCTGTCCTTGGCAACGTACTGGTGTTTGTGTCACGTCTGGGTGACATTCCCTTTTGTCAAAGTGGTGTGAAGCGGGTTAGACAATGTTCCAATTGTCTATGAGGTATATAGCAACATAAGCCATCATGTAATCACCCACTTTCATACGCAAATATACTCAATGTGTGAGAGGGGAAATCAATTTCTGAGCCTTCACATAGGCTTGTCAATTTGGCTTGTTGCTTGTAATAGAATGAACTTCGAGGCTACATCGCCTTGGTCATTCGTGTTTTAGATTATTTCCTGCTGCACGGGTTACCATTAACTTGGCCCGCAGAGTCCACCAGGACTCCTGTGCACTACAAGTCGTTATTACGTGGGCCCCCGTAATAATAAATTGTCTTGCACAGTTACCCCAAATTTCCTCTCGTCCAAGCAGATGATCAATCAAAGGGCGACAGCAGGTGCATTGGCATGAACAGGGTCATGCTCCAATGCGGGGTCAGGAGCAACGCCTGGCTCAGGGGCCACGGCTAGATCAAAATCTCCATCTCTAATTCGGTTGGATCAACAATCACAGGGGTTACAGGATCCCCCAAGGGCTGGTCTAAGTGCATGAACTCAATGTCATGGTCTGGATCACACCAGGCGGAAAAACAGGATTGTCCTCAATATCGCGACCATACTCAAAATTGTGTGCGGGATCCGGTGCAGCTAATGATGCCCTATCAGGGTTGGCGTCGTGTAAGTAGTGCTGCATTCCCTGTATGTGCGCAGATGCGGATGTTAGAAACTCAAATGAGTCTGGGATAGGGGAATGGACATGAGTTTCCCCTACGAAGCGTCCGCATGTAGTAGTCTAAAACCAGCAGCAATAGGGCCTCGCCCTCAAGTGGGTCCTTCTCTTAGTAGTTCGACATCGTCTTCAGAGACAGCGTCGAGGGCATATCAACAACGAGATAAGCGGCAGGGGCACAGGAGCAGGGATCACCGCCCGTGGCAAATTCCCAACAAGATGGCCATCAGTAGGCTCTGCTACGACTTTAGGCAGTGCACAAAGGGCTGAAAGTCGTCATTGTCTGTGCCGGTAGTATCAGAAATGTACACCTCGTGCTTCGATGAACTATGTCGTCTGATACTGTGGTCTTGGGATTTGCAGTGTCCATCTTTCTGGTATATGATGAAAGCATGATGTTTGTAACACAAACGCATATACGTATAATATTCAATCATATATATAAACATGTAGTCACCACGTAAGCATTCAAATTATCCTTCTAGTCCCACTAGCCAACACTTCTAGTCCCACTAGCCAACACTTCTAGTCCCACTAGCCAACACTTCTAGTCCCACTAGTCAACACTTCTAGTCCCACTAGCCAACACTTCTAGTCCCACTAGTCAACACTTCTAGTCCCACTAGCCAACACTTCTAGTCCCACTAGTCAACACTCCTAGTCCCACTAGACCAACACTCCTAGTCCCACTAGACCAAGCCTCAGCCTCCCGACTGGGCCTAAAATAATGAATAAAATGTGCTCAACATTTGTTTGTAAAAAGTTTTGGATTCTGGGCTTAAGTGGTATGCAGTAAAAATGTTTTCGTGAGAGCCCTAGTGATCATAGTCTAGACTCAAGAATGAATCCTAGTTCGCTATGATCAGAGCTCTGATACCAAGCTGTCACACCCTGGCTTTGCGGAAGCGTGGTTAATTATGGTGTGACTTCTTAATACCATAGCTATATCATAACAAAGCTATATGAATTTAAAAACCATGCAAGTCATCATTGAGTTTAGAAATCAACATACATTACCATTGTTTAACGCGGACATACTCTAGTATCCATAACCTTGTTCAATAACATTACAACTTAAAATAAAACATAAACGTGATTTAGGGATTATGCCTTGTCCAGGAAAGAGGCACAACCCTAAACCCAGATGACTTCATGAAAGGTTGCAGCGGAAAACGTTCATACCGTGCCAGAATCCGTTAATTTCCTGAAATACATGTGAGTTGAAAAATCAACAATAATGTTGAGCGAGTTCATGTGTAAGTGAGTATGTAAAACACTTGTGAGTATAAAAATAGTTGTGGTATGTAGCAGTTGTAAGAGGACTTGTGATCACCAATGGTTTGCAAGGCCACTGACATATGTGAAGTGCAAATAGGGAGACTCAAACCTAGCAGATTTCGCCACGGCAAAGTATGTGGACAAAGTCACCCCACGGTACGTTTCTAGTTTGTCCGGGGGCTGGGCTCGCTACACCCAGGTAGATCTACCGCTCCTGTCCCTCGGTCCCTACATGAGGACTAATGGCCCCATGTGTTCCTATCCACTCACATGATCGTATAACACCTCCTTACGTTAAACATACCGTTGTAAAGTACTCGTAAATCATAGTAACATGTATTTCACCCCCGAAGTTAAGTAAACTGAAAACAGTTAGAGAAAAGGGGGACATGAACTCACAGTGGATGCGTAACTCTACCAAGCGTCTCCTGATACTGTAAGCTGTGCAATGACCTACAAGTGCTAATTCTATTAGACGGACGGCCGTGCTTTAGCTTTACAGTTTATGTTTGCGGGAAATAGTTAGACAACTATTTCGTGTTACATTTTGTATATGCTTGATAGTTATTCTCCTTCCCAAGGATGGGGGATTTAATACATGTGCGTAATATTTTCCATCATTAAGTCTCACTTAACCTTCATATATATTCAACTCCAAAATATATGTATTTATAAAAAATACGTTGTTAAAGTACGCGTTCATAAATATTTCCGTAATTGTGTAAGTTACGTTTTAACATGCAAGTGGTAATATAATTACCGGTGTAACTTATATATTTATGGCGAAAGCGTTTGTATTACTTTTGGAGTCGTTAACGTTTGTAAACATTATTTTTACTCTAAAAATAATATTTATGCGTTTCACAAAATAATCATAAACAGTGCGTGAAAAGTATATATTTATCACGTTAATATTTCGTGAAATCCCACCTCCGAATATTTAGTAATTTAAGTCGTGGCGAAATTTATGTTTTGAAATCGTGTCAAAAATGATTCTAACACTTGTAGTGTAAACAAGTTTAAGTGTTAGGTTTTTGGAAAAATTTCGCCAGAGTTTCCTCTGTAACTGGAGGTGGCCACGCTTTCAAGCGTATCATTTTCTTTTAAATAAATCAATTCAACAACTTCTTTATTCCATCAAACAATTTCCGACACATCAAACTAGTCAATAAATATGTAAATTTACATAATCGCATGAACTTGTAGTTTTTCCCGCATCTATATTATAAATCCCATTTATATATGTTGATCTTTATATAAAGTACTTTCAATCTTGTAAAAACCTCGTTTTTAGAGAAGTCCGACTTTACAACTTCTAGTTATTTTTCCCAAAAATAGTCATTTTGTCGAAATATGCGTCACACAAGTGTTTACACACTTGTGTGCTCTAAATATCATTCTTAGCATTGAAAGATCTGTTTCTTTAAAAATACATGGTTCTTAAATGTGTGGTCCTTTGAAGATACCACTTGCGGATACGTAGATCCGCTAGTTTTAAACACCCTTTTACCGGTTAAAACACTTTTACACAAGTAAAATATTTCTTTACAAGTTCATGTCTCTAAAATGTGGTAGTGTTTCACTTTTAACCCTGGTATCTTTCAAAAACAAGCTTATGTGATGATACGTGATTTTTCAAAGTCGGGTTAAACAAAAATCCGAGCTACCACATTATAGATCGGGTCACAAGAATCACATATTTCAAGTCCTACGACTTTTACACAAGTTATACGCTATTAACCACCATTTTTATGATTTTACTAGACTTTAACGATTCAAAACGCGTGTTTACGATATTTCACCGATAAAATTCCTTTTAACCACATTAAACAAGCGTAATAACGAGTTTTAAACCATATACCTCTAGCTCGGGGCTAGGGAAGAATCGTGACGAAAACGGGGTGGATAAAAGCTATCGGTTGAGGTCCTTCGCGCTCCGCTTGCACCAAACCTTCTAAAACGCGACCTTGGAGGCTTGTATATACTTGGAATGCAAGAATCAAAGTTTGAAAGTGTGATGGTGTGGGTGAGGTAGTTCGGCCGAAGGTGGGAGAGGGCAAAGGAGAAAGATTTTGTTGGTGGAAAAGATAAGTATTTATCTCATGAGTCTTAGTGGTATTTATAGGAGTTTAAGTGTGGTTAACCCCTGGATATTATGCCCCCTTGATATCCAACATAAACTAATTTAATAAAGGATCAATGTACAAATGTGTTCCCCATTTAGATAGGGGACGGTTATGGTGGGGGGTTGGGTTAGTCCGATTGTAATTTGATTAGTTAGGGGTTTAGTTTAGATTAATTAGGTTAGGTTAAGTGTCTAACCTTGTTAGTTGTATGTCGCGTATTATGACGGGTGTTAGGGTAATCAGGGACCCTATCTGGCTTAGAAAAAAAAATATAAATAGTGAAAATATAAATATTTTCGTGTTCCGGGTAAAGTCCGGTTGTTCGGTTGGATAGTAATCCGTTAAAGTGTTACAAAAGCTTTAAAGTGTCGTTTTTACATCTTTAGTGACACAATTTAATTTCCAACACTTTAGGAAGTGCCTAGTGATATTTTCTCATTTTTGGCACTTTTCTAGTCAGCTAGAAGCTGGTTAAATTATATAAAGTGCTGTGTTTGGTACTTAAAGTACGTTTTTGGCACATCCGAATCAGTGTATCTTATCCCTAGAGACGCGGTAACACAACCCTTATATCCTACACCCACTACCAGTGTAGCCAAAATATATGAGGCTCTTAACAGGCCTTAGAGGCAGTATTTGCCTGATGCTGGTTATATCAGCATGTCCACTGTGTATCCGTGTATTGTGCTACTGTGCGTTTAGTGCATCAAGTTTGTCACGAAGGTGCAATAAGCAAAATATAGTGTGACAGCAAGTAAAGTATGATGCAGTTATGTTCATGTATCAGTATAATAGTAGCAATTCATCAGCTAGTTCAATGTTGCACAGTAATTAAGTAGTAATTAATCAGTAATTAAGTTGTACGGATACCTGGTTTAGTGCGGGTTGTCACACACGGGGGGCGTGCCCAAGTGTCAGTAGAAAAGACAAAGTGGTAGAAGCTTCTATTGCCCACCACGGGGCCGTGCTCAGCGGACACGGGGCCGTGGTCAACTATAAGATTCGCACAATCCAGCAAATCTGCATATTACAAAGATTCTTCTGCACCACGGGGTCGTGCTCAGCGGACACGGGGGCGTGGTCAACTAAAAAGACAAAACTACATTAAATGAAGAAAGAGAAGGATGTGGACACGGGGCCGTGCCCACTGGACACGGGGCCGTGCCCGAGCTTCTGTTCAGCCTATAAATAGAAGTGTTTGGGTCAAGCTCAAACCATCCCTTGGCACACCACCTCTCTCACACTTCACCCACCACCCACCACCACCATAACACCATCATCCACCACCATCATCCATTGTCCATCGTAGAGTGTGTGAGTCGTCTCGGGATCCAAGATTGATCGTAAGAGTTCTTGACAATCAAGGCCATGTTTGCCTAAGTCTCTTACATCACTTGGTGAAGACAAAGTGTCTAGTTTAATACTTTTTATTTCTAATCTTTTCGCACTTTTTATTTGGTTTCGTATTAATGACTTTAATAACTAGTTGCTTATGTTGAAGGTGATCTTTCTTTATCGTTTGTCCGTGGTGTCTTGAAATTATTCTACTGTCTATATAAAATAAAAGATTTTCACCATTCATATCTCCACGGTCTATATGGAGGTATGTTGGCTACCTGGTCGGGGGTTAAGGGAACGGTTTGGTAAAGGTCTTGCCATTGTTCAACGTTTAGAGGTCCTGCAATGGACCTGGGTCAAATTTAGTAGGACCTCCTTCAATACTTAACGGTATTGGATGACGGGGGTCCAAACTCTTTGATCCCCTCATAAGTTAACTACTATTAATACTATAACCCAGCTATTTAGGACTGTATCCCTGCTGACTCAGACTACTTAGTCGAGGGTAACGTCACCTCCAAAAGAGGGGCCTACCATAATTTGCATTAATAACTTAATTAATTATCTTCCAATAATCCACCCTTTTAGGATTGTATCCTTGCTGACTCAAACTACTGGGGTGAGGGTAACGTCACCTTCAAAAGAGGGGCCTACTACAATAACTAAGATAATCTCTTAAAATAGTGCAAAAGTGCGGAAATAATCAAAGGTTACACTAGATACGAGTCGGAACCAAGTGATTCATCTTGTCTATCTGTTTTTCTTTTTATTTTTATTTTCAGCATTTTAGTTAATTTTTATTTTTCTTAGTTTAAAACATTTTTCTAAACTTCTTTTTGATTTGATTAGACGTTGAGGATAAACCGGTACTAAAAGCTCTTGTGTCCTTGGACGACCTCGGTATCTTACCAAAACTATACTACGCTCACGATGGGTGCACTTGCCCATATGTGTGTCTAGTGTTAGTAAATATCGTGTTTTATAAATTTAAAACTTGACTAAAAAGTGTTAAAGGGGCTTAAAATATACACCTAATATATATAACACTCGACTACGCATCAGCATTCAATCATAATAACAACTATATGATAAAACCATAGATTTGTCATCCATTAAGTAAGTTTAAAACATAACAACATTGTTTTAAAACGTAGACTTCAAATTCAAGTTTTACTAACCATACAAATTGTTTATGAGTTCACTAAGGACTCATCAAAAGATATTAAATAAAACCAACATTTGGAAGATGTGTCTCGTCCAGGAATAAGACACACTAACCAAACCCAAAGACCATGGATGACATCTTTATTTCTAACGCAACATTAAACTTCCAACGCCCGCCAGATCCACTTACTAATTCCCTAAAATACATGTAGTTTGAAAACATCAACAAAAGTTGAGCGAGTTCATGTGTTTAGTATGTGTGCACGAATCATCCGTGAAAACATTTGTAAGTATATATGTATGTCTGTATGTTTCTGTAAACTGGTATGAAGCAACAAGGAAAACAGATCAATTAATGTGTAGCTAATACATTAATATATGTGACATGGCATAGGAAGCACTCAACCCTGTAAGTATATTTCGTACCGGCCCCTCCGGCAGAACGACATAGTCACCACATGCGGCCAACTCGCAGGCCCATGGGTGGGGCTCGCAACCCCCAATAGATCTATCACTCATGCCCCTCGGTCCTTATACAAGGATTAATGGTCTTAAGTTAATCGCCTACCCATTCACAGGATCTAGCAGTTCATTCCTTAGCTAACCATACCATTTGTAAACGTTTGTAAACAATTGTAACATGTATTTCACCCCCGAAGTTATAAAACTGAAACAGTTAAAAGAAAAGGGGGACATGAACTCACAGTTTTGCGTTCCTTGTATCCGATGTAACTCAAATCTTCCTCTAGAACGCACGACTACCTACATGCGTACTACGGTCCATTAGACGAGCGGGTCGTGCCTTGACTTGGTAATGATTAGTGCCTTTGAGTTACGTTTCAAAGTGTCTTCATTGATATTCCAAGTGTATAATTATCTGTTAAAATAATTAATATTTTAACTTAATACTTCTCAAGTATTTAAACATGTATATCCTTCCCAAGGATGTGTATATTTTTATTTGTATTCTTGTATATTCTTGCCATGTAAAGGTGTCGCATTCCGGTGTGTATTGGTACGTATGAAAATACGTATTTTTATTGTATTCATTAAGTATTCCTATACTTAATTTCGTATTAATTCTCTGGAATATTATTTCTAATAAAAATTTCATACATATTTCCAAAATATATATTTTAAGGAATATTACTTAGGAAAATTATTTATAATTTTTCCTTTGGCAAAAATATTCGTATTTTCGTATAAGTTCCAAAAATAATATATTTTCAAGTCTCACTTAGAAAATATATTTATAAACTTATCTTCATCCAACAATGTATTTCAAGTGTACTCAAGAAAATATATATATCTTTCCCAAAAATTATATATCTTATAAAAATTCCAAGAAAATATATTTTTACTTCCCAAAAATAATATATTTTCTCCTTGTCAAAAATATGATATAGCCTTGTAATAATTGTAAAAATCATATTTTTATTTCCTTGTGTCCAAAATATTATTTACCAAAATATACTTTGTGAATATATTTCCCGGAATATTTTGTGAGTTACATTTCTTGTTCGGTTTCGCCAATATTTTGTGTGTAACTTGTATATTTATTCCTTGAGATTTTTGGTACTAATTTGGATGGTAATTCTTGGTATTTTGATGTGTTACATTATTTCAATTCCTAAAAAATATAATTATTACACAAAGTATACAAATAATCACACATGTGTGTCTTCAATGTATATATATTCTAAATATATATTTAGCCACTTTTGTTTATAAAAACCAACCTCCAATATTTGTATTTTTGTAACAAAAATTATGGCAAGGTTTATATGTAAAACTCATGTTTAAAATACACTTGTAAATATTTGTTTTAAAAATATTTTTCTAAGTGTTTATATTTTTAGAAAATTTTGCCATAGTTTCCCCTAAAAATGGAGGTTTCCATGCTTTCAAGCATATCATTTTCTTTTGTAAAAATCATCATAATCAATTTATAATTATCAACAAACAACCTTTACTTACCAATCTTGCCAATATCATGCATATTTCACTACTTCATGAACTTGAATATTTGTAAAAATTTGTAGTAACTTGGTAGTGTGTTTAGTAAGTTTAGTTACCCTTTAAAGTGTGGTTGTTTATACAAAAACATCATTCTTGAATGATTTAGATGTTTACAACTTGTAATCATATTTTTCAAAAATAATTCTTTATGTATTCTTCTTGTTACACAAGTGTTTCTACATTTGTTTAATTACCAAAAATAGTGTTTGTTTATGTAAGAACCAAGATCTACTAAAACTCATATTTTAAACTTGGTTCTTTTGGGAAACCATTCATAAATTTTAGATCTATATGATTATTAACTCACTTTGATTATTATTTTTCAAGAAAACAATATGTTCTTTCAAGTTCATGTCTTGCATGAGGATGATTTATAAATCTCTAACATTTTCATCCTCTCATCTTGCTAGATTATGTTTTTAATCATGATCTAGCAAGATCATATAATGATCTACATCATTTACACAAACCAACAATCATCAAGCATCATAACAACACTAAACAACATGATTTCTTTAAGATTTCTTATAGTTTTATGCTTATGTTCATGTTTCATCTTCAAGTTTCTGAGTGTTCTTCATGATAATCATCTTGTAGCATCTTTTAACCACTTAATATAGATGTAAAATGAAGAGTAGAAGATCTTACTACTAGCTCAAGGCTAGGGATGATCAAGTGAAGAAATGAATTGGATAAAAGTAAACGGTGAAGGTCCTTGAACTTCCGTAAGCTCCAAGCTCCTTAAACAAGCTTCTTACACCTTTGCATGTATATGGAATTGGATGAGATGAAGTGATGATGATGGTGTTGGTATGGGGATTCTCGGCCGTAGCTTATGGGGAAGGAAGGAGAGAGTTTTGTGTGGAGTTTTAAGATGAGAATGATGAGTTAAGGCACTTATGGTCATATATATTGTCCACCAACATTCATTTATCCATTGTATAATATGTCATGTAGTAGGAGTTGGTTATTAACTAGTTCATTTCCAAGTGTTGGTCATATGTATTAGTTATTAGATATTTTTATGGTGTGTTATGATGTTCGGGGACCATAACTAGCTTGAAAACATTAAAAAAATGCTTCTAGTGAAATTTTGATGTTTCGGGTAGTGTCCGGTTGTTCGGTTAGATACTGATTCGTTAAAGTGCTAAACTTTGCAGTTTAGTATATTTTATGTTACCTTTTGTGACACTTTTAATTCCCGGAACTTAGGAAAGTATTCTGGACCATTTAACCATTTTTCTGTATGATATTAGTTGTTAAATTGCTGAATTTCTGCTGAATTTGCTGAATTCTGCAGTGTATGAGAGTTTTTAGGCACTTTCCGGCACTTAAACTATCACTAGGAAGGCAGTTTTGTGACCCTTACTTTCCTACACACTATACTAGTGTGATACTTGGTTTCTGGCCCATTCTGTATCTTAATACAATGTCTGTCTATGTTCTGAACTCTGTCAGCATTTTTCTGATTTGTATGATAACTGTGCTATCTTTGTTTCGTGCACCAATTTACTCAGTATAGTTTGCATACAGTAATGTTATGTCATTTGCAATATATGATGCACATGTATGTATATGGCAGTAATCAGAAAGCAATTCAGGTCATAAATTGTTATTCAGCACAGTCATTAAGCACTAATCATCATTTAATAATTATACGGATGCACGCAAATTTGGCAGTTGTCACATTCTCCCCCTGTTAAGAAAATTTCGTCCTCGAAATTTGTACTACCTTAACTCCTTAGAGTTACATTATGCTGGTAATAATACTGAGGTAGATAACCACAAAACCGAATCAAGACTTAATCGAATCAAGTGAATTTAGGAACGTATTACAACCATAAGAACCCAATGGTTAATATGTATGCGTTCCAGAATTTGATGTCATCTATAGAAGTATAGTCTAGTGTAACTTAGTTAACAGGGTTGCAACAAAGAAGTTTTGAGCAATGGATTTTCAAACAATCGGTCACAATACGCAAATGAGTCTTCAAAAACCATAGCATCCGCTATATGAACTCAAAATCAACAACTCGAATATGATAGTAACAGGAAAATGATTTGTCAACTTTCGAATAAATAAATGGTAAGGATTAGTGTGTTAACATTCTTTAATTGTGAAAATACACCGAATGAAATACAGACGAATATCGTGTATCATTGTCTTAATTTGTAGTTGCATTAGGAATGTTTAAATGACTAGTCAAACAAAACTATGTGTAGTTTTGTGTGAAACGGTTAACCATGATTAGCACAAGCTACAAATTGGTAATGACACCAAAAGGTGTCGTAATTGACATATTTCAACAATAGCGGTGACCAAACAAGTTCACCGTGTTTGAAATCGAATGAAAGTGTACTGAAACAATCTGAAGATTTGATTTACACAATGTCATAGAGTTTTCAATTGAATACGGAACATCAAAGAACCACTGTTTCCGATCGAAGATGAAAAAGTAACAAGTACTGCAAGACATTCGGTTGATAAAGAAAGAACCGCTAGGAGGCACACTGGAATACATAAAATGAGTTTATGTACCATTGTCTTAACACACAACTGTATTGAGATCGCTTTAATCGTGATAAAACCAAACGGATTTAGAGCAAGTCAATAAGTAGACAATTAAATCCGTGTATGAGGTGCGTAATGAAATCAGCGCAAGCTTCAGTTTTTGTGAAAGCATTACCGCAAGGTGTCGAAGCCAACAAATGATTTAGTGAAGTCCTAGACCAATCAAGTCTACTACGGCTCGAAACAAAAGAACTTTTTCAAAAATATTAGAATATGACGCTCACAATACATCATATGGCGTCTTAAATTGAATTTGCGAAATGGACAAGTTCAAGCAATTGAACTTGGTTTCAATGCAATCTGACAATAAACGTATGTATCGATAAGGGAATCTCGGCATGATTACAAAGATAAACCATGAATGTAACTTGAAATAAAAGAAGTTTCAAGAAAGTGTGTTGACTTGATATCAAGGGAGCCAGCAATTACAATAATGTAGGTCATTCGAATCACAAATCCGTAATTAGATCTTGCAAAAACAATGTTTGAACTTTGACGAAGCGCTTATTCGAAACGAAACCACGTGCGTGACAAAAGGGCGCATGCGTAACATATGAATTTCCAAGAAATGACACAATGAGTATTCGCTAAAATGAGGAAATGATTAAGTACCGAAGCAAATGAGTGTTCGCTCTCAGCGAAGAAAATTGACGCGATGCAACTACCATTAAGGGGAGTAGAGATGCAAACATCTACTCGCTAGTAGCAAAAGTGGAAATTTCAATAAAAGAAATTTGAGTACTTTCTGTTTGGTTAACTAAAATAGCATATATGTCAGGATAATGGAGTTTGCTTGAGTTAACAGGTGTGGTTCCTAAGTGACAACCGTTACGAGTGTTGACCTGGGTTCCCAAAGGTCCTAAGTACATGCTTTCTAGGTTCCCAAAGTTTCATATTCTGTGTAAAATTGTTTTGTGCATTGTGTAGGAAACACAATTTTTTGTGTATGTTTAAAACAAGTTATTGCCCCATAATTCCCCGGTATACTTTCTTCCTGAATTCATAGCTAATGACCCTCGATCATCGATCAGTCTTAAAATAGTAGTTGGATCCTCTCAGTTAGTTAAATAATAACTCTTGTTGGTTAGCTCGTTCGGCTCCTGGTAGTTGATGCTCATTTGAAAATTATCGTCCATCTCCTTGACGAACAGTACTGAAACTCCTTAGGGCAAAAAGTTTTCCTTAAAAATCCCTTATCCGGCAACTTATGAAGTTGTGTTGACAAATCTTGTGCCTCAGGAAGTGCAAGTCAATGAGGTGCCTTGGCTACAGACGCGGCGCGTGGAACCAAATCTATGCAAAAGTCGACTTGTGGTTGAGGAGGTAATCCTGATAAGTCTTCGGGGAAGGCCTCAGGATATTCCCTTACCACAGGGGTATCTTCGAGCTTAGGTTATTCGGCTTCCTTGTCCCCGACAGGAGTCAAGAAGGCAACACATCCTTTGCGTGAAAACTTCCGTGTCTTCAATGACTGATAATCCGTAGGGGTGTATCCTGCTCCATGAATCACGATCGTTTCTCTGTTCGTTGTCAGGACGCGGATAACAATCTCCGCTTGATTGCTCGACAACCAGTCCATCCCAATTACCACGTTGAAGCTTCCCTTTAGCTAGTTCTATCGAGTACAGGTTATCTAAATTACTTGCTACAAAACCAAATATACTCTCAAACTCTAGAGATATGAAGCTATAGTCGGTACTAGTATCGAACAACACAAATGCATAACGTTGACTAATATGTGACGTACCGATGGCTATGTTTGGATCCTGGCGTGCTTCCCTAGCTCGGGTGTTAGACATTTTTCCACGATATTGTTTAATCTCCCTTGGGCAATCTTTCCTAAAGTGCCCCACGTCGCCGCAGTTAAAACACCTTTGACCTTTCTTTCCACGTCCTGTCTTATACCAACACGTTTCCCTGCAGTGCTCCACCTTTCCACGGTTATCACACTTTCCATCTTTACATCGCCCGGTATGATGACGTAGACACTTGTCGCATTTAGGTAGTTTACCCATGTACTCTTTTCCCTTTTTGGCCGTGTTGTTTTTATTCGCCTGAGTACCCTGCTTGAAATTTGCGAACTTTCTCTTGTTATCTCCAGATGGCTCCACAGGAGTCTCTTTTTTTCTCTTCAGAGATTGAAAATTTTCCTAGTCTAACCGCTTCTTCAGTGAGCGTCACACTTAAGTCGATAGCATCGGTGATTGTTGGAGGTTTAGATGTGGTCACCAGGCTTAGAATCTGAGGTACCAATCCCCCGATGAAACGTTCGATCCTCTTAAACTCTGGTTCTACCATATAGGGGCAACACGAGATAGATCATGGAATCTCTGAACGTACTTAGCTATCTTTGGACCTTCCATCTTCAAGTTCCAGAACTCAGTTTCCAACTATTGGATTTCTGCTCTCGAGCAGTACTTCTTATGCATTAGTTCTTTTAGTTCATCCCATGTCAAAGCATACGCAGCAGCCTCACCCAACGTCTGAACCTGAAGGTTCCACCATGACAGAGCCCCATCTAGAAACAGACCAGAAATGTACGTGACCTGATGCTCTGGTGCACATTTGCTCAAACGCAAAACAGAATCCGTCTTCTCGATCCAGCGCACGAAGGCTACGGCACCCCCAGTGCCGTCGAAATCCCGGGGCTTGCAGTTCAAGAACTGCTTGTAGGTGCAGCCTGCGACATAAGCAAGATCATTCATGTTGGTACACAATGTCTATCGCCTACGTCATCAGTGTAGGTCATGTCATGTATGTGTAATAGGTCAAAAGTTTAAGTTTTATGTGTTTTATGTCCAGTTCGCACGAAGTGATGTATATGTGCCAGGTCGCAGGAACTAGGAGTTGTCCAGTTCGTGCGAAGTGGATTGCTTAGTCCGTGCGAACTGGAAACCCTATAAATAGGGGTGTTGTGTTTTTCATTTGTAACTTCTGGAGATTTCTGACACGAAGTTCTGCCAAAATTCTCTCTGTGGTAAAACATTTAATATCAATGGAAAACGTGTTTAAAGTGTATTTCTGCTCTTCTACTCCTATTCTAACACCGATTCAAGGTTGCTAGTCTGTTTCCGCCTTTCTAGTGACTCAGATTTGACTCAGTTTGACTCGTTTAGATCGAATCTCGATCCTACAAGTGGTATCAAAGCTCAGGATGAGTCAAATCAGTTGAAATCAGTGTTTTGAATGGTTTAGAACTCTCTATTTCTACTCTTTCTTGGATTTTTGGACGAATTCACGGACAAAATGGACTGAATTTTGGATATTACGTGTAAAACACCATTTCAAACAATCCTACAAATTTTCAGACCATAATTCGAACTAAAACTGATCAAAAGTGTCAAAAATGTCAGATCGTGTGAAATGAACCAGTTCGCGTGAATTTTTACCAAATCGTTTGGAAAACTTGTCCAGTTCGTACGGATGGGACCAATTTGTTTGAAAAACTTTGTCACTTCGCACAGATTTTATCAGATCGCACGAGCTGATCAAAGGTTTACTCACTTCACACGAGTTGGTGTTTCAGTTCGTTTGAAATCAGCCCACTTCGTTTGAAACATACTACTTCGTTTGAAAGTCCAGATCGTGTGGAAGTCAGTTCGTTTGAAAGTCAGATTTTTCAAAACTTAAAATTTTTTTGAAACATTTTTCAAAGTATAAAATGGACAATCAAGAGTTTTACAATGCGTTTTTCGGAGGAGGTATTCAAACTCCAGCAAGCATAGCCCAGAATGTGAACTTGGAGAATGTGCTCGAAACCATGCAAAAACCACCAAAATTGCTCAACATTGAAGATTATTCGGGGTGGCAAGATAGGTTTCGCACATGGGTTCAGGCGAATAATCTTGAGTGTTGGTTGAAAGTTGAAACAAAATATGTATTTCCTTTGAGTGATGCTGGTATTCCGAAAAAACTTAACTCGTTAACTCCAGCTGAAGCAGAAAGCTTTAAAGCCAAAAAGAAGATGGTCAGTATATTGCAACAGGAAATTAAGGAAGATATTTTGGTACTGTTACAGCATCAGAATGACACACAATCTATTTGGAACTCTCTTAGAGTCAAATTTCTTGGAAGTGCTGCAATGATCAAGAGCAAAAAGGCACTACTGAAAAAAGAATTTGACACTTTTACTTCTATCAGTGGAGAATCAACGAAAGAGTTGATTGAGAGGTACTGTCACTTGGTAGTGGAGATGAAGCGTTTGGGTATCGATAAAACAGATAAAGAGTTGGTTGATAAGTTGGCTGACGCACTACCACAAGAAGTGTGGGGTACATTCTTGTTGGTTTTGAAGAACAACTTGGAATATGTTGGTTTTAATTTGAGTACGTTTATTGAGAGACTTGAAGCTCAAGAGCTTGAAATGCGGAAGATGAGTAAAATGAAATCTGCAAACGTACAACAAGATGTTCAGCTTTATTACCAAGGAAACTCATCTGCCACATCTACTCCGAGTCCAAAGATTCAAACGGCATTCAGTGCAGATTCTTCATCAGGAACAACTCAAAGCACGTCTAACAACAACTTTTCACCTTTTCCAAATTACGAACCGAATCCTAAGGTTCAAAGTTTTCAAGAACAAGCTTCACCTCAAAGTTCTTCAAATTCGAACAATCAGAGTTATAGTCATGGGATATTGTGCAATATCGATGTTAACATAAAAAATGGTCAAGATTTTACTGAGACAGCCGCAAAGCAGCATATAGCACTTCTACCTTCTGTACTTGAGTCGTATGAGAGTCTAGTCGCCGGACGAATTGGTAACCCAGACATGACAAAAGAAGATTATGATCAAATTGATCCAGAGGAACTAGAACTCATCGACATCAAATGGGGTATGGCGAGCATTGTGAGAAGAGCTCAGAGATTCATGGAAATTACCGGAAGACGTAGCCTCGCAGGTCCTGATCCTAAACTTGGATTCGACAAATCTAAGGTTACTTGCTTCAAGTGTAAAGAAAAAGGGAACTTCAAGCGTGAATGTCCGAACAAAGAAGTGAATAACCACCAGAATCCATTCGCCAATGATTATTACCGATAGGCCATCTATCATAAAACAAGTCAACAACCATTCAATGCATGACCTCAAATTGAGGATAGTCCATCCAGAAAAACAGAGAAAGCTCTTTTGGTGAATCAAGATGATGAAAAGATTCTAGAAGGCTTCAGTTGGGATAAGTACATTCCAGGAGGGGGTCTTGCTATGATGGCTGAGATTACTGAAGAGCCTGAACCGGAAATTGTTGACGAATGTGTTCCTGAAGTTGAAGAAGTAGGTGAAGTGATGACTGAAGAATGTTATGCTGAACTAGAAGAGACAGCAGCAGCAGTCTATTATTATCAATCTGAACAGGAGGCTATTACTTATGCTTTTAAATCTATAATGCCTTCTAATGTGTTTAATTCTTTTGCAGGTTTCTTTGGTGAACCGACTATGAGTTTTTGCCCACAATATGAAGCTGAAAAAACTCATATTCAAGAGATCATTGATGTCTCAAAAGAAATGAACGAAGAGACGTTGAAAGAAATTGCAGACAAAGCTCTTATGGTTAAGTTGCAAGAGGTAGAACAAACTAAAATACCTTCTGATAACAATCAGACCAAAGATGCAACTCAAGAGTCAGTGCCAGTCGAAAAGGAGTCAAAAGAGAAGTCCGAGTCTGATGGCAAATCAGAAAATGTGGAGTCCGAATCCGGAAAGGAATCTGAGTCTGAGTCTGGAGGGTTTGGTAAATCAGAAACTAAAAATGACAAACAAGAAAAGGTTTCTGAAAAAATTGATCCAATTCCTGAAATGCCTTGCAAAAACTATTTAAAACCATGCATGGATTGTCTTGAAAAAGACAAACAGTTTCAAGAGTTGAAAAAGTTTCATGACAAATTAAAATTTGATTTTAATGATGTTAAAGAAGCTTATGACACTCTGTCACGATCAATTAAAGCGATTCAAACTGAGAGTTTGGAAAATGATAAAAGCACCAATTTTCTCAAAGCTACGGTCATGGATAAGCAAATGTCGATTAACATCCATCTGGACACAATCGCATCCCTAAAGAAGGAACTTGAACTGATGCGCATTGAGACAGAAAGAGTCGACAAAAAGTTGATTAGTTATCTTTCATCTTCGTATGTGATTGATCAGATTGTTCCTCAACAAGCTGATTTCAAAAATGTTCCACCCCCAATGTGGAATCATTATACTCAGAAATATCCAGATGGGGTGGAAGAGGCATTGAATCTCAAGTTGAGAACAGAGGAGAATGAGTTACCGGAAAACATAGATGTTACATTCTCTCCGTCTGACACCGACAATGAGTCACAACTGGTTAAAACAGTTGTAGACCAAGTGTTGGGTGAAGAGAGTGATAACACTGACTTTGAAACGGTCAAAACTCATTTTTAGAATTCCAATTCAGATTCTGAAGATGACGGAAACTTTCTTGATAAGTTCATCCCAAAGTCAGATAAAGTTTTGGATGACGATTCGATCATTGTGGTTTAGACGATGACCGGAACTAACAAACTATATACTGATTTTGAGTACCCGATTCAGAATGCGAACCTGGAAAAGGTTGAAAAAGTTTTCAAACTTGTGGAAATTGATATTTCAGAAGTTAACAACAATGTATTTCTTTCAAAACCGAAAACATCTTTTGTTAACAACCCGGGAAAGAGAAATGAATGGGTGGGTAACGATGGTAACAAGAGACATGGTAATAATTTCAAAAAGAAAGGTGTTGGTTTTGAGAAGAAAATAACTAAGAAAGAAGTCAAGCCAAAAGAAAAATTGAGTGATGTGTTTGTGGCTGGTAATAACACAGAAGTCGAAAAGGATTACATTTTTAGTCAGAAAGCAATTGACGATTTTATTGCGGCCAAAAAGATAAGAGACGAGACGAGACCAGCAGATCCACTTTTGTTGAATATGACAAAAGAATCTGTTATCGCTGCAATGAAATTGGTCACATGGCCAAACAATGTGTCAAAAAGATAACAAAACCAGTTTTCCATAAACCAAAACCAAAAGTTTCAAATGATGTTAAGGGAAAATCACCTATGGTATCCCCTGTGCGTATTCTTAAACGCGGTGAATCATTGAAGTCCGAGGACAAACCAAAATCAACTTTTGAAATTGGTGAATCTTCAAAATCACAAAAGACTTCAAAGGTTTATCCTAAAACAAAGAATTTTCAAAGTCAATCATGGGTGGAAAACCCTAAACAATCTTTTGAGGAAAAGAAAATGGAAGAGGTTTTAAAATCTGAACCAAAAGTTTTTGCAACCAACAATGAAAAATTGCGTTTGAGTTGGATAAGTTGATTGAAGAATTCCCACCTATCAAGGAGGGAGCTCTAAAATCAAAATCAGAACCTGATGTTCCAAATGTTGTTTTCAACATTCCAAAATTTGACAAAGTAGCTCATGATATTGTGTTTGGTAGCGTACCAAATGACGAAAAATCTTGGGTATCGTTGTTTAAGTGAATGTCTTTTGATGTGTGCAGGGGCTTACCAGGTCTATCATTTCTAAATGGATAATGGATAGCGGCGCCTCAAGGCATATGCCATGGATGTTAGCATTGTTATATGACGTCAAATCAATTAATGGAGGTTATGTTAGGTTTGCTGGAACTCAAGGAGGAAGAATCATCGGAGAAGGAATACTTACAAACGGTGACGTATCTTTTGAGAAAGTGAATTACATTGCTGAGTTGGAAAACAATCTGTTGAGTATATCTCAGATTTGTGACAAGTCGTTCACTGTTCATTTCACAAAAGATGAATGTCTAATTCTGAAACCAGGGTTTAAAATACCTGAAGAAATGGTGTTGATGCGCGCTCCTCGTGAACACGGTCTCTATATACTAGACATGAGCATTGCAACAACGACAAATAAGAAGGCTCAATGTTTTGTGAGTAAGACGAAGGCGACTAAGAAAGAATCCATCATGTGGCATCGTAAGATGGGCCATATTCACTTGAGGAAGATGAACTTCTTAGTTCATAATGATCTTGTTGAAGGTGTCAATTTGAAAAGCTTCCATCTCAACGATGATTGTGTTGAATGCAAGAAAGGTAAGCAGATAAAGAAATCGCACCTGAAAAAGCTTTTGAACTCAATCAGATTACCGCTCAAAAGACTCCATATGGATCTTTTTGGACCTGTAAATGTGAGAAGCATAAGTGGAGATCTATATTGTTTAGTTGTTACTGAGGACTTTACAAGATTTTCCTGGGTGAATTTTCTAGAGAGAAAAGACGAAACGTTTGATACTTTGATGAAGCTATTCAGAAAGACGGAAAATCTTTACAAATTGCCTATTAGACGTATTCGAAGCGATAATGGCACAGAATTCAAGAACAATCGTATGCTTGAATTTTGCAACGACAAAGGCATTCTTCATGAATTCAGCGCACCGTATACTCCTCAACAAAACGGTGTCGCAGAAAGAAAAAATCATACGTTGATCGAAACAGCTCGCACCATGTTAGCAGATTCAAAGTTACCGATATACTTTTGGAGTGAAGCGGTTGCTATGGCTTGTTACATGCTCAATCGTGTTCTTACGGTGAAGAAGCACAAGAAAACTTGTTTTGAACTGCTTCATTTTTACAAACCAAATCTGAAATTTCTAGAACCATTTGGATCACCATGCACATTTATTGATCCAAACGGTAAATTTGGTGCGAAAGTTAATGAAGGTTTTTTTGTAGGTTATGCTAGTCCGTTGAAGAGATTATTTGTTCCGTGTTTGGGGAAGATCATACAAGTTCAACACGTTGACTGTCAAAGGCTTACTGCTCTGGAACAACTTCCCGGAAACAGGTTGCTATTTGATTATGATAATCTTTGGGAGTCATTCCATTTGCCGACAGAGCCGAGTGAAGAGGAATTAGCATCTTATACCAACAGTAGCAGTCTCTTTCACCAGAACAAGTGCCGAGACCGTTGGTAGTTTCTCTGCCCACCGAGGGTTCAA
This sequence comes from Helianthus tuberosus, assembly GCA_030545235.1. Taxonomy (NCBI): domain Eukaryota; kingdom Viridiplantae; phylum Streptophyta; class Magnoliopsida; order Asterales; family Asteraceae; genus Helianthus; species Helianthus tuberosus. The sequence goes on from CM060389.1 coordinate 82,209,387, forward strand.
AAGATCATGAGGCCGGTCCAAGTGGAACTGCACATGAAGCCCCAGAAGAACCAGCTCCAATATTTGACCAATCTGACGACTCAGAATAGGAAACTGATCCGACTTATGACGAGGAACCAAATATTGAGACTTCAAATGCTGATGATCACACGGGTGATCAGAATATAACAAATTTGCAATCGGAAGTGAGCGTACCTGATACAGTCATGTCAAGAACATTATCTTACCATCCGTCAGAACAAATCATTGGTGACCTTCAAAGCGGAGTGAAAAACTGTGAACAAATAAACAAAGGCCTTACATGTTTTTATTCATCTGTTGCTCCTTTACAAGAAGAATTCTCATTAAAATGTTTTATCTCGCAGGTAGAGCCGAAAACATACAAAGAAGCGTTAACCGAAGAGAGTTGGGTAAACACAATGCAAGAAGAGTTACTACAGTTTGAAAAGCTTGGAGTGTGGAGGTTGGTTGAACTCCCTAAAGATCAGAAGTTGATCAAGACCAAGTGGGTCTTCAAGTGTAAAAGAGATGATAGAGGGGTTATTGTAAGAAACAAAGCACGGTTGGTAGTCCAAGGATTTAGTCAGCTAGAAGGGATTGACTTTACTGAAGTGTATGCTCCCGTTGCTCAACTTGAGGCAATTAGAATCTTCTTTGCGTTTACGTCATGGAAGAGATTCAAGGTCTAACAACTGGATGTCAAATCTGCATTCCTTTACGGAAAGATCAAAGAAGAAGTGTACGTCGGACAACCACCGAGTTTTACTGATCCTGTGCACAAGAACAAGGTGTATCTTCTCGAAAAGGCGTTATACGGATTACACCAGGCCCCGAGAGCCTGGTACGAGACGCTTTCCCAGCATCTGCTGACCAATGGGTTCACCAGAGGGACTGTCGATAACACTTTGTTCACTAAAGAGGTTGCCGGACATCTACTCATCGTGTAGATTTACGTGGATGATATAATCTTCGGTTCAACGAATGATGAGTTGTGCAAAGAATTTGAGAAGGTTATGAAGAAGAAGTTTGAAATGAGTTCGATGGGAGAGATGAAGTTCTTCCTAGGGCTTCAGGTTGAGCAACTACCCAAAGGAATCTTCATACACCAGACTAAATATGTGAATGATGTGTTGGACAAGTTCAATATGTCCGAGTCATGTCCTATTTCAACCCCCTGGCTTTGAATCATGGCATATGTCCGGACGAAAGTGGTGAGAAGGTGGATGAAACGCTGTATCGGTCAATCATTGGGTCTTTAATGTATCTGACAGCGTCACGACCGGACATAATGTATCCAACCTGCCTCTGTGCCCGGTATCAGTCAAGTCCCAGAGCATCACACACGCAGATAGTGAAGAGAATTTTACGGTATCTCAAAGGTTGCCCAAGCACCGGCTTGTGGTATCCTAAATTGGGTGACTTTTCTCTAACTTGTTATGCTGACTCTGACTTCGGGTCCTGTAAGTTGAATGCAAAGTCCACCACTGCTGGGTGCCAATTCTTCGGAACTCGGCTAATCAATTGGCAGTGCAAGAAACAAACCACAGTCGCTCTCTCGACTTGTGAGGCTGAATACGTTTTTGCTTCCAGCTGTTGTTCTCAGATCCTCTAGATCCAACAGCAAATGTGGGACTATGGTTTGCAGTTCTTAGACACACCAATTTTCGTGGACAATGAGGCCGCCATTAATATCACTAAAAATCCAGTTCAACACTCTAAAACTAAACATATTGAGATTCAACATCATTTTATTCGCGATTACTACGAGAAAAAATTGATTCAAATTGATTATATTCACACCGATGATCAGAGAGCTGATTTTTACACAAAACCCTTTGATAAAACAAGATTTAATTATCTTTTGAAATTGAACGGGTTAAAGAATTTGTTTTCTGGGAGGGTGGTAGAGTGTATGGCCGAGGAGGACGATGATCAGAAGTGATCTGTGTCTTGTTGTCATGTTTTCTGTACAGTTTTCTTTACTGCTTTTGATAAAACCAAAAACACAAAAATATGTTTTTGATTTTCGGGGGAGAAAGTTTTCAGAAAATACAAAAACATGATAAAATTTCAAAATCCAAAAACATTGAAAAAGTCAAAAAGAGTTTGTGTAAAGAGGGGAAATGATAGTACATCAGCTAGACAGTTGCAGTACGCTAAAGAAATGCATAGTTTAAATGTGTTAAGCAGTCTCGCTGATGATACGCCGATAGGTTTTTATGCATTTAGTAAGTTTGTTCGGGATATAAACATAAATCATTTCTTGCTTATTACGTGGGGAACATCTCTCGGATATATAGGTAACCCCTGAAATCCTGTTTGAAATACTCTATTTCTGATATACTAGGTCTTTGTACGTGATGATATATGGGGTATTATACCAGGACTTCTGATTTTGTGGGAGCAATAGCCTAGTCCTCGTTTAATACTCTGCACTGCTTTATTCATAAAGCTCACCCTCAGCATAAAAAATGATGAAACATTGAAAAATGCTAATCATATGCTATTGAAAAGAAGATCCCCAAGGGGGGACCCACCTAAAGTCGAGCCATCATCTCTCTGATTGAACGGATGTTCTAGCCTGATCTCTCATGGCCTCGCATTCACCCTTTACAAATATCATTAGTGTGCACTCACCTGTAAGACTTAATATAGTGGTCTGGATACGGGAGTATATTCTGAGGTGGTACACGCGTATAAGTTAAGCCTTAAAACACTAATTCGTATCCTGAACAGATTGAAATTTGTGTGAAAATTTAAAGTGGATTAGTATATTGGCAATCACTGTGAATTGTTTAATACTTAGTATGAAATCAAAGCTTAGCGGTACTTGTAGCTTGTCGGCAGCTGATATGATCCCCTAACACGCTCAATAAAAATATGTTTGTACAGTTTCCAATTTCTAAAATCCAAAAAGATTTTATATTTCATCTTATTTTTGACAACAGATGTTGGGATCTGATGATCAAAGTCTCACAGTGCTAAACATGTTGGATCGTATGGGTTGGATAAGAAAAGTTTGAGAAAATGTTGGTAATTGCTCAAAATGTATAAAAGTTCATTAATTTGAACTTAAGATGTTTCAAAATATCAGCGAGATCAGAATTTGGTCAGCCAAGGTCATTAAGTTGGACTTGGCAGGCTAAACGGTTAACCAGGGTCATTAATTTGGACAGTGTGTTGGTAAATAGTTAAAAATAAAAATTCAAAAATTTGAAATTTGAAAAGTTGTTGATTCACACGAAGTGACCAACTCGTACGAAGTGGCCAAAATATTTTAACTAAACCAACTCGTACGAGCTGGCCACACCGCCTCTATATCAACTCGCACGACCTGGTCCTCCTATATAAAGCCTTGTCCAGATCGCGTGAACATTTTATTCTCATACCACATCGCACCAAACACAGTTACCCTTCAAGCGATCTTAGGCGATTCGTCTGATTCCATCGATTTCAAGCCGAAATTTGTTGAATCTTTGCTCATAATCATTGTTTAAGTTGGTTAGCACAACTTAGAACATGGGAAAGGTACTGATTGCTGTTGATTTGAATCAAATCTCATGAACTCAGAACAACAGGATCTTTAAATCTAGATCTAGGGTTATTTTGTGGACCAAATCAAATAAAAAAACACATCAATGTGATCGGAATTCATGGTAGATCAGATCTAGAACATCAATTTCATCATAAATTCATGTTTTAAACACCTGCAATTCACTGTTCATAGGTGCTGTTTCAAACGAAGTGATGGTTCACTTTGCACGAGATGGACAGATTGTGTGAATTGTTCCAGATCGTTTGAAGTCTCCACATCGCTTGAAATTCCACATCGTTTGAAACCTGTCAATTCGTTTGAATCCACCAGTTTGTATGAAATCAGTTCGCATGAAACCAAACCGCATGAAATGGTCAATTCGTATGAACACCAGTTCGTGTGAATGATGTTTTGTCTTGAAATTTGTGAAAAATGTTTAACATGTTTGTTTTGTGTGTATTTCAGGCTTCGAATGTAGAATTTGATCCGTCACACAACATTTGCTGTGTTTATGATGAGACGTTACCAAAGATGGTCTTGTTTAAAGATATTTTGGAGTACATGAAGCGTTTACCGATTCAGAAGGCGTTGACAAATCAGCACAAAGTTTTTAGATCTCATGTTGCTCATTTCTGGAAGAATGCTCAGTATGATGACGTGAATGATGTGATTAACTCAGTTGTTAGATTAAATGGTGAAGTTAAAGAGATCATTATCACTGAACAACTTGTACGTGAAGTGTTAGATTTTCCGGATGACGAAATTCACCAACGGGATTTCCTGAGAGAATGGTCAAAGGTTGTATGCTAAGAATGGGATACACTGGTCCGTTGAATAATGCTAACTATTTGAAAGTATGTTTCACAAAGCCGTACAAATTTTTCATTCATTCAGTGATTCACACACTCAGTCACAGAAAGGGTGGTTATGATGTCATGAAAGATTATCAGATGTGTATGGTGACGGCATTGGTGTTGAACAAAAAGTACAACTTTTCTAGAATCATTTTTCATTACATAAAAGATAACATTACTTCTAAAAGTCGAACTTGGGTGTATCCGAGGTTCGTGCAGATGATGTTGGATCACGTATATCCGAATCTGGTAAAAGACGAACAAAATGATCTATTGGTGTTGAATCACATGGATAACGAGACGTTGATCAGATTATCCAAGTATACCAAGAATTGGCCAGAACCAAAGACGAAAACATAATTTTTTGGATTCATCAAGAGTGACAAATATGAAGATCCAGATCCGGTAAATCATTTGAAATGGAGGAATGATGCAGAGATGAAAGAAAAAGTACAGCTGATGAATTGACAAAGTTAGAAGAATTCAGTGAAACTCGAAATGAATGGTTTATAAAGGAAGGAAAGAAGAAAAGTGGTGGAAAGAGAACTCCAAAAGTTCAAGCTGAAGAAGGATCGTCTTCTCAACCTCAAAAGAAACGAAAGAAGAAAGCTGTTAAAACAATGTTGGTCGATGAACCAGATGAAGATGAGCCAGAAGCTGATGTTGAAAGAAATCAAGAGTCATTAACTCCTGAACAGAGCAATTATTAAAAGATATTAATGAAACTTTAGATGCTGAGAAAGCAGCTGGCAAGAAAGTGGTTGATGATAAAGAAAAGAGTCCATCTGGTGAAGAAAGTGATTCGGATCCTGAAGTTGATAAATGGATCAGAGAAAACCTTGATCCAAGAGATAGAGAGAAACAGAAGAAAAGATAAAGGAATTCTGATGATGAAGATGAAACGTATGTTCCACCACCTGAAAATGTTCAAGTTGTAACACCACCTTCAGGAGGTAGAAAAAAGTCAACTTCAAGAAAACGTGTATCAACTCCAACATCACGAAGGTTGAAATTCAAGATCAAAGTGAATCCACCAACAGAACCACAACAACAATCATCAACAGAACCACAACCACCACCATCACCATCGCCACAACAACCACCATCACCACCACCACAACAACCACCATCACCACCACGACAACAACCACCATCACCACCACCACAATCACCTATTCATGAACAACCTCACATTACTTCACAACATGTCTTACAAACACCACCATCTACACAACCACCAGTTCAAACAACTTCTAGATCGTCTACCTTTAAAGATTTTCCACACATTCCAGAGAATATAGCTCTTGAAGAGATTGGAGATTTTAGTTTCGTAAATGATGATCTTGTGAGAAAGCTGCAACAAAAGGTGAATGAAGTGTCTAGTGAAAAGAAGAAGTTGGAAGAACGTGTAAAGACTGTTGAATCTGAAAATTCGTCTTTGCTTAAGAAGATTGAAACTGATCAAGTTGAAATTGATATTCTGAAAGTTCGAGTAGCGGTATTGGAAGAAGAAAAGAATCGTAGAGATGAACAAAATGAGTATTTCAAGTTGAAGCATAAAGAATTAGAGGCCAAGAATGCTCGAAAAGAACATGAAGAGTACATGATGAAGAAAGTGTTGGAAGATTTAATCAGAAAGCCAATTGAACAAAGATTTGAAAAAATAGAGCTTGAAGAAGTTAGAGCAAAGCGAAAAGCTGAACTAGAAGCTGAGATGAAGAATAAAGGTAAAGGTGTTCAAGGTGAAAATGTTGTGGAAGTTACTGAAAGGGCAATTGTTGTGTCTGAGCCAACAAAAGATCCTGTATCGTCTATTCTAGATCCTTGTCCAATTTCTTCATTATCTGGTGATAATGATGAAGATGATGAAGATGATGAAGATGACGAAGATGATATTTTGAAAGATGATGCAGATGATGTGTATTCTGTACATAGTGATGATGACGATGATGGAAGTGATGATGATGATGATGATCAATGTACTTCGGGAATTAAAGTTACTGAAGCATCTCAAGAAGAGAAGATTGATGAATATCTTCATGATGATGCTAACGAAGAACCTGAGAATGCAGGTGGTGAGGGGGAGCATGATGCTGAGAAGGTTGATGAGAATGTTGATCATGTTTCAAAGTTGATTCTACGTCTTGAACACAATGTAGAAGAAGGAGAAATCTTGCATACTTATACTTTAGCTGAGATCGTATAGATGACGCATGTTGATGAAAATAATTTCAACTTTGATTTTAAAGAGGAGTTGAATCAGTTTGATATCAATCAGCAACCAGAATATCAGTACAAGTACGTTGAAGATGCTGATAACTACGACAAAGTGGAAGTAGAAGATTGGAGTGATGAAGATCAGTATGAAAATGTGAATGTTGATACTTCTAGCTTTCCGACACTTGCTGAGTTTTTTAAGCAAACAAATGAAGAAGAATTGAGAAGAAAGGTTGCAGAAGGTGTTCAGAACAAAAGTTTTCAAGAAATGTCAAAAGAAGAACGACTTGAAGAAAAGAAGAAGTGGTTCAGGAAAGATACAGAAAGGAAATTCAAAAGGCCACTGAAGTATTACAAGAGGGATGGAGAAGTTTCTCTTGGTGATATCATCAGTTGGGGTTATCTACCACAAGTGAATGCCTATGCGATCAGAAGAGAGTTTGGCGTACAGTATTTCGAGTATATTCAAGATATCATGTCTCTGCCTTGGTGGGATTTTGAGGAATTGCCCAAGGTTAGAACGTTATCTTATCGAGTCAGAACTCATGATATGCCTACATGGGGTTTGATAAAGTTCGAAGCTTTCAAAGATTTTAAACACTGGAAGCCACATCAACCTAAGAATGTCAAGAGGGTGGATCCAGTTATAGGCATTGAAGAAACAATTTTGCAGATCAAGAAGCCCAGAACTATGAAGAATATTCCATTACCGAAGGTGGAACAAAACTTTCACGAAGGGTTTGTTTGTTGGGTGTACAGTTGTTTGACGACTGAAGCTGTGATTGTTTACAAGGTTGAGAATGAAACCAGATATATCCATCTGTATGATCCAATGTGGATTGTGAATTGTTCTGCGAAGGATATTGAGTGTTTGTTCGTAAACAAGATTGGGTATAAAGCTGAAGATAAAGATCAAGCTCTGAAGTTCCAGAAAGTTGCTACGATATGTTTTCAGAAAGGTATAAATTCTGAGAATATGTGGTCATCGAAATGGAGAGAGATTGAAAAAGAAGAAGCTCTGAAAGCTGAGAAGGAGAGAAAAGAATGTGAAGAGAAAGATAGGATTCTTCGAACTACTGTTGTGCAAAGGTTAGCCGAAGAGGAAAAGAGAGCTGTTGAAGAGAATGAAAAGCTCAGGAAGTTGTTACTGAAAAAGCCGAAACTGAGAGAAGAAAAGTTCAAGTCTTTATGAAGAAAGTTTTGAAGACAGGATGACTGAAGACTGCGGCAATATCCAAGGGGGAGTTTGTTGGTTCACAATGTCTATTGCCTACGTCATCAGTCTAGGTCGTGTCATGTACGTGTAATAGGTCAAAAGTTTAAGTTTTATGTGTTTTATGTCCAGTTCGCACGAAGTGATATATATGTGTCAGGTCGCACGAACTGGGAGTTGTCCAGTTCGTGCGAAGTGGATTGCTTAGTCCGTGCGAACTGGAAACCCTATAAATAGGGGTGTTGTGTTTTTCATTTGTAACTTCTGGAGATTTCTGACACGAAGTGCTGCCAAAATTCTCTCTGTGTAAAAACGTTTAATATCAATGGAAAACGTGTTTAAAGTGTATTTCTGCTCTTCTACTCCTATTCTAACACCGATTCAAGGTTTCTAGTCTGTTTCTGCCTTTCTAGTACCTCAGATTTGACTCAGTTTGACTCGTTTAGATCGAATCTCGATACTACAATTCACATAAGGCATTAGCAAAGCGCACTTGGAAATGTCCAAACGTTTTGTAATGTGTCTTAAGTGACTAAGCATTACCGTTGGGTGGGTTATTTCCTGAGGTACCTCCGCTGTGTTTGGAGCGAAGGGCCTCGTGCTGTGCGATGTCCTGTGAGATGCGCTCTTGTAATTCTGCCTCTGTCATCGGTAGAGGGTTGTTGGTATCAGTGTTCCTTTGAAGCGACATTTTCTAAGAAGAAGATTGGTTAGGTCAGGTCTTATTAAGGACACAGGCACGTAAGCACCTACTTGATGAATAAGACCTAGGGGGTGTATTTACATGTATATATATGCAGTCGTTATAACAAGTAATCATATAACATCACAATTATAGCACAAACTCGTAGATAGGAACATATTTAATGAGAACATAACAAGCAAGCATGTAGCGTCACAATTATAGCACAACATGCAGACCAACAACGCGCTTAGTGAGGATGTGGCGACTGAACTTTCATTATTTACCGACCACAATCAAAAGGGACACAAGGTCACCCTACCCCTGTCCAATAAGTCTATCAGTGTATCAAAATCACGTGGTCAACAGTGGTCATCAAAAGTCTCTACAATCTCGGCTCATTAGTAGTGTCTTTACTCAAAAGTAATGCAATCTGCATAAATCCAGAAATCAACTATACTGGTGACTGAGATGGAGGAGGGAAGAAAAGCAAACTACTAACATGCGCTAGCTCCTCCTCGAGCTTGTATACACGTCGAAGTAATTAACTGATCTGCTGCTTGATAGTGAAGAAACGAGCATCAAAACCTGGAAAGGTGTAATAGCAGTAGGTGAGAGTGCAAAAGGAGACAGTGAAGAATGTGGAGGATCAAAGTATACTAACATAGACAGGGTGGAGGACATGGTGTCAGCTCAAGCTTCAAAATTCTGCGACTCAAAACCACATACTGTAGCTGATGTGATAGGTGCAACTCATCCCGTGTGTAGTCTCTATAATGTGAGGGATGGTAGGGGTCTGAAATCGGCATAGGGCATGATAGGAACCATCGGAATGGCTCGTCCAGCAGTGAAGAAATGGACACTATAGCCTGAAGGATCTGTGGAAAAGCTGCTGTAGCAAAAGGATCGTCATGTGGGTGCTGACCTGGAGTACCTTCCCGGGGTGCGGGTATGTCCTGAAAGAAAGCGATAGGCATGTCGGTGCAATGGACGTCGATATCCATAGGGGAAAAGGAGCAACATCAGCGGGTGCAGGTGCAGGTACAGGAACAAATGTCACATCAAAAGAGAAGATCATCAGGTGCAGGTACTGGGTTAGGTATAAGGGGTGCAATGTCTGGTAAACCAAAAGAAGCATGGTTAGGATCAGGAATCAGCTCAAGATCAATATGTACAACATCAGGCTGACCCAAAAGGAACTGGAGCTAGCTCAGGAGAAGGCTCTGGGTCGTGTGAAGGTGTGGGATCTCGAGCAGGTGATAGTGCAGCAGTCATAGCGGTGTCGTTGTCTAAGTCAGTAGTAGAAAGCTGCAGCCCGGCTGTCTGTAAGGCTGCAGATGTCACAGACTCAAAGGAGTCTGAAATCGAGTGTAAAATGGAAGCAGAGGATACTTCAATGGCAGGAGTCTCAGGAGGTAGAATAGCAACGACATCCTCAGCTATATCTCCATCACCCTGGGCATCAACAGGAGGATCATCAACAAATAAATCAACGTCAACATCAAGCAAATCATCGAAAGGGCAGATCTTTGGGAGGAATGACCATGAGAGGTACGACATCGAAGATCGGAGTTATCATCGGAATGACTAGTGATGGGGTGGTCATGGACCGAAACAAAAATGACAAAAGGGTCCTTGTCAGGGAAACCATCAGCAAGGGTAAGTCATTACCAAAGTCTGGTAGTGCGAACGGTTGGAAGTCGTCCTCGTCCTTGGTTAGCATGTCAGGGTCACTTTCAGTGTCTGACGTAAACATCTCCGGCGCAGGTGCAATCTCATTATTTGTGGAGGTGGCCATAGGGTCGTCAACGTCTGACAACTCGCTCTTTGAAGAAGGTGTCATGTGTACCGGTACATAATAATCATAGCATATATATTCATAGTAATCACGTAGTATATTGCAAACAAGGACGATTCATCATGTAATCATGTATTCACACTATTCTTCATGAAACTTTCTATCCTTCCTAGTCTCTCAGACTAAGCCACCTAGTCCCCCAGACTAAACTTCCCAGTCTCTCAGACTGAACTCCCTAGTCTCTCAGACTAAGCTTCCCAGTCTCTCAGACTGAACTCCCTAGTCTCTTAGACTAAACTTCCCAGTCTATCAGACTGAACTACCCAGTCTCTCAGACTGGGTCATAAACGTAAACTTTGAAATGTGTTTCGTGTCTTTTGTTTGTAAAAATGTTTGTTTCCTGGATTTGGGCGTTTCCTGTATGCAATAAAAGTAGTTGTGAAAACATTTTCGTGAGAGCCCTAATGATCGTAGTCTAGACTCGAGAAAGAATCCTAGTTATGGTGTGACTTTCTTAATATCATTTCATTCAATCATAACAACAACTATATGATAAAACCATAGATTTTTCATCCATTAAGTAAGTTTAAAACATAACAACATTGTTTTAAAACGTAGACTTCAAATTCAAGTTTTACAAACAAACAAATTGTTTATGAGTTCACTAAGGACTCATCAAAAGATATTAAATAAAACCAACATTTGGAAGATGTGTCTCGTCTAGGAATAAGACACACTAACCAAACCCAAAGACCATGGATGACATCTTTATTTCTAACGCAGCATAAAACTTCCAACGCCAGCCAGATCCACTTACTAATTCCCTGAAATACAATTAGTTTGAAAACATCAACAAAAGTTGAGCGAGTTCATGTGTTTAGTATGTGTGCACGAATCATCCGTGAAAACATTTTTAAGTAAGTATGTATGTATCTGTAAACTGGTATGAAGCAACAAGGAAAACATATCAATTAATGTGTAGCTAATACATTAATATATGTAACATGGCATAGGAAGCACTCAACCCTGTAAGCGTATTTTGTACCGGCCCCTCCGGCGGAACGACATAGTCACCACATGCGGCCAACTCGCAGGCCCATGGGTGGGGCTCGCGACACCCAATAGATCTATCACTCATGCCCCTCGGTCCTTATACAAGATTAATGGTCTTAAGTTAATCGCCTACCCATTCACAGGATCTAGCAGTTAATTCCTTAGCTAACCATACCATTTGTAAATGTTTGTAAACAATTGTAACATGTATTTCACCCCCGAAGTTATAAAACTGAAAACAGTTAAAAGAAAAGGGGGACATGAACTCACAGTTTTGCGTTCCTTGTATCCGATGTAACTCAAAGCTTCCTCTAGAACGCACGACTACCTACATGCGTACTACGGTCCATTAGACGAGCGGGTCGTGCCTTGACTTGGTAATGATTAGTGCCTTTGAGTTACGTTTCAAAGTGTCTTCATTGATATTCCAAGTGTATAATTATCTGTTAAAAAAATTAGTATTTTAACTTAATACATCTCAAGTATTTAAACATGTATATCCTTCCCAAGGATGGGTATATTTGTATTTGTATTCTTGTATATTCTTGCCATGTAAAGGTGTCGCTTTCCGGTGTGTATTTATACGTATGAAAATGTGTATTTTTATTGTATTCATTAAGTATTCCTATACTTAATTTCGTATTAATTCTCCGGAATATTATTTCTAATAAAAATTTTATATATTTCCAAAATATATATTTTAAGGAATATTACTTAGGAAAATTATTTATAATTTTTCCTTTGGCAAAAATATTTGTATTTTCGTATAAGTTCCAAAAATAATATATTTTTAAGTCGCATTTAGAAAATATATTTATAAACTTATCTTCATCCAACAATGTATTTCAAGTGTGCTCAAGAAAATATATATATCTTTCCCAAAAATTATATATCTTATAAAAATTCCAAGAAAATATATTTTTACTTCCCAAAAATAATATATTTTCTCCTTGTAAAAAATATGATATAGCCTTGTAATAATTGTAAAAATCATATTTTTATTTCCTTGTGTCCAAAATATTATTTACCAAAATATACTTTGTGAATATATTTCCCGGAATATTTTGTAAGTTATATTTCTTGTTCGGTTTCGCCAATATTTTGTGTGTAACTTGTATAATTATTTCTTGAGATTTTTGGTACTATTTTGGATGGTAATTCTTGGTATTTTGATGTGTTACATTATTTCAATTCCTAAAACAATATAACTATTATACAAAGTATACAAATAATCACACATGTGTGTCTTCAATGTATATATATTCCAAATATATATTTAGCCACTTTTGTTTATAAAAACCAACTTTCAATATTTGTAACAAAAATTATGGCAATGTTATATGTAAAACTCATGGTTAAAATACACTTGTGAATATTTGTTTTAAAAATATTTTTCTAAGTGTTTATATTTTTAGAAAATTTTGCCATAGTTTCCCCTAAAAATGGAGGTTTCCATGCTTTCAAGGATATCATTTTCTTTTGTAAAAATCATCACAATCAATTTACAATTATCAACAAACAACCTTTACTTACCAATCTTGCCAATATCATGCATATTTCACTACTTCATGAACTTGAATATTTGTAAAAATTTGTAGTAACTTGGTAGTGTGTTTAGTAAGTTTAGTTACCCTTTAAAGTGTGGTTGTTTATACAAAAACATCATTCTTGAATGATTTAGATGTTTACAACTTATAATCATATTTTTCAAAAATATTTCTTTATGTATTATTCTTGTTACACAACTGTTTCTACATTTGTTTAATTACCAAAAATAGTGTTTGTTTATGTAAGAACCAAGATCTACTAAAACTCATATTTTAAACTTGGTTCTTTTGGAAAACCATTTATAAATTTTAGATCTATATGATTATTAACTCACTTTGATTATTATTTTTCAAGAAAACAATATGTTCTTTCAAGTTCATGTCTTGCATGAGGATGATTTATAAATCTCTAACATTTTCATCCTCTCATCTTGCTAGATTATGTTTTTAATCATGATCTAGCAAGATCATATAATGATCTACATCATTTACACAAACCAAAAATCATCAAGCATCATAACAACACTAAACAACATGATTTCTATAAGATTTCTTATAGTTTTATGCGTATGTTCATGTTTCATCTTCAAGTTTCTTAGTGTTCTTCATGATAATCATCTTGTAGCATCTTTTAACCACTTAATATAGATGTAAAATGAAGAGTAGAAGATCTTACTACTAGCTCAAGGCTAGGGATGATCAAGTGAAGAAATGAAGTGGATAAAAGCAAACGGTGAAGGTCCTTGAACTTTCGTAAGCTACAAGCTCCTTAAACAAGCTTCTTACACCTTTGCATGTATATGGAATTGGATGAGATGAAGTGATGATGATGATGATGAGTTAAGGCACTTATGGTCATATATATTGTCCACCAACATTCATTTATCCATTGTATAATATGTCATGTAGTAGGAGACAAGATCTTATTTAATATTGAAATAAAATCTATTAAATAGGCCATGTGTTGGCCGTAGACTAGGTGGGGGGGGGGGGTCTAGCATAGGTTTTAACTAGTTGGTTATCATCTAGTTCATTTCCAAGTGTTGGTCATATGTATTAGTTATTAGATATTTTTAAGGCGTGTTATGATGTTCGGGGACCATAACTAGCTTGGAAACATTAAAACAATGCTTCTAGTGAAATTTTGATGTTTCGGGTAGTGTCCGGTTGTTCGGTTAGATACTGATTCGTTAAAGTGCTAAACTTTGCAGTTTAGTATATTTTATGTTACCTTTTGTGACACTTTTAATTCCCGGCACTTAGGAAAGTATTTTGGACCATTTAACCATTTTTCTGCATGATATTAGTTGTTAAATTGCTGAATTTCTGCTGAATTCTGCAGTGTATGAGAGTTTTTAGGCACTTTCCGGCACTTAAACTATCACTAGGAAGGCAGTTTTGTGACCCTTACTTTCCTACACACTATACTAGTGTGACACTTGGTTTCTGGCCCATTTTGTATCTTAATACAATGTCTGTCTACATTCTGAACTATGTCAGCATTTTTCTGATTTGTCTGATAACTGTGCTATCTTTGTTTCGTGCACAAATTTACTCAGTATAGTTTGCATACAATAATGTTCTGTCATTTGCAATATATGATGCACAAAGCAATTCAAGTCACAAATTGTAATTCAGCACAGTCATTAAGCACTAATCATCATTTAATAATTGTACGGGTGCACGCAAATTTGGCAGTTGTCACATTTATTTAACCATTCTTCATGTGTTGTTGATTCACACATTCGTGTCTTTACGGTTTATATAAAGCACGTTAACTACTTGGAAGGGGTTTAGAAGGGTGGTTGGGTAATTCTATGTCTCGTTCAGTGTATTGATCCTGTGAGAACCTGGTTCAAGCTTAGTTAGACTTCACGAGTGGGCGGTAATGTCTGCCTCAAGAGAAGTAAGAAACCACTTGAATCCCTTATCTATAAACTACTATTAAAACTTTAAACCGACCTTGTGGGACTGTAATTCTGCTGACTCAGACCAATAGTTTGAGGGTAATGCTGCCTGGAAGGGGGCCTACCACTTTTCGCATTAATAACTTACTTAATTATCTTTCAATAAGCCGACCTTGCGGGACTGTATCCCTGCTGACTCAGACCAATAGGTTGAGGGTAACGCTTCCTGGAAGGGGGCCTACTACTATAACTTAAAGATAATCTCTTAAAATGCCCAAAGTGCGGAAATCATTAAAGGATACATAAAAGAGGAGTTGGAACCAGGTGATTCCTTCTTGTCTATATGTTTTCCTTATATTTTATTTTTGCTTTTTAGTTTATCTTTTTATAACTTTCAAAACTTTTTCATCAAAATTTGGTTAGACTAGATGTTAACGATAAGCCGATATTAAAGCTCTTGTGTCCTTGGATGACCTCGGTATCTTGCAATCACTATACTACGTCCGCGATAGGTGCACTAGCCCTAATGTGTGTGTAGAGTGATAGTATTATATCGTGTTTTATAAATTTAAAACTTCATTCGCGAGTAAAAAGAACTAAAATACATCTAAAAATATATACACCCTCACACCACGTCACCAACCTTTGGTCACTTTTTAATTGGGTACGTATTAATGACTTTAATAACTAGTTTTTTATATTGAAGGTGAATTTTTATTCTATCATTTTTCATGTTTTTTTATTCACTCATTTGAGTCTTTAAGGTCTATATAAAGCACATTAACTGCCGGAAGGGGGTTATAAGGGTGGTTTAAGTAAAGTTCTTGCCTCGTTGAGTGTATAGATCCTGTGAGGACCTGATTCAAGATTATTAGGACTTCACTTGAGACAGATAGCATCAAATTGGGGGAGTAAGAACGACTTGTAATACCTTATAAACAAAGTACTATTAAAACTTTAAGTCGACTTTGCGAGATTGTATCCCTGCTGACTTAGACCAATATGGTCAAAGGTAGCGTTGCCTCCAAAAGAGGGACATGCCACATTTTGCATTACCTACTTACTTAATTATCTTTCAATAATCCGGCCTTGCGGGACTGTATCCCTGCTGACTCGGACCAATATGGCCGAGGGTAGCATTGTCTCCAAAAGAGGGACATGCCACAATAACTAAGATAATATCTTAAAAAACCCAAAGTGCGGAAATTAACAAAGGATACATAAAAGATGAGTCGGGACCAAGTGATTTTTTCTTGTTACTTGTTTCTTTTGTTTATCTTAGTTTCTTCTTTATTTTACATGTTGAAAACCTTTTTCTCATAATTTGGGTCGATTAGACATTGACGTTAAACCGGTATTAAAAGCTCTTGTGTCCTTGGACGACTTCAGTAACTTACCATCACTACACTACGCCAACGATGGGTGCACTTGCCCTAATGTTTTGTAGAGAGTGACAGTTTATATCGTGTTTTATAAATATAAAGCTTGATAAAAAGGGTAAAAAGTAATTAAAAATATATCAAAAATCCATACACACTCGCACACGTCGTGTATTTTATATAGAGAGAATAACTCATTCCACTACAATAAATGATTTTATGATGGCACATAGATTTCTCGATGACAAGATATCGTCGACATAGGTTGGCACCAATGATGACACATTGTTGACTAAGACCTCGACGAACCTTGTAATTTTTGTTAGCCTTTCCCGATGAGATGGCGTCAGCATATCTTTGGCGGGAACATTGAAACATGTGGTACGATCTGGAAACCCTATCCCGACGACATATCTTCGGGATAGAGGTAATTTGTGTCACATGCCCTCAGAGGCGTAAGCGCAAGGTGTGATCGTGATTTATTCTCATTGCATACGAATAAGTTAACATACTACATGAAATAAACAAACTCCATATGTCATTCATTGGGTCAAGTTTCAAACATAAGTTAAGTTAAGAGTTTACATCTCATCAAAATACAATAGTTTAAAAGTTTACAACATATTTCCCAATTTAAAAGATCAAGGTTTTGTTTCCTATATCGCCGCAAGGAGGCGGGATATAATGAACAAGTCCTTCAAAAGGTGGCATGGAGCGTATACACATGACTTCTTGAAAATAACCCGCAAAGCTTCCACTAATTTCCTAGAATACATGTAAGTTTGAAAATCGTCAACAAAGTTGGTGTGAATTCATGCATTTATTTTGCATAAAATGTATGAGTTTTAATTTGTATAATATGGTATGTAAATGTAAGATGTAAGTGTAAAATGTAAGTTGTAAATCGTGAGGAAATCTAGATCGCTAATGTTTCGCAAGGACATTAACATGTGTGACGACATAGGAAGCATCCAAACCTAGGCGATTTATACATCGATTACCCTTCGACTGTGACCCATAAGCACTCTTCCGTATGGGCAAATGTGGACCAAGAGTAAGGCTGCCAATACCTGCTAGATCTAACCTTTGTTCTTCGGTCTAACTTAGATTAACGGTGCTTACATATTCCCTATTCGTGACATGATCTAATGTATCATTCCTTAGTTTTCTTTAACATACCATTGTACATGTATTTTCCCCAAAGTTTAGAAAACAAGAAAAATGGTTAAAAGTGGGGACATGAACTCACTGATTTGCGTCTTCAGCGTCATTAAACTTCACTGGTATCTTCTTTATTTGCGACGTAAATGTTCTACGTGTCTTAATCACCTAAACTTGTAATTCAGTACATACAAGTTACCATATTTCTTATGTATATGTTGTGTTTTAGATGTATATGTTGTGTTTTAGATGTATTTGTTCATTAATTGTTAATATGTTTTACAAATATATGTAGTTTTGTATTTGTTATTTGTAATTATGTATATTTTTGTTCTAAAAAATTATACATATATAGAATTTAAAAGCAAAAAGTGCTAAAAATAATATATTTTTAACTTGTTTTCACATTTGTATACTTAAATTATTTCTCAAAAATAATTTAGGTAAATTTTTAAATAATATTTCCAATATTATTTTTAGTACAAGTATACTTAAAATCTTACCAAGTGTATACTTAGGCAAGTGTATATTTACTTATTTATAAATACTTATGTATTTTGTATTAATTGTCAAAAATCATTTCTTATGATTTTTATTACTTTCTGGAGTTATATTTCTTAAAAATAATAAGGTTTGTCTGTAATATATATATTTTGTCACTTGTGCGATTTTTGTATAATTCCCATTAATTGCAGTAATTATATATTTGTCCAAATATTGTCCAAGTGTCCAAGTCCATGAATTTGATAAGGAATATATATAAATATATGTATTTTGGTATTTTGTCCATACATCCATTTATGGGTAATTTTGTGTATATTGTTTTTAAATATTTCCTTGTGTATATTTATGTGCATTTGGTGCTTATACTCCTTGGGAGTATTTAGTGTATTTTGAAGTTCCTAAATGTACACTAATATATATTATACACAATATACACATAGCACATAATTTGGTGACCACTAAATATATATATTTTTCCCTAAAAATATACATATTTATACTTGTTTTAATTCTTGAAGAAAACTATATTTTCTTAGCTTGTATTTTGTATAAAAATTAGGGAAAATCTTTGTTAAACATTCATGAACAGTTTTTGTAGGAAAAGTTTAACAAAACTTTATATTTTCCTAAGTGTCAACATTTAATAAAAATCTTGACATAGTTTCCCCTAAAAATGGGGGTTTTCCCATGTATTAAAACATGTGTTTATTTTCTTTTAATCATCAAAACTCAAGAATCAACCGTTTTTGCAAGTAATCTTCACTAAAATCATCATACTTTTTCATGTGGTGAACTTGAAATTTCATATAAATGTGTTATAATTTAGATCTACACACTAAACATATAGATCTACTTAAATCAAAGCTTCTTTGTTAATTTTTGTAAACTTTAATGAAACTTTATTTTATAAACTTGATCATCCATAAGATTATTAGGTTCAAGAACATGATAAATCCATTTTAAAACAACTTTCAAGTTTACTTTAAAGATCTTCAAGTTCATCAACATGTTACTTCATGGATCTTTCGGGATCCATTATTAAACTTGTTAGATCAAAGCTTCTAACAAGCATACATATGATGGATCTAAACCAAAACACAAGATCAACAACAACAACAACATCATCACATACATCAAACAACACTAGAAACACTTGATTTTCTTTAGATCATGTTTGTTCTTCTTATGTTCATCTTTTAAAGTAAAAATTTCTTGATGGTGTAACTTGTACATACTACTAACATGAAGTAAAATGGAGATTAGGAGGCTTACTTCTAGCTCTAGTGGCTTGGGAAGTGGCAAGAACACAAAGATGATGAAGATGATGATAAGAAGATGGTTAATAGCTCCATAAAGAGGTCCTTCAATTTCTAGTTCTTGAAGCTTCCTTAGCTAGCTTTGAGGAACCTTTCTATATGCTTAGATTGCCTTGAAATTAGCTTGATGATGGAGGTGTAGTGGAGATGGGTGTGGTCGTGAATGAGAACAAAGGAGGATGAGAAGATGTAGTTTGAAAAGTGAAGTGGAAATGTGATAACGTTTATGAACTTTAGGTTTCTCTTATAATCCTCCAACCATCTAATATCCATTAGTCCTCTAAATAAGCATCTTTGACCAAGTAAGCATTGGTCAACATGAGAAGAAGTGTGGGTCCCATATGGGGTCGGTTTTGGATGAAGGGGGGGGGGGGGGGTTGTGCAAAAGTTTGGATGTTAGGGGGTGAAGATGTAACTTGAAGGTTTAATGTAGTGTTAAGTGTGTTTAAATGTTTTTAGATGTTTAAATGTGTTATATGACCAATACTAGCTTTAAATCATTAAAACTATGCTTCTAGTCCATTTTTAGTGTTTTTGATAGTGTCCGGTTAATTGTTCGGTTGTCGGTTCGTTAAAGTGCTAAATTGTACAATTTATAAGGTATGAAGTACCTTTTGTGCCATGGTTTCATTTCCGACACTTTACAAGTTATTCTAGATGTTTAATGACTATTTCTAGATGTTATTTTAGCTTATCAATGCTGAATTTTGCTGAATTTGTTGTTTATAATGCGTTTCAGACAATTTTTGGTGCTTGTTTAAGCTTCTGGAAAGTGTTAATATAAACCCTTGTTTTCCCTCTTGGGTAAAACTATTTTTGATGTCGGACCTACACCTAAGTCCTAAATCTATCCTTTAACTGAGTACTGAAGCTGTGTTGACACAGCTTGTCTAACCGGTGAGTTTTCTAATTGTTTTGACCCAACGCTTAAATTATTTCACAATGCGATAAATGAAATATGTAACATGCAGGATTTAAATGTATGACATGCAAGCATATAATGTTGACGTTTAAAACACATAAATGCAGACAATAAATAATTATTAAAATAGTACGGAAGTTATCAGTTTCGTGCCATTTGTCACAGTCTCCCCCCGTTAAATGAATTCGTCCCAAAATTCAAGCTTAATGTTATCCCTCACAGGAGTTTCCTCGAACAGGTGGGGGTACTTGGCTATAAATTGATCCTCACATTCCCAAGTATACTCGGGCCCGTGTCAAGAGTTCCAATGGACTTTGACCAATTTAATGCGACTTCTCCTTGTTTTCTGGACCTTCAAGTCCATAACCTCAGCAAGTTCTTCTGTGAATCGGAGTTTGTCATCAATGTGTAACTCATCCATAGGGATGATAATTGTTTCCTGTGTTGGACTCTTCTTGAGGTTCGACGGGTGGAACGTATCATGTACGCCATTAAGTTCCTCCGGTAGCTCCAATTTATAAGCGACAGTACCAATGTTTTTCCAAGATCTTAAACGGTCCAATATGTCATGGATTCAACTTTCCACCCTTCCTGAATCTTGTTACACCCTTCCAAGCCGAGACTTTTAACAAGACCTTTTCTCCTACCTCTAAAACTAACGGCTTCTGTCTTTGGTCGTCATAGCTCTTTTGATGATCATGAGCCGACTTGATACGGTCTCGGATCTAAAAGATTTTATCGGTCATTTCCTGGACTAGTTTGGGACCGATCAATTGTTTGTCTCCAGCTTCCGCCCAACAAAGCGAAGAGCGACACTTGTGACCATAAAGAGCTTCGAACAGTGCGGCTTTTATGCTTGTGTGATAGCTATTGTTATAGGAAAACTCGACCAAGGGTAGGTGAGTATCCCAACTGCTGCCTAAGTCCATTACACATGCACGAAGCATGTCTTCAAGGGTTTGTATGGTTCGTTCTCTCTAGCTGTCGGCTTGCAGATGAAAGCTCGTGCTGAGATCCAGGCGATATCCAAAGGCCTCTTGAAAATATTGCCAAATCCTTGATACGAAGCGACCGTCTCTGTCGGAAATTATTGAAACATGCACTTCTTGACGTGCCACTATTTCCTTGAGATACAGTTCAGCGAGCTTTCCTGTACTATGCTTTTCTCGTATCGGTAGGAAGTGCGAAGACTTGGTCAGTCTATCGACTATTACCCATATCATGTCACGTCCTCTAGGGCTCCTAAGTTATTTCGTTATGAAGTCCATCGATATTTGCTCCCACTTCCAAACAAGAATCTCATGTTGTTGTAGCAAGCCCAAGGGTTTCTGGTATTCTGCCTTAACCTTTGCGCAAGTTAGGCACTTTCCAACGTAAGCTGCGACGTCATTCTTGATGTTAGGCTACCAATAGTACTCTTTCAAGTCTTGATACATCTTGTCTGATCCTGGGTGGATCGAGTATCTCGACTTATGTGCTTCATCAAAAATGATCTCCCGAATACTGCCAAAGAGTGGGACCCAAATGTGTCCCATGAAGTACAAGGTTCCATCTTCATTTGGCACCAACTGTTTCTTTATACCCCGGAGAAGTTCAGCCTTGATATGCTCTTCCTTGAGTGCTTCTTGTTGTGCATTATGATTACGCGTAGTATGTGACATTTGTGCTTTTATAAACATTGTACGATATAGAATAATTCAGTTATCAATGAAACATTGTGTTTTGATCCCAAGATTTGTTTATTTGTGTTTGACAATTGCACGTTTTAATTCTTGTTCGATTTCGAACTCTTAAACATTTTCTAGAAAGTTCTATGCAAATTGTTACGTAAACGTAATCAGTTAACGCGACGAACACTCTGGAACAATGACATAAGACTAAACATACCCTAAATATCCTTTACATAGCTTAGAAATAAGTTTTGAAGGATTCGGTATGGCAAAAATAAGTTTATTCAATCACAAGGACACTACAAAAGTCTGCCAATTCTCATAGTGACGCACACTCTGGAACAGTGACATAAGCTAAACATACCCTAAATACCCTTTACATAACTTAGAAATAAGTTTTGAGGGGTTCGGTTTGTGAAAAAAATGCTTATTTGGTCACATGGACTAAAAGTGTGAACACTGCGAAAGTATGCAAATTCGCGCATAATCTGCATTCAGACCATATACGGACAACCAAAAATTTTGTAATCATTAAAATTTTATATTTTAGTGATGGGAATGCAAAAATACCATTCTTTGCGTAATTTGGATCGTTTACGTGTCCGTTCGAACTTCCCTCGTAATTAAGCGCAAAACACGACCGTACGACCGAACGAACCGACATCCACAATATTTCCAAGAATATTTCATAAAGCCATAAAATTAGGTTAACAGGGGTTAAACGCATAAAAAAAACAAGTTTAGGGGCTGCAGGGACCATTTCTACCAACATTTGAAAGTGCTGGTCTACACTAGCTCGCGGGGCGCGACCCCTGAGGGGTTCTGGGTCACGGGGCGCGACTGATGTAGCTGGGTTGAAGTTGTTTTTGTTAAAATCAGCTGAAATACATGGCTTTATTTGCTTTTTTTCTTGTTTGGGGACCAAGTTTAGTGTTCTACAAGGCTACTAATCAGTTCTAAACACATGTATGGTGGAGATTAATCCTTGCAGAACACATAAACACTTGTAATGATCCTACAATTCAATGAACAACTATAAATACCCCCTTCCTTTGCTTCATCCATTGCTCATTCACTTCTTTCTTCTTCATAAACTCTAATTGGAGGCTACCACATTTATTGGAGGCTTCCTAACTGAGTTTTCTAGTCATCTTTCCATCCTAGAACACAAGTGAGTGTTCTAACTAGTCTTGTTTTTTTATTTTTAGCTATTTCAAGCTAAAAGTCAAAAAGTGTTTGACTTTCGGCTTTGACCATGAATTTGTCAAAACAAAGTTCAATTGAACTTTGCAACGTGATCGTAATCACGATGGTTATAATCCCTAGCGATTATACCTACTGATTACCACGTTTACTAGTCGAAGTAACGAGTCAAAGTTTCGGTCAAAATGCACGATTATGTGCATTTTACGACGGAACTATTTTCGGGTATCAAAACACTTTGTTTTGATACCAAATCAGCTTTCCAACTTAGTTAAACGTGTTTTAACATGTTTAACTCGTCACTTGTAGTTTAGTTCTTGTTTAGGGTCATAAGTCATCCGGTCTTGATAATCGCTTAGACTTTCAAACCCGACATGTTTGGTCGATCATTAGGATCCGACCAAACATATATTATGACCATAGTTGTATAGGGAATAACCTCCAGGGGTTATACCTTATGGTCACTTCGTTTGGTTAGTTGTATGATAGGTAGTTTATATGCCTTTTGGAAATGACCAAAATGCCTTTTTTTGCGCATAAATTCAATTTAAGCATATGTAACCTAAATTTTGACACTTAAACTGATATTGCAACATTATTAAACATGTTTAGGCATATAAGACTTATCATGGGACTAGTTTGACCATCCGAACGCGCAATTGCGCAATTTTTTTTTTTTTGAATGGCTAAACTTGCACACCATGGGGATTGAACCCATGACCTACTACTATTCTACACCTTATCTAACTCAGCAACACCATTGGGCTATTCCCAAAGGATAATGGATCGCAATTGCGCAAATGACACATTAAAGTAGCGTAAACTACCTTAACGGGTCAAAAGCACTTAGGATTGCTATCAAATCAAAATGTAGACTTTGTTAAACCATATCATATGAGTTCCAACACTCATTTGGTTTACAAGACATCATTCTATGCGATTCCCTGATTTAGGACTCGATTTATTAACATAGTGATTCGATACTAGGTGCCACTTGATTCCTTGATTCCCCAATCTTTGTTAGTTCGCTAGATCAAGGATACTTTGCTATCTCAAGTGAGTACATAGTTCCTCTATTTTATGCTTTCAATTGTTTCGGGGTGATTCATATGTGCTAAAACGATTTCAAGTTTTCACAAACAAATACTATGGTTTATGTTAAACACGACGATTTCAATAATGTGAACAAACTTGTTGGTTCGTTGATTCATAACACGAATGATATTCATTAGCTTTGGCCAAGCCGACTAGTAGTATGTTATGGTACCATAGGATCTGACAATCCCGTTATCGGGCTATCCCCTGGAGTTGGTGGATAGTTTGGGATAACGACAGAATCTTTTATTTTAACAAACCCTTTGGTGGTTTGTTAGTCGATTTAAAGATACCCTTTGGTGGTATAGTCAAGTCACACAGGTTTGAATGTATTCAAATAGAACGACCAAAAGTTTTCACAATTAAAACACGAACGACTTATAACACGGACGATTGACGATTGGTTTATAACACGGACGATTGACAAATGGTTTATAACACGAACGAATTACAATGGTTTATGACACGGACGGATGACTAATGGTTTATAACACGTACGATTGGACGATTGGTTTATGATAAGTGATTAGATAATGAGACGGGTGTAATGTGATAAAAGCATGGTGGATACGCCGCTCGTACTTCCTATATATAAGTGCTTTTATCATATTACATTCTGTGGCGTTATTTAGATCACTTGGACGAATGTTTTCAAACGATGTCACGCAACAATGTTTACTTAATGATATAAACAATTCAGGTTTTCTTACGAGACAATTTACTACTTGGTTTGCAAAAACAAATGTTTTAGTCAAGATTCATGGCACGAGGTCTTCACAAACATTTAATTAACTTATTTTAGTTGGTTAATTATATTGCAATACCAAACATTTTTCGATACAAGGATTTCAATTAACGACTCTAGTAGTCGTACAAGGTATTGCAATATGTATACAAGCCATAGATTTGGCACGCTCACAAAACCTATGTACTCGCCGGCATTTTTATGCTGACTTTCTTTTCACATATGTTTCAGGTGCTTTTGTTTGATGATTTTGATGACTCATATAGGATCGGAAGCATGCCTTAATGACATAAAACATGAAAGACAATATGTTTAAACTCGTTTATTATTACTCCCCGACGTTTCCGCCATGGTTTGTTGTTTCACGCGGTCGGGGTGTTACATAGTAAGGTTCGTTTGAATCGTCATCTCCAAAGCTTGAACCCTTAATGTCTTGACTCCTTCCTTTCAACTCAAGGTGTCTGCTACCATGTTCGCCTTTCCTGGATGGTACATAATGTCACAATCATAATCATTCAACTACTCAACCCAACGCCGTTGACGCATATCTAATTCCTTCTGATTAAATATATGTTGGAGACTTTTGTGATCCGTGAAGATAGTGCACTGAGTACCATAGAGATAGTGCTGCTAAATCTTCAAAGAGAATACCACTTCGCCTAACTCTAGGTCGTGAGTGGTATAGATTTTCTCATGAACCTTCAACTGATGCGATGCGTATGCGATGACCTTTTGTCATTGCATAAGCACACAACCCAAACCTTGACGTGAAGCATCGTAGTATACCACGAAGTCATCGGTACCTTCAGGAAGTGATAAGATTGGTGCATCACATAGCTTATCCTTGAGAAGCTGAAGTGCTTCTTCTTGTTTTTCTCCCCAGTCAAACTTCTTGTCTTTCAGCGTGAGGGAAGTTAGTGGTTGAGCAATTTTTGAAAAAATCTCAACAAATCTCCGATAATAGCCCGCTAATCCCAGAAATTGTCGTACTTCCGTTGGAGTTTTGGGTGCTTCCCAATTCTTGATTGCTTCAATCTTCGATCGATCCACATGTATACCATTTTTGTTCACAACATGCCCAAGGAACTATACTTCGTGAATCCAAAATTCGCACTTAGAGAACTTCGCGTAAAGCTTTTCTTTCTTTAATAGTTCCAGAATGGTTTTCAGATGCGGCTCAACCCCTTCGTTCACGAATATATCAAAATATCATCGA
The DNA here is from genome assembly GCA_030545235.1 of Helianthus tuberosus. Classification (NCBI taxonomy): domain Eukaryota; kingdom Viridiplantae; phylum Streptophyta; class Magnoliopsida; order Asterales; family Asteraceae; genus Helianthus; species Helianthus tuberosus. The sequence continues at coordinate 82,235,404 of CM060389.1, forward strand.
TAAACACTATCATGAATTTATCAAGATATGGCTTGCATACGCTATTCATCAAATCCATAAAGACTTCCGGTGCGTTCGTCAGTCCAAATGGCATAACAAGGAACTTGTAGTGCCCATAATGAGTCCTGAATGTTGTCTTTGGTATGCTTTCCTCTTGAATCCTCAACTGATGATAGCCAGACCTGAGGTCTATCTTGGACTAAAAGCTTGATCCTTGTAATAGGTCGAATAAATCGTCAATCCTCGGTAGCGGATACTGATTCTTGACAGTGAGTTTATTCAACTCTCGATAATCAATACACATCCTAAAAGTTCCATCCTTTTTCTTCACGGCCAATACTGGAGCTCCCCAAGGCGAGAAGTTTGGTCTAATGAATCCTTTATCCAACAACTCTGGAAGTTGCGTGGATAATTCTTGCATCTCGGATGGGGCAAGTCGATATGGTGCCTTGGCCACGGGCGCGACTCCCAAAACCAAGTCAATGTGAAATTCGACTTGTCGTTATGGAGGTATTCTAGGCAAGTATTCGAGGAAATCCTTTACCACAGGAATATCTTCCAGCTTCGGCTCCTCAACCTTCTTGTCAACCACATGCACCAAAAAGGCAACGCATCCTTTTCACAAACACTTTTGAGCCTTCATACAGTTGATGATCCGCAGGGGCATGTCGTGCTTCTCCCCGTGCACTATGAACGTTTCCTCATTCGCAAGCAGGATGCTAATAATCTTCTCATGGCAAACCACTTAAGCTCGATTCTTGGATAGTCAATCCATTCCAACGACAACATCAAAGCTACCCAACTGGATGGGTAAGAGATCGATGCTAAATTTCTGTTCGCCAAGTTCTAATAAACACCCTTTAACGACTTCTCTCGATTCGACAAGTTTACCATCGGCTAATTCTATCGAATAAGGAATGTCTAACCTATTAGACTCAACTCCAAGAATATTTTTAAATTCCATAGACATGAAAGTAAAATCGGCACCAGTGTCAAATAGTATGGATGAAAAGTAATTGTTAACGAGAAACGTACCGGTGACCACGTTAGGGTCTTCGCGGGCGTTCTTTGCTCCAATGACAAAAGCTGTCCTTGAGCATTGTTTTTTTTAGGCAGTCCTTCTTGTGGTGTTCTTTACTACCACAGCCATAACAACCTTGATTGTGTCCATTTCCATTCCCATTTCGATTCCCATTTCCATTGCCATTACCATTACCGTTCCCGTTACCAACACCATTACCATTTTGATTTCCATTACCATTGCCATCGCCTCCTTCATTTCCTGTTCCCCAACAATTCTCAGTACATATACATATAAACTACATTAAACATAGACTCAATACAAGACGTAAGCTACAGACATATTGCATTCACTCTGACAACACATATGACAAACATATACGATTAAAACAAAATAAAATAACTCAAGATGGTAACTTGTACTTAGTGAGTTACAAGTTTAGGTGATTAACGTACATAGAATTTTTATAGGTTACGTCATCTACAAAGAGAACCACCGGTGAAGTTTAGACGCTCAAGACGTAAAACAGTGAGTTCATGTCCCCACTTTTAAACATTTTCTTGTTTTCTAAACATTGGGGAAAATACATGTACTATGGTATGTTGGAAACAAAACTAAGGAATGATGCATAGATCATGTTACGAACTGGGCGAGACTTAAGCACCATTAATCAACGTATACATTAAGACCAGGGAGCGAAAGGTTAGATCTAATGGGTTTCAGGCAGCCTCACTCTTGGCCCTCCATTTGCTTAAGAGTGATTTTGGCTCTCAATCGTGAATCGACGGAAAAATGCCTAGGTTTGGATGCCTCCTATGTCGTAACACATGTTAATGTCCTCGCAAAATATTAGCGATCTCGATTTCCTTACATTTACAGAATGCATTTTTCAAGTACACTTTACAATTACATACCAAAATTCTTACAACTACTACACATGTGTTTTACACAAACTGCATGAATTCACACCAACTTTTGTTGACGATTTTCAAAACTTACATGTACTTCAAGAAACTAGTGGATGCTCGCAGCCTCTTTTGTTCAAGAAGTAGTTTTATGTTTCAAGATGTTATGTGTCCATACTCCCTTGCCACCTTCTGATGGATTTGTTTGTTATATCCCGCCTCCTTGCGGTGATATAGGAAACACAACCTAGATCTTACATTTAAAATGATGTCGTAAACTTTTCAAACAATTATCTTTTTTGAGATGTAAACTCTAAATTTAACTTGTACTTTGAATGTTTAAACTTGAATTCAAATTTGGAGTTTGATTTACATCATGTAGAATGTTTACTTATCGTATGCAATGAAAATCAATCCCGATCACACCTCGTGCTTCCGCCTCTGAAAGGGGTGTGACAGTTAGAAGGGTGGTTGGGTAATTCTATGTCCCGTTCAGTGTATAGATCCTGCGAGAACCTGGTTCAAGCTTAGTACTACTCCATGGATTGGCTAGGAATGACTGGCCTGACTGAGAGTAATAAACCGCTTGAATCCCTTATCTATAAACTACTATTAAAACTTTAAACCAACCCTGTGAGGACTGTATCCCTGCTGACTCAGACCAAAGGGTTGAGGGTAACGCTGCCTAGAAGGGGGCCTACCACTTTCTTCATTAATAACTTACTTAGTTATCTTTCAATAATCCGACCTTGCGGGACTGTATCCCTGCTGACTCAGACCAATAGGTTGAGGGTAATGCTGCCTGGAAGGGGGCCTACTACTATAACTTAAAGATAACCTCTTAAAATGTCTAAAGTGCGGAAATCATTAAATGATACATAAAAGAGGAGTTGGAACCAAGTGATTCCTTCTTGTCTATTTGTTTTTTCTTATATTTTAATTTTTCTTTTTAGTTTATCTTTTATAGCTTTAAAAACCTTTTCATCAAAGTTTGGTTAGCTTAGATGTTAACGATAAGCCGGTATTAAAAGCTCTTGTGTCCTTGGACAACCTCGGTATCTTGCCATCACTATACTACGTCCGCGATGGATGCACTTGCCTTAACGTGTGTGTAGAGTAATAGTATTATATCATGTTTTATAAATTTATAACTTGAATTGGCGAGTAAAAAGAGCTTAAATATATCCAAAAAATATAACTACACCTGCGCACGTCAAGTTTTTGGCGTCGTTACCGGGGACACAAGGATTTTGAGAAAGCTTAAAATTAACGGCCTAATCATTTTTATCTTTTCTTTTTAGGTTTTCTTATTTTTCTTTCAATTTTTCACTTTCTACAGAGCTGACACGGGGCCGTGTGTGATCTACACGGGGCCGTGTCAACTCTCCAGTAACCTCAAATCTATTTTCTGCCTGATACAACCTGCAGCATGGGGCCGTGTTACCCTCACACGGGGTCGCGTCAAATCAACAGTTTGTAGGAAAATAGTAACCGCCTGATCCCGACGGTTAAAAAATTTCTGGAAAACATGGATTTTTTTTTTATTTTTACCCCCGCCACTTATACGGTGAATGGTGTGATTATTGTGGGGAGAAGCATGAAGAATCGGAATGTGGCGTTCTAAACTTCACTCCCCATCATTTTCCTGTGACGATCACCTTTAAATGGGCAGGAGTAAAAATGATAATAACGTCCATCCTCTTGAACTCCATCAACCCTCTCACCTAGAAGACTTAGAAGACATAAGTCAAATAGAAAAGGGGATTCTCCAAAAACTCAAGGAAATAGAATCCATGATGAGGACGCGATGTTCATCAAGGATCCCAGCTGAAGGAGAATCGATGGAAGAAAAATCAGGTACAAACAACACCGAGACCAACGAACCTACCCTAGACGCTTGAGAAGACGAAGGTGGTAGTCGTCCCTGTTTCGATTTCGCGATGACGGTCCCCTTGACAGAGTGTGAATTTCACACCGACGGTTTGGACAGGAGCGAGTCGACTCATACCTTTTTTAACAAGATCCCGGACAAGGTAAATAAGGGATGGTTCTGTTTTCCCATTTTTAAAGTAGGATTCTATCTTTCCGACAACCTCTTGCGTTTTCATACCTCTCGCCGGAGCCTAATGTATATCCGGCAATACGGTGTTGTTCCAACTAGTAAGGAACCACCCGATAATGGACAATTCCTTAAAAACATAGACAAACTTCATAAATTCCTAGAACACGGGGTCGTGGTCCTTGAACACGGGGCCGGGCCTAATTCTTATTCAAAACATGAGGCGTGTTGGAATAATACGGGGCTGTGCCCCTCGTATTTTCCTGCACGGGGTCGTGTCAGTGATGACGTGGCTTGTGTTTCACTAACGGACAACATTCTTTGACGCATGCGGACGACATGGGGCCGTGTTGCCCAGGCACGGGGCCGTGTCGACGTGTTGTTACTGTCTATAAAGTCAGCCTTGAGGAGAATTTTTTGAACCATTCCAAAAGGGAGAAATCCTTCAGATTTCTCACACATACTCTAAAATGTATGTTCTTGAAAAGGTTTCATTTGACCTTCTTGTCCTTACTTCTTTTGGTCCTTTCATATTCTTCCTTCCACCAAGAACTCCATTGAAGCTTGAAGCATCAAGCTTAAAAAGCTTCAATAGGAGGTTCAAAAGCTTGATTCGTAGCTCAAAGTTTTGCAATTCCACTATAGTAAAACATTATTTTAGGTTATTTATATTCAGAAAAGTAAAAATCAAACAAATTTAACTTAAAACAAAATTTCTTGAGCTAAGCATCCAGAACTGGTGAAGCAGCACGGGGCGGTGCCACATAGGCACGAGGCCATGCTGAATGGTCTGATATCACATAACTTGTTTACAGTTGGCAATTTTTCCTAGAATGGCGAGCCAACAAAGCGGGACTTTATAAACTAGCTCCAGGAATCACCAAAGAGGGAGGAGACTCTATCTTGAGGCTACTCTTGTTAGATACGTGAGTACTTTAAGGGAGTCTTTTGAGGAAATGACCATGGTGGAAGAAGTCCTTATCGACCGAGTGAACTACCTCTCCATGGGAGACAACAATTGTATCAAAACAAACATAACATCAAAATGATAGATTAATCTAGGTGTGTATCTAAGTCCACCTAAATTGCATTTATTCTCAACATCATCTCATCAATCAACCTGCAACATGTATTACAATATATCAACAAAAAGTTGGCGAGTATACAAGTTTTGTTACATAGCATAATATAGAATAAAATTGTTTCAAGTCTCATATCCAACATGCTGAAACGGTGTACTATATGTTCAAACCCAAGAATCCAACGCGTTAATATAGCCTATCCCAAAGAATAACGGGATGTTAACATGTTTAACTTAACAATACCCCAAGTTTCGTGGGTGGTACGTTAATCCTATAGCGCTATAATTGTTAAGGTAGGCTAGCAAAGTTAATGAAACATATATCGACACAAAAGTTTACATAGCATACCAGTCTAACAAGCATCATATAGTTTCATGTTATAGCATGGATAGAGTGTGATTAAAATAGTTTCATGTGAAGTGTAATTTTGTATAACATACATGTTGCACCCAAAAGTGATAAAAGAAAAATGGGATATAGTATACTCACGGTTATGCAAGCTTCCTACTTGATATCACGCGAGTGTTTGGTTGATTAGATTGGAGCACCATGTCCTTCTACACGAAGAAACATAGGTGTGTGAGTATGGAGAGTTTAACGGAACGTTAAAGATTCGGAGTTTAAATCATATGAAAATAACATATGGGGAAAATAATCAACTAGCACACACGATAGTTGTTCTTAACACTATGAAACTCGAAAGAGTTTAAATGTTTTCATGGGACAAAACTCCATTAGAATCGTGACAAGTTATCAAGGTCTAAAATGATGGAACCTACTATCTTGACAAATGACCATTAGTTCATCATCAAGAGTTTGGTTATTTGAATGGTATATAAGTTACATATAGATATTATAATATCATATAGGTCAAGCATGAGGTAGAATGATGAATCCTCCATTTAGGAACCTCTTGTGTAATTCATACAAGTCATGCATGAGGTAGGAAGAACAAGTCTTCCATTTAGGTACCTCTTGGTGTTCACCACTACACTTGTTGTTAAAAACAAATAAGGAGGGTCATGAACATACAATAATGAATAAGTTAACTACAACTAAAGCAAAAAGTCATCAAGTAATGTGTGGATTTCCAAGTAGGATAGCCTAAGCTAGTCCTATAATCACACAAACTACAAGCTTTAAGCTTGAACACTACTTGCGGGTTAAACCCTAAACAAAACATAAAGTTTATGAGGTTTTAACCTCTGATTTTAAGTGTCACGACCTTGTTTTTAAGCCCAACTAACCATTCAATTGATTATGAGCATAAGGACATAGGAATGTGTATGAGAAACCTCAAGTTCAAGCTAGTTTAACAAAGTTTAAATCAAAACAGAAAGTCTGTTCACTTTGGAGCCTGTTTTGGTGATGTTCCAGACCTTGGTTTTCCATGGAAAACCTGTAGAATCATCGTTTAGGTTGTTCCAAGTGATTGAGAAAAAAAATCAATGAAAAAGAATAAAAAATGAGTGAGTTATGCTCACATAAGCAACTTGATGTGATTCTGATTAAGCTTCTGATTTCCAGCAGATTAAGAGGTGTTTTGAGAGTGTTTTTGTGAGTTTGTAAATTGGGAGAAGTGTGGAGGAGGGTTGGCTTTTATAGGGAAGTGTTAGAGTAAGTTGGTGGAGTGTATTTAATGTGAAAAACACAAAACAAGTTCAAGAAAACATAACTTTGGGCCAATCCCGTAAGCTGCTGATGTTTGTGCGGATCACACGGCCTCGCGGCCCGCGAAGACCCACACTGGGCGAGTCGCGGCCGGTGAGAGCCCGGGTTTGGGAAAAATTTTGATATTTTGACAATTTACACCCCTAGACTTCCATATTTGATGTTTTAAGCATATTTTTGGGTGTTTTAAGCACAAGAATCATATTTCAAGGCATGTTATGAAATAATATCACAAGCAAACATAAAATGAGTATAAACATGTATATTGGTCTAGAATAAAGTCGTTTTAGCGTAAGTTAGAACATATTTTTGCAAGTTGATGTATTTAGCACATAGTATGAACAAAGTATCATATGTTTAATATTTTTGAACGTATGAACATGTATGAAGTGTATATAACCTAAATGTAACGAAAACACGAATTTCATTATGATCCAAGTCTCGGATTTTACAACGCTAACAACGTAAGAACGATTACAAAAATACAAGACTTCCAAAAATAGAATTACAAATAACGGTTTCTAAATATGGAAAGTATAAAAACGCAGGGCGTTACAGACTAACGGTGTAATTAACTTTTTTTTTCTTTGGGTGGTTAGTGTGTGTGGTTTTGGTGTTAATAAAAGTTACAAATAAAATAGAAGAATAAAAAAAAATCTAATGCAATTCTTAATTTTAATGTCAGATTAGAGACGAATGGCGTAATTATTAGCGGATCAATACAATGAACTTTTTCCTCTCTAATTAAATCTAAATTATTGTATGTATACATCTATCGATCCCCCCCCCCCCCCCTCTTTCTCTCTCTCTTTCTCTCTCTCTCCAGCCTTTATAAGAGCTGCCCCCTTCGAAGCAAATCTCATTCAGTCTTCACTCCAGCGCTCTTCAACTTCTCAGTCCTCTCTCTAAATATATAAGTTTCTCTGTCTTTTCTAACACCGGTATTAGAATGTCTACCCCTAAATCCTCAAGTAAACTAAAATCCCTTGAAAACAACCCTCATATTGACATGGGATTTACCATACTTCAAAGGAACACATCCATTCCTCAACCCACAGAAAGAAGAGGCCGGAAAAAGGAGGCTGAGCCAGGGCGATTTCTCGGAGTCAGGCGGCGGCCATGGGGACGATACGCAGCGGAGATAAGAGACCCCACAACCAAAGAAAGACACTGGCTTGGAACATTTGACACTGCCCAAGAAGCTGCACTTGCTTATGATAGGGCTGCCCTTTCCATGAAGGGCACTCAAGCAAGAACCAACTTCATCTACTCTACTGATCATGATAACACCAACTTTCACTCTTTAATCTCCCCACTTGATGTACAAACCCTATTCCCACCTACACAACTGTTCAATGCATCACCTGTGCTCCCCCAAAACCCTACTATTCTCCCTCAACACCCTAACCAATCAGGTATTGACACGTGCTACCAATCTTCCAATGATGACCATCATAACTTCATGATTAGTGAAGGTGACAATTCTGGTTACCTGGGCTGTATTGTACCTGATGATTACTTAAACCCTAGAAGCAATAACAATGAAAATACTAGTCATGATAACCATGATAATTCAACAGTTGAATGCTCATACTGGGATCAAAGCAATCAACTTTTTGGTTCTAATGAAGGGGAGTTGTATGGTAACATATGGGGTGGAAGCGAAAGCTCTTGGGAGACGATGAACGGATATGATTTGTCAGCCGTCGTGAACTATCCTACACCGATGGCTGGCGATGATGGACATGGTTTATACGAGCCGAATTCGAGCTACGACTTCATGGTTGGTGCTAGTAGCAATGCGACCAATACTTCATCTCGTACTAGTTGCTCCTATAGTGAGATAGACATAGTTGGTATTGGATACTCTCTTTGATTTGTTTTTATTTTTGAGTTTTGTGTGTTGAGTAAGTTTGTTTTCTCTGCATGTTCAATTCTACCTCCATCAATGTAAACGTTGAGCTTTAAATCTTTAACGTGGACTCGTGTTAAGAATGTCTCCGTGTTTTCGGTTGAATGATCCATCTAATTTTCTTCACATGTATGTTTGTATGTACATTGTATAAATATCGAAAACCTGGTAAACAAATATAAGGATACAATGAGGATAACTACACAAGGAAAACTAATACAATCATATCTTGTAATTGTGGTAGCTTATAATAACAATATACTCTAACTAATATCTCTAACAAATACCGATCCAGCAAATTTAGTGATTAATTTGCCATACATTGGCATACTTTTATAGTGTATATAAACACGAATGCTGTACAAGTTGGTAATTATCTTCAATAAACTATTAGTTAGTAAGATCAAGCCCAGCTCGTGTATGATGAGGCACTACAAGAGAAAACCCATATAGGGACGACACCTATAGGGACAACACATGTCCTCTCTATAGATCACCCTATAGAGACGACATGTCGTTTCTATAGGGTTTCCGTGCCTTTTCGTGCCTTTTTCTTGTAGTGAGGTCTCATCTAAAACGTTCATCAACATTGAGGGACAGCATTTTGTCTTGAATAAGTCAATGAAATTTGAACATGGAACGTATTAAACATAGGCCTCTAACCTCACCCATTAACCCTGAACGTTGAGTTAAAACATAAAAAAAGCTTGATGGAGTGGTTAGTGTCAATAGGTAACAAAATTATGATAACCATGTGTTAGGTATGTATTCTTTTTGGAAATATTTGATTAGCTTCTTTAATCGTTTCCAATAGTTGTTTCATAACTTATTTCACCTTCATATATTAAATTATCTATCGTGGTACTCAGTCTAGTACTATGGTCGGTGTAGGTCATCTGATGATCAACTTTAGCAAAGATTTCGCTATTCATCCACCACTAAAAAGTGAATGATGTATAAGATAATCAAGCTTTAATGTCAAATTAGCCCCCAAACTAATAGGTAAAATAACCAGGTTTTATTAGTTAACACAGTACAAGTCTTGGTCTGAAACCACTCGTAGTGTGGGTTTTTGGGCCTTTTTTTTCCAAAAAAAAGCCCCTTAACGCCCATCAACCGCCCCTAGGGAGTTTTTTTCATAAAAAAATCATATGGCGTCCTTTTTTCCACGCCTCTTCTTGAATTGTTTGGTCAATGACATCTATTCTACTTTTTGGTTGGCCAACACCCTTTTTTGATGGTTTTTTTTATTTAATTTTTTACACCCATTTTAACATAATGCCCCACAATGCTCACATCACCACTAAACCCATTAAAAAAAACCGCCTCATAATGTCCCATTGTTAACTGGACTGACAAATGGTGCAAAACGCCTAAAGGTGAGGGCATTATTTGTATCTTCCACCTAACATGGTATCAAGCTAGCCACCAGCGGAAGGAATTTCTAAGCTTATAAAATCTGGGTTTGTGTTACCAACGCGACTATAAACTAGTACGAATCCTAGTTTTTATTATAACATATATATACTACTACCTTACCTTAAGTTACAATAAACTTTTTTGCTTTTATCTTCTTCCTTTACTAGATCATGATCAAAATATGTATGACATGTTCTCTACTTGTCTTTATTTTAAAAATTGCAAAATTTCGAAATATCTATATGGATAAATGTCAACAAATTTGTTACAAAATATTTGTGCGATTCAAGGAGGGTGGTATGGTGATGTAGCGTGTGTTACAATAACCAAAAACAAAACACGTTAATTATGCGAATACCCGTGTTGATTTTCCCCAAACCCCCAAAATTCAACCCAAAGGGCAGAGAATTTGAAGTGAAAAATGAGTAAATTCGAAATTGATTTCTGACCATCCAACTTACAAGAGAAACATATAAATAAAGATAGAAATTAGAAATGGGCCACAAAAAGGCCATGGGCCAAACACAAGCCCAAAAAAATGTATAAAACATCGAAAAAAACATAAAAAGATGAACAACTCAAAGAAATAAGCATTTTTAGGCCCGAACGATGACCCAAACCACCGTAGACTGTTTGCAGCAAGATGGAGCTCGTTCTCACGATCGTTTCGACTGGTCACACGCCCAAAACAGACCCCCGTAGCCCAAGTTAGAGCCATTTTAGTGAAGCCCCTTTTGTTACACGATCTTGGTCCTCCAAATACAAGATGGCCCGCTCCTCTACACTTGGGCCCGCATCATCTGGTCTTGATGTTGAAGTCCAAACTATCAAACTCTTGCCAATCGAGCAATAAGGCCTTTCTCTTGGCCCAAACCAAGGCATCACTTATCTAATCACCGTACCGACTCTGCATGGTGTTCTGCATATACAACTCCTGTATATACAACTAAATATGAAATAATTAAAAATCAGAGTTAAGGACGTCTTTACAATGAACCTAAGGACCATTGAGTGAGCCATTCAATATGGTGGTCATTTTTGGACAACCGGAGAGGGATCAAATTTGAAAAACATTGACCAGTTACTTTCTAAAAGGTATTACTTTTTTTTTATGTGTATGATTCTAAAAGATATTCAGGTGTTACCCATAAAAACCAACTTATTAGGGGTAGGGGCGTTCAACCAGTGACTGTTTTCCATCACTCACAACATTCAATTAAGTTCCGTCACGTCATCAATCTTCATTCCATCACTAGTGATGTATTTTAGTGAAAATGCGCATCACTAGTGATGGTTTTTTATTTTATAATTTTAAATAAGAATTTAACAATAACAATTTAATTTAAATAAAAATTATATTAAATAAATACTAAATTACAAACTAAAAACACTAAATATTACAAATTAATACTGAAACCCAAAAGCCCAAAGGCCTTAAAGTTAAATCCATAATGAACCAAACTTAAGTGTTTGGGTCAAGAATGCTGGGCCAAGGACTGCAATCAAGTGTATGTGTAAATCAAAAACCCACCCTAGGGTATCGTTTACCCCTTCATCTCTAGCAGCCGTGAATTTTTCACACAAAAGTGTATGTTGAGTCCATCCACTTTTTTTATATATATGAAACTAACATACCATTTATTTTCTCACAAAAAGTCCTTCCATTTTTTTTTTTTTACGTATTAAAGCCCCCTACTTGGTAATTTTCAACATATACAAACCAAATGGCAGGGAATAGTATCACCCTGTCATTGGTTCAAATTGGCAGCCGCCCCTTCCTCATTGAACCAACCAGTTTATTATATTATATCCACTTTAAAATTACGTTTTTGCCCTCAGTTAAAAAATACTGTTTTTCCTCAACTTTAAAATACATTTACCCTTTTGCCCCGAGCTAAAAAATACGATTTCGCACTCGGTAAAAAAAATAATGTTTTTACTCAGCCAAAATTACGTTCTCGCCCCAAACTTTATTATTTTATACCTACTTTAAAATTACGGTTTTGCCCACAGTTTAAAATTACGTATTTGCCCTTAGTTCAAAATAAAATTATGCTTTTGCCCCCAGCTAAAATTTACGAATTTCCCCTCGGTTCAAAATTAAGATATCACCCTCAATTCAAAATTACGTTTTTCCCCAGTGCAGTTTTTGTTAAAAATAAAATATTATGACAGAATTATTTAGGGGATCAGCTCATTCATCATTTCCCAAAATAGAAGATTTACTCGGTTGTCTCTCTTCAATCACAGCAAAAGACAACCAATCAACAGTTAATGTTTTTTCCTGTGTTATGTTTATTGAGGACTATAAATTGAGTCTTTCTTTGTAATGAATTATCAAGTGAAAAAATCAATATTATCAATCAATTCATCTCTTCTGTTTCTGTACCAATTAACAGGGTATGAGAGCAGAGCATATGATCTTGAGTTCAAATATGCTCATCATCTACCAAAACAATCTTCAGAAATCTTACCGTTTCAGACCACAAAACAATCTTCAAAAATCTTCAATCTGCTCATCATCTACCAAACCACAAAACAAAACCATTTCAGAATTCTTACCGGTCACCTATTCACAAACTCACCACCACCGCTTGCAATTCCGATTCATCCCTCCATTCGCTGGAATCCGCTTCAACGTCTTCGCATCTTTTTTTTTTCAATCGCCGCCGGAGACGGCAGTGGTCGCTTACACTTCTCCGGAGCCGACGTTACAACCGCTTGCAATTCCGATTCATCTCTCCATCCCCTGCTTGTTCCAATTGTCGGAAAAATATTGCCCGTGGTAGCACAGCCACCGTAACACCACCGGCCGGAAAAATATCTTCATCGGCCTCCGATCGTCATGCCTCTAATGGTAATCGATTAATTCCGATCTTCTTCAATTCTCAATCTAACGTCTGAACTTTGTCTACAACAACGTGTATTCTTCGATCTCCGATCGTCTTTAGAATCTCCGATCATTTTTTTTTCAAGCAGTGGTTGTTCTTTTCTTTGTTCATCTTCGGAACCGGGATCTTCAGATATTGGTTGTTGTTTTTTTTTTTTTTGAAGTTCTCTGTGCGGCTGTTTCTAGAAAAAGGGTTATTACGGTTTGGAGAATTTCATCTTTAACCCTTTAACTTCCTCATTTCCAATTTCATCCCAAAAATTTTTAGTTGTTTCCTTTTTTTTTTTTTTGGTATTTAAAGGATAATATGGCAATAAATCATGAAAAAAGTAGTACATCGTGGATATTTGATTCCGGTGCCACTGACACCATGATATTTGAACTTTCGGACATGAGTTCAATGACAAAACCTCAAAGGACCCAAATTCATACCGCAAATGGAGGAACGATGCAAGTAAAAGGAGGAGGAACAATTGAAATCTTACCAACTATGACATTGTCAAATTGCGTTTATGTTCCATCCTTTTCACACAAGTTGCTCTCAATTAGTCATGTTACTAAAGAATTAAACTGCACGGTACTAATGCACCCTACCTTTTGCATCTTACAGGATATCAGGACGGGTGCAATTATTGGACGTGGTACTGAGCGCCAAGGATTATACTACGTGGATGAGGTGGCTCAACTTGGTACTGTGATGTTGGCACATGGAACTGAAAATCGAGAAGCATGATTATGGCACAGACGGTTAGGACATCCTTCCTCTAGTTATTCACATCTTCTTTTTCCGAAACTCTTTTCTTCAAATGGTAAAATAGAGTGTGAAACTTGTTTTCTTGCCAAAAGCCATCGAAAATCTTTCAAACCTAGCAATACAAAACTTGATTTGCCTTTTTCACTAATCCATTCTGATGTGTGGGGTCCTGCTCCCATTATAGGGGGCAAGGTTTTCGATTCTTCCTAATATTCGTGGATGATTGTACTCGCATGACATGGGTATATTTTTTGAAAACCAAATCCGAAGTTTATGAGAAATCTACCATATTTTATGCCATGATTTACACTCAATTCAAAAGGGAAATATAGATCCTTCGATCTGATAAGGGGGGGGGGGGGAATTTGTCAATACATCTATGAAACAATTCTGTCAAACCAAAGGATTTGTTCATCAAACCACTTGTTCTCACACCCCCGAACAAAATGGTGTTTCTGAACGAAAAAACCGTATTCTTCTTGAAATGACTCGGGCACTTCTAATTGAATCCCACGTGCCTCTATCATTTTGGCCTGAGGCAGTTGCAACCTCTCTGTACCTGCTAAATCGACTTCCCACCAATGCTCTCAAGTTTAAAACTCATCTAGATTGCCTATCCAAGTTTTCCAAAATTCCTCATCCTCTTACACTTGAACCATGAATCTTCGGTTGTACTGCATTTGTCCACATACCAAAAATCAATAGAAATAAACTCGGGCCATGTGTTGAGAAATGTGTGTTTGTAGGATATGGGATCGATCAAATAGGCTATCGGTGTTATAACCCAAAAACTCATCACATGTTCACCACAATGAACTGTGACATTCTTGAAACAAAATACTTTTATAACACGCAACTCAGTGGTCAGGGGGGAAATGAATGCATAGACACTCTGAGTTGGCTAATTCCATCATCCGAAGAAGTAACAACAGAAGATCATCACAGTACTTTGAACCAGTCACCTTCAAACACAACTACACAATCTGCGGAGCACAGTGCCACTGAAGAAACTCCACCCAACTTGATACCTGAGGTAAGAAATACTATGAACCCAGAATTCCCTGTATCTTCTAACCACTATAATGAGATAATGGGGGAACATACAGAACCGGTAACAACAGAACATACAGAACATGTTGAACCAGTAACGTCAGAAACAACATCAGAATATACAGAGCGTGTTGAACCAGTTGCAGCAGAGACGACTGGAAGATACACTCTTCCTCTAAGGGCAAACAGAGGGGTTCCTCCAAAAAGATACTCTCCCGAAAAAGAAGCTCGAAGTTCAAAATATCCCATGGAAAATATTGCCAAATGGAATCTATCACAAGAAGCCAAGTCTTTTGTTGTCTCCCTATACTCTAAAGAAACTCCAACCACTGTTGAGTAAGCACTCAAATCGAAGAATTGGAGAGAAGCCATGAAATCAGAAATGGATGCCCTCAGGAAAAATGTCACATGGGAAAAATGCATCATTCCAGAAGGTAAAAAACCCGTGGGATGCAGGTGGGTGTTCACTATAAAGCATAATCCAGATGGAACCATTGAAAGATATAAAGCACGGTTGGTAGCTAAGGGATACACACAAACATAGGAAATTGATTATTCTGAAACTTTTTCCCCGGTTGCTAAAATCAACACGATTAGGGTTCTTTTCTCTATAGCTGCAAACAAACAATGGCCACTCCACCAGTTTGATGTTAAAAATGCTTTCCTACATGGGGAGCTTGAAGAAGAAGCATATATGGAAGCACCACCTGGATTCACCGAAGACTTTAAACCAGGAGAAGCGTGTCGTCTGAAGAAATCCCTATATGGTCTAAAACAATCCCCTCGAGCCTGGTTTGGCAGATTTACCCTAGCTATGAAGAGATACGGATTCAAACAGAGCAACTCAAATCATACTTTGTTCCTTAAACGAAGAGATAAACTCATAACCTGCCTAATTATCTATGTTGATGATATGATAGTTACGGGAAATGATGAGGAAGAAATGAAAAGGTTGAAGGCAAATCTATTTTCAGAATTTGAGATGAAGGACTTGGGAAGACTCAAGTACTTCCTTGGAATTGAAGTATTAAGGTCGAGCAAAGGGTTTTTCATTTGCCAGAAAAAATATGTTCTCGACTTGTTAGCAGAGACATGGATGATTAACTGCAAACCATCAGACACCCCTATGATTATGAATCAAAAACTCGTTATGGAGGAAGGAGCAAAATTGACTGAAAGAGGTAGATACCAACGGATTGTGGGAAAATTGATATATTTGTCACACACTCGACCAGACATAGCTTATGCAGTGGGGGTTGTAAGTCAATTCATGCATCAACCCCAGGAACCTCATATGGAAGCAGTAATGAGAATAATTAGGTATCTCAAGGGAACGGCAAGTCACGGTGTTTTATTCAAATCAAATGGTCATTTAGACACTCAAGTCTATACCGATGCAGATTGGGCAGGAGATAAAAGTGACCGGAGGTCAACCTCAGGATACTTTACCCTAGTTGGAGGAAACCTTGGCACTTGGAGAAGCAAGAAACAGAAAGTTGTGGCTCTTTCCAGTGCAGAGGCAGAATTCAGGGGGATAGCACGAGGCCTGACTAAAATCTTGTGGGTTAAAAGGCTTCTTATCAAAATTGGTTTTCCCCCAAATAAACCCAACCAAATTTTATGTGACAACAAAGCTGCTATTCAAATCTCAGAGAATCCAATACAACACGACCGAACAAAGCACATAGAGGTCGATCGGAATTTCATTAAAGAAAAACTAGAAACAAGGGTCATTGAATTGCCATTCGTTCGATCTGAAGATCAGCTAGCTGACATCTTAACGAAAGCCGTCAATGGAAAAATCTTTAGCAAATGTTTGGGCAAGTTAAACGTTGGAGATCCCACCGTTCAACTTGAGGGGGAGTGTTAAAAATAAAATATTATGACAGAATTATTTAGGGGATCAGCTCATTCATCATTTCCCAAAATAGAAGATTTGCTCGGTTGTCTCTCCTTAATCACAGCAAAAGACAGCCAATCAACAGTTAATGTTTTTTCCTGTGTTATGTTTATTGAGGACTATAAATTGAGCCTTTCTTTGTAATGAATTATCAAGTAAAAAAAAACAATATTATCAATCAATTCATCTCTTCTGTCTCTGAACCAATTAACAGTTTTCCCTACCTAAAAATTAGGATTTTACACTTGGGAAAAAAATTAATTTTTCCCCCAAGTAAAAATAAAAATATGACTTTGCCCTCAGCTAAAAATCATGTCAAAGAGCTGCCTAACACTCTTTTTACTTTTTCTTTCTAGCAAAACTATAGTACTGTTTTTTTAATTGGTTAAGGGTAACGTCACCTTCAAAAGAGGGGCCTACCACTTTTCACATTAATAACTAACTTAATTGTCTTTCAATCTTCCGACCCTTTGGGATTGTATCCCTGCTAACTCAAACCACTGGGTTGAGGGTAACGTCACCTTCAAAAGAGGGGCCTACTACTATAACTAAGATAATCTCTTAAAAAGTCCGAAAGTGCGAAAAATCATCAAAGCATACATTAAAAGACGAGTCGGATCCAAGTGATTCTATCTTGTCTATATGTTTTTATTTTATTTATCTTTTCATTTTTTGATTCCAGGATCCGGCAAGTTTGACGGAGCTTCGGTCCTAAACGACGTGTTCGGTGCATTTATTATTACTAAGAAAGGAGTAGAAGATAGATACGACACCGAGCAGTCACTTATAATCTGGTTTCTATTCATATCTTGAAAAGTTACAGCACCGTGAGACCAGTTGGACAGCATGTCCCCTCAGAGACCCAAAAGCTTGGCCAAATGGGAAACTCCAACTCCCTATTTATAGGCAACAACCTATCATCCGAATGAACCTATGTCCATCCGTCCGGATGGACTATTACGCTGCACAACCTAAATTCGGATGGGGTTTTAGACTATATGTTGTCCATCCGTCCAGATTGACCTTTACAATGTCTAATCCGTGTCCGACTTTCTCTAATCTATATAATATTCAACACATGCTCTATCTAGCTATTCGCACAGTGGCAGACGTACGAAATATGCACCAACAGATTCCCCCTCGACTGTCATTGTCAAATCATCACTAACACTTTAAGAACCTTGAGTCGTGATTGAATATTCTGTAATCTTCAATTATTCTGCAACTTCAATCAGGCATCTTGAAATCTTCAATAGATTCCCTCTCAATTGATGATTCGGGTTTGCTTTGACAGAGTAAAGCACCAATTCCCCATGAAATGAATCTTCAGGTCTTTTTACACAGTTCACGACTCTCCTCTGATTTGCTAAACTGCAACCTTCACGAACAATCACTAACTTGAAACTAGTCAATGCAGCATCCTCTGTTTCAGCTTTAACCACATCCGAGCTTAGTTTTTGATATATCATTTCAGCACCACGATCTCGCATTCCGCTTGCTCGATCTAAGAATGTACAAAAACTCAACCGGCAATTGATAGAAACTTCAAACACCCCACTGATTAACTTCAAATCAGTAATTCCCCCAGAAGATCTGATATCCCGTTTACCGTGATCAACGTTAACGCACCATAAGAATGATAGATCCGTGTAAACGATATTCTCCATAATCAGCAAATCTTCATCGGAAAACAAATCATCTGGTAATGTAATATGATCTCCGAAGCATTCGTCCACAATCAGATTCATCTACTCGGATAATCTTGATCTCAGAAGCTATCATCCACGATCACTCTCAGATCTCCGATGCTTTCGTCCACGATCAGATATCAACACCTCATATCATCTTGATCTCAGAAGCTTTCACCCACGATCAGATTCTTATTCCCCCAAACAATCTAAAGTCGAAACCACCCGAATACTATTGCAGCGTCACGAATTTCAAAAATGCTGGAACATCTGAAAATTTTTATTTCCCCTCATTTTTTCAAATTCTGACGTCTCTATCACTGAATTCCCCCTCAAACTGGGTAATACACTCTTCTTTTATCTATGAAAAACTAAACTACACCGAAAATATGACAATTTTCCTCAAATGTCAGTTTTTCATCATTGCGGATTTTATGTTTTGCCCATAAATAGTTAGATAACCTGAATGATAAACTTTCTGCACCAGTCACATGACTACCCCACTAATTTCCACAATTCGTGATCGCATCATCAAATCTGTTCACTGAAGCCCCAGACGGTGTCCCCGAGCAACCCAGCTTGGTCGTTGTAAACCCGAAAATTTTTCAATCACCAAATTTTTTTCTGGAGACTCTCCTCGTCGTTGCGATCAAAAAATGCCTTTTTAGGCATTTTTTTCATCCGTCCGAATGGTGTAGGCCCATCCGTCCAGATGAACTGATTTTGGATCATGTTGACAATTTGCCACCTGAGTGTTTTCATCCGTCTGGATGGAATTGATGTCCATCCGGATGAGTTTATACTATTTGGTCCGAATGACCAACCGAGCGAATTATCATCCGAATGAAATATTGATGTGTCCGGATGGTCATCCGACAAATGTATATATATGATTATCAGCTGTTCGGATGGCTTATCTCACACCTTTCGAATGACACTTAAGTCCGGATGGTTATCCGGAGGAATATGTTCTAACAACTCAAGAACACTCCAAATAACGTTTTTTTATCCAGAATCTTTATTTGTGTGAATTTCATGATGAAACTTCACAGGATTGTGCGCGATTCGATTCCGAATAGAATGAGGGCTTCAATTCCAAAATCCATCTGTGGATTGACCTTTATTTTAATGATTTTCTCTGTTTTAACGTCAAAACTCCCGTTTAACCCTAAATTGATGAGCTTGGGTGATTTAACCGACTGTTAGATCGATTAAATCGATACCCATAGCTCTGATACCATTTGTGATTCCAGGATCCGGCGAGTGTGACGGAGCTTTGGTCCCGATACGACGTGTTCGGTGCGTTTATTATTACTAAAAAAGAGTAGAAGATAGATACGACACCGAGCAGTCACTTATAATCTGGTCTCTTATTCATATCTGAAAGTAACAGCACCATGAGACTAGTTGGACACCATGTCCCCCCTGGGATCCAAAAGCTTGTCCAAATGGGAACCCCAACTCCCTATTTATAGGCAACATCCTATCATCCGAATGAACCTATGTGCATCCGTCCGGATGAACTATTACACTGCACAACCTACATTCGGATGGGGGGTTTGGACTATATGTTGTCCATCCATCCGGATGTACCTTTACAATGTCTAATCCGTGTCCAACTTTCCCTAATATATACAATATTCAACACATGCTCCATCTAACTATTCGCACAGTGGCAGACGTACGAATATGCACCAACACATTTTTAGATTTATTTTCATGTTTCAAAACTTTTTCCAAAAAAAATTAGATTGATTAGACGTTGAGGATAAACCGGTAATAAAAGCTCTTGTGTCCTTGGACGAGCTCGGTATCTTACCAACGCTATACTACGCTCACGATGGGTGCACTTGCCCAAGTGTGTTTAGTGTTAGTAGAATATCGTGTTTTATAAATTTAAAACTTGACTAATGTGTAAAATGGTCTTAAAATATCAATAAAAACATATCGCGCTTTGCACACACCAAGTTTTTGGCACCGTTTCCGGGGACACAAGGATTTTAAGAAAGTTTAAAATCAACGGCCTAATTATTTTTACTTATTTTTCTATTTTTTAGGATCTTTTAAAATATTCAGTTTCTGCAGAGTTCAGCACGGGCCGTGCTCGATCGAACACGGGGCCGTGCCCATCATTCTTACTGGCAGTTTTTGTTTTCTGAGTTACAGACGAGTGACCATGGGGCCGTGGCGGTGCACCACAGGGCCGTGCTGAACTCCCCAGTAACTGGGATCCAGAAAACAGCTGCTGTAACCACGACCACAGGCCGTGGTCATTGGCCACATGGCCGTGGTGAGAGATCTGACCGACATTCTTTTTTGTTTTTATCGCAGGACTTGGAACTCAATCGCAGGGCTTGAACTCTCTACGCAGTGCACGAACTCCAGTTCCAATAAAGACATAAAAGAGCCTCTAGACGAACCCGAACGCTTTCTAAGAAAGAGACTAAAAGCCAAAAATCAAGAGAAGGCTTCGGGGGACCAACTCCCAATGGCGGATCAGCGTACCCTAATGGATTACCTACAGCCCATGGTCGGTATTCTCGGATGCGCCATCAATGCACCGAATGTCGATGCCAATAACTTCGAACTTTGGCCGCATTTGATTCAAATGCTCCAAAATTCCACAACTTTCCATGGCCTAGCTGATGAAGATCCCGATTTACATATTACCAACTTTTTGAAAATATGTGACACATTCCGGATCAACGGAGCTTCAAACGACGCCATCCGCCTCCGAATGTTTCCATTTTCACTAAAAGACCGAGCTAAGGCTTGGCTAAACACCCTCCCAAGTGGTTCGGTAAACACTTGGGATGAACTTGCCCAAAAATTTCTATGTAAGTATTTCCCGCCCTCTAAAACCGCTAAATTAATGACTGAAATTAATACATATTCACAAGAGTACGGGGAATCCTTATATGAAACTTGGGAAAGATTCAAGGAGCTATTGAGGAAATGTCCTCATCATGGTCTTGCAGTGTGGCAACAAGTATCCACTTTCTATAATGGGTTGTTGCCACACACAAGACAAACACTCGACTCAAGCTCCGGAGGACTCCTAGGTAATCGTCGCCCAAATGAAATTTATAATCAAATTGAGAAAATTGATCAAAACAATTTTCAATGGCACACCCCCCGGGGCTCAAAATCTATTGCCCCGGGCGCCCATAAAGTAGATGACAACACCTCTTTACAAGCCCAAATCGAGGCCATATCTTCAAAAATAAAAAAGTTAGAAATGGAAAAACCGGCCTCAGTTATGGCTTGTGAAGGGTGTGGAGGGCCACATGATAATTGGAGTTGTATGAAAGAAATGGAAAATCAAACGGAAATGGTAAACTACATTGATAATAGACCTAGGCCGTCGGGTCCCCAACGAGTACCTACAACCAAGGATGGCGTAACCACCCTAACCTTGGTTGGAGGGAGACCGGAAATAGTAGTAACCAACAAAATCAAAATCAACGAACAAACTTTCAACAATAACCAAGAAATGTGTCACAAAATTTCACTCAACAACAACAAGGTGGACGGGAGAGGCTTGAAGACCTCGTTACACACCTCATCTCCGAAACCGAAAAAAGGTACTCGGATCAATTCCTACAAGCGGAATCCAACTTTAGAAATCAACAAGCTAGTATTAAAAAACATTGAAAAACAACTAAGTCAACTAGCCAAAATTTTCTCTGAGAGACCACATGGTGCATTACCTAGCAATACCGAAACCAACCCAAAGGCGCAAGTACACCTCATAACACTAAGAAACCAGACCGTAGGCCCCGAGGAAACCCCACTACCCTCAACCAATAATAATCCACCCATCCAAACCACAACTTCACCCCCAACCCACAAGGAAACAACTCCTCCACCAAATTCCGAACCTACCAAAAACCCCTCGATACCCTACCCCGGTCGGTTACTTCGCGAAAAGACCGACACGCAATTCACAAAATTCATAAACTTACTAAAACAATTGCATATCAATCTTCCTTTTGTGGAAGTCCTCACTCAAATGCCAAAGTACTCAAAATCCATGAGAGACTTCCTCACCCACAAAAGAAAGACCGAAACATTGCAATTGGTCAATCTAGGTGAAGAATGCTCCGCCGTACTACTCAACAAACTCCCACAAAAGAAAATCGACCTAGGAAGCTTTACCATCCCTTGTTCCATTGGGGGATCACCCGTACGAAATGCACTAGCCGACCTTGGGGCTAGCATCAATCTCATGCCCGCATCAATGTTTGACTGACATGGACTAGGTAAGACAAGCCCCACAAAGATTAGCATACAACTCGCCGATAGGTCTATCAAACACCCACAAGGTGTCGTCGAGAATTTATTGGTAAAAGTCAGAGACTTTGTCTTCCTGACAGACTTTGTCATACTCGACATAGAGGAAGACACCGAAGTTCCACTCATTCTAGGAAGACCATTCCTTGCCACCGCTCGTGCAATGGTGGATATGAGTGATGGGAAGTTAACATTGAGGGTTGGAGATAAGGAGATGAAATTCGGGGTTGGGAAAAGAGTAGAGGACGACAAGGTCAACTACATAGATGTCATAGACTCAAGCTTGGATGACGCTCTCCGACGGTGCAACGCGGGATCGGGCAACATATGACTGACTTTGGGTCTTGCCAAGGACCTTTATAAATGTGGCGCACCACGGAGGCATTTCGCGAAACTATCCGTAGTTTTTAGTTTAGTTTAACTTTTATGTTTTCTAGTTTAGTCTTACTTTTAGGAATAAATCACACTAAAAAAGATGGAGGTTAACAAAGGAACGTTAAAACCAAACCCCATGCACAAAAACAGAGCCTTCCGTCAACTTTTCCAGCATTACAACATGTTCAGCACGGGGCCGTGCTCAGCCCAACACGTCCCGTACCCAGGTTCTCCAGAAAAAAGTCCCAGTTCAGGTAACTGGCCACGGGCCGTGCTCGCTGAACACGCCCCATGGCCAGCCTTCTGCTAAATTATGATACTGGCAATCTGACCACCGGGTCGTGCCCGGACCACACGAGGCCGTGGCCAGACGCCCAGTAACAGAAAATTTTGTTTTTCAACACCGTTTACACATTCGAATCAACCTAAAAACTTATTTTTGGGACACATTGAGGACAATGTGTAACTTAAGTGTGTGTGTGTGGGGGGGGGGGGGGGGGAGATGCTAAAACCTTGAATCTTGCAAGTCCTAATAACAAGCCTTACACAAAACTCTATTGGAACCGCTAATCACTCAAAAAAATTTCATTTTTTTTACTTGTCTTGGTTTAATTCGGGAATATCAAGTTCTAAAAAAGTTATATTTTAGAAATTTACAACCGATAGCGTCGTGATAAAAAGAACAAAATAAGAAAATTATGAAAAGGCATGAAAAATCTAATTAAAATTTGATTATATATACTTGATCACATTATAAACCCATTCCAACAACAAGTGCGTTTTGATCCTTTATTGAGCATACATGCATATATCTTTAAACTAAATGCTCATTTTTTGTTTCTTGTGTGAATAGCCGCTTGGTTCTTACGACTCTAGAACTTGCCAAGACGATACATTCCCGGTCCTTACCAACGTAAACTCAAGTAAGTAAATGATGGAGGCATTAGGACCAACTCATTTTCCTTTCAACACCATTATTTTTAATTTTTTTATCACCTACCCAAAACCCCCCAAGTTAACCCCTTTGAGCCTAAACCTTTTCATTTCAAAACCCACAAAATAAACACCCATTACCCACCAAAACCTTTTTCTTTTCAAACCCCTTTATTTTAGTAAAAAGCACGGTTATCTTGTGACATGAAAAAAATGAAAGTCTTGCAATAAACAAACAAGTTCCTCAAAGAAATCTTGTTTGAATGTGTTTAGTTTGAATAAAAGTCACAAAAACAAAAAGTTTTACGATGACCGACGCTTTTTACGCTTTTCGCCATTTTACTAACCACTAACCAAAAAACCACCTACCCTTAGCCCAAGCCTAACTCTTCCCCATGTCATCTTGATATTTACGAAGGTTTATAGTTAAAAAGGAGGAGGTTTGATCGCTTGGCAAGCATATGGTAGAAGTAAGTTCCATGCCGGTCTCGAGTGTTTCACAAAAATACATCTTCGGTCGAGTGTTGAGTGATCTCCCGTGAGGTATGTGAACTTGTATATAAATGGAATTTTAAAAAGGCATGTTATGCCCAAATAAGTAATTTTTCTTATAAAGTGTTGTAAATAAATCATGACGAATAGGATTGTAAATAAAATAAAACTAAATAAAGATCTTGGATTCCCGACACTCAAGGTAAGCCCAAAACTTCTCCTCTACCTCTTCCAGTTGGGTGTGTAAGCCACATATTAAAGAGTTTTGCTTGAGGACAAGCAAAGTTCAAGTGTGGGGGTATTTAATGTGGGTAAAATGCAACATATAAATTACATCAAATGAGGCATAAAACTAACCTTTTTTTAGTACTAATGTTGGAAAAAGCATGTTTCTTTCTTCCTTTTTGAATTACAGGACCAAACGGGCTTAAACGAACAAAAGGAGCAAATAAACAGCCAAAACCAACATTAATACAAAGAGAAGGAATAAATGTGACACGCACGACCCATCGGCAGCATCCCCAAAGCAAAAAAAAGGAAACAGAAGACTGATCACGGGGACGTGCCCAGGTGAACACGGGGCGTGGTCAGGGGCCTGCACAAAATACAAACCTGTAGAAGCTTCCACTCCCACCACGGGGGCGTGCCCAGCTCAGCACGGGGTGTGGTCAACGCAAAGATACGCATAATCTTGATAGTACAAATAAGAGTTGACCACGGGGCTGTTCCTAGGAGACACGGGGTCGTATGGGGCCCTCTGTTGACACTTGCAATTAATGAAGGAAGAGAAAAGGCTGGCCACGGGGCGTGCCCGCTGGACACGGGGCCGTGGCCAGAGTTCTGTGCAGGCTATAAATAGGGGTGCTTGGTTTACTTGAAAGGCATCCCTTGGGAAACAGCTACTCTCCCACTTTGCCACCACTCCACCACCAACACCCACCACCATCATCCATCTTTAGAGTGTGTAGTAGTCTCGGGATACAAGATTGATTGTAAGGGTTCTTGCCAATCAAAGGCCATGTTTGGTCAAGCCTCTTACATCACTTGGTGAAGACAAGTCTTTTATGTATTATTTTTTATTTTTAATCTTTCGGCACATTTTATTTGGGTTTGTATTAATGACTTTAATAACTAGTTTCTTATGTTGAAGGTGAATTTTTTTATCATTCTTCCATGGTGTCTTGAGGTTACTTTACTGTCTATATAAAGTAAAAGATTGCATCATTCATGTCTTTACGATCTATATAAAGGCATGTTGACTACCTGGTCGGGGGTTAGGGGAATGGTTTGGTAAGGTTCTTTCCATGTTCAGTGTATAGATCCTGCAAGGACATGGTTCAAGCTTACTAGGACCTCCTTCAATACCCACTGGTATTGGATGGCGGGGGTGCGAATAGCTTGAACCCCTCATATGTAAACTACTATTAATACTTTAAACCGGCTTCTTGGGATTGTATCCTTGCTGACTCAAACCACTTAGCCGAGGGTAACGTCACCTTCAAAAGAGGGGCCTACCACTTTTCGCATTAATAACTAACTTAATGTCTTTCAATATTCCGCCCTTTGAGATTGTATCCCTGCTGACTCAAACCACTGAGTTGATGGTGTAGGATCGTTGTCGGACCCGAATGAGTCAATCAGAAGAGTTGTTTATCCGATTCAAAGGCGGAATCAATGAATACGGACGCTCAAACTAATTATAATGCCTCTTGTATTGATTTAACAGAGATTACAACCTGAGAGCAATTTGGCAGCACTTTGTTACAATTTCAAGATCGTGCCAAATGAATGAACAGTGCACCTATTTATAGAAGCTTGATTTCGCTTATATGACCAAATGCCTTATGAGCGAAATCAGAAGTAGCTGATTTCGCTCCAAGTGACCTTGGACCATATGAGTGAAATCACACTCTTAACCACTAACTTCTGTTTCTCGAACCTCGTGCACTGGTTATTCTAACCTATCCTATTACATTACATGATACAAGACGAAGTCAATAGACGTAATGCACTAACAGACTCCCCCTCGGATATTGACGAAGTCTTCAGTGACTAATCTTCATCATGACACCTTCTTTAGTCTTGATCATTCTGCATCCTCACTCAGATTGTAACATTGTAAGCATCCATCACTCTCTTGATCAGCTTCACACTTTAACTCTTACACCAGGATCTCAACACTGGCTCTATCATCAACAGCTTTATCATCAGCAGGCTCCCCCTTTCGTCAAGCTTCCGTGCTTTTAGGGATCGACACCTCTCTTTCCATCTACAAGCTTCTCCTAACTTTCAGCTTGTCTTCAGACTCCCCCTTAGACTTTGCTCTCGGGATCGTAGTCTGGACTTTTCCTGCAATCACTCATACACTTGATAAGTAACATCATTTTAAACTTCCAGATATCGTAATCTGACAAAACACACCATTTACACTCCCCTATCATCAAAATACAAATAATTTGCAATTTCATCAAACAGGATCAAAACTGACTCTTTAACAGTATAAGCATCCAAATCCCCCACAGTTAATCATCAAAGTCCAACTTAATGACCTTGGAGATATCACAAACTGTTTTAGAATTTTTGATTTTAATACAAGTTTCAAATTAATGAACTTGTTTTATTTTTAGAAACACAATCAGCTTACTTAGATTTTGAAACTCAGCATCTCAAATATCAGTTGTCAAAAATAAAGCAGTAAAGAAATATGTACAAACATATTTACAGACAATATTTTTGGTTTGAGTATGCATCAGAGGATCATATCAGTTTTTGACAAGTCACAAGTACCGTTGAGCTTAATTTTCACATTAAGAATTAAACAATTCACTTAGATTGTCGATATACTGATCCACTTAAAATTTCATACAAATTTCAACTGATTCAGGATACGGATTAGATGTATTAAGAACTTAAACTCATTCATGTGTCCCACCTCTTGAATATACTCCCGTATCCAGATCCCAATATTCAGTCTTACAGGTGAGTATACCTAGATGATATCTGTAAGGGGAATAAATTATAGTACGAAACCGTGAGAGCTCAGGTCAGAACTTCCGTTCAGCAGAGAGATGACGGCTTGACTTTTGGTGTGTCCCCTTTAGAGGATCTTTTGAATTACAACAGCAATGACTATCAATTTTATTGTTTCATCAATTTGCTGAGGGCTGCACTATGTTTCAAGCAATGCGAAAAGTATTATTCAGAGACTAGGTCAGAACTTCCATTCAGCAGAAGTCCCGGAATAATACCCCAGATATCACTAATCATAAAGACCTAGTATCTCAGAAAGAGGGACCTTTCAAACGAGATTTCAGGGGTTACCTATATATCCAAGTAGTGTTCCCCACGAAATAAGCAAGTGTTTGAATTTTGGGTTTATATCCCGAAAAAGTTTACTAAATGTATAAAAACCTATCGACATATCATCAGTGAGACTGTTTAACGCTATTTAATCATTACAATTCTTTAGCATACTGTAAATGTCTACTGATGTACTATCATTTCCTCTTTTTACGCAAAACTAAATTTTTAAATTTTATCATGTTTTTGGCTTTTTCAATTTTTCTAATGTTTTTGTATTTTCTGACAATTTTTTTCTTTTTCAAATTTTCTAATGTTTTTGTATTTTCTGACAAATTTTTCTCCCCCTAAAATGCAAAATCATTAAAAAAATTTGACAACATGATACTAATAGCTTTGTCTCGCCATCCATATTCTGCATCTTGTGAACTGGATTACACTAAAAGCAGTAATTACCCCCATGATTTACAACACATTGATTTTTACAGTTTGAAAACCGTTTTTCAATCTGATGAAAATAATCATGTTTGTTCAGCCGTGAGGGTTTCGGCGTATTCAATCAACATTTATTCAAACAAAATTAAAACCAACATATTTTTGGTTTTTCAAATTTTACCAAACTAGAAACATATTTTTGGTTTTTATTTTTTCATATTTTTAGGGTTTAGAAAACATTGTTTATTTATGTACAGAAAACAATCAAACTAAACTCCCTGTTCAACCAAACCAGGGTTCAGCAACCTCTTCCTGTGCCAAGCTGCCCCAACTACCATTCTCACAATCTTCAGCTTCGTTGAGCACCTGCACATTCAAACTTTATCAATCATTTGAACAATTTAGCCCAGGTCTGTTGGACCTTAGGCATTTCAACACAATAATTTTCATTTAATTTTGGAAATTCTTTGTCACTTAAAACTTTTTCAACTTTGACTTCAACTTTCTCATCTTTTACCGACGTCACTTGTTTCTTAGCACTCCACTCTTGACCTTTCGGAGTACCTCTTTTGTAAAAGTTTGTCTCTTTTTGAACCTTTTGATCTTGAACAACATTTTTAGGTTTCCAAAACTCTTGAGGTTTTGTCATATCAACATATGTTCTCCAACTTTGTGTTGTTCTCAATCTAGGTGTGTGAGAATTCCAGGTCTGTCTTGAATCGAACCTGTTCGGGTTTGATTTCCAAGTTTGATTTGAAGCAAACTTGTTTGTATTGTACCTCCAAGTTTGTTTCGAATCAAATCTGGTTGACCTTGGTTTCACATCCTCAGATTTCTGTTTTTCAACATCAACAGGCTTTGGATTTGGACACTTTCGTGCAACATGTCCAATCTGCTCACATTTAAAACACACTTTCTTTGAAACGTCCTTGGCCTGTTGTTGTTTCTTTTTCATAGTCTCAAACTCCTCATTAGACTGCTGTCCAAATTTGAGTTTTTCCTCTTCTTTCAAACTTTTTCCTTGAACAAAATTCAATTTTTGTTGCAAATCCTGTTTTTCATTTTGTTTTCGATTCTGTTTCTTTTTATAACCCAAACCAGCCTTCATGTTTTTCTTCTTAAAACCAGGTTTGTTATAAAGAGATTTATGACTTTTACCAACAAACTTTGAAATTTCCGACTTCTCAATCTCAACCATTTTGAAAACTTTATCGACCTTCTCTGAAATCACATTCTGAATCGGGAATATAACATCTAAGAATAGTTTGTCCGATCCAATCATGGTATAGACCAATCCCTTTGAATCATCATCCAAATTTTTCTCGGATTTTGTGTTTTTCAGATAACCATCATGAAAATTTCCTTCATCTTCATCCTGTGATTCAGACTTACCTTTTGTAGACTCATCTTTCAAAACGCTTTCAACAACCTTACTTACCACCTCTGAATCATTAGCATCATCAGATTTGGAGTAAGTCACATCGATACTTTCAGGTAACTGGTCAGCTATGTTCAAACCCTTTGCCACCTTTTCCTCATCATAAAAAGTATAATTGTTTCTCAATGGTGGTAGTACCTGATGAAATTCTGAACCAATACCCTTTTTGCAATTGTCAGTATCTTTGTCATCTGGTGTGATGTTGAAAATGCGTTCAAGAATGTACGAAGAGTTATGATAACTTTGAAGTTTTGTAACAATCTTTTCTTTTTCAGCCAAGACTTGTTTAAGATTAGCAATTTCATCAACACACTTGTTCAATTCAATTTGCTTTTCTTTAAACTTTCTTTCATACATTTCTTTAGTGACTAAAGTTTCAGACAATCTTTGATCAAAACTTTTGACTTGGCTCTTCAAAGTATCATAAGCTTCATGTACTCTCTGACTCGACCACTTTAAAGAATCATACTGTTTTTGTAAATCTTGAAATTTAGATTCTTTTTCAACACAATCAACACATTTAGCAGTACACTTTTCTTTCAAAATCTTATTTTCTTCTTCAAGACCATGACATTTCTGTGTTAGCTTTTCGACTTTTAATTTCAAAATTTCTTCTTTTTCAATCATTTCTTTACATTTTGTTGTGAAAACATTTTCTAGTTTAACTATATCATTGTCTTTTGTTTTTATGATGTCATCTTTTTCAGTACAGGCTTTGCACATTTCTATGCAATTCCTGCACTTGTTTTCTTTTTCATCAACCAATTCAACATTTGACAAGTCAGAAGATTTTCTTACCTCAGTCTCTTTCAGCACCGGTTCTTCTATCTTCTGTTCTTCGTTCTCCTCTTTTTCTTCTTTCTGTGCTTCTTCTATCTTCTGTTCTTCTTCAGCTTTATGTTCCTCTTCAGCAGCAATCTTCACAACAGTCTTTACTACTTCAATCATCTTCTTTAATTCTTCTTCTTTTCGCTTCTTCATTTCTACCACCTTCGGTAGACTTGCTTCACAAACCTCTCTTATCTTCTTCTTCAAATTAGGCAGATATGCTTTATCAAATAACCTTCGTGTGTTGAAAGTAGCTTGCCTTGGAAGCAAATTTGTTACAGCTTCGAAATCCACTTTTGATGGGTCAACAACTGGATTACCCCGTGGATCTATGTAACATTCCATCTCATTATTCCATCTTTTTGCTCTCTGGGCTTCTTTGAATGGTTCGTTTAATTTTCCGATTTCCCATCTTACATAATCTGCTTTCCACCATCTATCAGGATCAGTATCAGCCACAAATGCATATCCAACTGCATCTTCTTCCGGGCAAACCTGACTCCAGTCGTAACCTTCATCGTCATATATAACTGCAAGAGCCCTTGATTTTTCTTCAGGCTGTTTCAACCGTGGAGGCTCAGACTTGTTCTGATGATAAATCGCTTTCTTGTAATAATCTTCTTTGAACGGGTTTTCAGAATCATCATCAGCATACGCATTTCTGCACTCGCACTTAAAATGACCTTTTTGTTTACATTTGAAACATGTCACCTTAGATTTATCAAATCCCAGTTTGGTAGATGGTCCACCAATTGACTTTCTCCCCGTGATCTCCATGAACCGCGGTGCCCAACGAACAGCACTGGCCATGCACCATCTTATATCCATTAGTTCCATCTCCTCGGGGTCTAATTGATCATAATCTTCTTTCGTCAAGTTGGTGTTGCCAATCTTCCCTGCAACAAGGCTTTCATATGATTCAAGTACAGATGCCAAGAAAACCATCTGTTGTTTTGCCGACTCTTCGCTGAAATTCTGCCCATTCTTCAGATCCACTGCGATATTACACTGAAACAAATTCTTGGAAGCAGATTGACCTGAAGTGTTTGAAGAAGATCCACTGTGAAAACCACTGTGAAGACTTTCATTGTTCACTGAACTTGAACTTTCTGTAGAAAACGCTGTTCTTGGAGACCCAGCCTGTGGTATATTTCCTCTGTAGTAAAGCTCCACATTTTGCTGATAAGCTGGATTGTTGACTTTAGATCTCTTTATCTCCAACTCATGACTTTCAAGTCTTTCGATCAGCAAATCCACTTTTAAATCTTCAGGCTTGATTGTGTTTTTCAACATTAGAGCGAAGTATTGCCACTCTTGATCATTTAGCAATGAATCAAACAATTTATCCACCAGCTCCTCTTCAGAATATGTGATTTCATGTCTGGTCAGCTCCATTTTCAGATGTCCAAATCTCTCGATCATTTTACAAACAGATTCATTTTTCATACAACTGAATAGATCAAACTCTTTACGCAACAATTTCTTTTTGTTTTTAACAATTTCATTACTTCCTACACACTTTCTCTCTAATGCTTCGCACAAACTCTTTGAAGTTTTCTCTTGTTCAAGTAACGAGATAATATCCTCTCTCACTGACTGTTTGATTAATGTGATCATTTTATATTCAGCCACAACATTTTTTATGTCTATGTCTGTGAAATCTTTCGCATCTATTAACTCTCCTCCCTCTTTTACTGGTTCAATATATCCATTTTTCAATTTTAACCAGCTTTCAGGAGCGAAAGCTTTTACCCAACCCTCAAATCTGTTTTTCCACCAGTTATAATCTTCAATTTTCATTAGCTTTGGTGGCTTCTGTTGGCTTCCATACATGTTCTCAAACTTCAAGTTCTCCGAAATCTCTCTTGAATATTCTCTCATCTCAGATCTTCTATCTGTCGATTCGGAAGTGAACGCATTATAGAATGTGTTGTAAAACTCTTCACCGTTGCTTGACATCTTCAAACACCTGAGAGCAAACAAAACAAATATAAACAGTTTAAACAATATCCAATAATCTGAAATAAACCAACACTTGATTGTCGTGAAATGATCTTGACGCGAAAAAGTTCACTTTCGAGCGAAATCAAGAAATGATACTTTGAGCGAAATAGCACACAAGGTACACTTGAGCGAAATCAAATTTCTTTGTGACTCAAAAGAGAAATCATGCTGACATTGAAGCGAAATTAGGGTTTTGGTTCACAAAAGCGAAATCAGGTTGACGTATGAGCGAAATCACATGTGTCTGTATAAGCGAAATCACCCTAGAACCTTATGAGCGAAATCCCTAAGACCTAATCAACGAAATCCCTTCAACATATGTACACATGAGCGAAATTAGATGTACTCTGGAACGAAATACCAAGAAATTATGTTCACTGGAGCGAAATCATGTGGACCTAAAAGCGAAATCATACATTGTCCGTAAAAGCGAAATCAACTCGATGTCCATTTTTGTCCATTTTTAGTCCGAATTTAGATATGAAACTTTCAAGGGTTTATCTATGTCCAAATTTAAACAAACTGTGAAATTTTGATCTGATTTTGACCGGTAGATTTTGTTCTGTTGAATAAAGAAGGAGTAGAAGACAGAAATTTGATGCAAATGAGCTAAACTCTTCCTCCTGTGCTCTGATACCACTTGTAGGATCGTTGTCGGACCCGAATGAGTCAATCAGAAGAGTTGTTTATCCGATTCAAAGGCGGAATCAATGAATACGGACGCTCAAACTAATTATAATGCCTCTTGTATTGATTTAACAGAGATTACAACCTGAGAGCAATTTGGCAGCACTTTGTTACAATTTCTGAATCGTGCCAAATGAATGAACAGTGCACCTATTTATAGAAGCTTGATTTCGCTTATATGACCAAATGCCTTATGAGCGAAATCAGAAGTAGCTGATTTCGCTCCAAGTGACCTTGGACCATATGAGCGAAATCACACTCTTAACCACTAACTTCTGTTTCTCGAACCTCGTGCACTGGTTATTCTAACCTATCCTATTACATTGCATGATATAAGACGAAGTCAATAGACGTAATGCACTAACAGATGGTAACGTCACCTTCAAAAGAGGGGCCTACTACTATAACTAAGATAATCTATTAAAAAATCCGAAAGTGCGAAAATCATCAAAGCATACATTAAAAGACGAGTCGGATGCAATTGATTCTATCTTGTCTATATGTTTTTATTTTATTTATCTTTTCATTTTTAGTTTTATTTTCATGTTTCAAAACTTTTCCCAAAAAAACCAGATTGATTAGACGTTGAGGATAAACCGGTACTAAAAGCTCTTGTGTCCTTGGATGACATCGGTATCTTACCAACGCTATAATACGCTCACGATGGGTGCACTTGCCCAAGTGTATGTTTAGTGTTAGTAGAATATTGTGTTTTATAAATTTAAAACTTGACTAATGTGTAGAATGGGCTTTAAATATCAATAAAAACATATCGCGCTTTGCACACACCAAACCCACATACTACAGCTTCGTATGAAGGCGACTTTTCCTAAGGTTGAAAACTACTTTGCCTTTCCTGGGCTAACATAATACACACGTTTGGAAAATGCTCGTATAACACAAACGAATGATTATGTCGAGATCAGGTGTGAAAACCAAAGACTCTCCATAAGATCACTTACCCGCGCATTTTTACTCTCAGGACGAGAATCTTCGTTGAGTTAGGAGTGACATCCATATCTCGACGGGAATCTCCATCTCTATCTCGTGGTTGCCTAACCACACTCAGGAACGAAGTTGTTAACTTAGGGGTGAAACCGCATCTTAATAACATGTTTCGTTCCTTACTTTGATTTTACAAATCTCACCAAAGTCTCGACTGTTCCGACGACACGAGTTACGTAGTAACTGGAAGAATGAGTGCCGTTCATCGTGTTTCGGTGAGAGCACAGTCTATTAGGCCAAAGGTGTACTCAAACTCGTTGGGAATAATCAAATCACTTTGGGTAGTCGATGTCTAACACCCAGGACACTCCATTTATTTTCTAGCCTGCAATCGCATATTTCACGCTTCATCGATTTTATGTGTATATATGTTTCGATTTTGTAGATTTCTATGCTTTCGGCTCCCCGCTTTACACAACTCGCACAACCTTTGTAATAAAAAAACGTTAACTCATGACATGCATTCAGGAAAGCAAGTATCTCCGCAAGGGATACTTGGCCTTCTTTGCCCACATCGTAGTAGTGGAGGAGGAAAAGAAGCCGATGGTAAAGGTACTTGTGGTTCGTGATTTTCCTAATGTCTTTCCTGAATATTTACCTGGCCTACCCCCTACTCGTGATATCGACTTTCGTATCGATCTTATCTCTGGTGCTAACCCTATCGCTAAAGCCCCTTATCTCCTCGCATCGTTCGAAATGCGAGAACTTTCTAGCCAATTCCAGGAGTTACTTGATAAAGGCTTCATACGCCCTAGCACATCCCTTGGGGCAAGCCTGTCCTCTTCATGAAAAAGAAGGATGGATCGTCCGAATGTGCATTGATTATAGGGAACTAAACAAGCTTACTATCAAGAATCGCTACCCTCTACCCCGAATCGATGACTTATTTGATCAACTTCAAGGCGCATCGTGTTTCTCTAAGATCGATCTACATTCTGGCTATCATCAGTTGCGTATTCAGGAGCAAGACATTCTGAAAACTGCTTTCCCACCCATTATGGCCATTACGAATTCGTGGTCATGCCTTTTGGTCTCACCAATGCACCCACGGTCTTCATGGACTTGATGAACCATGTGTGTAAACCCTTCCTTGATCGTTTCGTTATTGTGTTTAGCGACGACATCCTTATCTACTCGAAGTCAAGAGCCGAACATACGCAACACCTTTATTTAGTTCTCGAGCTTCTCCAAGGAAATCACCTCTACGCCAAGTTCTCCAAGTGTGAATTTTGGCTCGAGGAGGTTCAATTCCTCGGTCACATCGTTAACAGTCTAGGAATTCACGTCGACCCCGCGAAAATAGAAGCTATCAAGAGTTGGATTACACCGAAATCTCCATCCGAACTCCGTTCTTTTCTCGGATTGGCAGGTTATTACCATCGATTTATCACTGATTTCTAAAAAATCGCCGTTCCTCTCACTGCCTTAACGCATAAAGACAAATCTTTTGTTTTGGGAACCGTACAAGAGGATGCCTTTCAAACTCTCAAGCATATGCTTTGCAATGCTCCCATTCTCGCCCTTCCCAACGGAAACGACAACTTTGTTGTTTATTGCGATGCCTCTAACCTAGGTTTTGGTTGTGTTCTTATGCAACGAGATAAGGTTTTTGCGTACGCTTCTCGCCAACTAAAGGTCCACGAGAAGAGCTACACAACCCACGATCTCGAACTCAGTGCAGTTGTTTTTACGTTAAAGATATGGCGACACTACCTTCATGGTACCAAGTGTACGGTCTTCACCGACCATAAGAGCCTGCAACATCTGCCAACGCAGATAGGTTGAACTTCTCAACGATTATGATTGCGAGATATACTACCACCCAGGCAAGGCTAACATCGTTGCTGACGCTCTTAGCCGACGAAGCTATTTACATAGTGTTCGAAATATTCAAGCTCAACAAGACCTCGAAGCCCTCATTCGCGACGCTCAACAAGCTTGTTTTCTCGAGAACACTTTGAAGGAAAAAAGAATCTGTGGAACCGAAAATCAATTAGTGAATAAATTGAACGGTATCTTTCACTATCTCTACTGTATTTGGATTCCTAGTCGTCATAATATCTGAGGGATATTGATGACTGAAGCCCACAAATCTCGATATTCCATTCACCCCGGTGTCGACAAGATATACCAGGACCTCCGTGCCAGGTATTGGTGACCGGGAATGGAGAAGGATATCGCTCTCTATGTTTCAAAATGCCTAACTTGCTCAAAAGTTAAAGCCGAACACCAACGACCCTCTAGCTTACTCGAACAACCTGAGATTCCGATGTGGAAATAGGAGAGTATTGCCATGGACTTCATTACGAAACTCCCTCGTACGCCTTCTAGTCACGATAGCATTTGGGTTATCGTAGATTGTCTTACTAAATCCGCCCACTTCATACCGATATGAGAAGACTTCAAGGTTGAACGATTAGCACGAATCTATACCAACGAAGTCATCTGTCGATACAGGATGCCTCGTGACATCATCTCTGACCGCGATGGTCGTTTTACCTCACGTCACTAGGAGACTTTTCAGTCCGCACTCGGTACGACTCTCAATCTCAGTACCGCATTCCATCCCCAGACCGATGGTCAGACTCAGCGCACGGTCCGCACCCTTGAAGACATGCTTCGCTCGTGCGTTATAGATTTTGGTGGCAATGGGGATTCGCATTTACCTTTAGTAGAATTATCGTACAATAACAGTTATCACGCCAGTATTCAGATGGCGCCCTTTGAGGCTCTATATGGTAGAAAATATCGATAGCCTATTGTATAGCACGAGATCGGAGACACCCAGATCACCGGTCCTGAGTTATTACAAGAAACGACAGACAAGATTCTACAGATACGAGACAATCTCCTGAAATCTCGGAGTCGTCAAAAGAGTTACGCCGATAAACGCTACAAGCCCCTTGAGTTTGAAGTTGGTGATCACGTACTCCTAAAGGTTTCACCTTGGAAAGGGGTGATCTGATTCGGCAAAAAGGAAAACTAGCGCCACGATACGTGGGCCCCTTTAAGATTCTGGAAAGAATTGGCAAGGTGGCCTACCGACTCGAATTACCGGAGGAACTCAGCAACCTACCGACTTCGAGCGTTTGGATGGTTCGTTCCGTCTGACCATCCGTTTGTGGGTGGTAAGCAGTGCTCATGTCCAACTGTGAGCCGAAAGATTTGTGCATAGCCTGCCACAATTCAGAGGTGAAACGAGGATCACGATTAGAGATAATGGAGGTTGGCACCCCGTGCCTAGCGACTACTTCCTTCAAGTAGATGGCAGCAAGTTTCGAAAACTTGTCAGTTTCTTTGATCGCGAGGAAGTGAGCAGACTTGGTTAAACGGTCTACGATCACCCAAATGGTGTCGTTTCCGCTTTGTGTTCTTGGCAAGCCAGTAACGAAGTCCATGGAAATTTGTTCCCATTTCCAGGTTGGCAACTCTGGCTGCTGTAGTAGGCCCGACGACTTCTGGTATTCGATCTTGACTTTAGCGCAAGTCAAGCATTTGCTAACGTATTTTGCAATGATAGCCTTCATGCTAGGCCACCAATACAAGATTTTGAGATCGTGATATATCTTATAAGAACCAGGTTGTATTGAGTAACGAGACTTGTGCGCTTCGTCCATCACAAGCTCTCGAAGATTTCCATAAGATGGAATCCAGATACGGTCTGCAAAGTATTGAATACCATCATCCTTGAGTTCAAGTCGTTTCTCCATGCCCCGTAAGGATTCCGCTAGGAGATTTTCCACCTTCAGTGCTTCAACTTGAGCGTTTTAGATTTGACTAGGAAGGTTCGAGTGAATAGTGAGTTGTAAAGTATGTACACGCTTAGGTTTGGTCTCTTTCCTGCTAAGGGCATCAGCTACAACATTAGCCTTGCCTGGATGATACTTGATCGTGCATTCATAGTCGTTAAGGAGTTCCACCCATCTGCGCTGCCGCAGGTTCAACTCCTTCTGGTCCAATATATGATGGAGACTCTTGTGATCGGTGTAAATCGAGCACTTCGTACCGTACAAGTAATGTCTCCAAATCTTGAGTGCAAAGACGACTGCTCCAAGTTCCAAGTCGTGTGTTGTGTAGTTCCGTTCATGGATCTTGAGTTGTCGAGAAGCGTAAGCAATAACCTTCTCGCATTGCATCAACACGCAATCGAGCCCTTGAATAGACGCGTCACAGTAGACGAGAAAGTCGTCGGTACCTTTCGGTAATGAAAGTATAGGTGCACTACAGAGGTTCTCCTTCAGCTTCTGAAAAGAAGACTCCAGAGCATCATTCCACTTGTAGGCAATACCCTTCTGGTTGAGAGTCGTGAGGGCTTGAGCAATCTTAAAAAATCCCTTGTTGAACCTACGATAGTATCCCGCCAATCCCAAGAACTGGCGGACTCCGGTCGGAGTCTTTGGTGTAGGCCAATTCTTAATGGAGTCAATCTTAGCTGGATCGACGTGAATCCCATCTTGATTGACTACGTGCCCAAGGAAATGGACTTCTCGAATACAGAAGTCGCATTTTGAGAACTTGGCGTACAGTTGCTCGTTGCGAAGAAGTTCAAGAATAAGACGTAGGTGTTCTTCATGTTCCTCTTGGCTCTTCAAGTAGATCAAGATGTCGTCGATGAAAACGATCACGAACTTGTTGAGGTAGGGCTTGCACACTCGGTTCATGAGATCCATGAAGACCGCAGGTGCGTTGGTCATTCCAAAAGGCAAGACAGGGAATTCGTAGTGACCATAATGGGTCCTAAGCGCGGTTTTAGAGATGTCCTTTTCGTGGACTCTCAATTGATGATAACCTGATTGCACGTCGATCTTGGAGTAGTAACTCGACCCTTGCAACTGGTCTAACAGATCATCAATACGTGGAAGTGGGTAGCGGTTCTTGATGGTTACCTTGTTCAGCTCACGATAGTCGATACACATACGGAATGTGCCATCTTTCTTCTTAACAAAGAGCACTGGGGCTCCCTAGGGTGACGAGCTACGTCGGATAAAAACCTTATCCAACAGTTCCTGTAGCTGTAAAGAAAGTTCCTTTAGTTCAGCTGGGGCTAGTCGGTAAGGTGCACGAGCTATGGGTACCGCTCCGAGAGTTAGCTCGATTTGGAATTCGACCTGACGGTGAGGAGGGAGTCTAGGTAGTTCCTCAGGGAATACCTTGGGATAGTCGCGTATGACAGGAAAGTCTTCCATCCTCTTCTCTTTCTCCTGCGTGTCGGTGATGAGTGCTAGAATAGTGGTATGCCCTTTTCGCAACCACTTCTGAGCCTTTAAGAACGAGATAATGCCTGTGAAAGCTCCACATTTGTCACCTTGAATGACGAGGGGTTCACCAAAAGGACGAGGAATACGGACGACTTTCTCTTGACAAAGAATTTCGGCCCGATGTTTGGACAACCCGTCCATACCAATGATGACTCCGAAGCTTCCAAGAACAATTGGAAAAAGATTGACGAGAAAAGTCTGACCAGGTAGTACGAGTTTGCAGTTGTTGACAACGTGTGAGGTCTCGATGTTTCTACCATTAGCTAGTTCGACGACGTGCTTAGAGTTTAACGGGGTAGGCGTAGGCTTAAGCTTCTTACTAATACGTAGGAATACATAGCAAGCATCGGCTCCATAATCAAATAACATGAAAACATAATGATCATCAAGTTGGAACTTACCTGCTACACCGTTGGGATCATTCCTTGCTTTTTCAGCCCCGATCACGAAGACCCTTCCCCTTGCACCGTTGTCAGTGTTGTTATTGTTGTTCCCAGTGCCCTGGTTCTTGTTGAATTTCTGGTTCAGTTGAGGGCAATCCTTCTGCATGTGCCCCATTGCTCCACACTGGTAGTAGCCATGGTTGTTACCCTGTTGTTGCTGCTGTTTTCACGGCTGTTGTGGTTGGTTCTGTCGAGCTAGGAACTGGGTTCTGCAGTCTTTGGCCTCATGCCCCATCTTGTTGCATCGTTGACATTGGCTTCTTCCACATGGTCCACTGTGGTGTCGGTTACACTTTTTACACTTAGGGTGATTCCCTCGATAACCACCCTGTTGCTGAGGGCCCTTGTTGTTGTCGAGCTTCCTTTGCTGGGCTGGGGCCTGAGTGGGGTTGGCGTCCTTACCCTGATTTCCATCCCACTTACGCTTGTTATCACCTGAAGCTTCAGTAGTAGCACTGTTCCTTTTGGGCAGCTTGCCCTGCTCCACGGCCTGATCAGTGAGTTGATGAGCTAGACGAATGACTGGCTGAATCGCGTTGAGATTGTCTGAAGTTACCAAACTCTAAATGGTAGGGTGCTTTGACAATTGGTGTTGTTCCTGGTAGTAGGTGGATTCTGAATTCAACTTCTTTGTCTGGAGGTTGCCCTGGTAATTCTTCTGGAAATACATCTGAAAACTGAGATACTACTATAATATCCTTTAATTCTTTTCCTTTAGTGTTAGTGATTATGTAAATCAAATATACTAAAGATCCTTTTCTTATATAACTTGTTGTTTTCATCACAGAGATGAATTTTGTGGATCTAGATGGCTTATCTCCTTTAATTGTGATCTTTTCACCCCTTGGTGGATTTACTTTGATTGACTTTTGATCACATAAAATACTGGCTTTATTGGCTATTAACCAATCCATTCCTAATACAACATCAAATCCTGCCAGATTCATTGGGTAAAGGTTTGCAACAAACTTTTGATTTCGAAATTCTTTTCTTGCTCCCTGCAAGATTTCAAAAATCTTAATGGTTTCTCCATTTGCTGTCTTTACTAGACATTCTTGTGGGAGTTTAGTTAATGGTTGATTGAGAAGTTTGAAAAATGAAGTATTAATAAAACTTTGGTTCGCACCAAAGTCAAATAATACTTTAGCAAAAACATCATTAACTAAAAACGTACCATCGATCACATCCGGGATCATCTTGGCTTCTTCTGCAGTTAGAATAAATGCTCTAGCTGTGACATCTGTGCCTCCACGGCCATCAAACAAATACCAAATCAATGAAATATTGTGTTTCATACTTGGGATTTGTATAAATATGTGTATCATTTGCACATATCAATTCTTGTTCGATTTCGAGCTCTAAATCGCTTTCTGGAAAGTTATACGCAAACTGATGCGTAAACGTAATCAGTTTAACACAAGAAACACTCCAAAACAGTGACATGGGCTTAACATACCTTAAATAACCTTTTCATAACTTAGAAATAAGTTTTGGAAGGTTTGGTGTGTCGAAATCAAGTTTATTCGATCGCAGGGACTATTTGCGTCAAACTGCAAAGGTCTGCTGATTCGTATGGTATCAAACATTCCGGAACTTGACCATAAGTTAAACATGTCCTAAATATCCTTTACATAGCTTAGAAATAGGCTTTGAGGTGTTCGGTGTGCAAAAATAAACTTTTTGGTCAAACAGGGACTAAAAGCGTAAAAAAGTGCACAAGTTTGCATTTACGCGCATATCTTACGTTCTGAATATATCCAGAAATCCAAAAATTTATGTAATCATTAAAATATTTTATTTTAGTGATTGGCATGATAAAATTCCATTCGTCGCGTAATTTGGATCGTTTTTCGCGTCCGTTCGTGTTTCGTCGTAATTAACCGAACAACGCAACCGTATGACCAAACGAACTGACATCCGAGATATTTCTGAGCATATTTCATGTTCCCTATACTTTAATTTCATTTTAGAGCCTTGAAATGGGGTTAATAGGGTATAAACGCATAAAAAATGGCTCAAAAGTGTTGCAGGTACCAAACCTGACAATTTAGCAAAGTTTCTGGTCACTGATAGGTGGTGGTGCTGCACCACCACTATATGGTTTTGCCGTGGTGCGACGTCACGGCCTCATCTGGGCAGAAACTTCATTTTGACAACCAGGTTGAACTTGGGGGTCTTTTGGGTAACTTTTTTCAGTACCGTGTGATGGTTTTGGGTACCCCTAGTATTCCAAAACCATGTGCCTTATGTGTAAGGTCCAGATCGAAGCTCAATTATCGAGGAACGATCCTAAGGGTTTCTCACTTTCTATAAATACCCACCTTCCCCATTTGCAATCCTCACATTTTTTTCTCATTCTTGCTCTATGTTGAAGCTCTCAAGCTTCATACCTGAGCAAATTGAGTTCAAATCTTCAAGCTTGGACCTTTTGTAAGTATTCTTTTATTCTTTTATGTCTTTTCAAGTACGAAAGTCAAACAGTGTTTGACTTTCTGCTTTGACCAGTCAATGGTCAACACGAAGTTCGGTTGAACTTCGCAACGTGAGCGTAATCACGATGGTTATAGTCCCTCGAGACTATACCTACTGATTACCACGTTGATTAGGTGTAGTGAGGAGACATAGTTTCGGTCAAAATACGCGTTTATGCGTATTTTGTAACAAAACAATTCTTAGGTATCAAAACCCTTTGTTTTGATATCAAACTTGTTTTCTAACTTCGTTAAACATGTTTAACTCGTCACTTTTAGTTTAGTGCTTGTATAGAGTCGTAAGTCAAGCGGTCTAAACACCCGCTTAGACTTTCGAACCCGACCCGTTTGGTCGATCATTAGGATCCGACCAAGCATGTTTAGTGACCATAGTTGTATAGGGAATAACCTTCCAAGGTTATGCCTTATGGTCACCCAGTTTAATTAGTTGTATGATAGGTAGTTTATAT
Organism: Helianthus tuberosus; assembly: GCA_030545235.1. Taxonomy (NCBI): domain Eukaryota; kingdom Viridiplantae; phylum Streptophyta; class Magnoliopsida; order Asterales; family Asteraceae; genus Helianthus; species Helianthus tuberosus. The sequence goes on from CM060389.1 coordinate 82,278,187, forward strand.
GCCTTAGGTAAAATGACCAAAATGCCCTTTTCACGCATAAATTCATTTTAAGCATATGTAACCTAAATTCTGACATCTAAACTGATTAGGCAACATTATTAGATGTGTTAAGTCATATAATACTTGTCATAGGACTAGTTAAGCGGTCCAAACACGTTTTACACGGACGACGCGTTAAAGTAGCGTAAGCTACCCAAACGGGTCGTAATGGGTCGTAAGCACTTAGGTTAGGTTTCAATTTAGTATGTAGGATTTGTTAAACCATATCATATGAGTTCCAATACTCATTTGGTTTACGAACCCTCATTATATCCGATCTTCCGATTTAGGTCCGGTTTATTAATATAGTTACATATATTAGGTGCCGATTGATTTCCGTGATCCCTTTAGCTTTGCTTGGTTGTTATTCAAGACTTCTAAGCATTCTCAAGTGAGTACATAGTCCCCTCTTTTACTGTTTTCAAATGTTTTGGGGTGAAACATTGGTGCCTATTTGTTATTTTCATGATTTCAACTTTATGATTATACATGATAGTACTTATCTTTTGACAAATTGAATGATTATCAATGGTTTAAACACTAATTTTTCAAAGATTATAAAAATTAATTGTTGGATTATACTTATTTTATACATTCACCAAGCCAATTGGTAGTATGATATAGCGCTATAGGATTAGACACCCCATTCCTGTTGTATGGAATGTCAGAAACCAAATTTTAACCAAATAGAAATTGCCTCTGTGGTATTTCTATAGTCACTAAGGTGTAGTTTGATGCACTAAGGTTTGAATGAAATACCAAATCACATTTTCTTTTGTAAGTTTCGATATACTACCAAAGTATAGTTTGATATGCTCCCATATGTGATATTATTTACCAAAGTATAATTTGATATACTATGTACAAATCCAATATATATTTTAATATACTACTGGCCCTATTATTTACTAAAGCATAGTTGATATGTTATTTTCAAAACTAAAACATAGTTGATATGTTATTTTCAAACCAAAACATAGTTGATATGTTATTTTCAAACCAAAACATAGTTGATATGTTATTTTCAAACCAAAACATAGTTGAAATGTTATTTTCAAACCAAAACATAGTTTATATGTTGTTTTCAAAACCAAAGCAAAGTTAGATATGTTATTTACAAAACCAAAGTATAAATTGATTATACGTGAACCTTTTTACATTGGTGGTTTGTTTGGGTAAGTGATTTAAATAACGAGGCGTGTGTAGTATGATAAAAGCATGGTGGATACGCCGCTGGTACTTCCTATATATAAGTGCTTTTATGATATTACATATCATAGCGTTTTTTAAACCATTTCAATTTTGACATAATACATTTTACACAATTATCATATCTTTACAAAACATTGTTTTACAAACTGCATATTTTATACAAACTCATTTTTACTTGATTATTTATTTAACCATGCATTATTCTTTTATATCATCTGTTTTCTTATAAATTTTCGTATGATTTCTAAAAGAAAATATTTTAAGGTTCATGACTATTTTTGTTAAACATTTTTCTTTAAACTTACAAGTCATGAATCCTATTTCAATAAAACCTATGTATCTCACAGGCATTTTTATGCTGACGTACCTATTTTCACATGTGTTTCCGGTGTTATTATTAGATTATCATGATGCAAACATAGGATTGGACGAGGGCCTTAGTGACAATAAAAGATGCAAGACTAGTTAATTATGTTATGTTTCTTTGTTTATAAGACAATGTAACCTCTTGTAATTTAATAAAACAAAATTTAAATTTCCATGTGTTATGAAACAATAATTCTGTTACGACACTCCCCGACGTTTCAGCCGCGGTTTGTTGTTTTACGCGATCGGGGTGTGATAGAAGAGTTGGTATCAGAGCTCATGGTTATAGGGAATTAGGTTATTAGTAATGCTTTGACCTAGTCTATAACCTTCCTAGGACCCTAACACAAGATTCTTGTGTTTAGATCTTAAAACAATACCTTCACTTATCCTTAGGTGACAACCACAACAAGAACACAAATTTCAAATCTGCTTTGAAAACCAATCATCTTTTCTAGGATGATTTATTATAAGGTTTTGAACCTTCAAAGTTTTCAAAATCTCGTCAAAGTTGGGTCTTATAATGTGAACACGTGCAATCTAGAAGGGTGGATGCCTGTACTCTGAGTTTTCTGTCTAAGGCTAGAGTGTTTGTACAAATCCACATAATCGATGTTGGATCGTGTACGTGACCCTGAAAGTCAGTTAAGGCAGTTCAACATCGATTACTAAGGCGGAATCAAAGTAAACAACGTCCAAAACAACTTGTATCTTTTAATCTTTCTTTCTATTATCAATCGTGAGCTTTTACAATGTTTTCTGACAAAATTTTGACAGCACCTTCGCTCACACACAACCGTTCTGTACCGTTCCGTTTGAAATAATACTAACACACTCCTATATATAGACATAGACCCTTCCGTTTGAACTTAACATGTCCTTGTTCAAACGACAGTTTCAAACGGAACCCTATCTCAAACAACAGTTTCAAACGGAACCCTCTATTTCAAACAACTAGTTCAAACGGAACCCTTATAAATCACTTCCTAAATCAACACTAAAACCTAATTTGACTTTTAAGTTCCAATCTTGACTTTCTTGATATAAGACTTGATGAAGATGCAGTCAACATACATTCTTGTGCATCAACAGACTCCCCCTTGGATGTTGACGTAGTCTTCAGATCCTGAGTCTTCAGTCTTAGTCTTTTCTCTAACTCTGTCTTTTCATCATAAGCACTCTATCTTCACACTTCCATATACTGTTGATCCAGACTCCCCCTTTCACAGACTCCCCCTCTCAATATGCTGAATCTGAGATATCTGGTTCAAGCTTCGACAATTAGCTTCCGTTGGGAATAATGAAGACCAAATCTGTTACTCAACCAACAAACATTACAATTCTATCTTTCAATCATAACCCACAAACTTAATCAGTTTTAGAAATCCACTCAAGTATTCAGGTCCAAGTTAATGACCCTGATTACTTAATTAATCTACCAAGTCCAAATTAATGACCTTGGTTGATCATTTGACGAAACAAACTGATTTTAAAACAACAATTTCAAACATTTTCTGAAAATAACAAGTATCAAGTTAATGAACTTGTTTTTATCATTTCAAACAATTCAAACTTCTTCAAAGTAAGCTCTCCTCATTCTTCAGTCCAGAATCTCCTGCATCTGCTTCAAACATCTGAGAATCCAACAATCAACTCTCCACTTTGGTTTGTCGGAAAATAAAGCAGAAATAAAATCTTTTTGGATTTTATCAAAGTGTTCTAAACTAAGAAATGAAATACAGAAAACTTAAATTTCAGAAAGTAAACAAAGTAAACTATTTACAAACATATTTTTGACGAGCGTGTCAGGGAATCATATCAGCTTTTTAGACAAATCACAAGTACCGTTAAGCTACATTACATACTCAGATTTAAACAATTCACCTCGATTGTCGATATACTGATCCATCTTAAATTCTCACACAAATTTCAATTTACTCAGGATACGATTTAGATGAATTAAGAACTTAGATCATTCATGTGTCCCACCTCTTGAATATACTCCCGTATCCAGAATCTCAATAATCAGTCTTACAGGTGAGAATACTACAATGATATCTGTATATAATTTAGGTATGCGAGGGCCGAGGGATCTCAGGTCGATACTTCCGTATACGCAGAGAGATATCAGCTTCGACTTTTCGGTGTGTCCCCTTTAGAGGATCTTTTTGCTTACAACAGCTGCATTTATCAATTTTATTGTTTCAGCATGCTGAGGGTTTAATGCTGTGTTTCAAGCATTGCAGCAAGTATTAGCCAGGGACTAGGTCAGAACTACCGTTCAACAGAAGTCCCGGAATAATACCCCAGACATCATTGAGTATAAAGACCTAGTATATCAGATTAAGAGACCTTTCAAACGAGATTTCAGGGGTTACCTATATATCCAAGTAGTGTTCCCCACGAATTCACAAGTTTGAATTTAGGTTTATATCCCGAATAAATTTACTAAGTGTGTGAAAACCTATCGACACATCATCAGTAAGATTGTTTAACTCATTTATACGTTTCAAATCTTTAGCATACTGTAATCGTCTAGCTGATGTACTATCATTTTCCCTATATACACAAGCTCTTTTTCATTTTATCATGTTTTTGTATTTTTGCATTTTTTACTGTTTTTGTATTTTCTGAAAATAAAATATGTACAAATATCTACTCCCCCTAAATACCAAAACAAGTAAAAATTCGACAAACCATTGCAGATTGTTTCTCGTCTTCATCCGCAACAGTACTCTCATCAACGCCAATTATGCCATCCGACACCGACAGAAGCTTCATACCATTCAGTTTTAACAAATATTTAAACCGATTTTTATCAAAAGCTTTGGTATGTAAATCAGCTTTCTGTTCGTCAGTGTGGATTTTCTCAATTCGTATCAACTTTTTCTCAAAGCAATCACGAATAAAGTGATGACGAATTTCTATGTGTTTAGTTTTAGCGTGATGTACTGGATTCTTAGTTATATTTATCGCGGCCTCATTATCAACAAAAAGAGGTGTGTTAAGAAACTGCAAACCGTAGTCGCGCATCTGTTGCTGTATCCACAAGATCTGAGAGCAGCAACTGCTAGCAGAAACATACTCCGCTTCACAAGTAGATAACGCTACAGACGTTTGTTTCTTACACTGCCAGGTAACCAATCTAGGACCAAAGAACTGGCATCCTGCAGTTGTTGATTTTGAATTGACTTTGCAGCATCCGAAATCCGAATCGGAATACCCTTCGAGCGTAAAGTCGCCTTTTCTAGGATACCACAACCCCAATGAAGGAGTTCCTTTCAGGTAGCGCAATATCCTCTTCACAATGATCATATGCGATGCTCTCGGGTTAGACTGAAATCTTGCTGCGAGGCACGTTGGGTACATAATATCAGGACGTGAAGCAGTTAGGTACATCAAAGAACCTATCATGGAACGGTAAAACGTTTCATCAGCCCTGTCTCCGGTGAGATATGGGTGAATCCCATGATTTGTTGCAAGTGGGGTAGCAGCTGGAGTAGATCCTGACATCCCGAATTTCTCCAAGATATCATGAACGTACTTCGATTGATGAATGAAAATTCCCTCAGGAAGTTGTTCAACTTGTAAACCCAGAAAGAATTTCATCTCCCCCATTGATGACATTTCGAACTTTTGCTTCATCACTGATTCAAAATCTTTGCATAGATTTTCATTTGTCGACCCAAAGATTATATCGTCCACATAAATCTGAACTATCAGAAGATGACCATCTACCTCTTTAGTGAAGAGAGTGGCATCCACTTTTCCACGAATGAACTTGTTGGCTAGTTGGTGTTGAGACAAAGTCTCGTACCAGGCTCTCGGGGCCTGGTGCAAACCATACAGCGCTTTGTCCAATAAGTAGACCTTGTTTTTGTGGATAGGATCGGTAAAGCCCGGCGGCTGACCGACATAAACCTCCTCTTTAACCTTCCCATAAAGAAACGCCGATTTAACATCCAACTGATAAACTTTGAAGTTCTTCCAAGACGCAAATGCTAGGAAAATTCTGATAGCCTCTAGTCGTGCTACAGGAGCATAGACTTCGGTAAAATCAATTCCCTCCTGTTGACTAAATCCCTGAACAACGAGTCGAGCTTTGTTCCTTACAACAATTCCTCTATCGTCCCTCTTACACTTAAACACCCACTTGGTGTTAATCTTTCTCTGACCATCCGGCAAATCAACTAACTTCCACACTCCCAATTTCTCGAATTGACTAAGTTCCTCCTGCATTGCATTGACCCAAGAGTCTTCAGTAAGTGCCTCTTTGTAAGTTCTTGGTTCAACCTGCGAGATAAAACAACTTAATGAGAATTCAGTTTGCAAAGGAGCAACTTTTGTATAAAAACATGTAAGCCCTTTATCAATCTGATTCCGAGTGCGAACGCCTGTCTACAATTCTCCTATGATCAACTCCTCTGGATGGTATGAAAAAGTTCGCGGCATCACTTCACTTGGAACATCTACATTTCCCTCTAGATTAGTAACATTCTGCTCTGCATCTTGTTCACCAACTTGGTTTGTTTGACTTGAAATCTGAATTTGCTCCCCCTCAGAATTTGAATCTGAATCACCATGATCAAATACTGGCATGTTTTCAGCTTCTAGATTATTATTCTAAGCCGACTGATTATCCTGAGCAACTTCATTCTGTTGGACATCATCATGTTCACCAGCATTACTTGGACCTGCTTCATCATCATTTGAAGTTTCCCGTGGTCTCCTCGAATACTCAGCTGGGAACCTTAACTGTGACTCATATTCACGCAAAATATCCAACTCATCAAAGAAATCTTCATCATCCTCTGATTCTTCTCTCATGTCAAACGAATCCCAAAGTTTGTCATAATGATAACGCCATGAATCACCAGGATTCTGTGGAGGCATAGTATAACCTTGACATTCAACATTTGCAGCTTCAATAATACGCTTGTCACTTGGAACGAAGACATGTCTCAACGGATTTGAATAACCAAAAAATATTCCCACAATGCTCTTCGGACCAAACTTTCCATGAGGCTCTATAACCGTACAAGGTGACCCGAACGGTTCTAGATACTTCAAATTCGGTTTGCGGTTATTGATTAGCTCAAAGCATGTTTTGTTGAACTTCTTGATAGTGAGAACCCTGTTGAGCGTATAACATGCGGCAGAAACAGCTTCAGCCCAAAAATTAATCGGTAACTTTGAATCTGCGAGCATAGTTCTAGCCGTCTCGATTAGTGTCCGGTTTTTGCGTTCTGCGACTCCATTCTGCTGCGGAGTGTACGGAGCACTAAACTCATGCAAAATACCTCTTTCATCACAAAATTCTTCCATCTTGCTGTTCTTGAATTCAGTACCATTGTCACTTCGAATTCTCTTGATACGCCTTTGGTACAAATTCTCAATCTTTCTGAACAGACCCATCAAACTATCAAATGTTTCATCTTTCATCTTCAAGAAAGAAACCCATGAAAATCTGGAATAATCATCAGTAACGACCAAACAATAGTAATCTCCTGTAATACTTTTGACATTCACAGGACCAAACAAATCCATGTGAAGTCTTTCCAGCGGTCTTGAAACTGAATTGACTTGCTTTGTAGGGTGTGACTTTTTCTTCTGCTTGCCTTTGATGCAAATAATGCACTCCCCTTCCAGATGAAAACCTTTGATATTTACACCCAATACCAAATCATTATGCACCAAGTGATTCATCTTCCTTAGGTGAATATGCCCCATCTTTCGGTGCCACAATCTTGATTCTTTCTCAGTTGCTCTAGACACAAAACAATGTGCTTGACCAGTAGTTGTAGTTGCTACAGACATATCTAACACATATAAATCATTCACTCTAGGTGCCCTCATGATAATCCAATCTTCAGGAATAACAAAACCAGGTTTCAAGATCAAACATTCCTTATCAGTGAAGTGAGTAGTATACTGATTGTCACAAATCTGCGAGATACTAAGCAGATTGTTCTCCAGCTCAGTGGTGTAGTTAACTCTCTCAAACGTTACAATTCAATTGGATAACGTTCCTTCACCAACAATTCTACCACCTTCATGACCTGCAAATCCCACATAACCACCATTGATATTCTTCACATCATACAGTAATGCAGTTTTTCCTGTCATATGTCGAGATGCACCACTATCCATGATCCATCTTGAAATGGCTCTTGGAAGATCCTGCACATAACAAACTTCAAATTAACCAACTTTTAAGAAAGATGCCGATTCATGCTTCGCGATCCAGGAAGCTCCGGCCATTCAAACTGCTTATTCGAACATAGTGTCCACCCAGGCCTCATCAGCCTTAGGTGTAACCTTGACTCTAGCAACTTGAATTTTGAAATTTTCAGCCTTCAAAGGTGGAAAATTTGCATCATAATCAATCGAAATTGATTCATTAGCCTTTTTCACTTCAGAAGTTGAAATTTTCATTTCAGTTTTTGGTTTCCAAACTTGTTGAGTTAATGCAACCTGTTTATAAAACCTGTCGTTTTTAGTTACCACTTTCTTTACAGGTTCATTTTTCACTTTGATGTTGTCATTTTTCACACTCTTTTTCTCAACAACGATTGGTGCTTTACCCTTCATGTCAACTTTCTTCTTTTGGGACCATCTGTCAACAACTTCAGTCTTAGGCTTGGAGTTGGTGCAATTTCTTGCAATGTGACCAACTTTGTTACATCTAAAACATGTACGAGTATCAACAACTCGACTTATGCCTTCAGACTGAGGTTGTGAAACCTTCTTCTCAAAGAACTCTTTATTTGATTTTGAAAAAATTTCATTCTCTTCATCAGCAAGTGAACTTGAACCATTCACAAACACTTTCTTTTCAGCAAACCTTTTGTTTTGAAAACTCTTCTTCTGATAACTCTTACCTGTCACACCCCCAAAATCCACCATGCGGGGTATCACCGCTTGGAGGCATGACGTGACCAGGATCGAGCCACCAATCATATTGAACAACGTAATTAAGTAAATAAGACCAACCACAATACGATTGGTGACCAAAGCTAATTAACCATGTTTAGTTTAAAACCGCGGAAGCATAAAAGTAAATCCAAAAGCATAAGTTCGCAGTTCATAAGTTTAAAGTCCAACACTTAGGTTTAATAAGTTCATAAGGATTTAAACATTAAGCACGGAACATAACAGTCCGTACACCACAACGACTCCTTCCCCGTGCAAGTTCCAAGCATTTAGCGACCTGTAAGGCATGTAACAACTAGTCAACAACAAAGTTGAGTGAGTTCACGTTTGGTTGTTTAGTTTTAAGTTGTTTTCTGAAAAACGTGGTTTGACTTTCGTTGGCGTAATTGCCGTGGGGGTTACCCCGTAGTTGAAAGTATGTTTAACCATTTCCTTTTTCTTTACCCAATCCATAACCATGATCAGTGGGGGTTTTCCCCGTTTGAACTACTAGACGGAATGATATCGACTGCTACGCAAATAAGTTGTGCCCTATATCATTGTCTATCATCACTGACAATCTGCCATAGTCCATTAGTACACGCCCGTCCTACCGGCACGGTGTGAGGTTTGTTAAACCTAATAGCGCTATTAACTAATGACCCGCTCGCCATTGGCCTCGGCGATTAAGTCGATATAAATTGAGGGACTTCATGATAGAGTTTTGTCTAGCTAGTTTTAAGGTTGTTGTCCCGCACCAGGAGGACCACAACGTACGTATTCTGCACTAGGAGAATTCGTAGGTTTAATAATGGCATCCAATCTATGGAGGATGGCCGTACATATCCTACCCAAGGAGGATATGTAGATTTAGTTTTAATTCTTTAACCCATTCCCAAACCACCGGGAATCCCATGCCTTAGAAAGTGTGTGAACTCACCTCGGTTTGCTCGGTTAGATTCTCAAGTATAGCTAACAGTCAAGGTCGGTCAATCGCGTCCTAATAAGGTACGGATAACAATCAGTTTCTCATGCATAACACGTATCCTATGTACGGTTTATTTGCACATTACTTCTACCACATAACGATTTACGCCCATATATACTTCCCATCCATTCCCCACTCATAAGCAAACATACAATAATGCATATAACACATATAACATGTTAGATCATTCACAGATAGCATACTCGACATTTAGACGCGCAAATCACAACTTATGTCATCTCAGCATTAATATTCAAAACCGGCTGTTTTCGGTCATTTTAATAAAATAGTTAAACTATTCCAAAAATTCCCAAATTTTTACAGGATGTCTTAAACGTTCCATATTTTATTGTGTAAAAATATCGGGGTCCGGTTCATTACCAATATTTTATAAAAATTTATATTCCGGACTGAACTCAGATTTATGTATTTCTGACCACAGTCAACGGAACAATTTATTAAAAATTCATCGAGTGTCCGATTTATGAAATTCCGGTGGGGTAATTACAAATGCATTGGTTTTCATCTACTGTACAAATTTCATGGTCCGATTCATCACAAAACTCAGGTTATGACTGAAAGTACGACACCCATTTATTGCTGTCAAAATTCAGCTTAAGTTGCTGTTACAAATTAACACTTTAAAAATAGTAAACGGAGTCCAAAAATTACGATTCCGGTGCCATTAGAACCTTATTTTATAATGACATATTTTAGATTCAAAATATCGGTTTTTCGTTAAGTTTATGACCCGTTTACAGCCAACTGAAGTTGGCTGTAAAACCAGGACAGATTCTGATTTTCAATGTTTATCCTTCTAAATCGTGTTCGAATGATTCCGTTAACAAGTTTAGTGACCGCAACAACATCACATATTAATATTAATCAGCAAATCATCAAATAATCAACCAATAATCATAATAACACAAGATCTACATGATTTACACACATAACTTCTCTTTATCCACACCTTAACACATTATGTTCAAGACTTGTTCATGAGCTTTAAAGTTTCTTAACTTTTTATCATTCTAACATCTATTAACCACTAAAATAACATAAAGAATGAACGGATCTAATTTCTTACCACTAGCTCAAGGCTAGGGAAGTTCGAGTGAAGAAATGTGGTGGTTAATAGCGAATGGAGGAGGTCCTTCCACTTCCGAGAGCACCGAGCTTCGTTGTTGGATCTCTTACACCTTTGTATGTATGAGGAATGATTGAAAAAGAGCTTGATGATGGTGGTAGTATGGTAAAGGTGGCTGCCGAACAAGGGAAAGGAGAGGGAGAGAAGAGAGAGCTTGGTGGAATGGTGGTATTTATAAGATCTTCCATATAGCATATTCCTAGCATATTCCAAGCATATTCCTAGCATATTCCTAGCATATTCCTAGCATATTCCTAGCATATTCCTTAGCATATTCCTTAGCATATTCCTTAGCATATTAACAAATACGTGTAAGCATAACACAGATATCAGAAAGCAGTTAAGTAATTCCACACAGTCGTCAGACACTTTAATTATCATTAATAATTTGTACGGAATACATGGGATTTTGAGGGTTGTCACATTCTCCCCCTGTTAAGAGAATTTCGTCCCGAAATTTAGCGCGTGGTTACTGAGGAGGCTAGTTAAGTTGCGTTGTTTTCCAGATTTTCCTGGGGTGTCACATCATCCCCCCGTTGATTTGGAATTTCGTCCCGAAATTCTGCAGTAGCTTCAGCCTCAGTAGTGGTTGCGTTTTTCTTAAACAGTTGGGGATACTTGAGTTTCATTTGGTCTTCTCGTTCCCATGTATACTCTGGGCCACGACGAGCATTCCAACGAACTCGGACCAGAGGTATCCTGGTATGCTTGAGGATCTTAACATCTCGATCCGTAATCTCTACTAGTTCCTCGACGAATCGCAGCTGGTCGTCGATAGTGAGTTCCTTAAGAGGAACTATGAGGGTTTCATCTGACAGACACTTCTTCAGATTTGACACGTGGAAAACATTGTGAACTCCGCTGAGTTCTTCAGGTAGATTCAACCTGTAGGCTACCTTGCCAATTTTCACGATGATTTCGAACGGTCTGACATAATGCGGATTGAGCTTGCCTCGCTTGCCAAAGCGGACTACACCTTTCCAAGGTGAGACTTTGAGTAGCACTCGATCCCCAACCTGGAACTCGAGTGGTTTTCTTCCTTTATCAGCAAAGCTTTTCTGACGGTCACGAGCTGCTGCCATTCGCTGTCGTATCTGAGCAATTCTTTCGGTTGTATCTACTACAAGTTCTGGGCCAGTGATTTGGCTGTCACCAACTTCTGCCCAACAGAGAGGTGATCGGCATTTGCGTCCGTACAATGCCTCGAATGGAGCGGCTTGGATGCTGGTGTGGTAGCTGTCGTTATACGAAAACTCCACCAGCGGGAGGTGCTTTTCCCAGCCATTACCAAAATCGATTACATATGCTCTAAGCATGTCTTCAAGGGTTTGGATGGTGCGTTCAGATTGCCCATCCGTCTGCGGGTGATAAGCGGTGCTCATATCTAAACGTTAGCCAAAGGACTTATGCATTGCTTGCCACAGTTCTGAAGTAAAACGCGCGTCACGATCAGATATGATGGAGGTTGGCACTCCGTGCCTCGATACCACTTCCTTTAGGTAAATGTCTGCAAGAGTAGAAAACTTATCCGTTTCTTTGATAGCCAGAAAGCGTGCAGACTTAGTCAGTCGATCTATGATCACCCAAATGGTATCGTTTCCGCATTTGAGATCTAGGCAGGCCAGTAACAAAATCCATGGAAATTTGCTCCCATTTCCATTTCGGGATCTCCGGTTGTTGAAGTAGGCCTGATGGTTTCTGATATTCAGTCTTGACTCTCGCACAAGTCAAGCACTTACTGACGTAGGTTGCTATGTGGGCTTTCATGCCAGGCCACCAATACGTAGTCTTGAGGTCGTGGTACATTTTATCCGAACCAGGATGTACCGAATAACGAGACTTGTGTGCTTTATCCATCACAAGCTCGCCCCGTAGGTCTCCATAAAGTGGAATCCGGATGCGTCCGTTAACATAGTAGGTGTCGTCTTCCTTTTGTTTCCAGCCGTTGCCTCGATCCTCGTAAGGACTCAGCCCTGATGTTCTCTGCTTTCAATGCTTCAACCTGAGCATCGCGAATCTGAGCGGGAAGGTTAGATTGGATGGTAAGCTGTAAAGCACGTACACGCCTAGGTATGGTACCCTTTCGACTAAGGGCGTCGGCCACAACATTGGCTTTGCCCGGGTGATACTTGATTGCGCATTCATAGTCATTCAAGAGCTCAACCCATCGGCGTTGACGCATGTTTAACTCCTTTTGCTTGAAGATATGCTCGAGACTCCTGTGATCGGTGTAAATGGTGCACTTGGTACCGTACAGGTAATGTCTCCATATCTTAAGTGCGAAAACAACTGCTCCCAGTTCCAAGTCGTGTGTAGTGTAGTTCCTTTTGTGAACTTTAAGTTGGCGCGATGCGTAGGCAATGACCTTGTCACGTTGCATCAACACGCAACCAAGTCCTTGGATGGAAGCGTCGCAGTAGACTACAAAATCGTCTGTGCCCTCAGGCAATGAGAGGATAGGCGCGCTACAAAGTCTATCTTTTAGGTGTTGAAATGCGGACTCCTGTGCATCACCCCAATGATAGATGACACCCTTCTGAGTCAGTGAAGTGAGAGGTCGCGCAATCTTGGAGAAGTCTTTGATAAATCTTCTGTAATACCCTGCCAAACCCAAGAATTGGCGGATTTCTTTTGGTGTGCGGGGTGCATGCCAGTTCTTGATTGAGTCAACCTTGGATGGATCAACATGAATCCCATCCTTGTTTACCACATGGCCTAGAAAGTGGACTTCGCGAAGCCAGAAGTCACATTTCGAAAACTTGGCATACAACTGCTCTTTTCGAAGAAGTTCCAGCATAAGTCGTAGATGCTGCTCGTGTTCCTCCTGACTCTTAGAATATATCAGGATATCGTCGATGAACACAATAACGAACTTATCCAGGTAAGGCTTGCACACTCGGTTCATGAGATCCATGAAGACCGTTGGTGCATTCGTCAGCCCAAATGGCATAACCAGAAACTCGTAATGGCCGTAACGAGTTCTGAATGCTGTTTTGGAGACGTCCTCATCTCGGACTCTCAGCTGATGGTATCCCGATCTCAAATCAATCTTAGAGTAATAGCTCGACCCTTGCAGCTGGTCGAATAAGTCATCAATACGTGGCAGAGGATAACGATTCTTCACAGTCACCTTGTTGAGCTCGCGATAGTCAATACACATCCTGAAAGTACCATCTTTCTTCTTTACGAATAGTACTGGAGCTCCCCAGGGCGAAGAGCTAGGACGTATAAAACCCTTTTCCAAGAGTTCTTGTAGTTGTGTGGACAGTTCTTCGAGTTCTGATGGAGCTAGACGATATGGTGCTCGAGCTACTGGCGCTGCTCCAGGAGCTAGCTCGATTTGAAACTCAACTTGGCGATGAGGCGGAAGACCAGGTAATTCCTCAGGAAATACCTCGGGAAAATCGCGCACAATAGGGATGTCTTCAATTCTCTTCTCTTCCGTGGATGTGTCAGTAACGAGTGCTAGAATGGCAGTGTGGCCCTTTCGCAAACACTTCTGGGCCTTAAGGAAAGAGATGATGCCTTCGACAGCACCACTCTTGTCGCCGCGAATCATGAGAGGTTCTTCACCAGAACGAGGAATGCGGACGATTTTCTCCTTGCAAACAATCTCCGCTTGATGATGAGATAGCCAATCCATCCCAATAACGACATCGAAACTACCAAGCGTGATAGGAATAAGGTCGATAGGGAAAGTCTGACCAGCTAAGACGAGGTTACAACCTTTAACTACGTGTGTGGCTTCAAGACTTTTACCATTTGCTAGTTCTACCGCGTGCTTGGTGTTCAAAAGGGTTGGAGCGCGCTTAAGCATTTGGCTAACTTTTAAGGACACATAACTAGTATCGGCACCCGAATCGAATAAAACAGTAACAAAGAAGTCGTCCAGAAGAAACTTACCCATCACAACGTTGGGATCGTTCCTTGCAGCACCCTGACCAATCACAAAAGCACGACCTCTTGCCCCATTGCCATTGTTGTTTCCCCCATTGCCGCCTCCATTGTTGCCTCCATTGTTATTCCCATTGTGGTTCCCATTTCCTTGGTTATTGTTCTGGTTTTGGTTCAGCTGGGGGCAGTTCCTCTTAAAGTGGCCTTCAGCGCCACACTGAAAGCATCCTTTATTTCCCTGCTGATGCTGCTGCTGGTGGTTCTGTGGGGCTTGTTGTTGTTGTTGGCAATTCTGATTTGCAGGACGCGGGCTCCTGCAATCCTTAGCTTCATGACCCAGCTTTTGACATCTCTGACAGCGACCTTTGTTGCACTGCCCGCTGTGATGTTTGTTGCACCGGTTGCACTTGGGGTGGTTCCCTCGGTATCCACCCTGTCCTTGGTTACCAGCAGATTGCTGACCAGGACTCTGGTAGTCATCAGTCTTTCGCTGCTGAGACTGAACTGAAGTAGAACCCTTTCCAGAGTTCCCATCCCATTTTCGCTTGTTATCGGTAGGTGCATCAGAAGTAGTTGTGGCACTGATACGTTTGGGTAGCCTGTTTTGCTCCACCGCCTGGTCGGTGAGACGATGAGCCAACTTGATAACTTGCTGTATGGTACCCAGGTTGGCTGAAGTCACGTGACTTTGGATCTCTGGTACAAGGCCCTTGAGATACAGCTCAATTCGTTTGATGGGAGGGTCCACCATAGTTGGACACAGGATGGCCAGCTCGTTTGACCTCTTAGTATACGCCTCTATCTCAGACCCCGTCATCTTCAGATTGTAAAATTCCACCTCTAGCTTGTGGATGTCATCCCGACTATAGTACTCCTCTTTGATCAGCTCTTTGAAACCATTCCAGGGCGTGGCATTAGCAACTGCCAGTCCTAGTAGTTGAACCTGTGCCTTCCACCAGGTTAACGCAGCTCCTTCAAGTGTTCCGGTAGCATATTTCACCCTACGGTCTTCGGGGCATTCGCACATCTCAAAAACAGACTCAAGCTTTTCAAACCAGTGAAGAAGGCCCACTGCTCCTTCGGTGCCACTGAAAGTGGTAGGTCGGCAGTCCATGAACGTCTTAAACGTGCACACAGGAGGTTGAGCATGTTGACCTGTTGCGCGAGAATAGAGATAAGGTTAAGACGAGGTTTGGTTTGCGAAGGTAGGATCTAAACATCCTAAGGTGGGTTGATATGGCGGGTTATACCTCCTGCAGGAACAGCTGCGAGTGCCTCAGCAACTCGTTCGTTGATCAAAGCCGTCAACTGGGCTTGAGTGAGGTTGATACGTCCTCTGCGTCCGCTCATGATCTTCATAATGAAGCAACGTAAGTGAGGAAAGTGTCGCAAAAGTGCGTAAGTGTGGGACGATAGTAGAGAGTAAGCACCCAAGGTTCAAATAGCAATTATCACATTATCTACTACACAGTGAGAACTATCTAACCGACAATATAACATAAATCATACCACTTATGGTGTCGAGTCTTGCACGTGGAGCGAAGCGTCGTTGTGGATCGTTGAGCACTGTACTGGTTATAGTCTGGTTTTATCAAAAACTTTTCCCTTTTTAAAACCAAGTTCACTATAACCAATGGCTCTGATACCAATCTGTCACACCCCCAAAATCCACCATGCGGGGTATCACCGCTTGGAGGCGTGACGTGACCAGGATCGAGCCACCAATCATATTGAACAACGTAATTAAGTAAATAAGACCAACCACAATACGATTGGTGACCAAAGCTAATTAACCATGTTTAGTTTAAAACCGCGGAAGCATAAAAGTAAATCCAAAAGCATAAGTTCGCAGTTCATAAGTTTAAAGTCCAACACTTAGGTTTAATAAGTTCATAAGGATTTAAACATTAAGCACGGAACATAACAGTCCGTACACCACAACGACTCCTTCCCCGTGCAAGCTCCAAGCATTTAGCGACCTGTAAGGCATGTAACAACTAGTCAACAACAAAGTTGAGTGAGTTCACGTTTGGTTGTTTAGTTTTAAGTTGTTTTCTGAAAAACGTGGTTTGACTTTCGTTGGCGTAATTGCCGTGGGGGTTACCCCGTAGTTGAAAGTATGTTTAACCATTTCCTTTTTCTTTACCCAATCCATAACCATGATCAGTGGGGGTTTTCCCCGTTTGAACTACTAGACGGAATGATATCGACTGCTACGCAAATAAGTTGTGCCCTATATCAGTGTCTATCATCACTGACAATCTGCCATAGTCCATTAGTACACGCCCGTCCTACCGGCACGGTGTGAGGTTTGTTAAACCTAATAGCGCTATTAACTAATGACCCGCTCGCCATTGGCCTCGGCGATTAAGTCGATATAAATTGAGGGACTTCATGATAGAGTTTTGTCTAGCTAGTTTTAAGGTTGTTGTCCCGCACCAGGAGGACCACAACGTACGTATTCTGCACTAGGAGAATTCGTAGGTTTAATAATGGCATCCAATCTATGGAGGATGGCCGTACATATCCTACCCAAGGAGGATATGTAGATTTAGTTTTAATTCTTTAACCCATTCCCAAACCACCGGGAATCCCATGCCTTAGAAAGTGTGTGAACTCACCTCGGTTTGCTCGGTTAGATTCTCAAGTATAGCTAACAGTCAAGGTCGGTCAATCGCGTCCTAATAAGGTACGGATAACAATCAGTTTCTCATGCATAACACGTATCCTATGTACGGTTTATTTGCACATTACTTCTACCACATAACGATTTACGCCCATATATACTTCCCATCCATTCCCCACTCATAAGCAAACATACAATAATGCATATAACACATATAACATGTTAGATCATTCACAGATAGCATACTCGACATTTAGACGCGCAAATCACAACTTATGTCATCTCAGCATTAATATTCAAAACCGGCTGTTTTCGGTCATTTTAATAAAATAGTTAAACTATTCCAAAAATTCCCAAATATTTACAGGATATCTTAAACGTTCCATATTTTATTGTGTAAAAATATCGGGGTCCGGTTCATTACCAATATTTTATAAAAATTTATATTCCGGACTGAACTCAGATTTATGTATTTCTGACCACAGTCCACGGAACAATTTATTAAAAATTCATCGAGTGTCCGATTTATGAAATTCCAGTGGGATAATTACAAATGCATCGGTTTTCATCTACTGTACAAATTTCATGGTCCGATTCATCACAAAACTCAGGTTATGACTGAAAGTACGACACCCATTTATTGCTGTCAAAATTCAGCTTAAGTTGCTGTTACAAATTAACACTTTAAAAATAGTAAACGGAGTCCAAAAATTACGATTCCGGTGCCATTAGAACCGTATTTTATAATGACATATTTTAGATTCAAAATATTGGTTTTTCGTTAAGTTTATGACCCGTTTACAGCCAACTGAAGTTGGCTGTAAAACCAGGACAGATTCTGATTTTCAATGTTTATCCTTCTAAATCGTGTTCGAATGATTCCGTTAACAAGTTTAGTGACCGCAACAACATCACATATTAATATTAATCAGCAAATCATCAAATAATCAACCAATAATCATAATAACACAAGATCTACATGATTTACACACATAACTTCTCTTTATCCACACCTTAACACATTATGTTCAAGACTTGTTCATGAGCTTTAAAGTTTCTTAACTTTTTATCATTCTAACATCTATTAACCACTAAAATAACATAAAGAATGAACGGATCTAAGTTCTTACCACTAGCTCAAGGCTAGGGAAGTTCGAGTGAAGAAATGTGGTGGTTAATAGCGAATGGAGGAGGTCCTTCCACTTCCAAGAGCACCGAGCTTCGTTGTTGGACCTCTTACACCTTTGTATGTATGAGGAATGATTGAAAAAGAGCTTGATGATGGTGGTAGTACGGTGGAAGGTGGCTGCCGAACAAGGGAAAGGAGAGGGAGAGAAGAGAGAGCTTGGTGGAATGGTGGTATTTATAAGATCTTCCATATAGCATATTCCTAGCATATTCCTAGCATATTCCTAGCATATTCCTTAGCATATTCCTAGCATATTCCTAGCATATTCCTAACATATTCCTTAGCATATTCCTTAGCATATTCCTTAGCATATTAACAAATACGTGTAAGCATAACACAGATATCAGAAAGCAGTTAAGTAATTCCACACAGTCGTCAGACACTTTAATTATCATTAATAATTTGTACGGAATACATGGGATTTTGAGGGTTGTCACATTACCATCCCTATAACCACCCGACCAATTGTTTCGATTGTTATTATAAAAACGTGATGGTACAACATGCTTTTTGTAGTAAGCTTTATCTTTCTCAAAATTCATTTGCCTTTTTGTTTGGCCCAAACTGTTCACTTCTGACAATTCAACTTCAACTAACTTGAAAACATTTGCCAACTTTTTCACATTAACATTCTCAATGGGAAATTCAGAATCCGAATACAACTTATCAGATCCAGCCATCTTGTACATCACAAGACCCGGTTCATCATTTAAGTTGTTTTTGGATTTTGATTTCTGAATGTATTTGTCCAAGAAACACCCATCATCTTCAGTTGAATCAGACATCAAAACACTTTCAGCTGTACTCTTAACAATCTCTGTCTGAACACTATCATCAGATGATGTAGAAAAAATAACATCAATGTTCTCCGGAAGTTTAACTTCTTTTTCTTCCTCAATTTCAACCAACCCAGATTGCTTTTTCGTATAGTTATCAAGAACAGGTGGTGGAACTTGATGAAACCCCACCCCAGTTCCATCACAATACACATCTTCGCCCGCTTTGTCTTTCCCGATGGGTTTGGGAATGATATGTTGCAAAACAAAGCTTGCGGAGCTATAACTGGATTCGCTCATTTTCGATTACAACCTCTTGAACTTTAAGTTTCAATTTAGCGATTTCATCCAGTTGTTGATTGATTGATTCTTCTTTGACTCTAAGCACTGCTCTTAGATGTTCATTTTCTTTAAAAGTTTTACCATTTCGATCATCACAATCTTTCAATTTGCTTTTTAGTTTTTCAAATTTTTCAGAAATCTGACGGTTTTCAAGAATCAACTTTTCATTTTCTTGTTTAATTTTGTCATGATCAATTTTATCATTTTCAATTTGTTTAGTTAATTCTCTTATCCGTTCAGTTGAAGCTTTAACTGTTTTGTCACGATCAAGAATCTGATTCTCAACGCTTCTGACCTTAGCTGTTAGATCATCAACTTTCTTTCCGTTGAGATACGTGACTGTGCTACAAAATTTGCACTCTTTGTTGCAATTTTTGCAATCAGCATTTCCATCGATTTTCTTACCTGACACATTTGTTGACACATCTGAACTGACCTGGCTTTTTGACTCAGACACGGAGTTAGAGTCTACCTCAAGTGCCTTAGCAGCTAGCACTTTGTCAGCCATTCTTCCAAGATTCTCAACAGTCAACTCCTGCGTTGTGTCAATAACTCCAGTATCAATCTTCTTTGCTTTCTCGATCTCTTCTTTCTCCTTTCTCTCTTTCTCTTTCTCTTCTTCAATCATTTTTGAAGTTGGAGTTCCCCACCATTTGTGTTGCCAGTACTCATCATCTTCTTTGTATTGCTGAATTATGACTTCAATATCAAGTGTACTATCATCAATTGCAATATTTCCATACTCATAAAGATAGCACTCTCTATCTGGATCCCATCTATTAGCTCTCCTTGCTTCCAGATAGATACGAGATATTCTAATGATTTTGTTTTCAGCTATCATTTTCCTGTATCTATACTTTTGCTCTTCAGTTCGATCGTCTTTCCACGGAATAGGATCGTCATTTTTCGCCATGAATGCGTAACCAACCGCATCTTCTTCTGGTAGAACCTCTTGACTCCAATCATACCCCTCATCATCGTAAATCACCGCAAGAGCTCTAGATTTCTCTCTGTTGTCTTCAACCTGCTTCAATCTAGGTGGCTCGGATTTATTCTGATGATAGATTGCCTTCTTGTAGTAATCATCTCTGAAAGGGTTCTCCGACTCATCAGCATAAGCGTTTTGGCATTCTCTTTTGAAATGACCCTTCTGCTTACACTTGAAGCAAGTCACCTTCGATTTATCGAACCCCAGCTTGGTAGAAGCACTACCAATTGTTTTTCTGCCAGTAATTTCCATGAATCTTTGTGCACGACGAACAGCACTTGCCATAGCCCAACGAATATCGATCAGTTCCATTTCCTCCGGATCAATCTGATCGTAATCTTCTTTCGTCAGATTTGTATTGCCAATCTTTCCAGCTACCAATCCTTCATACGATTCCAACACTGATGCTAGAAAGATCATCTGCTGCTTGGCCGATTCTTCATCAAAATTTTGAGCATTCTTCAAATCTATTGCAATGTTACATTGAAACCGATTCTTTGCATCAGCAATTTCAGAAGATGAAGATCCATTGTGAAAACCACTGTGACTTCCACTGCTTTGACCACTTTGACTTTCTTTGCCAGCTGTCGACACATTTTCAGCAGAAAAAGCAGTTTTTGGTGAAGTTGCTTTTGGCATCATGCTTTTTGGATAGTATAGATCCAGATTCTGTTGATAAGATGAATGATTAACTTTGTACGTCTTTTTCAACTCCAACTCGTGACTCTCGAGTTTCTTAATCAGCAAATCTAATGTCAGCTTTTCTGGTTCTTTGATGGTATTCTTCAGCATCAGCGCATAATATCTCCAATCCATCTCGTCAGGCAACGAATCGAACAATTTGTCGATAAGATCTTCTTCAGGAATATCGATATCATGTCTTACTAATTCCAGCTTCAGATGACCGAACCTTTCTATTATTTTACACACTGACTCGTTCTTTAAACATCCAAACAGATCAAATTCTTTCTTAAGAAGTTTCTTTTTTTTTTCTTAATTTCTTGACTACCGATACATTTCTTTTCAAGCTTTTCCCAAAGATCTTTTGCATTTGAATAGTCGATCAAGGCAATAATGTCTTCCCGGACGGACTGAAATAACAACGCCACACACTTTTGTTCAGCTACAAACGATTCAATTTCCTCGGCTGCTCTTAAAGTTTCACCATGTTTCTTTCCATTGGCATAACCATTTTTCAAACTTTTCCAGCTAGGAAATGCGAATGCCATCAACCAGTCTTCAAACTTTCCGGACCACCTACTATACTCCTCAATAGCCATAAGTTTTGGAGGTTTATTAAACGTTCCGAAAGCACTTTCCAACTCCCAAGCTTCCTTTTTCTTCTCTTTTGGCGTGTTATCATTCACATTGCTTGACGAACTATCATTGTTTCCGGAATCTCCAGCGAACGCGTACATATCGCTAAACGGGTTTAAGAAAATATCATCCATCGTGAATGTACCTGTAAAATCAGACAACACTTAGAAAAATTTTGGTTTTGGAAAATATCAGATTCAAACGAAAGTTGTTCAAACGGAATGGTTCAAACAATTTTTCAAACGATATGGGCTGTTTTCAAACGACAACTATTCAAACGACAATAGTTTCAAACGACAGCTGTTCAAACGACAGCTGTTCAAACGACAATAGTTTCAAACGATAAACATTTCAAACGACAAATTCAAACGATAAACATTTCAAACGACAAATTCAAACGATCAGTTCAAACGATTGGTTTGTTTTCAAACGATATGTCCGATTTCAAACGATATGTTTATTTTCAAACGATTGAGTCAATTCCAAACGGTATGACGTCAGCAAATCGCGAACATTTTCAAACGGTCTGAATGATTTCTATCAGTTTTAGGTCGAATTTTGGTTTCAAAATTTCAAGGATTAGTTAATAGTGAATTTCGTTTGCTATGTGAACGTTTCAAGCCATTTTAACCGCGACAACTAGCTTAAATCAGAAAAGAAAGGTAGAAGTGAGATAATCCGATGATTTCAAGCTGTATTTGGTATGAACTCCTCGTCCTGAGCTCTGATACCACTTGTTGGATCATGTACGTGACCCTGAAAGTCAGTTAAGGCAGTTCAACATCGATTACTAAGGCGGAATCAAAGTAAACAACGTCCAAAACAACTTGTATCTTTTAATCTTTCTTTCTATTATCAATCGTGAGCTTTTACAATGTTTTCTGACAAAATTTTGACAGCACCTTCGCTCACACACAACCGTTCTGTACCGTTCCATTTGAAATAAGACTAACACACTCCTATATATAGACATAGACCCTTCCGTTTGAACTTAACATGTCCTGGTTCAAACGACAGTTTCAAACGGAACCCTATCTCAAACAACAGTTTCAAACGGAACCCTCTATTTCAAACGGAACCCTCTATTTCAAACAACTAGTTCAAACGGAACCCTTATAAATCACTTCCTAAATCAACACTAAAACCTAATTTGACTTTTAAGTTCCAATCTTGACTTTCTTGATATAAGACTTGATGAAGATGCAGTCAACAGACATTCTTGTGCATCAACAATCGAACCAGTCACTCTTACCTGGGAACTCTTGGGGTGAGTGTCCACTTATAGGCTAAAGCATGTCTTCGCGATACATTAATATGACCCACTTACTTTGAATAGTCACCGTCTCATTTGTTTGCCTTAGGTAACAAACAAATGATCGCAATTTTCATGCGTTGTCATTCTATTTTGATTATCCGATAGCATTTCACTTGTTTCCTTCCATGTCTTCCATTATCTTTAAGATGCCTCTTCGTCGCAACAACACTCAAATGTCCGAACTAGGGGCTGCAATTACCCAACAAACAGGTGTCGTACTCCAGAGGACTGTTGATTTAGCTATCACCATGAGTCGCCTCAGGGATAAAGCCGTACAAAGGAACCACTTCTTGGTACAATCAATGCAACCGTCATCATCCGAATCAATTACCCTGTTTCAAATGTACCCATTGTGGACGACGGGGACATTTGGTTAACATGTGCTGCTTTGCTATCCAAAACAAAGCTGTTGCAAATCCTGCTGCTGCTTTGAATAATCTGAATCTTATGCTTTTTTTTGTTTTCTTGAACTCTGAAACAATTTGTTTGGTTTATAAATAAATCATTGTTCACAATTCTGATGTACAAGTGTAGTTACATGTGTGTATGGCATACCCCTACGATACCTACACCAAAGAACAATGTTCTTTACAAACTACTCTTGTAGTTCTCCCATTCATGTGATCGCTCATGATTACCTTCAAAATTCCAAGTACTCGTTTCATTATAAGAAACGAAGTACAGAATATAAGTGACATTTTGAGTAATCACTTTAAATCCTTGGTTTGATAACTAAGGATATTCTTTGATTTCGTACCCATATCATTTCATTCTAGTTTTTATAACAACATGCATAGTATATATTTTTCAAAAACAACCTTCATGATTTCAAAACATTTCATAAATTTTTTGAAAACCATTTTTAACATAGTATATTTACTTAATATATGAAGTGCATGATTTCAAAAGCATCATCCATGTTTTTAAAAATCTTATACATAATTTCAAAATTCAACTCACATGATTTTAAAAACAATTTATAAACATATTTACCTAATACATCTACCATATGATTTCAAAAGTATTACGTAAGATTTCAAAAACATTTTTGAAAAACCCCATGCATAGTTTTCGAAAAACATTCTGCTCGTATGTTGATTTAACATACGTAGTAGCCAACCTCCGAATTCCGCTTCATATGTCGCATTGGCATATCTAGCGCCTCAACTCCATGAACATTCTACCTTGTGTTTCGACTTAAGCATGTCTAGTGCAAGGTTTCGAAGCGTCTCCCGCTCTTCGAATTCCAAAATCCATATAGGATCTTCTTATCTTCACGATTAGATCCTTGTGGAAGATTATCGTTTAAATCGGAGTCCCTAATTGAATTCCTTGTATGGCTTAATACGTACATTATAATTCAATAAGGACAAATCCGAATTCCTATTAAGATCTTCCCATCTTCATAGTTAGATTTTTGAAATGTTTAAAGTGCCAAATAAAATCCACGGATTGGATTCCTGGTGTGCTTTAAATACCTGTGTCCAAAGATAACAAATTAAAGGTCAAGTTAAACAATTATGTGATTGCATGATTTTGTTTTATGTGTTGTATTTTTGTAATCCGAATTTTCGTTATCCAAATCCTCGTAGAATCTTCCATATCTTCATATGAGGGATTCATAGTAGGATATCCAAAGGTACTACCTTAAATCCTTAATGGGCTTCTACGTAATAGTTAAGACCCTTGGGTCGTAAAGTACTATTCCATAATTTGACCCCTTGAGTGGTCTAGTTAAAAAGATTGATTCAAAAATCCGGTTAGGAATGTCATGTGATATAGCTGAAAAGATCCCTCAAGTGGTCTTTTTAATGAGATCGTACGGCGGTCTAGTTAAGGAGATCATGTGTTGATCTAGTTAAAAAGATCGTTCGTTGATCTAGTTAAAACGATCCTTCGGTGGTCTAGTCAAGTCACTTCATGTTTATTCGATTGATTCTTTCCCTACGCATTATGAAGTGAACTGTGCGGACCGTGCAAGGAATTACGTAATTATGGATGCATATATAATTATGGAATTCATTGCACAGAAACCACAGTAAGATTTATCATGTGTAAGAACCTATAGTGGCAAAAATAACGAAACGTGAACAATGTAATGGAGGTACGGTGGACGCACCAATGGCGCTTCATATACTTGTATATAAGTGTCCCTCTTACATTACAAGCATGATGTTATTTAAAGTTACTAGAAGTTCAGAACCCTAACCAGTGTTGTTTTATCTTTTCGACTTAAAGTTTCGAGCTCTCACAAGTTTCCTCTAAATAAATTTCGGGACGAAATTTCCTGAAGTAGGGGAGACTGTGACATCTGTGCCTCCACGGCCATCAAACAAATACCAAATCAATGAAATATTGTGTTTCATACTTGGGATTTGTATAAATATGTGTATCATTTGCACATATCAATTCTCGTTCGATTTCGAGCTCTAAATCGCTTTCTAGAAAGTTATACACAAACTGATGCGTAAACGTAATCAGTTCCACGCAACAAACACTCCGGAACAGTGACATGGGCTTAACATACCTTATATAACCTATGCATAACATAGAAATAAGTTTTGGAAGGTTTGGTGTGTCGAAATCAAGTTTATTCGATTGCAGGGACTATTAGCGTCAAACTACAAAAGCCTGCTGATTCGTATGGTATCGAACATTCCGAAACTTGACCATAAGTTAAACATGCCCTAAATATCCTTTACATAGCTTAGAAACAGGCTTTGAGGTGTTCGGTGTGCAAAAATAAACTTTTTGGTCAAACAGGGACTAAAAGCGTCAAAAAGTGCACAAGTTTGCATTTACGCGCATATCTTACGTTCTGAATATATCCGGACATCTAAAAATTTATGTAATCATTAAAATATTTTATTTTAGTGATTGGCATGATAAAATTCCATTCGTCGCGTAATTTGGATCGTTTTTCGCGTCCGTTCGTGTTTCATCTTAATTAACCGTACAACGCAACCGTACGACCAAACGAACTGACATCCGAGATGTGTTTGAGCACATTTCATGTTCCCTATACTTTAACTTCATTTTAGAGCCTTGAAATGGGGTTAACGGGGTTTAAATGCATAAAAATGGCTCAAAAGTGTTGCAGGGACCAAACCTGACAATTTAGCAAAGTTTCTGGTCACTGATAGGTGGTGGCGCTGCGCCACCACTATATGGTTTTGCCGTGGTGTGACGCCACGGCCTCATCTGGGCAGAAACTTCATTTTGACAACCATGTTGAACTTGGGGGTCTTTTGTGTAACTTTTCTCAATACCGTGTGATGGTTTTGGGCACCCCTATTATTCCAAAACCATGTGCCTTATGTGTAAGGTCCAGATCAAAGCTCAATTATCGAGGAACGATCCTAATGATTCTTCACTTTCTATAAATACGTACATTCCCCATTTGCAATCCTCACATTTGTTCTCATTCTTGCTCTAAGTTGAAGCTCTCAAGCTTCATACCTGAGCAAATTGAGTTCAAATCTTCAAGCTTGGACCTTTTATAAGTATTCTTTTATTCTTTGATGCGTTTTCGAGCACGAAAGTCAAACAGTGTTTGACTTTCTACTTTGACCAGTCAATGGTCAACACGAAGTTTGGTTGAACTTCGCAACGTGAGCGTAATCACGATGGTTATAGTCCCTCGTGACTATAACTACTGATTACCACGTTGATTAGGTATAGTGACGAGTCATAGTTTCGGTCAAAATACGCGTTTATGCGTATTTTGTAACCAAACTATTCTTAGGTATCAAAACCCTTTGTTTTGATATCAAACTTGTTTTCTAACTTAGTTAAACATGTTTTAACATGTTTAACTCGTCACTTTTAGTTTAGTGCTTGTATAGAGTCGTAAGTCAAGCGGTCTAAACACCCGCTTAGACTTTCGAACCCGACCCGTTTGGTCGATTGTTAGGATCCAACCAAGCATGTTTAGTGACCATAGTTGTATAGGGAATAACCTTCCAAGGTTATACCTTATGGTCACTTAGTTTAATTAGTTGTATGATAGGTAGTTTATATGCCTTAAGTAAACTGACCAAAATGGCCTTTTCACGCATAAATTCATTTTAAGCATATATAACCTAAATTTTGACATCTAAACTGATTAGGCAACATTATTAGATGTGTTAAGGCATATAATACTTGTCATAGGACTAGTTAAGTGGTCCAAACGCGTTTTACGCGGACGACACGTTAAAGTAGCGTAAGCTACCCAAACGGGTCGTAATGGGTCGTAAGCACTTAGGTTAGGTTTCGATTTAGTATGTAGGCTTTGTTAAACCATATTATATGAGTTCCAATACTCATTTGGTTTACGAACCCTCATCCTATCCGATCTTCCGATTTAGGTCCGATTTATTAATATAGTTACATATATTAGGTGCCGATTGATTTCCGTGATCCCTTTAGCTTTGCTTGGTTGTTATTCAAGACTTCTAAGCATTCTCAAGTGAGTACATAGTCCCCTCTTTTACCGTTTTCAAATGTTTTGGGGTGAAACATGTGTGCCTATTTGTTATTTTCATGATTTCAACTTTATGATTATACATGATAGTACTTATCTTTTGACAAATTGAATGATTATCAATGGTTTAAACACTAATTTTTCAAAGATAATAAAAAATAATTGTTGGATTATACTTATTTTATACATTTACCACGCCGATTGGTAGTATGATATAGCGCTATAGGATTAGACAACCCATTCCTGTTGTATGGAATGTTAGAAACCAAATTTTAACCAAAAAAAATTGCCTCTGTGGTATTTCTATAGTCTCTAAGGTGTAGTTTGATGCACTAAGGTTTGAATGAAATACCAAATCACATTTTCTTTTGTATGTTTCGATATACTACCAAAGTATAGTTTGATATGCTCCCATATGTGATATTATTTACCAAAGTATAATTTGATAAACTATCAACAAATCCAACATATATTTTAATATACTACTGGCCCTATTATTTACTAAAACATAGTTGATATGTTATTTTCAAAACTAAAACATAGTTGATATGTTATTTTCAAACCAAAACATAGTTTATATGTTATTTTCAAACCAAAACAGAGTTGATATGTTATTTTCAAACCAAAACATAGTTGATATGTTATTTTCAAACCAAAACATAGTTTATATGTTGTTTTCAAAACCAAAGCATAGTTTGATATGTTATTTACAAAACCAAAGTATAAATTGATTATACATGAACATTTTTACATTGGTGGTTTGTTTAGGTAAGTGATTTAAATAACGAGGCGTGTGTAATATGATAAAAGCATGGCGGATACGCCGCTGGTACTTCCTATATATAAGTGCTTTTATGATATTACATATCGTAGCGTTATTTAAACCATTTCAATTTTGACATAATATATTTTACACAATTATCATATCTTTACAAAACATTGTTTTACAAACATCATATTTTATAAAAACTCATTTTTACTTGATTATTTATTTAATCATGCATTATTCTTTTATATCATCTGTTTTCTTATAAATTTTCATATGATTTCTAAAAGAAAATATTTTAAGGTTCATGACTATTTTTGTTAAACATTTTTCTTTAAACTTACAAGTCATGAATCCAATTTAAATAAAACCAATGTATCTCACATGCATTTTTATACTGACGTACCTATTTTCACATGTGTTTCAGGTGTTATTATTAGATGATCATGATGTAAACATAGGATTGGACGAGGGCCTTAGTGACAATAAAAGATGCAAGACTAGTTAATTATGTTATGTTTCTTTGTTTATAAGACAACGTCACCTCTTGTATTTTAATAAAACAAAATTTAAATTTCCATTATTATTGTTGTTCGGGTTATCGTTATCCACTTGGTTGCCATTATTATTGTTGTTCGGGTTATCGTTATTGTTACTCTGGTTATCGTTATTCTGGTTTTCCTGATTCACTTTGTTGTCCATCTGAATTTTAAACATTTGCCAATTATTAATATCACAAGATAATATTTAAGGCAAACTATCACACAACACACATATTGGTCAAAAACGTCGAACATTGCGACTTACACTTTCTTATAGTATGCATCTAATACAAACTAGAACTGGAATAAAAAATTACAATACTAATATGCATCATTATCCACAAAGTGGTCTATACTATGATAGATATTATATATATATATATATATTATATTATTATTACTATCACCAATACTGATATTGGTTCATCCAGAACTCCATATTACGCTCATCGTACTTCCAGACGAGTCGTTCTCCGATTTGCCTAATTCTGTCACTATTTTCTAAAATCTCCTCACCAAATGTTCGGAGTTCTTGCACATTCTCTGCACTCAATGGGGGTGCAGGTGCTGGTACTGGTACTGGATCTGGGTACTGTGGCATGGGTTCTTCCTGAGGATATGGATTCTCTAGGATTTCCCTAATGTGCTAATCATTATCATAATAGGGATCTAGAGGGTCCAGACCTAGGTAAGCAGCTAGGTTTTGTCACACCCCGACCACGTAGAACATACAAAACGTGGCAGAAAACGTCGGGGAGTGTTGTAACAGAATTAATTGTTTCATAACCATGGCATACAAAGTTGTATTTTATTTATCAACATAAGAATTACATTGTTTTAAACAGGAATCAAAGAGTTCAGAACATAATTAAACTAAGTCTATCTTCATTTTATGTCTCTAAGGCACAGGTCCGCCCAAGTGTCACGATCATCATCCTACGCAAAAGCTCCTGAAAACACATGTGAAAATAGGTACGTCAGCATAAAAATGCCTGTGAGATACATAGGTTTTGTGAAAATAGGATTCATGACTTAAGTTTAAGAAAAAGTTTAATAAAATTTAGTCATGAACCTTGTAAATTGTTTTGTTTTGTAAATCATTTGAAAAACGATAAGATCAAATGATATGTATAAATAAAAGAATAATGTATGGTTAAATGAATAACCATGTAAAATGAGTTTGTATAAGATTAGTTGTTTGTAAATCAATGTCTTGTGAAAATCGTGTTACTTGTATAAAATGTATAAGTCCAAATTGAATGATTTAAATAACGCTATGATATGTAATATAATACAAACACTTATATATAGGAAGTACCAGCGACGTATCCACCATGCTTGTATCATATTACTCACATCTCGTTACTTAAGTCACTTAAACAAACCACCAATGTATAAAGTCTATGTTTAAACCAATAGTCAAAAGTCCTTGTATAAGCCATGTCAAATGTTTATAAGTCCAAAAGTAGTCAAGTAATGTGTATCAAATGTTATGTATTGTAAGTAAAGTATTGTCACATAATCCAAATGTAGAAATGTACAAAACAAAGTATTTTGAATATACCAAAAAGTTATGTTTTGCAAAGTAATGCATGTTACATTGATACAAACATTTATGTGGTAAGTTAACGCATACATTCAAGCCTTGAGACAGTCGGATAAGCCTTTCAGTCAAGGTTATCAAAATAAATGTTTTCGGATTCAGTCATTCCTTACATCCAAACAAACCCGGGATGTCAGTAATGGGATTTGTCAAGTCCTATGGTACCAGTACTTACTACCGAGTGGCGTAGCTAATGTTAATGAACGTATATAAGTCTCGTTTGTGCAAACCAAATGTTATAGCAGTTGTATACATGTCATATGAAAACAATGTACTAAGTATGCTAAGTTAACATACAAAGCAGAAAAGTCATGTAAATCAATGTGCTAGCATGCTATCAGTCAACATACATAGCAGAAATGTAAAGTAAAACAATGTACTAAGTATGCACACAATGGACATAGGTAGTATGAAATGTAATGTAAAACGATGTACTAAGTACGCACACAATGGGCATACATAGCATGAAATGTAATGAAATCATGTACTATAATGTACTAACAAACATAGCAGGTATATGATGTGAAAACAGGAAAGCATGAAAGTAACAAGTATGCACATGTGTTCCACCCCAAAATAGTTTGAAAACAGTAAAAGAGGGGGTTCTATGTACTCACTTGAGATTGCTCAAAAGTCCTAAGATAACCACCAAGCAATGCTAGAGATCTCGGAATTAAACGGCACCTAATATAGGTAACTATGTTAGTAAACCGGACCTAGATCGGAAGATCGGATAGAATGAGGGCTCGTAAACCAAATGAGTATGGGAACTCATGTAGTATGGTTTAACAAAGCCTACATACTAAATGAAACCTAACCTTAGTGCTTACGACCCGTTTAGGTAGCTTATGCTACTTTAACGCGTCGTTCGCGTAAAACGCGTTCGGACCGCTTAACTAGTCCTATGACAAGTAACATATGCCTTAACATGTCTAATATTGTTGTCAAATCAGTTTAGATGTCAAAAGTTATGTTACATAGGCTAAAAATGAATTTTGGCGTTAAAGGGGTATTTTGGTAATTTACCTAAGGCATATAAACTAACTATCATACAACTACTTAAACGAAGCGACCATAAGGTATAACCTCGGAAGGTTATTCCCTATATACTATGGTTACCTAATGTGTTTGGTCGGATCCTAATGATCGACCAAATGGGTCGGGTTCGAAGGTATAAGCGATTTATTAGATCGCTTACCCTTACGACCCTAGACAACGTGGTAATCAGTAGGCATAGTCACAAGGGACTATAACCATCGTGATTACAATCACGTTACGAAGTTCAAACAAACTTCGCATTGACCATAAACTGGTCAATGCAGAAAGTCAAACAAAGTTTGACTTTCGGACTCGAAAAGCAATAAAAGAACGAAGGAACACTTACAAAGGGTCCCCGAATGCTAATCTAGATCAAAATAGCTCAGGTATGAAACAAAGGTTTCAACTTAGAGCACATTAGATCAGATTCTTGTGAGGAAAAGTGAAGGGTGGAGGTGGGTATTTATAGTTTTCGGTTCACCGTTAGGATCGTTTCTTGGAGAAGAGGGAATGATCACATCCCTACACTTGTTGGAATGTTGTGGTAACTGATTTTGGCCACCATAAGAGATTAACATGTGGCACTTGGCATTTGGAAGGGTCAAGGGTTGTTAATATGTGTTTAAAATGGCTTTTTCTGATCAGAAGAGGCCTAGCGTGACGCCAAGGGGGCTAGGTGTCACGCTAGGGTCCCCCTGATCAGCAAACACTTTCTAATGTTCACCTTTCAGTCCCCGTTGCGTATTAAAGCCATTTCCGACATGTTTAAGGCTCGTTAAATCATTTTCAAGGCTCCACAAGGATTCCTAAACATTTTGGGCATGAAACATGCTCAAAAATATGCCGGATGTCAGTTCGTTTGGTCGTACGATCGCGATGTTCGCTTAATTACGACCGGAATGCGCATAAGCGCGAAAAATGATCCAAATTGCGCGACGAATGGATTTTTCTTATGCCAAACACTAAAATAAAATATTTTAGTGCTTACATAAATTTTTGGATGTCCGGATGTATTCAGAACGTAAGTTATGCGCGAAAATGCAAACTTGTGCACTTTTTGACGCTTTTAGTCCCTGAATGACCCAAAAGTTTATTTTAGCACACCGAACCCCTCAAAGCCTATTTCTAAGCTATATAAAGGATATTTAAGGGTGTTTAACTTATGGTCATGTTCTGGAATGTTCGTTATAGTTCAAATTGGCATACTTTCGCAGTTTGTCAAATTTAGTCCCTGTGAGCGAATTAACTTGTTTTTGCCATACCAAAGCCTTCAAAACTTATTTCTAAGTTATGTAAAGGTTATTTAAGGTATGTTAAGTATATGTTGATGTTTCTAGAGTATTTTTCGCATTAAACTGATTACGTTTACGCACCAGTTTGCGTATAAATCTCCAGAAAGTGATATAGAGTTAGAAATTGAACAAAAGTCAAAACACGAAAAATGTAAAACATAACCAAACAAACATTAGGATCAAATAACATTGTTTTATTGATAATTGAACTGTTCACAATGATAACAAGCACAGATGTTACAGTCTCCCCTACTTGTGGAAATTTCGTCCCGAGATTTATTTAGAAGAAACTCGTGGGAAAAGATGCGGATACTTCGCCTGCATTTGATCTTCGCATTCCCAAGTAAACTCGGGTCCACGTTTAGCTTCCCAGCGAACTTTGACCAAAGGAATGCGCTTGCGTTTGAGCCACTTGACTTCACATTCCATGATTTCCACTGGCTTCTCAACAAATTTCAGTGTTTTGTCAACACGAATTTCGTCAAGCGGTATGTGGAGGTTCTCATCAGCTAAACACCTCTTGAGATTGGACACGTGAAAGGTTGGATGAACATTTCCAAGTTCAGGAGGTAACTCAAGTCTGTAGGCTACCTTACCGATTCTTTCGACGATCTTGAATGGTCCAACGTATCTAGGTGCAAGTTTTCCTTTCTTTCCACATCTGATCACACCTTTCCAAGGTGAGACCTTAAGTAATACTCGATCACCGACTTGAAATTCCAAGGGCTTGCGTTTTGGGTCCGCGTAACTCTTTTGACAGCTTCTAGCTGTCTGAAGGTTATCACGAACTTTCTTAATCTTGTCAGTTGTCTCTAAAATGAGGGCAGGTCCAGTAAGTTGAGCCTCGCTGATCTCATTCTAGCAGACTGGTGAACGACATTTTCGACCATAGAGAGCCTCGAAAGGAGCCATTTTGATGCTGGTGTGATAACTGTTGTTGTAGGAGAATTCAATTAACGGAAGATGTAAATCCCAACTACCACCAAAGTCGATCACACAAGCTCTAAGCATATCCTCCAGAGTCTGGATTGTTCTTTCAGATTGACCATCCGTTTGCGGATGATAAGCCGTGCTCAGATTAAGTTGGGTCCCCATAGCAGATTGCATGGTTCTCCAAAAATGAGAAGTGAAACGAGCATCTCTGTCAGAAATGATGTTCAAAGGAACACCATGTCGAGCTACAATTTCATCCACATAGATTTTAGCAAGTCTGTCAGCAGGAAAATCCTCACGGATTGGCAAGAAATGCGCTGACTTAGTAAGACGATCAACAACTACCCAGATGGCATCATGACCTTTCTTTGTGCGTGGAAGTTTGGTAACAAGATCCATAGTAATGTTTTCCCATTTCCAAACTGGGATCTCTGGTTGCACCAATAAGCCAGAAGGACGTTGATGTTCAGCCTTAACCTTAAGATAAGTAAGGCATTTTGATCGTATAAGGCAATGTCTTTCTTCATACCAGACCACCAATAGTGAATACGAAGATCCTTATACATTTTATCCGAGCCAGGATGAACAGAATAACGCGACTTATGGGCTTCATCCATAAGCAAGGTGCGAAGGTTATCTTGGCTTGGGACCTACAAACGGTCCATGAAGTAATACGATCCATTGTCCTTCAGTTCCAGATCAGGTGTTATGTGATAGGGAAATTCCTTATCCATTAAACCTTGTGAAACACAAGATTGTTGAGCCTGAGAAATGCGTGCTTGGGTATCAGATCGAGCTTGAATAACAGATCGAACACGTACACAATGAAGCTTAGTACGTTCCTTACGACTCAATGCATCAGCTACGACATTCGCCTTACCAGGATGGTAGCGAATTTCGCAGTCATAGTCGTTTAAAAGCTCAACCCAACGTCGTTGCCTCATGTTGAGTTCTTTATGATTGAAGATATGCTGAAGACTTTTGTGGTCCGTGAAAACCACACATTTTGTACCGTACAAATAGTGTCTCCAGATCTTTAGAGCGAAAACAACTACACCCAACTCAAGATCATGAGTGGTGTAGTTCTTCTCATGTATCTTCAACTGCCTCGATGCATATGCTATGACTTTGTTCCTTTGCATCAGAACACAGCCAAGACCCAATTTAGATGCATCGCAATAAACGACGAAATCATCATTGCCCTCAGGCAAAGTTAGAACAGGCGCGTCACAAAGTTTCTGTTTCAAAGTCAGAAACGCTTCCTCTTGCTTGAATCCCTAATCAAAGGGCTTGTTCTTCTAAGTTAGAGCAGTTAGAGGAACTGCAATCTTTGAGAAGTTTTCTATGAAGCGGCGGTAATAACCCGCCAGACCAAGAAAAGAACAAACTTCAGTAGGAGTAGTAGGCGTATCCCAATCCTTAATCGCACTGATCTTGGAGGGATCTACATGAATACCTTGTCCGTTGATAATATGCCCCAAAAATTGAACTTCTTTAAGCCATAATTCGCACTTGGAGAATTTGGCGAAAAGTTGCTCTTTCTTTAGGAGTTCCAGAGTAAGACGAAGATGTTGCTCGTGATCAGCTCGCGTCTTGGAGTAAATCAAAATGTCATAAAAAAACAATGACGAACTGATCCAAATAAGGCTTGCAGACCCTATTCATTAAGTCCATGAAAACAGCAGGAGCATTAGTCAAACCGAATGGCATGACTGTGAACTCATAGTGCCCATAACGAGTGTGGAAAGCTGTCTTGGGAATATCTTCTTCAAGCACACGAAGTTGATGATACCCGGAATGCAGATCAATCTTCGAAAAATAAGAAGCACCTTGTAACTGATCAAAGAGATCATCGATGCGCGGTAGGGGATATCGATTCTTGATGGTAAGCTTGTTAAGCTCACGATAATCGATACACATCCTAAAAGATCCATCCTTCTTCTTAACAAAAAGAACGGGAGCATCCCAAGGTGAAAAGCTAGGATGGATAAAACCTTTGTCAGAGAGCTCCTGAAGTTGCTTAGACAACTCTTGCATCTCAGATGGTGCAAGAGGATATGGAGCTCTGGCAATGGGATTTGCACCAGGTACGAGATCAATACGGAACTCGACTTGGCGTGCTAGGGGTAGACCAGGTAAATCTTCAGGGAAAACTTCAGAATAATCCCGAACGACAGGAATATCTGAAATAGACTTACCCTTGCCTTTATCTGCTGTAACATGTGCTAAGAAAGCCACATAGTTCTTCCGCAGATATTTCCGAGCTTTAAAACAAGACATGAGCTTGAGGCCACCAGACGGTTTCTCACCTTGAACCTGTAGGATCTCGCCTGTCGAAAGCGGCACACGAACAATCTTCTCAAAACAAACTACCTCTGCACGATGCTTGGATAACCAATCCATACCCACAATAACGTCGAAGCTTCCAAGTTGCATAGGCGTGAGGTCAATGGGGAAAAGATGGTCGTTAAGGTTCAACTGGCAGTTGTGAAGAACAGAATCAAGAACAATGGGTTCACCACTAGCAACCTCTACTGTCAAAGGTTTACCTAGTTTCGTTCTAGACACGCGAAGCATTGGCTCAAAAGACAATGACACAAAACTCTTATCGGCACCCGAATCAAAGAGAACAGATGCAGGCTGATTATTAATAAAGAACGTACCGTTCACCACTTCATTGTCTGCTTGTGCCTCTTATGCATTCATGTTGAAAACTCGGCCTCGAGCCGGAGCCTGATTCTGATTCTGGTTCTGGTTTGCTAACCTTGGGCACCGGTTTCTGTAGTGGATCAGCTCCCCACAATTGTAGCACGAACCAGGAGGAAAATGAGGTTGTGCAGCTTGACCTTGTTGCTGAGCAAGAGGCTGAGCAACTTGTTGGGATTGGTTCTGAACTGCCTGGTTAACAGGAATGCGACAAGTAGCGGCAAGATGACCAGATCTTCCGCAGTTGGTGCACTGACGACACTGGAGGTGTGGTGGATGATGGCCGTTACACCTATTGCACAAAGGTGCATTGCCAAGATAAGGCTTCTTGGCTAGTGGCTGCGCCGGCTGATTTGGTGCAGCTTGGGCCTGTGCAGTAACGACATAGTTTTGGGAAGCCTTCCGCTTCCTAGACCCTCCATAATTCTTTCCCTTCTTGTTTTGACCTTTCTTGCTATCTTCCTTAACAGACGCCTGCTTCTTACCCTTGTCACCCTTTTTGTGCAGCTTCCCCTTTCGAACCTGCGACTCAGTCAATGTCGCTGCTAACTCGATCGCCTGACGGAGTGTGGCAGGGTTACTACCAGTAATGATGTCTTGCACTGGGTCAGGTAGGCCGTCGATGTATCTTTCAATAGCCTTGTCGAGTGGGGTAACCATAGTTGGGCAAAGCAGACTCAACTCCTCAAACCTATCAGTATATGCCCTGTGCTCGCCACTGTCTTGTTTCAAGTCATCAAACTCTTTCTCCAACGCTCTCTGTTCATGACGAGGACAGAACTCCCTCATCATAAGGGCCCTAAGTTCAGCCCAAGTTTGTGCTAGAGCAACTTCTGCACCTCGGTCTCTCATAACCCCATTCCACCATGTGAGAGCCCTCTTCTGAAACACACTCGAAGAAAACTCGACCTTGCGATTGTCAGGACACTGCACGTGGCGAAAAGTATTCTCAATGCTCTCGAACCATTGAAGAAGCCCAGTCGCTCCTTCAAAACCACTAAACTTGAGTGGTTTAGCCGAGTTAAAATCCTTGTATTTGCATGGAGCATTGTTGTTGTTGTTGGCTTGGTGCCATTGAGCAAAGAGATTTGGGAATTGAGCAGCCATCTACTGCGCAATAATTTCTGCCAGTTCGGCAGTCGCTATCTGGTTTTCGCGTCGAGGAGGCATTCTAAAAGAGGAAAACATGAAAGGAAATGAGTGAGATGATTGGATGAAGAGAATGAGATGAAACAAAATTAACAAAAGAAAAGATGGTGGTCATTTGTCCGCATTACCAAGCAAACAAACGACACACAGTGACTAATCAAAGTAAATGGGTGCAAAATAATGTATCGCGAAGACATGCTCGCCTATAAGTGAACACTCATCCCAAGAATTCCCAGATAAGCACAACTAGTCTCGCGTCTGATGAGATATATACGAAGTGCTTGCCTAGACAGAAAACCCAGAATACAGGCATTCACCCTTCCAGTTTGCACGTGTTCACATTATTTAAAACCCAAAACCTTGACGAGGTTTTTGAAAATTCAAAGGCATAAAGCCAAAAATTTTAGTTAAACTGGAAGGGTTCAAAACCTTACAAAAGAGGGTTCAAAACCTTGTAATAATTCATTCAAAAAAAGAAGATTGTTTTTCAAAATTCGTTTCGGAAAAAAATTGGTTTTTGTTTTGATAATCACCTAAGGATAGGTGATGTACATGTTTAAAGATCTAAACACAAGATAACTTGTGTTAGGGTCCTAGAAAGGTTATAGTCTAGGTCAAACCATTACTAATAACCTAATTCCCTATAACCATTGGCTCTGATACCAACTCTTCTGTCACACCCCGACCACGTAGAACATACAAAACGTGGCGGAAAACGTCAGGGAGTGTTGTAACAGAATTAATTGTTTCATAACCATGGCATACAAAGTTGTATTTTATTTATCAACATAAGAGTTACATTGTTTTAAATAGGAATCAAAGAGTTCAGAACATAATTAAACTAAGTCTATCTTCATTTTATTGTAAGTAAAGTATTGTCACATAATCCAAATGTAGAAATGTACAAAACAAAGTATTTTGAATATACCAAAAAGTTATGTTTTGCAAAGTAATGCATGTTACATTGATACAAACATTTATGTGGTAAGTTAACGCATACATTCAAGCCTTGAGACAGTCGGATAACCCTTTCAGTCAAGGTTATCAAAAGAAATGTTTTCGGATTCAGTCATTCCTTACATCCAAACAAATCCGGGATGTCAGGAATGGGATTTGTCAAGTCCTATGGTACCAGTACTTACTACCGAGCGACGTAGCTAATGTTAATGAACGTATATAAGTCTCGTTTGTGCAAACCAAATGTTATAGCAGTTGTATACATGTCATATGAAAACAATGTACTAAGTATGCTAAGTTAACATACAAAGCAGAAAAGTCATGTAAATCAATGTGCTAGCATGCTATCAGTCAACATACATAGCAGAAATGTAAAGTAAAACAATGTACTAAGTATGCACACAATGGACATACGTAGTATGAAATGTAATGTAAAACAATGTACTAAGTACGCACACAATGGGCATACATAGCATGAAATGTAATGAAATCATGTACTATAATGTACTAACAAACATAGCAGGTATATGATGTGAAAACAGGAAAGCATGAAAGTAACAAGTATGCACATGTGTTCCACCCCAAAACAGTTTGAAAACAGTAAAAGAGGGGGTTCTATGTACTCACTTGAGATTTCTCAGAAGTCCTAAGATAACCACCAAGCAATGCTAGAGATCTCGGAATTAAACGGCACCTAATATAGGTAACTATGTTAGTAAACCGGACCTAGATCGGAAGATCGGATAGAATGAGGGCTGGTAAACCAAATGAGTATGGGAAATCATGTAGTATGGTTTAACAAATCCTACATACTAAATGAAACCTAACCTTAGTGCTTACGACCCGTTTAGGTAGCTTATGCTACTTTAACGCGTCGTTCGCGTAAAACGCGTTCGGTCCGCTTAACTAGTCCTATGACAAGTAACATATGCCTTAACATGTCTAATATTGTTGTCAAATTAGTTTAGATGTCAAAAGTTATGTTACATAGGCTAAAAATGAATTTTGGCGTTAAAGGGGTATTTTGGTAATTTACCTAAGGTATATAAACTACCTATCATACAATTACTTAAACGAAGCGACCATAAGGTATAACCTCGGAAGGTTATTCCCTATATACTATGGTCACCTAATGTGTTTGGTCGGATCCTAATGATCGACCAAATGGGTCGGGTTCAAAGGTATAAGCGATTTATTAGATCGCTTACCCTTACGACCCTAGACAACGTGGTAATCAGTAGGCATAGTCACAAGGGACTATAACCATCGTGATAACAATCACGTTGCGAAGTTCAAACGAACTTCGCATTGACCATAAACTGGTCAATGCAGAAAGTCAAACAAAGTTTGACTTTCGGACTCGAAAAGCAATAAAAGAACGAAGGAACACTTACAAAGGGTCCCTGAATGCTAATCTAGATCAAAATAGCTCAGGTATGAAACAAAGGTTTCAACTTAGAGCACATTAGATCAGATTCTTATGAGGAAAAGTGAAGGGTGGAGGTGGGTATTTATAGTTTTCGGTTCACCGTTAGGATCGTTTCTTGGAGAAGAGGGAATGATCACATCCCTACACTTGTTGGAATGTTGTGGTAACTGATTTTGGCCACCATAAGAGATTAACATGTGGCACTTGGCCTTTGGAGGGGTCAAGGGTTGTTAATATGTTTTTAAAATGGCTTTTGCTGATCAGAAGAGGCCTAGCGTGACGCCAAGGGGGCTAGGTGTCACGTTAGGGT
Organism: Helianthus tuberosus; assembly: GCA_030545235.1. Taxonomy (NCBI): domain Eukaryota; kingdom Viridiplantae; phylum Streptophyta; class Magnoliopsida; order Asterales; family Asteraceae; genus Helianthus; species Helianthus tuberosus. The sequence continues at coordinate 82,318,488 of CM060389.1, forward strand.
CCCCCTGATCAGCAAACACTTTCTAATGTTCACCTTTCAGTCCCCGTTGCGTATTAAGGCCATTTCCGACATGTTTAAGGCTCGTTAAATCATTTTCAAGGATCCACAAGGATGCCTAAACATTGTGGTCATGAAACATGCTCAAAAATATGCCAGATGTCAGTTCGTTTGGTCGTACGATCGCGATGTTCGCTTAATTACGACCGGAATGCGCGTTAGCGCGAAAAATGATCCAAATTGCGCGACGAATGGATTTTTCTTATGCCAAACACTAAAATAAAATATTTTAGTGCTTACATAAATTTTTGGATGTCCGGATGTATTCAGAACGTAAGTTATGCGCGAAAATGCAAACTTGTGCACTTTTTGACGCTTTTAGTCCCTGAATGACCCAAAAGTTTATTTTAGCACACCGAACCCCTCAAAGCCTATTTCTAAGATATATAAAGGATATTTAAGGTGTTTTTAACTTATGGTCATGTTCCAGAATGTTTGTTATAGTTCAAATTGGCATACTTTCACAGTTTGTCAAATTTAGTCCCTGTGAGCGAATTAACTTGTTTTTGCCATACCAAAGCCTTCAAAACTTATTTCTAAGTTATGTAAAGGTTATTTAAGGTATGTTAAGTATATGTTGATGTTTCCAGAGTATTTTTTGCATTAAACTGATTACGTTTACGCACCAGTTTGCGTATAAATCTCTAGAAAGTGATATAGAGTTAGAAATTGAACAAAAGTCAAAACACGAAAAATGTAAAACATAACCAAACAAACATTAGGATCAAATAAAATTGTTTTATTGATAATTGAACTGTTCACAATGATAACAAGTACAGATGTTACAGGTTTGGCATGGTTTCTTCTGATACGTGGTAGCGTTGCTAATAATCCCTATGATCATCGAACCACGGGTCGTAGTCTAGGTCTAAGGGATTGGGTGCTGGTATCCTATGTATCTCTTCTGGGTTAAAATCATGCATTTGGATTTGGTTTTCTGGGTTGTTTTCAATTTCCATTGGCTGAGTGGGAAACAATGGTAACTGTTGAGGGGCTATGAGTTGCTCCAGGTTTGGGTCGGCAGCTGTGGTTGCTAAAATATGGAAGTTTGCTAAACTCCTATTAAGCATATCTTGGGTGTGAGCATCTGTTTCTCTCTTAGCGGTTGCTAGAACTCGCTACTGTTGTAACTTTTTCATTCTCTTCCTACGCTCATGTGCTCCCCTACTGCACCATCCTCTCTTTTTAGGAGGGAATGGCTCTTCAGACTGAGCCTTAAACACGAATATCCCATCTTCATTGTCAGTTGAATGCCCTGAGAGGGCAGGCTGTGAAGAGGTGCCTTCACTCCTAGGTGAGCTGGAGAAGTGACGATAGGCGTCGGAGGGTCCTTGGTCGCTCATACTGTAACTAACAAATAGTCAAATAACACACATCAATAAAATACAGATATGCACGTATTTCTGTAATTAATTTCCTAACATTTTGAATAATATCTTGGTGTCAGCAGAACACTTCTGTGGAGGAATCAGTGGCTTAGCTCTGATACCACCTTCTGTCGCAACCCCCACCCCCTATCTGTCCTGGGAACGGGCGGCCACGAGAATCAGTTTTGGTGGTATCGGTGTTTATCAATTTGGCAGCGGAAATTACATTAGGACCGTAGTTAGGAAATATTTTATCAGAGTAAATACCACACGTTTATAATATTAAACACATGGGAAACTCCTAAGTTTTAAGTACATAAATTTTCATAGGGATAAACCCTATTTTATTTAATAAAAACATCTCTTTATTCAGGTAACTTTTATAGCCACTTTTTCCAAGCCTCCAGTGCTGTCAAACTGGCTTCTATTTAGCTTTCACATTTTGTTACCTGAAACGCATTTAAAAACATTTTGTCAGTGGGAAATACTGGTGAGTGAATCCCAGTTTAATGAAGAGTTTTATCGCTTAACAGTATTGAGAGCGATTACAATGTTTACATCTACACAATTACTCATTCAGTACTGTCAATCCTGACTGGTGGGTCATATTACACATTGGCTAACTCTTTCTCCAATGGTAACGTGTTCCACATTTTGTGTACAAAACCCCAACATACCGGTAGTAATTGAAGAATTACAAAGACTCAATCACTGCTAATCACATTGTAAATTATATAAGGTTTGGTAAAAAAACAGTTACAAAAAAGGAGATTACTCACATTGCTGTCTTAGGGTTTTCCTTAAGGATTTCCTGGTGATTATCTATAATTTACACAAATGCACACGCGTTAGTATAATAACCCAATATTTACATTAGTAATACCCTCCCCGAGACAGCATTCCAACGACTACATCGGGCAGAACCACGACAGCCGTTACGGAACCCTAGATCAATCGGGCAGCGTATCTAATACGTAACCGGGGTTATGATACTTACAAAGAGGCAGAACTTCGTTAATTAGGGGGGTATTATACCCAAGATTATAATAGCTATGCAGAATTGAGAGAGAGAGAGAGATCAAGAAAATGAGCGAATTGAAACTGAGGCTGAAAACCTCTATACATAGTGCCTCTTCGACTTCTGCTGCGCCCCACGTAAACCTCCTACAGGGCCTTCGCGGCCCGCGAGGGTGGCTAGGGTAGGCCCTAGCCTTGCTGAGTTGACTCGTAGCTTCGACACGAGTTCGACACGTGGCGGCACCGGGTTAAGCCTGGTGGCCAGGTTGTCACGGCCCACGATTGAGGTAGCCAAGGGCTACGCACCCCGCGACAGCCCATAAAATTTTGTTTTTATTTTTATTTAATTAAATTAAAGGTATTCAGGGCCCATTTTTGCATACGAGGTGTATCTTAGGACATATTGGGACATTCTAGCTATTTTTAGGGTGTCGAAAAATTTAGGAGGGTTGTTATATCTCGATTCGAGATCATGAGGTCTCGAGTCGCAACCAAGAGGTCTCGGGTTGCAAATGGGAGGTTTCGAGTGGTGCATGCAGGAGTCGAAACCCTGAGATCTCGAGTCAGGTCTTGAGTCAAGATCAGGAGATCTCGAGTCGCAACCATGCTTGTGAGGACCGGGAGTTCGGTTTAGATTGAACACACTCAGGTTAGATCTGCGATCACCACAATTGTGCGGAATCCAATTGTGGTGTAGGAGTAAGATCAATAACGTAGACACCATTTAAAGCATTCATTCTCATTAAAGTTGATGAATCGTACAAGGTTCCAGAGAAATTTTGCAAGAGCTCCGCCAGAGGTGTCAAAACAGATCATCTCAAATGAGAACCAACATCCTCTATTTATAGGCGCCCTCCATCCGGGAGAAACCACATACCGTTCGAATGATCATCCGTTCGGATGATCATCCATCCAGGTGACTATGTCCATCCGATCGGATGGACTTTACAAAATGTTCTAACTTCGTTTCGTCCTGGATTATATAAAACATATACAAAGACAACAACCAGGTAAATATAGACTAAATACAGATGAAAGCTATAGACATATGCATCTACAGACTCCCCCTTGGATGTAGCTGCAGTCTTTCTTCCTGTATAGTCTTCAACGACCCTTCCTGTTGCGTCTTCTATCTCTTACTTTCCTTCTCCTATCCTCTTTCCTTTCTTCTAGCATTTTCTACCTCAGGGGACTTCCAACATTAATCCACCATTTTCTGTAATCCGGATCACCATCTTTAGCCTTGGACCATCTCAGAATCTTTTTCTCTTGAGATTCAATTGGTCTTTTATCAGTTACAGGCCATTTTAACTTCCAGCTTCCACGTGTAGCAGCTTTAGCTCTAACCTCTTTCATCGTTTCCCTTCTACGCTCTGTCTTCAAGAATTCTTCCAACTCAAGATCCCTGAACTTTGACTCCCAGTATCTTCCAGAATTTATATCTTTATCAAAGCATACATTCACTAACTTCTGATACTACTGAGCTTGAACTTTGTCAGGTTCGTTGTAACTGATCTTGTTGAAGAATAAGCATTCAATGTCTTTCTTCGAGAAATTAACCAACCACATAGGATCTAACACATGTATGTGTCTCCAATCACTGGTGTTCGCATCCAACAACGTAATCACAACTTCACAAGTACTAGGGTTGAAGATCCAACCTTTAAAGTCTTTATAAAAGTCTTGCTCCATTGCACGTAGTGGCATGTTCTTCAAACACCTAGGACGTCCGATTTGCAGCGTGATATCTTTTTCACCAGTGACAGGATCGATCTTTACTATATGCTTTGGTTTGTGTGGCTTCCAATATAGAAAGTTTGACTTTTCTTGCAGCTTAATGTAATCCCACAACTTCTGCTCGTGACATTTAACTTCAGGCCCATAGTAATACTGCTTTATATTCTTTGTTTGCACCAGTTCTTCCACATCCCATCAAGGTAGAGTTTTTATATCAGATAGAAATTCAAAGTACTGTACCCCAAACTCTCTCTTGATCGCATACACCTTCAAATCTTCTAAGTAACCCCACGATAGAATGTCGCCAAGAGACTTATCAGGATGTCTCATAAAGAGCTGTAACGGCCTTTTATACTTCCTCTCCTCAGGCATTACTTTAAACCATCTTTTTCTTTCTTCCAAAAGATCTTCTTTAGATACTGTTTCAGGAACACCCTCAAAAGTAATCTTCTCAACCACTTTCCTCCTAACTTCCTCTTCGTTGTGCGAATGGAACAGTTCATTGAATGTAGGAAAATCATCATCCAACCCAGAATAATGAAATGGAGTGTCTTCATCAGAATCTGATCCTTCCTCTATTATAACATCATTGAAGTTATATGCTTCATTCACAAACTTAAATGTATACTCCCTATCAGGAGTCGGTGGAATCTCCTCCTCAATATCAAACTTAAACCTGTCTTTATCCATATCCAACTCTTCTAATATGGACTCCCTAGTCCAGTTTTCAACTAACTCCCCCTCTTCCTCTGCTTGATTTAAATAAATGACTTTAGGGAGATTAAGGAATACCTCGTTAATAGCACGTTTTATTCCAGACGACGAATCTCCATGATGTTGATCTTTTTCATATTGCTCGTTCAGTTCGTCATTCAAAAAGCTTTCAATAGTGCTCGGATCTGATGACTTTGTAATTAATAAACCAGTAGCACTACCTTGATCATCATCATCCTTATCATCTTTATCATCTTTGTCGACCTTTTCATCTTCTTCATCTTCATCTTCGTCACCAAACATTTCATCCAACTCTTTATCATCATCAACAACTTTGTACTTATTCACCTTCGCCTTCAAACAACGACGCTCAACCTCAATCTGTGTAAGACTACCAAACTCACTGTGGATCACATCCTTCACTTCCCCAACCGGTATAATATCAAGGTTTACTACAACATCTGCCTCAACCTCTGCCTCTGCCTCTTTCATTTCAACATCATTAACATTAGCTTTAGTGTTAGAGACATTTACCTCATCAGCTTGTGAAGGTTCAGGTTGACTTGTCGAACCAAGAATTTATTCGGTGTCGATCACAAGACCCTTCTTTTTATCTTTTAGTGCTTCAGCAGCCACTTCAGCAAGTCTTTTCTCTCTTTCTATCCTCCGAGCCTCGACTCTTTAGATCTCTATCTCGGCGTAGACTGCTTGAACATTAATACCCAGTTTGTTTTCAATCACAGTGTATAACATGTTGAGTTTCTTATCTTTGATAACCTTATCAGCTCTCAACGCTTCTACTTCTTTCTTCAGAACTTCATTCTCATTTGAAATAGATATGTGTAGATCACCAACAATATCCATCAACGTCTTGTGAGAATCATCCATCGCTTTGTACTGAGCGTTAACCTCCATGATCTTGTCTGCCAGCTGTTCAATTACATATGACTGCTCTTCAACTTCATTTCTCAATGCAACGTTCCCAACTTCAATGTCTTTGAGTTTTTCTTTTGTAGCCTTCAGTTTTGCTTCAACTTCAGCTTTCGTTTTCTCTAAAATACTCACCTTCCTTGTCAATGTGTTCACCTTTCCATCATTGAACCAATCACCAAAATCAGACGGTAGATCAGTAGGAACCTTTGGAAACCCGTGGCTTGAGCTTTGAGAAGTTTGTGGTTTATTTGTTGCTGAAGTTGGCTCTTCTACTGTCTTTGGTGGCTGATCTAGAGTCTTTTCACGATCTTCAGAAATATGAATTGTTTTATTAACAGGTGAAGGTGGAGGTGTTGCCTTTCTGGTTCCAGTTATCTCCACTTCTACATCTTCAACTCTTTCAAATTCTGGAACTTCAGTTGTATCTTTTCTACTTCTCGCTCTTCTTGGTAGCTGTTGGATGTGCCTAGCACTTCCGAATACCTTTCTTTTTCAGTTTTTCTTTTTCTACAGGTGTTGGAACATAAGTAGCATCCTCTTCGTTAGACGCTTTCTTCTTCTTTGGACTTTTCTTTAACTTGAATTTGCCACTGATATAAGTAGTAGGTGCTATCTTCGTCGGATCGATATCACTTTCAGTCTCGCTGGAATCCGTACGTACCACTCCATCAACAAACTTTTCTTTCAGACTTTCTCCACCAGCTTCAACATTTTCCATTGTCTTTGCCACATCTTGACTACTCTGAGCAGTAGATAACTTCTCATAATCAGCAAAAGACATCTTTAGAAGATCAACGCCTTGTTTAATCACTTCTGTTGGAGGAATCACAGGCTCATCGACCAGGCGTGGTGGTGATTTCTTCTTCTTTGTTTCTGCAACATAAACATTAATATGGTCAGAGAAATATTCAAATGAATTATCTACCAACCTTTCTTGTGATTCTTGCTTCTTTGATTTACCCTTTATCACAACTTTCGGCGTTGTCACTTTTGGAGTGCTTTTCCTCTTTTCATCTCTCACAAACCACCAACATGTCTTCTTAAGAGTAAGTATTTTCATTCCATCTGTTTCATTATCCGAATTACTATCATCTTGTCTCCAGTTGTCGCCTTCTGGTGCTACATAATCCGGCTTCTTTATCTTTGCAAACTTCTGCCTATACTTCGGTTCATCTTTCGGTTTCACTCCTCTGTATACGTCCAAATGTTTCAACGTTTCACTATCCATGTGATCCAACGGTTGTTCATCACTAGGATCCTTCGGTAGATTTGGAATTTGATCATCTATCAGTATCTGCACAAATCTAGGATGTTGGACATACTTTTCACCTTTAATATTGTCCAGCATGTGATTGAATATCACTTGAGATATGTTGTAAGGTCTGTTGAGCACCAAGCTTGAAATGATATTCATGATGTAATCTGAACTTCATCATATGCACCTTTCCTATGTGCTAAAGCATGACTCACACAGTGTACCAAGAATTTATAAGGCCTTTAGAATTTCGACTTCGTGTAACCTTTATCATTGATGAATCCAGTATATCCCATACGTAACCAGAATCCCTTGCACAAACGTTCAGAACCAATTATGGGATCTTCATCTTTATCCTGCAAGTCCAACACTCTTCTAATATCTCCCACAGTGATCTTCACAGGTAGATCAACATCTTTGGCATTCTCGTCCTTGATCCTCACCGCTGAGTGTATCGCCTTTTCGCTCTCCACGTAGTGTGCAGCATTCCAAAAGAATCTAACGTGTGAACCGTAACACTTATGCCTATCAGTCAACGCCTTAAAAATCCTACTCTCCTTTAAGAATGGCACTGCGTCTTTGAATGGGTCAATATTTGGATAATTCTCATCCAAAACACAACATATATTAGTTTGTTATGAAAATCAGAAGCCATTGCCTGCAAAAATTTTTCATTTTTAGAATATGCACGCTTATCGAGACACATAGTACACAGTGAAAATTTCCAAAACTTTGAAAATTTTTCTAACACTTTTACATTGTACTTAGAATATGCACGCTTATCGAATGGACAAGTTGTCGAATGGCCATCCGACCGGATGGTCATCCTCTCGGATGGATATGATCTAAAAGACAAAGGTTCAAATGAGAAATGGTCTGAATGACCATTCGACCGGATGGCAAAATAAGCATGAATGCAACATGGTCCAGATGGTCATTCGACCGAATGGCAAAATGAACAAGATTGTATGATGGTTTGGATGGTCATCCGATCGGATGGTCATTCGAGTGACAATGAAGAACAGTTATGAACACTCAAACACATCAATTCAAATTGTATCATGTTTTTGCAAAATTGAACTCAATTTCTTTCAAAAATATCGCCGATTAAGAAAACCCTATGTTCAATTTCTTCAAAAACTGCCTAATTTGTTCTAGATCTAAGAAAAAGCATGTCGGCTGATGAACGTGTCGAATGGATCTATGTTCAAATCTAGTGATGTTTTGATGAAATTGGAATGGTAAACACTTAAATCTAAGGCCGATTAACCAAAATCTATGAACAATTTCACTAAGAATCCACAAACAAGGCCTAGATCTAAGTCTATATGATGTCGGTAGTTTCGATATGTTCAAACGTCAAAAACACATATTAAACGATGAAATCAGAGGAAATCACCTTCACCATAGTGATTGATGTGCAAACCAACAAGCCTATGTAAGAGATCCGACAAGAAAGTGGCTCAGAATCAAAGTATGAAATCAGAGAAAATTTTGGCAGAGTGACGAATGAATAACCGATCGAATGAGACTTCAGTCTATCGAATGGCTATTTATAGGGTGTCATCCACTCGGATGGCCATCTGATCGGTCATCCGTTTGGGTGACTAACAAAACCAGATTTTCAAAATTTCTAACTTTTTCCATTTTAATCAGTTTTGATTATCTACTCAAGTATCCAGGTCCAAGTTAATGACCCCGGTTACTCGATTTGTCAACCAAGTCCAAGTTAATGACCTTGGTTGACCCGATTTGAACCAACTGACATTTTGATCAATTTTTCAACTTTTTCTGAAAGACACATCAAGTCAATGAACTTGTTTGACATTTTAAGATTCCCAACATTCAGATTAGCCTAAACCTAGTCGTTCAGTAAACTTTCTCTGCATCGCATCCGAGATTCTGAAGATCAGCTTTCCACAATGGTTTGTCAAAACTAAAGCAGAAATAAAAAAATTTTGAATTTTAGAAATTTATGTCAAAACACAATGAAAATCTTTTTGGGTTTATGCTGAAATGAAATAACAGGAAACTATTTACAAACATATTTTTGTGAGTTGTGTTAGAGGATCATATCAGCTACCGAAGTGTCACTAGCACCGTTGAGCTTAAATTTCACATTAAGTTTTAAACGATTCACCTAGATTGTCGATGTACTGATCCACTTAAATTCTTACACAAATTTCAACTGATTCAGGATACGAATTTAGTGATTTAAGAACTTAACTTATTAGCATGTCCCACCTCAGAATATATTCTCGTATCCAGATTCCCTATACTCAGTCTTACAGGTGAATATACTATAATGATATATGTTTTTAGGGTAATGCGAGACCATGAGAGCTCAGGTTAGAATTTCCATTCAGACAGAGAGATGATGGCTCGACTTTGGGTGTGTCCCACTTACGGATCTTCTTTACAACAACACTTGATTCGCATCTTTCGATATTTATCAATTGTTATGCTGAGAGAAAGCTTTATATATAAAGCGCATAAAGTATTATATGAGGACTAAGCTATTACTTCTGCAAAATCAAAAGTCCTGGTATAATACCCAGATATCACTAAGTATATAGACCTCGTATCTCAGAAACAGGCAATCTTTCAACCAAGATTTCAGGGGTTACCTATATATCCGAGAGATATTCCCCATGAAATAAGCAAAATATAGATTTAGGTTTATATCCCTAAAACAGCTTAATAAATGTGTAAAAACCTATCGACACATCATCAGTGAGACCGTTTAATGCTTTTAATCTTTACAAATCTTTAGTGTACCGTGGCAGTCTAGCTGATGTACTATCATTTCCTCTTTTTACACAAACTCTTTTTGGGTTTTCTATTCTTTTTTATATTTTGAAATTTCTATTATTTTTGTATTTTTTTTACATTTTTTAATGTTTTTGTATTTTCTGTATAAAACTATCTCCCCCTAAATACCAAAACATCTAAAAATGTGACAAACCAGAGCAGATTGCTTCCCAACGTCCTCTAGTTTGGATTGAACATCAACGTCAACAATTGGTCCCCCTGACGACAAAAGCTTTATACCGTTTAGTTTTAACAAATATTGAAAACGTGATTTATCAAACGGCTTTGTGTGCAAGTCAGCTTTTTGTTCGTCGGTGTGGATTTTTTCAATTCTAATCAACTTCTTTTCGTAGCAATCACGGATGAAATGATGTCGAATTTCAATATGTTTTGTTTTAGCATGATGTACTGGGTTTTTAGTTATGTTGATTGCTGCCTCATTATCTACAAAAATAGGAGTAGTAAGAAATTGCAAACTGTAATCCCTCATTTGCTGTCGGATCCACAGAATCTGAGAGCAGCAACTGCTTGCTGAAACATACTCTGCTTCACACGTTGAAAGTGCGACGGTAGTCTGCTTCTTACATTGCCAAGTCACCAGATGTGGTCCGAAAAACTGGCATCCTGCTATTGTAGACTTTGAATTCAAATTGCAACAACCGAAATCAGAGTCAAAGTAACCTTCCAGTCTGAAATCACCGTCTTTTGGATACCACAACCCCAAACTTAGAGTTCCTCTCCGGCATCGTAGAATCCTCTTGACAATGACCATATGTGAGGCTCTAGGACTTGACTGATAACGGGCCGCGAGGCAGGTCAGGAACATTATATCGGGCCGAGATGCAGTGAGGTACATTAACGAACCAATCATTGAGCGGTATAGCGTTTCATCGACCTTCTCTCCGGTGAGATCAGGGTTGATACCGTGATTAGTTGCCAACGGGGTGGACATAGGTGTAGTCTCTGACATACCGAATTTCTCCAGAACGTCATGGACATACTTTGTTTGATTTATGAAGATCCCCTCTGGCAGTTGATCAAATTGTAGACCAAGGAAAAACTTCATCTCACCCATCGAAGACATCTTGAACTTCTGCTTCATCACGTTCTCGAATTCTTTGCAGAGATCCTTGTTCATGGCCCCGAAGATAATATCATCAACATATATTTGCACGATCAGTAGATTTCCAGCAACCTCATTTGTAAAAAGAGTGGCATATACCTTTCCTCGAATAAAGTCGTTGGATAGCAAGTGTTGAGAGAGCGTCTCATACCAGGCTCTCGGGGCCTGATGCAATCCGTACAATGCTTTGTCCAAGAGGTAGACTTTATCTTTGTGAACCTTATCGGTGAAGCCCGGTGGCGGACCTACGTAGACCTTCTCTTTCACTTTGTCATACATGAATGCCAACTTAACATCCAACTGATAGACTTTAAACCTTTCCATAAAGCGAATGCTAGAAAGATTCTGATAGCTTCTAGTCTGGCAACCAGAGCATAAACTTCCGTGAAGTCTATTCCCTCCTGTTGACTGAAGCCATGAACAACTAGGCGAGCTTTGTTTCGAACGATCACTCCCCTATCATCCCGCTTGCATTTGAACACCCACTTTGTGTTAATCTTTCTATGACCATTAGGAAGATCCACCAGCTTCCACACACCAAGCTTTTCAAACTGACCTAGCTCTTCTTGCATAGCGTTAAACCATGACTCCTCTGTTAGCGCCTCTTTATACGTTCTCGGTTAAACCAGTGAAATAAAGCAACTGAGTGAAAAATCATTTTGTAATGGTGTAATTCTAGTGTAAAAACAAGCAAAGCCTTGGTCGATTTGATGTCTGGTTCTAACTCCTGACTGCAACTCTCCAATAATTAACTCTTCGGGGTGATATGATAGAGTCCTCAGCATAACTTCACCAGGAAAATTCACCTCGCTTTCCAAATTAGTGACATTTTGATCTGCAACTTGTTCATCGACTTGAACTGTCTAATCTAATAACTGGATTTGGTCCCCCTCAGGTTCTGAATCACCTCGATCAAAGGTTGGGCTATCCGAGTCAGACTCTGATTCATCAAAAACTGTTGTCTGATTTTCTTAAGCAGGCTCCTATTCTGAAGTTGTCTGAGTTTGCTGCAAATCTACATCATTGTGACCACTTTGACTGGGACCAGCTTCATGATCATTTGAATTTTGTTGACGCTTGAAAGACTTGGTTGGCCATTTGTTCAACTGGGAATCTTCATATTCCCAAAATAGCTTTATCTGATCAATAAACTCTGGCTCTTCAGGTAGATCGAATGACTCCCACAACTTTTCGTAGTTGGATCATGAATCACCAGGTTTCTGTGGAGGGATAGAATAACCTTGACATTCGACATGCTGAGCTTCAATGATATTTCCAAGACTCGAAAAGAAAACCCGTCTAAGTGGACTAGAATAACCCATAAAGATTCCTTCCAAGCTTTTCGAACCAAACTTTCCATCAAGATCCAAAACCGTGTAGGGAGACCCAAACGACTCTAGATATTCGAGATTTGGCTTTCTATTGTTGATCAGCTCAAAATACGTTTTGTTATGCTTCTTCATAGTTAAAACCTGATTCAGAGTATAGCAAGCAGCAGATACAGTTCTCCCCAAAAATTCACAGGAAGCTTTGAGTCGGCCAACATTGTTCGTACTGTCTCTATCAGTGTCCGGTTTTTTCTCTCTACTACTCCATTCTGTTGCGGAGTGTACGGCGCACTGAATTCTTGCAATATACCCTTTCTGTCACAGAATTCCTCCATCTGACTGTTTTCAAACTCGGTATCATGATCGCTTCGAAGTCGACATATGCGTCTTTGGTACAAATTCTCTATCTTCCTGAATAGATTCAGCAAACTCGTATATGTTTGATCTTTTGACTTCAAGAACATGACCCACGAATACCTCGAGAAATCATCTGTAACCATTAAGCAATATAGATCACTAGTTATGTTGTTCACATTCATAGGACCAAAGAGATCCATGTGAAGTCTTTCTAGTGGTCTCGAGATCGAGTTTTCCATCTTCATGGGGTGAGACTTCTTTGTTTGTTTACCTTTTTGGCAACTGATGCATTCTCCCTCCAAGTGAAAACTTTTCAGATTCACATCTTTGACTAAATCGTTATGCACCAAATGATTCATCTTTCGCAGGTTTATGTGGCCCATCTTTCGATGCCACAAGATTGACTCTTTCTCGGTAGCTTTGGACACGAAACACTGAGGATGACCAGAAGTTGTCATCGCTATGCTCATGTATCGAACGTACAAGTCATTCTCCCTCGGCGCTCGCATGATGATCCATTCTTCGGGGTCAACAAACCCCGGCTTCAGAATCAGACATTTTTTATCGGTAAAGTGCGTTGTATACATTCTGTCACAGATTTAGGAGATGCTCAGCAAGTTATTCTCCAGTTCCGGAATGTAGTTGACTCGTTCAAAAGAAACAACACCATTGGATAAAGTGCCATCCCCGATAATTCTTGCACCTTGATTTTCGGCAAAACCAACATATCCACCATTAAACCCTCTAACATCATATAACAGGGTTTTCCGCCCCGTCATGTGCCTGGATGCTCCGCTATCCATTATCCACTTTGATATTGATCTTGGGAACTCCTGCACATTTCAAATGTGATTTAGTTAGATGAAGCAACCCAAGCCTCTTTTTACTCGGGTAGCTTGACATTTAGGTGTGTTTTCATGGTGTAAAGTGGCGGGAAGTTCTTGCCGTTCATTTCCAAGTTCTTCTCGGTTCCAACCTCAACCTTTTTGTACAGGAAAAATTCATCTTTTTCAGGTTGACCAGATGGTTGGACCTTTTTCGGAACATACTTCTTGACCGGTGGGGTCGAAGAAGTTTGTTTTTCTAACTTTTGATACAAATCCAAAGGTACAGACTTCGCAACCGATTTGGTTGATGAAGTTTGTTGTTCAGAAACCTTTGGTTTTATTTCAGTTGATGCCATGAGTCGAGATTTTGGAATCCATCTTTGTTGTTGTGAGGGGAAACGTTTGGAAGGTTCACCAGTTTTCTTGACTGGTTGTTTAATCTGTTTAGAATTGATTTTAACATTTTCAGTTTTTGGAATCTTCTTCTCAACAAACATTGGCGCCTTGTCTTTTGCATCGTTTGACTTCTTGGGATTCTTGACAATCACAGACTTAGGTCGTTGATTGGTGCACTTTCGTGCAATGTGTCCAACCTGATTGCATTTAAAGCACGTTCGGGTGTCGACAACCCGACTCTGACCATCAGTTTGTGGTTGTGAGACTTTCTTTGCGAAAAACTTTTCATTAGTCTTTGAAAAAATTTCAGATTCTTGTTCGGTCATTGAACTCAAACTCTTCACAAAAGTTGTCTTTTTTACAAACTTTGATTTCTAAAAATTCCTTCGTTGATAATTCTTACCATCCCGTTGCCCAGCAAACCCTCTGTTCTGATTGTTATTGTATAAGTGTGGTGGCACATTGGGTTTGTTATTGTAAGATTTATCTCTTTGGAAATTCAAAAACCTTTTTGAACTCGACAAACCATTGACCTCTGAAACATCAATTTCTACCAACTTAAAAACTTTCTTCAGCTTATCCACATTGACATTTTCAATTGGAAACTCTTCATCCGAGTACAACTTATCTGAACCATTCTTCTTGTACATGACAAGAGTAGGTTCGTCCTCTGAGTTGTTCTTGGACTTGGTTTTCGGATGTAATTGTTTAGAAAACAATCATCATCTTCGTTTATGGAATCACTGTCAGTTTTTAAAACCTTTTCAACATCCTTCACAACCGCAGATTCAATACTTTCTACATCGGATTGTGAGCTAAAAGTGACATCAATGTTATCAAGTAATTTATCAATTTCACTCTTCTCACTCGAATCTGATTCTTCAACCAACCCAGATTGTTTTTTAGTGAAGTTATTGCTCATAGGTGGTGGAACCTTGTGATACCCTACCCCGGTTCCATCTGAGTATACATCTTCACCGTCTTTGTTCTTTCCAATGGGTTTTGGAACGATGTGTTGGAGACCAAAGCTGGCCGAAGTGTAACTGTTCAGTTTCAAATTAATTCTCTCATTCTCAATCTTTGCTTCTTGATACTGAAGCTTGAGATTCGCAATCTCATCCAGTTGAGCATTTATCTGTTTTTCTTTTGCTTGAAGAACACCTGTCAAATTCGAGTTTTCTTTTCAAGTTTTAGCGTTTCTTTCATCTGATTCTTCAATTGTTCTTTTTAATTTGTCAAAATCCTCAGTTATTTTTCTGTTTTCAAGCACAAACTTTTCATTTTCTTTTCTAAAACGTTCAACATCATTTTCATCATTTTTTATTTTCTCATTTAACTCATTGATTCTTTCAGTTGAACTTCTCACAAGTTTCTCTCGATTAACCTCTTCCCTATTTAGAATGTTGATTTTATTTGTTAGCTCCTGGATTTGAGATCTTGAAAGATACTCATGTGAATTAAAAACTTTGCACTCTTTCATGCAATTTCTGCAATTACTTTCAGTTTCTTCTTTTTCAGCCTTACCTCCTGGTTTAACATTTGTACCAATAGAACTGACCTTGCCCGACGACTCAGACTCAGAAGCGGATTTGGAATCTACCTCTATTGCTTTTGCCATCATGACTTGAACAGCCATCTTCGTTAGGTTCTCGGCTGTCAATTCTGCATTAACATCAATAATCCCTTCATCCAACTTCTCAGACTTCTTAGACTCCTCAAACTTTTCATATCTCTCCTTTCATAATCTCTCTTTTTCAGCCCTTTTTACTGCATCTATTTTGATCTGCTCCTCTTCTGATGGAATTGACTTTACAAGAGCTTCAAAGTCGATTGACTTTGGATCCGTGCAGAAATTCCCTTTCGGATCTAGGTAGCATTCTCTATCTGGATCCCACCTCTTTGCCTTCAATGCTTCTTTGTAGGCTTCACGAATTCTTTTCAGTTGTCTATGTACTAGTCGTCTTTCTCTGTGATACACTGGTTCTTTTTCAACTTGGGCCATAAAAGAAGATCCAACAAAATCTTCTTCTGGAAGAAAATCGTTCCAGTTAAAACCTTCGTCATCCTGAATAACCGCAAGAGCCCTCGATTTTTCTTTTCCTGGATTATCTTTTATATGCTTCATCTTTGGCGGTTCTTCACGGTTTCTGTGATAAACTGCTTTTTAGTAGTGGTCATCATGAAATGGGTTAGCAGTTTCATCAGCAGCTGAGTTTCTGCACTCCCTCTTGAAATGACCCTTTTGTTTACATTTGAAACAGGTCACCTTAGACTTATCGACGCCTCTCCAATAGACTGTCGCCCAGTGATTTCCATAAATCTTTGAGCCCGTCGGATAACACTTGCCATACACCATCTGATGTCTATGAGTTCCATTTTCTCCGGGTCGATCTGATCATAATCTTCTTTTGTAAGATTTGTGTTTCCGATCTTTCCCGCTACAAGGCTTTCATATGACTCAAAGATCGATGCAAGAAAAACCATTTGTTGTTTTACTGTCTCCTCGTTGAAGTTTTGGGCTTTGTTGAGATTGACGACGATGTTGCATTGAAAAACGTTAGCATTCGGAGCATTTTAAGTTTGTTGCATGTTTGAAGCAGACGCTACTGATGTGCTCGATCCGGTACCATGACAACCATAACCACTTGACCCACACGATCCACTTCATGTGTTATCATTTGTAGTAGTGTTCGAACTTTCAGCACTGAAGGCTGTCTTTGGTGATGAAGCTTTGGAAATCATGCTTCCCCGGTAGTACAAATCCACGTTTTGTTGATAGTTTGCATTATTCACTTTGATCTACTTCTTGATCTCCAGTTCGTGCCCTTCCAGCTTCTCTATCAACCAATTGAGTGTTATATCCTTCATGGGCTTTGTGTTCTTTAGCACTATTGCGAAATAATGCCAATTGTGTTCGTTTGGTAATGCTTCGAACAACTTATCAACTATCTCCTCTTGATCCTTTACAATACCAAATCTTTCTAATTCTACTTTCAAGTGGCAAAACCTTTCTATCATCTGACGAACAGTTTCGTTTTTCATACAAACAAATAGATCAAACTCCTTTTTCAACAATGTTTTCTTGCTCTTAACTATCTCTTCACCTCCCGTGCACTTTTTCTCTAACGCAATCCACAATTCTTTCGCATTTTCGTAATCGATCAGGGAAATAATTTCATCCCTTATAGATTGGTGTAACAATGCAATAGCCTTTTGCTCAGCCACAAATTCTTCTTTCTTTTCATCTTGTAAATTCTCAAAATCAGTTCATGTAATCTTGTATCCGGTTTTAATACACTTCCATCTCTCAAAAGCAAACGCTCTTAACCAATTATCGAATCGTTTCGCCTAGCGGTTGTAATCTTCAATAGCTATAAGCTTAGGTGGTTTATTATATGTCCTGTAAGCATTGTCCACACTAAGCGAGTCTGAAATTGCTTTTGTCACTGTTTTTGGATTAGCATCTGAAGATGTGGCTCCGGTATTGTTGTAAGCGAATATGTCACTGAATGGGTTCAGACATTCGTCACTCATGATTGCAATTTCCTGGAAAATAATCAAACACGGTTAAACTTGATTGAATGAAAACAAACACAACTATCCGAATGACCAATCGTCCGGAAGGTCAGTTGTTCGGATGGGATTTCGTTCGGATGGCTATCCAAATGAAATGTATCGAATGGTCAAGTGTCGGATGGGTAACCTGTCGGATGGCTATCCGATCGAATGTACAATCGAAGAACAAACAGTCTCAAACTATAAACAGTAACATCTCAATCCGGTCGGATGGCTATCCGATCGGATAGGCAATGACGTTAGCACAATTCGATTGAAAATTCATGGTTTTTCATAGATTTTTATACGATTTTGTTTGAATTCAGTCTTGAAACTTTGTAGTATTGTTCTATAGTGTATCGTGCACAGTATTTGAATTTTAGGCCATTTTATCCGTGAAATCTTAGTTAATTTTGGATTTTAAGATGTTTAAGATGAGAAAAGTATGAAATAAGATGAAATCAAAGAAGTAGATGAAATATATGATGAAATCTCGAGTAGAATCGGCTGTAAATCTCTGAAATCGGTCTAATCTTTGTCAATTTGTTGTAGATCTTCTCCTAATCCGACCTCCAAGCTCTGATACCACTTGTGAGGACAGGGGTTCGGTTTGAATTGAACACACTCAGGTCAGATATGCGATCACCATGATTGTGCGGAATCCAATTATGGTGTAGGAGTAAGATCAACAACTTAGACACCGTTCAAAGCATTCATTCTCATTAAAGTTGAAGAATCGTACAAGGTTCCAGAGAAATTTTGCAAGAGCTCCGCCAGAGGTGTCAAAACAGATCATCTCAAATGAGAACCAGCATCCTCTATTTATAGGCGTGCTCCATCCGGGAGAAACCACATACCGTTCGGATGATCATCCGTTCGGATGACTGTGTCCATCCGATCGGATGGACTCCATCTGTCTGGATGGACTTTACAAAACGTTCTAACTTCGTTTCATCCCAGATTATATAAAACATATACAAAACTATACAAAGACAACAACCAGGCAAATATAGACTAAATACAGACGAAAGCTACAGATATATGCATCTACAATGCTGGTCTCGACTCCTGAAGTGTGTTGGCGGGTTTCGAGTAGTACGTCAATGGTCTCGAGTTGCAGCCCCAAGGTCTCGACTCGTAATTGCCAGCTGGAATCTTTCTAGAACTTTCACCAACTTTTGTACTACCCAATCAGATTCACAAACATGTTTTTAAGTACCGTACATTACCAAAATGGATCAAAACAAGCATTTTTCAAATATTCATCACACATTCATACAGTTCATCATACAGAGTTTTTCACATTCATCAAATATGTTCATTCAGTTTATCAGAGATTCATCAAAATAAATCTAACATTACACCTTTTTCATCAAAGCATGTCAATAGGCCTACAACACTACAACAACACATATTATGCATTTCATGGATGTGAACATGTATCTTCCTAGTCTTTATATCAAGAACAATCATGTGTGCAATCATCAAAACAACATAGATCAGTCATCATGTCACAAACTGTAACACCCCGTCCCGGAACGGGCCGACGTGTCACTATAACAGTAGTCAGATCAAAAACATAATTCCATTAATACTTAAATGTATTACAAGGCTTTACAGCTTAATGAAGGATATCTAATCCATTACAATTATTTCTACCGTCTTTTCTAAACACTCTAGCACTCTTCCATATTCCGTCCCAGCTTGTCTTGATAACCTGACGTAAAGAAGAAAACAACAACAACAAAAACGTACGTCTGAGCAAAATTTTTGATAAAGTTTTGCCCAGTGTGCGGATAGTGGAAAACAAAAGCTTATTTTATTTTGATAACCGGATGGAACTTGACGATGCAAATAACTTAATTTCATAATCATATCTTACAGATGTACCCATGAGCAAACTGAAAACGTGACAATACACAGGTAGCTACTCCTTCATACTTATCACACGAAATGGCAAGTTGGCATACCCGTTATCCATTTCCTGAAAACTTAAATCCTAGGATCGATCCATACGCCCCCTAATCTTATATGTACCACACTTGTACTTAAGAGACGCCGTGAACTGATCTCTCCATCACGGATGGAGCACATGATGTCGATGCCACAACAACATGCTCGTGGGACACTCCACGAGAAGCGATACTCAGGGTATCAGAGTACAAAGAGTCTTATTCACATAACTTATAAAACTTATTCTTATAACAAAACGGAACATATATCGGAACATGCGATAATGAGTACAACTTAACAGAAAACTATCGCATGACATGAGAGCTAAAATCAAGGTTATGATTATAATAGGAATTCAACGGACTGTCAAATGAATCGATAATCAAAGACGTGAGGATTTTTAAAAACAAGACATAGTAATTTAAAACAATTTGACTTTAGTAACATAATACTTATATATCATATTATACTTGTAACTTATTTACTTATAACTTATAAGTCTTAAGATATTTAACTGGTAACTTGTAAAATACGAATCTTTGGCGAGATTGAAAATATAAGAGTGGAACCAGTCACCAAGGTGTGGATATCAATCCTATCTTGACAATTTCGTCCCCAAAATGTGGTTTATTTAAACGAAACAAGATAAAACCTTGACTCGTTAATAAGGAACCACTAGAGTATGAATTTTGATTTATAAACAATTTACTCACAAACATGTATACTTGAAAATAATATTTTTCATAAACCATTTTCTAAATAACTGATGTAAAATAAAACCTTTTTCAAAACGTTTGTAACTTCCAACACATATTTCATAACTTAATCTTAATACGTAACTAAGGAGTTTATCCGTACGGAACTTATAACTTATTTCATAACTTAATCTTAATACGTAACATAAAATCAGAAATGATATACTTATATCAAAACGACATAAATCGACAGAAAGGATTCTATCCATACGAAATTTATAACTTAGCTCATAACTTAATCTTAATACAGAATCTATAACTTATTTCATAACTTAATCTTAATACTGAATTTAAAATCAGGAATAATATACTTGTATCAAAACGACATAAATCGAGAGAAAGGATTCTATCCGTACTGAACTTATAACTTATTTCCTAACTTAATCTTAATACGGAATTTAAAATCAGGATTGACATAAATCGAAAGAAAAGAATCTATCCGTACCCAACGGACATAAATCGAAAGAAAGGAATTCTATCCGTACTGAACTTATAACTTATACCTTAAATCTTAATACGGAATTTAAAATCAGGAATCTTATATTCAAACGACGTAAATCGAAAGAAAGGAATTCTATCTGTACTGAACTTATAACTTATACCTTAAATCTTAATACGGAATTTAAAATCAGGAATCTTATATTCAAACGACGTAAATCGAAAGAAAGGAATTCTATCTGTACGGAACTTATAACTTATTTCCTAACTTAATATTAATACGGATCTATTCGTACAAAACTTATAACTTAATCTTAATACAGAACTTAAAATCAGAAATGATATACTTAAATTCAAACGACGTAAATTAAAGGAAAGGAATCTATCCGTACCCAACGGACATAAATCGAACGAAAGGATTCTATACGTACCTAACTGACATAATTCAAAAGAAAGGATTCTATCCTTACGGAATTTATGACTTATAACTTAATCTTAATACGGAATTTTAAACTCAAGAGTGATATACTTATATCCAATTGATGTAAATCGAAATACAGGAGTCTATCCGTACCTTAAAATCTCCAGGTGATGCTATCTTGTTTTCAATTGTAGATTTATACGGGCAGAGTTTAGCCTATTGATTATCCTCTTAACCTAATTTGCACACAAACTAGGTAAGTAACTTAATACAGCATTTACGATAACTCACGAGATTAAAATCCTCACAACGAATGACAAAGTGCGATACTTAAACATCCATCGGATTCACAATTAATGACAAAGTGAAATCACTTAAACATCCATCGGATTCACAACGAATGACAAAGTGTAAACACTTAAACATCCATCGGAATCACAATTAATGACAAAGTGAAATTACTTAAACATCTATCGGAATCACGACTAATGACAAAGCATAAACCCAATTTGAGTAGCACTTAAACATCCATTGGATTGATTTCAATCAATCGGACATTGAATCGTATCAGCGATCGAGTTAATACCCTGTTCTGCAGCACCCCGCTATACTAATTAGTGTTTCGTGTGTGTTTTGAGAGTAAACAGACGATAACTCCGTGTAGAATTGGAATTTCTTCGTCGTTTTTGTGCCCAGATTCAAGTGCCAATGTCCTGTATTTATAGTCGAATTTTGACCCTTAGGCGGCCCGCGTGAGATTTAAGCTAACTTGAGGCGGCCCGCGAGAGAACTTATTTTATGTATAGGGTTGCCACGTGTGGGACTAGGCTAGCTGAGTCGACGAAATCATTAAATTCAACTTCGTCCGCAAGTTATGAAGATAATCGTCAAGTAGGTAATACCCCCCCTGAGTTTTAGGGGCCCTAATCCTGATTCTGATTTTTCTAAAAGTTTTAGGGTTTGCGTAGAATCACTTGGGTGTCTTAATTAGGGTTTCCTATTGGACTATAAATCATAAGAAATAATAGTTTTTAATGAGGGTTGTTACATTTTGTGTTTTAAAATTTTCGGGTGTTACACAAACAGCCGTGCATATCATTCAGTTTACATCTTATTGTGACAACTGTGTTCTGTACAATGTAAAACAATGTTGATTATCAATAAAACAATGTGCTTTGGTGTTATTATATGTGTTTTGGTGTTATTATGTGTGTATTTGTTTTTGATGATTTTACAATTTGATTCGATTCCGATTTCAGGCTTTAAATCGCTTTCTGGAAGGTTATACGTAAACTGGTGCGTAAACACAGTCAGTGTGACGCGACAAACACTCCGGAATAGTGACATAGGCTTAACATACCTTAAATAACCTCCACATAACTTAAAAATAAGTTTTGGATGGCCTGGTGTGTTGAAATCAAGTTTGTTCGATCACAAGGACTAATTGTGTCAAACTGTGACACTATATCGATTTGTATAGTAACAAAATTCTGGAACTTGATCATAAGTTAAACATACCCTAAATATCCTTTACATAGCTTAGAAATAGGCTTTGAGGGGTTCGGTATGCTAAAACAAACTTTATTGGTCATTCAAGGACTAAAAGCGTCAAAAAGTGCATAAGTTTGCATTTTCGCGCATGTCTCACGTTCTGAATATATCCGTACATCCAAAAATTTATGTAATCATTAAAATATTTTATTTTAGTGATTGGCATGATAAAATTCCATTCGTCGCTTGATTTGGATCATTTTTGCGTTCGTTACGACTTCCGACTTAATTAGCCGAACAACACAACCGTACGACCAAACGAGCCGACATCCGAAATGTTTTTTTAGCACATTTTAAGTTCCCTATACTTTAACTTCATTTTAGAGCTTTGAAATGGGGTTAATGGGGCTAAAACGTGTCAAAAATGAATCGAAAATCAAGTTTCTCAAGTGCAGGGACTAAATTGTCAATTTCTGAAACTTGCTGACCTGCAGGGTCCTTACAGACCGTATGCACTTCTCCTTACAGTCCGTAAGCAGGTACCAAATAGCAGAAAATTGTTTCCAGCTTGTTCCAGCTGTTACACACATTTGCACATGGTTTTGTGGTTGCTATGGGCTGGTTTGTGTGATGAACAAGTCCCCCAATCATTCCCTAACACTTGTATGCTTAGATCTTTCCCTCCTTACCAAGAAATGATCCTAACGGTTTGCGAAAACTATAAATAGCCCACCCCACTTCACTCCCAAACCACATTTGATCTGATTTTCATTCTCTAAATTGAAGTCTTGCACTTCATACCTGAGAATAAATTGGATCAAACCTTCTTGGACCCTTTGTAAGTCCTCTTTCGTTCTTTTATGCGTTTTTAGCTTAAAAGTCAAACTGAGTTTGACTTTCAGCTTTGACCAGTCAATGGTCAACACAAAGTTCATTTGAACTTTGCAATGTGAGCATAATCACGATGGTTATAGTCCCTTGTGACTCTACCTACTGATTACCACGTTGACTAGGCGTAGTGACGAGTCGTAGTTTCGGCCAAAATGCGCATTTGTGCGTATTTTGTAACCAAACTACTCTTGGGTATCAATACCGTTTGTTTTGATACCAAAACCTGTTTTCTAACTTAACTAAACATGTTTTAGCATGTTTAGCTCGTCACTTTTAGTTTAGTGCTTGTGTAGAGTCGTAAGTCAAGCGGACTAAACACCCGCTTAGACTTTCGAACTCAACCCGTTTGGTCGATCATTAGGATCCGACCAAGCATGTTTAGTGACCATAGTTGCATAGGGAATAACCTTCCAAGGTTATACCTTATGGTCACTTAGGTTTAATTAGTTGTATGATAGGTAGTTTATATGCCTTAGGTAAATGACCAAAATGCCCTTTTTATGCGTAATTGATAATTAAGCATATGTAACATAAACTTTTGTGACATAACCGATTATGCAACATATTTAAACATGTTTAGGCATATAATACTTGTCATAGGACTAGTTAGACGTCTCGAACGCACTTATGCACGCATGACACGTTAAAGTAGCGTAAGCTACCTTAATGGGTCGTAACGGGTCGAAAGCACTTAGGTTACGTTCCGATCTAAAATGTAGACTTTGTTAAACCATATCACATGAGTTCCAACACTCATTTGGTCTACAAGACCTCATTCTATCCGATCTCCCGATTGAGGTGTCAATTTATTTACTAGTGATTCGATTACTAGGTGCTGCTTGATTTCTCTGGTTTACTTGAGTTTGTTGAAGTTCTATTGATTGAGGATACTTTGCACTTCATGTGAGTACATAGTTCCCCTATTTTGTTGTTTTCAATTGTTTTGGGGTGATTCATATGTATCAAAACGATTTTCGATATTTTAACGATGGTTTCAAAAACGATTAAGATGGATTATACTAAACTAATAACGATTTTGATAATGTGAACGAACTTGTTGGTTGTAGTTACATAACGAATGACATTCATTAGCATTGATCAAGCCGACCAGTATTAGGTTATGGTGCCATAGGATCTGACAAATCCCGTTATCATACTGCACCCATGGTTATGTGTGGGTTAGGTGGGTAATGACTGAATCTGATTGTTAACTTACCCTTTGGTGGTTTGTTAATGCAAGAAGCGAAATAGTCGAGTCACGAAGGTTTGAATGTTATTAGCGAGACGACCAAAAATAGTTTTCACAATTAAAATGAGGATGATTTAAACGACTTAAACGAGTTAAACGATTTGGAAACGATTTAAACGAGTTAACGATTTGGAAACAATTTGAACAAGATTAAACGAATTGGATAAACGATTGGTTTTTGGTTAAGTGTTTAGATAATGGGACGGGTGTAATATGGTGAAAACATGGTAGATACGCTGCTGGTACTTCTTATATATAAGTGTTTTCAACATATTACATACCGTGGCGTTATTTAGTTCACTTGGGTAAACGATTTTGAAACGATGTCACATAACGATGTTTTCGAAAGGATATAAACCATATGAGATTTATTAAACGAGTTAATACGAATTGTTTTACAATTTGGTTTACTAAAACAAATGTTTTTGGGTTAAGAATCATGGCTACGAGGTTTTATAAATTATAACCCGCTTGATTTGAGTTGGTTAATTTCGTTGCAATATTACACTCTTTTCAAAACAAGGTTTTTAATAAGGTATTGCAACATGTAAACTAGCCATGAATCCGACACACTTATAAAACCTATGTGCTCGCCAGCATTTCTTTGCTGACTTTGTTTTTACATATGTTTCAGGTGATGTTGCTTGATGTTGATTGCTAGGATGCATGAGTCACATAGGATCTGGACAAGGCCTTAGTGACATAATAACAATATTAGTCGATATGTAACTTGTTGGTTTTGGTTTTAAGACGATGTTAATGTAAATATTCTAATAAAACGAAAAAAAATTTATCCATGGTTGTGAAACAATAATTCTGCCACGACACTCCCTGACGTTTCCGCCACGGTTTGTTGTTTTAACGTGGTCGGGGTGTGACAGAAGAGTTGGTATCAGAGCCAATGGTTATAGGGAATTAGGTTATTAGTAATGCTTTGACCTAGACTATAACTTTTAGGACCCCAACGCAAGTTTTCTGCGTTTAGATTTTAAAAGAAAAACCGTCACCTACCCTTAGGTGATAACCACAACGAGAACAAAAATTTCGAATCTGCTTCGAAAATTAATCATCCGTTCTAGGATGATTGATTACTAGGTTTTGAACCCTTCCAGTTTGACTCGTATTTTGCTTAGTGCCTTTTGAGTTTTCAAAATCTTGTCAAAGTTTGGGTCTAAATAATGTGAACACGTGCAAACTGGAAGAGTGAATGCATGTACCCTGAGTTTTCTCTCTAAGGCTAGAGTGTTCGTACAAATCCACATAATCGGACCTGTCACTCTTACCTGGGAACTCTTGGGATGAGTGTTCACTTATAGGCGAGCATGTCTTCACGATACATTATTTTGATTCATTTACTTTGATTAGTCACTGCGTGTCGTTTGTTTGTTCGAGGTAACGAAAAAATGATCGCCTTCCTTGTGTTTTGTCGATACCTCTTTTGTTTTTCCTAATTATCAACCTCACTCGTTTCTCATATTTCCTTGTTAGACCATGCCTCCTCGACGCGATGCACAATCTTTTACCGCTGAAGAAGTCGCAGCCCTTATCGCTCAGCAAATGGTTGTTGTGCTTCCAGGCGTTGTGACCCAAATCCACAAGTTATACAACAATAATAACAACAATAATGCACAGTGTAATTTCAAGAATTTCAATTCTGCTAAGCCGTTGAAGTTTTCTGGGTCGCAAGGAGCAACTGCGCTCCTTTAATGGTTCGAGAGTATCGAGAGCACATTCATACATGTGTAGTGTCCGAAAGGGCGTAAGGTTGAATTTGCATCAAGTGTGTTTCAGAAACGTGCTCTTACGTGGTGGAACGGAGTGATGCGTGATAGGGGTGCCGAAGTGGCATTAGCACAAACATGGGAAGAGCTTCGAGCTCTCATGATGAAAGAGTTTTGTCCCCGTCATGAAGTTTGAGCATTGGAATGAGAGTTTGACGATCTGAAACAAGATGGGGGTAAACACCGTGCATATACGGATTGTTTTGAGAAGCTCAGTCTGTTGTGTCCCACTATGGTTACCCCACTGGAGAAAGCTATAGAGAGGTATATCGATGGTTTACCCGATTCCATACAGGATATTGTGACTGGCATTAATCCTACTACTGTTCGTCACGCGATCGAGTTGTCTGCTACCCTGACTGAGTCTCAGGTCAGGAAGGGTAAACTTACCCGCAAGGGTGATAAGAAAAAGTCAACCGGTTCTGTTAAAGGCAAGGATAAGGGTAAGGATAAGAAAGGTGAGTCGTCGAAGAAGTCAAGAAAGCGAAAGGGTGCTCAGAATTTTGCAGTAACAGCTCAGAACCCACCAGCTCAACCTCCTGCGAAGAAAGCATATATTGGTACCGCACCTCATTGTGCTCCCTGCAACGGTCATCATGTTGCACAACAAGCTTGTGAGCAATGCACAACATGTGGTAGACTTGGACATTTGGCCAACATTTGTCGTTTGGGACAGAATCAGGTTGCCCAGGTTCAAGCTCCGGTTCAGGGGAATGCTGCGAGATTCCCACCGGGTTCATGTTTCAATTGTGGAGAGTTTGGTCACTTCCGCAACAATTGTCCGAGGTTGGTGAATGCAAATGCGAATCCAAACGCAAATGTCAATGCGAATGCGAATGCGAATGTGAATCCCGCTCGCGGACGAGCGTACAACTTGAATGCCAACGAAGCGAGGGCTGACAACGAGGTGGTCAATGGTACGTTTCTTGTTAACAATTGACCTGCATCTATTCTTTTTTATTCTGGTGCCGATAGAAGTTTTGTTTCGTTATCTTTTGAGCCTTTACTTGCGATACCTAGAACTAAACTGAGGAAACCCTAATCTGTCAAAGTTGCTACTGGTAAACCTCTTGTTCTCGATTCTGTTATTCGTGATTGTCAGTTAAACCTTGATAACCATCTTTTTCCTATTGAGCTCACACCGATGCAACTTGGGAGTTTCGATATTATCGTGGGGAAGGATTGGTTAACCAAACATCATGTTGAGGTGGTTTGTTTCGATAAGATTGTTCGTATTCCTCTTCCGTCTGGCGATGTTCTGGAAGTTCGTGGCGAGAAACCATCTGGTGGATTGAATCTTATGTCGTGTACGAAAGCCCAAAGTTATTTGAGAAAAGGATATGTTGCTTTTCTGGCACATGTCACCGAGGAGAATGGTAAGAGCAAGAGTATTCAGGATATTCCGATTATTCAGGATTATCCAGAGGTGTTTCCCGATGAACTGCCTGGTTTGCCTCCAGTTCATCAAGTCGAGTTTCATATTGACCTTGCACCGTCGGAGATGCAAGAGTTATCGAACCAACTTCAAGAGTTATCTGATAAAGGATTCATCCGTCCGAGCTTTTCACCATGGGGCGCTCTTGTCCTCTTTGTGAAAAAGAAAGATGGATCTTTTCGAATGTGTATTGATTATCGTGAGCTTAATAAGCTTACCATCAAGAATCGATATCCCCTACCTTGAATTGATGATCTCTTCGACCAACTGCAAGGTGCTTCATGCTTTTCCAAGATCGATCTGCGTTCTGGGTATCATCAACTTCGTGTTCTCGAAGAAGATATTCCCAAAACTGCTTTCTGCACAAGATATGGGCATTACGAGTTCACTGTCATGCCTTTTGGTTTGACGAATGCCCCAGCTATCTTTATGGACTTAATGAATAGGGTCTGTAAACCTTATTTAGACAAGTTCATCATTGTGTTCATTGATGATATTCTCATTTATTCGAAGTCTCTAGCCGATCACGAGCAACACCTTCGTTTGGCACTGGAACTCCTAAAGAAGGAACAACTTTTTGCTAAATTCTCCAAGTGTGAATTCTGGCTTAAAGAAGTTCAGTTTTTGGGCCATATAGTCAACGAGCAGGGTATTCATGTGGATCCATCCAAGATTGTTGCTATTAAAGATTGGAATACGCCGACGACACCTACATAGATTTGATCTTTTCTTGGTCTTGCTGGATATTATCGACGGTTTATTTCTAATTTCTCGAAGATCGCGGTTCCACTCACTGCTTTGACTCAGAAGAATAAGCCTTTTGAGTGGGGACCCAAGCAAGAAGAAGCGTTCCAAACGCTAAAATAGAAGTTATGAGATGCTCCTATTCTATCTTTACCCGATGGAAATGATGATTTCGTTGTCTATTGTGACGCGTCGAATCTAGGACTTGGTTGCGTTCTTATGCAACGAGGTAAAGTCGTAGCTTATGCGTCAAGACAGCTGAAAGTTCATGAAAAGAACTGTACGACTCATGATCTTGAGTTGGGTGCTGTGGTTTTTGCTCTTAAAATCTGGAGACACTGCCTCTATGGAACGAAGTGTGTGGTTTTCACAGACCACAAAAGTCTCCAGCATATTCTTAATCAGAAGGAGTTGAACATGAGGCAACGACGATGGGTTGAACTCTTAAACGATTACGACTGCGAGATTCGCTACCATCCTGGTAAAGCAAATGTCGTGGCCGATGCGCTTAGTCGAAAAGAGCAAGTCAAGCTTCATTCTGTTCGAACTATATCTGATATTCAATCTCGTGTCCTTCAAACTCAACGATCTTGTGTGATCAAAGGCTTATTGAAAAATGAGCTACCGCTTCAACTTGAGCTTAAACTCGAAAGGAAAGACGATGGTTTACTCTACTTCAAGGATCGTTTGTGGGTTCCGAAACAAGACGATCTTCGCACCCTAGTGATGGACGAATCACATAAGTCTCGATATTCTATCCATCCTGGTGCTGATAAAATGTACAAGGATCTTCATACTCAGTATTGGTGGCCTGGTATGAAGAAGGATGTTGCCTTGTATGTATCGAAATGCCTAACTTGTCTCAAAGTCAAGGCTGAACATCAACGACCTTCTGGTTTGCTTGTGCAACCAGAAATACCGGTTTGGAAGTGGGAGAACATTGCTATGGATCTCATCACAAAGTTACCGCGTACATCTAAAGGTCATGATGCTATTTGGGTTGTTATCGATCGACTAACGAAATCAGCTCATTTTATTCTGATTCGCGAGGATCTATCTGCTGATAAACTTGCAAAGATTTATGTTGATAAGATTGTATCACGACATGGTGTCCCTTTGGATATCATTTCCGATCGTGATGCTTGGTTTTCATCTCATTTCTGGAAGACCATGCAATCTGCTTTGGGAACCCAACTAAATCTAAGCACTGCTTATCATCCCCAAACAGATGGTCAATCCAAGAGGACGATTCAAACGTTGGAGGTTATGCTTAGAGCATGCGTGATAGACTTTGGTGGTAATTGGGATTCTTATCTTCCATTGATCGATTTCTCTTACAAGAATAGTTATCATGCTAGTATTAATATGGCACCATTTGAAGCTCTCTACGGTCGAAAATGTCGTTCACCTGTCTGTTGGAATGAGATCGGTGAAGCTCAGCTTACTGGACCTGAGCTCATTCTAGAAACAACAGACAAAATCAAGAAAATTCGCGATAATCTTGTGACAGCTCGAAGCCGTCAAAAGAGTTACGCAGATATGCGACGCAAGCCCTTAGAATTTCAAGTCGGCGACCGTGTCCTACTCAAGGTGTCACCTTGGATGGGAGTGGTGAGATTTGGAAAGAAAGGAAAATTTGCACCACGATATGTTGGACCATTTAAGATTGTGGAAAGGATTGGGAAGGTTGCCTATCGACTAGAGCTACCTCTAGAGCTTGGAAATATTCATCCGACTTTTCACGTGTCCAATTTTTGAAAGTGTTTAGCTGATGCAGATCTTCACATTCCTCTCGACGAAATCCAAATCGATGAAACGATGCACTTTGTCGAAAAACCTGTGGAGATGGTGGACCATACATTCAAACAATTGAAGAACAAACAGATTCGATTGGTCAAAGTTCGCTGGGAATCCAAACGTTGCCCAGAGTTAACTTGGGAACGCGAGGACCAGATGAAGACGATATATCTGCATTTGTTTTCACAAGTTTCCTCTAAATAAAATTTCGGGACGAAATTTCCTAAAGTAGGGGAGACTGTGACAACTGTGTTATGTAATCAATGTAAAACAATGTTGATTATCAATAAAACAATGTGCTTTGGTGTTATTATATTTTTTTTGGTGTTATTATGTGTGTATTTGTGTTTGATGATTTTACAATTTAATTCGATTCCGATTTCAAGCTTTAAATCGCTTTCTGGAAGGTTATACGCAAACTGGTGTGTAAACGCAGTTAGTATGATGCGACAAACACTCCAGAATAGTGACATAGGCTTAACATAGCTTAAATGACCTCCACATAACTTAGAAATAAGTTTTGGATGGCCTGGTGTGTTGAAATCAAGTTTGTTCGATCACAGAGACTAATTGTGTCAAACTATGAAACTATATCGATTTGTATAGTAAGGAACATTCCGGAACTTGATCATAAGTTAAACATACCCTAAATATCCTTTACATAGCTTAGAAATAGGCTTTGAGGGGTTCGGTATGCCAAAACAAACTTTATTGGTCATTCAGGGACTAAAAGAGTCAAAAAGTGCATAAGTTTGCATTTTCGCGCATATCTCACGTTCCGAATATATCCGGACATCCAAAAATTTATGTAATCATTAAAATATTTTATTTTAGTGAATGGCATGATAAAATTCCATTCGTCGCTTGATTTGGATCGTTTTTGCGTTCGTTACGACTTCCGTCGTAATTAGCCGAACAACACAACCGTATGACCAAACGAGCCAACATCCGAAATGTTTTTGAGCACATTTTAAGTTCCCTATACTTTAATTTCATTTTAGAGCTTTGAAATAGGCTTAACGGGGCTAAAACGTGTCAAAAATGCATCGAAAATCAAGTTTCTCAAGTGCATGGACTAAATTGTCAATTTCTGAAACTTGCTGACCTGCAGGGTCTTTACGGACCGTATGCACTTCTCCTTACGGTCCGTAAGCAGGTACCAGTTAGTAGAAACTTGTTTCCAGCTTGTTCCAGCTGTTACACACATTTGCACATGGTTTTGTCGTTGCTATGGGTTGTTTTGTGTGATCAACAAGTCCCCCAATCATTCCCTAACACTTGTATGGCTTAGATCTTTCCCTCCTTACCAAGAAATGATCCTAACGGTTTGTGAAAACTATAAATAGCCCACCCCACTTCACTCCCAAACCACATTTGATCTGATTTTCATTCTCTAAGTTGAAGTCTTGCACTTCATACCTGAGAATAAATTGGATAAAACCTTCTTGGACCCTTTGTAAGTCCTCTTTCGTTCTTTTATGCGTTTTTAGCTTAAAAGTCAAACTGAGTTTGACTTTCAGCTTTGACCAGTCAATGGTCAACACAAAGTTCATTTGAACTTTTCAACGTGAGCGTAATCACGATGGTTATAGTCCCTTGTGACTATACCTACTTGACTAGTCGTAGTTTCGGCCAAAATGCGCATTTGTGCGTATTTTTAACCAAACTACTCTTGGGTATCAAAACCGTTTGTTTTGATACCAAAACCTGTTTTCTAACTTAACTAAACATGTTTTAGCATGTTTAGCTCGTCACTTTTAGTTTAGTGCTTGTGTAGAGTCGTAAGTCAAGCGGACTAAACACCCGCTTAGACTTTCGAACTCGACCCGTTTGGTCGATCATTAGGATCCGACCATAGTTGCATAGGGAATAACCTTCCAAGGTTATACCTTATGGTCACTTAGGTTTAATTAGTTGTATGATAGGTAGTTTATATGCCTTAGGTAAATGACCAAAATGCCCTTTTCATGCATAATTGATAATTAAGCATATGTAACATAAACTTTTGTCACGTAACCGATTATGCAACATATCTAAACATGTTTAGGCATATAATACTTGTTATAGGACTAGTTAAACGTCTCGAACGTGCTTATGCACGCACGACGCGTTAAAGTAGCGTAAGCTACCTTAATGGGTCGTAACGGGTCGAAAGCACTTAGGTTAGGTTCCGATCTAGAACGCAGACTTTGTTAAACCATATCACATGAGTTCCAACACTCATTTGGTCTACAAGACCTCATTCTATCCGATCTCCCGATTGAGGTGTCAATTTATTTACTAGTGATTCGATTACTAGGTGCTGCTTGATTTCTCTAGTTTACTTGAGTTTGTTGAAGTTCTATTAATTGAGGATACTTTGCACTTCATGTGAGTACATAGTTCCCCTATTTTACTGTTTTCAATTGTTTTGGGGTGATTCATATGTATCAAAATGATTTTCGATATTTTAACGATGGTTTAAAAAACGATTAAGATGGTTTATACTAAACTAATAACGATTTCGATAATGTGAACAAACTTGTTGGTTGTAGTTACATAACGAATGACATTCATTAGCATTGATCAAGCCGACCAGTATTAGGTTATGGTACCAAAGGATTTGACAAATCCCGTTATCATACTGCACCCATGGTTATGTGTGGGTTAGGTGGGTAATGACTGAATCTGATTGTTAACTTACCCTTTGGTGATTTGTTAATGCGAGAAGCGAGATAGTCGAGTCACGAAGGTTTGAATGTTATTAGCGAGATGACCAAAAATAGTTTTCACAATTAAAATGAGGATGATTTAAACGACTTAAACGAGTTAAACGATTTGGAAACGATTTAAACGAGTTAACGATTTGGAAACGATTTGAACAAGATTAAACGAATTGGATAAACGATTGGTTTTTGGTTAAGTGTTTAGATAACGGGACGGGTGTAATATCGTGAAAACATGGTAGATACGCCGCTGGTACTTCTTATATATAAGTGTTTTCAACATATTACATACCGTGGCGTTATTTAGTTCACTTGGGTAAACGATTTTGAAACGATGTCATATAACGATGTTTTCGAAAGGATATAAACCATACAAGATTTATTAAACGAGTTAATACGAAATGTTTTACAATTTGGTTTACTAAAACAAATGTTTTTGGGTTAAGAATCTTGGCTACGAGGTTTTATAAATTATAACCCGCTTGATTTGAGTTGGTTAATTTGTTGCAATATTACACTCTTTTCAATACAAGGTTTTTAATAAGGTATTGCAACATGTAAACTAGCCACGAATCCGACACTCTTATAAAACCTATGTGCTCGCCAGCATTTCTTTGCTGACTTTGTTTTTACATATGTTTCAGGTGATGTTGATTGCTAGGATGCATGAGTCACATAAGATCTGGACGAGGCCTTAGTGACATAATAACAATATTAGTCGATATGTAACTTGTTCGTTTTGGTTTTAAGACGATGTTAATGTAAATTGTCGGATCGGTTCCGTGATCCTAAACAGTCAGTAAAGGCAATTCATCGTCATTTACAGAGGCTGAATCAAAGTAAACAACGTCACAACAGCTTGTTCCTTTTAATCTTCTTATATTACTAATTTGTAGAGCTATTACATTCAAATCTTGACAAGAATCCGGCAGCACCTCAGCTCACACACAATCAGATCCGTTTCAAATGAAACTAGCACAACCCTATTTATAGATGTAGGTGATCCGTTTGAGGGTGACACAGCCATGTTCAAACGGACAGCCATGTTCAAACGGACAGCCATGTTCAAACGGACAGCCATGTTCAAATGGACAGCCATGTTCAAACGGAATTACTTCCTAAAACTTAATCAAACCCTAATTCAATCCTTTTTGTGCACTCAGTTAACCTATCTAGACATAAGACTCGATTAAGACGTAGTCAGCAGACATTCAGTGCACCAACAGACTCCCCCTTGGATGTTGACGAAGTCTTTGGCTTCGAGTCTTTACTCTTTGTCTCTTTCCAATTTATCTAATAATGCAATCATCCTATCAATCTTTATCTTCTTTGATCAGCTTCTATCTTCGAATGTTGTACCAGGATCTATCTCTGGCTCTCTCTTTCTTCAGGTTCCCCCTTTCGTCAAGCTTCTGTGCTTTTAGGGATCGTCACCTTGCTTTTCGGTTTACAAGCTCCCCTTGCTTTGAGCTCGTCTTCAGACTCCCCCTTAGACTTAGCTTCTGGGATCGTAGTCTGGACTCTTACCTGCAATCACTCATACATTCATAAGTAACAACATTTTAAACTTCCAGTAACAGTAACCTGGCAATTCAATTTTCTAAAACACTCTTCCTATCAACAATCTTTACAGATTTGGCAATGTTAAGTATCCAAAATCCCTCACAGTTAATCATTCAAATTAATGAACTTGTTTTATTTTCAGAAACACGTTTAGTATACTTAGATTTTGAAACTCAGCATCTTAGACATCAGTTGTCGAAAATAAAGCAGAATCAAAAATCTTTTTGTATTTTCTGAAAATATAAAGCAATAACGAAATATGTACAAACATATTCACAGACACTATTTTTGTTTGAGTTTGCGTTAGAGGATCATATCAGTTTTTGACAAGTCACAAGTACCGTTGAGCTTAGTTACACATTAAGTATTAAACAATTCACTTAGATTGTCGATATACTGATCCACTTAAATTTTCACAGAAAGTTCAACTGATTCAGGATACGAATTAGGTGTTTTAAGACCTTAAACTCATTCACGTGTCCCACCTCTTGAATATACTCCCGTATCCAGATCCCAATATTCAGTCTTACAGGTGAGTGTACCTAGATGATATCTGTAAGGGGTTAGATGCGAGGGCCGTGAGAGCTCAGGTCGATACTTCCGTATACGCAGAGAGATGACGGCTTCGTCTTTTCGGTGTGTCCCCTTTAGAGGATCTTTTCTTCAACAGCAATGATTATCAATTTTATTGTTTCATCATTTTTGCTGAGGGCGGCGCTATGTTTCAAGCAAGCAGAAAGTATTATACGGGGACTAGGCCATTGCTTCCGCAAAATCAGAAGTCCCGGGATAATACCCCAGATATCACTAAGCATAAAGACCTAGTATCTCAGAAAGAGGGGTCCTTCAAACGAGATTTCAGGGGTTACCTATATATCCAAGTAGTGTTCCCCATGAAATGAGCAAGTTTGAATTTATGTTTATATCCCGAAAAAGTTTACTAAATGTATAAAAACCTATCGGCATATCATCAGTGAGACTGTTTAACGCTATTTAATCATTACATTTCTTTAGCATACTGTAACTGTCTACTAATGTACTATCATTTCCTCTTCCTCTTTTTACGCAAAAACTCAATTTTTGAATTTTATCATGTTTTTGGCTTTTTCAAATTTTCAAATGTTTTTGTATTTTCTGACAATTTTTCTCCCCCTAAAATGCAAAACCATTTAAAAGAAAATTTGACAACACGATGCTGATAGCTTTGGCTCGCCATCCATTTTCTGCTAACTATGCTCTGTTTTACAAAAAAAAACTAATATAAAGTACCCCCATGATTTACAACCCATTGATTTTCGACAGTTTGAAAACCGTTTTTCAATCTTGTGAAAGTAATCATGTTTGTTCAGCCGTGAGGGTTTCGGCGTATTCAATCAACATTTTTTTTTGTGTACAGAAAACAATAAACTCCCTGTTCAACCAAACCAGGGTTCAGCAACCTCTTCCTGTGCCAGGCTGCCCCAACTTTCATTCTCACAATCTTCGGTTTTGTTGAGCACCTGCACATTCAAAGCATTCAATTACTTGAGCAATTTAGCCCAGGTCTGTTGGACCTTAGGCATTTCAACACAATATTCATCATTTAGCTTCGGAAAATCTTTCTCATCAAAAACTTTTTCAACTTTGATTTCATCTTTTTCATCTTTTACCAAAATTACTTGTTTCTTAGCACTCCATTTTTTACCTTTAGGAGTACCTCTTTTGTAAAAATGTGAATCTTTTTGAACATTTTGTGTTTGATCAACAACTTTTGGTTTCCAAAACTCTTTGGGTTTTCTCATATCAACGGATTTTTGCCAACTTTGCGTTGTTCTAAATCTGGGTGTGTGAAAAATTTGTGTTTGTCTTGAATCAGACCTAGTCTGTTTTGGTTTCCAAATTTGATTTGAAGCAAACTTGTTTGTGTTGTACCTCCAAGTTTGTTTTGAATCGAATCTGGCTGACCTTTGTTTCACACCCTCATATTTTTGTTTCTCAACATTTTCAAGCTTCTTTATGTCAACATCCACAGGTTTCAGATTCGGACACTTTCGTGCAAGATGTCCTAATTGATCACACTTAAAACATGTTCTTTTTGAAACATCTTTAACCTGTGGTTGTTGCCTTTTCTTTTGAGCACAAAACTCTTCATTATACTGTTGTCTAAATTTGAGTTTTTCCTCTTCTTCAAAACTTTTTCCTTGAACAAAACTCATTTTTGCCTGAGAATTTGGCACTTCATTTTTCTTCCAAATTTGTTTCCTTTTATAACCCAACCCAGCCTTCATGTTTTTCTTTTTGAAACCAGGTTTGTTATAAAAAGTTTTGTGATTTTTACCAGCAAACTTTGAAATTTCCGATTTTTCAATCTCAATCATTTTGAAAACTTTATCAACCTTTTCTGAAATCACATTCTGAATCGGGAATACAACATCTAAGAATAATTTGTCTGATCCAATCATGGTGTAAACCAATCCTTTTGAATCATCATTCAAATTTTTCTCGAATTTTGTCTGTTTGAGATAGCCATCATGAAAATTTCCCTCATTTTCATCATGTGATTCAGACTTACCTTTGTTTGACTCATCTTTCAGAACGCTTTCAACAACCTTACTTACCACCTCTGAATCATTAGCTTCATCAGATTTGGAGTAAGTCACATCGATACTTTCAGGTAATTGGTCAACAATATTCAGACCTTTTGCCACCTATTCCTCATCATAAAAAGTATAATTGTTTCTCAATGGTGGTGGTACCTGATGAAATTCTGAACCAATACCTTTTTTGTTCTTGTCAGTATCTTTGTCATCCGGTGTGATGTTGAAAATGCGTTCGAGAATGTACGAAGAATTATGATAACTTTGAAGTTTGGTAACAATCTTTTCTTTTTCAGCCAGAATTTGTTTGAGATTAGCAATTTCATCAACACACTTGTTTAATTCAAGTTGCTTTCCTTTAAACTGTGTCTTATACATTTCTTTAGTGACTAAAGTTTCAGACAATCTTTGGTCAAAACATTTGACTTGGCTCTTCAAAGTATCATAAGCCTCTTGTACTCTCTGACTCGACCACTTTAAAGAATCATATTCTTTTTTAAAATCTTGAAATTTAGTTTCTTTTT
This sequence comes from Helianthus tuberosus, assembly GCA_030545235.1. Taxonomy (NCBI): domain Eukaryota; kingdom Viridiplantae; phylum Streptophyta; class Magnoliopsida; order Asterales; family Asteraceae; genus Helianthus; species Helianthus tuberosus. Next base: position 82,356,288 of record CM060389.1, read on the forward strand.
CAACACAACCAACACATTTTGTTGTACACATTTGTTTATACACATCATTTTCTTTTTCAAGATCTTGACACTTCTGTGTCAATTTTTCAACTTTTAGTTTCAAAATTTCTTCTTTTTCAATCATTTCTTTACATTTTATTTTGAAAATATTTTCAAGTTTGCTTGTTTCAATATCTTTTATTTTGATTGTTTCATCTTTTTCAATACAGGCTTTGCACATTTCTATGCAATTCCTGCATTTATTCTCATTTTTATCAACAAATCTCAACACTTGATAGATCAGAAGATTCATTTACCTCTGTCTCTTTCAGCACCGGTTCTTTTGTCTGATCTTCCTCTTTGTTCTCTTCTTTTTCTTCTTTCTGTTCTTCTTCAATCTTCTGCTCTTTCTCAGCAGCAAGCTTTGCAATACTCTTTACTTCCTCTACCATCTTTTTCAACTCTTCTTCTTTTCTCTTCTTCATTTCTACCACCTTTGGTAGACTCGCTTCGCAAACTTCTTTGATTTTGTTCACCAAATCTGGCCAATATTCTTTTTCAGATAACCTTCTTGTGTTGAAAGTAGCCTGACTTGGAAGCAAATTTGTTACAGCTTCAAAATCCACCTTTGATGGGTCAACAACTGGATTACCCCGTGGATCCATGTAACATTCCAATTCGTTATTCCATCTTTTGTTTCTCTGGGCTTCTTTGAATGGTTCTCTGAATTTTTCAATTTCCCATCTCGCATAATCTCTTCTCCACCATTTATCATGATCAAAAACTTCTTCACTGATGCTCGACATCTTCAAACAATTTTTTTTTAAATTCACAACTTGTATATATTCAATCACCTGAAATATTCAACAAATACTTAGAAAGTTCTTGGTTTTAAAAAATGATAGATTCAAACGGAATCTGTTCAGGTGGAATTGTTCAAACGGTATGGTCTTTCAAACGAAATGGTTCTTCTCAAACGAAATTTGTTGTTTCGTTTGAGACAATACTAATCAAGTTTCAAACGAACCACTTTCAAACGGAACACTTTCAAACGGAACACTTTCAAACGGACCACTTTCAAACGGACCACTTTCAAACGGACCACACTTTCAAATGGATCACTTTCAAACGGAATTGTGATGTTCAAACGGAAATATCACCAATTTCAAACGAAGTGTCAATTTTCAAACTGAACAGGCTTCGTTCAAACGGATGATGTCATCATTTTACGAACAATTTCAAACGGAATAGGTGTTTTAGATCAATTTTAAGTCGAATTTTGGTCTCAAACTTTAAAGGATTAGTTAATACAGTATTATGTTTGATATGTGAGAGTTTTAGACCATTTTAACCGTGACAACTAGTTCAAATCAGAAAAGAAAGGTAGAAGTGAGAAAATCCAGGAAAATCTGATAAAATCAAGCTGCAATGGTATGAACTCCTCGTCCTGAGCTCTGATACCACTTGTCAGATCGGTTCCGTGACCCTAAACAGTCAGTAAAGGCAATTCATCGTCATTTACAGAGGCGGAATCAAAGTAAACAACGTCACAACAGCTTGTTCCTTTTAATCTTCTTATATTACTGATTTGTAGAGCTATTACATTCAAATCTTGACAAGAATCCGGCAGCACCTCAGCTCACACACAATCAGATCCGTTTCAAATGAAACTAGCACAACCCTATTTATAGATGTAGGTGATCCGTTTGAGGGTGACACAGCCATGTTCAAACGGACAGCCATGTTCAAACGGACAGCCATGTTCAAACTGAATTACTTCCTAAAACTTAATCAAACCCTAATTCAATCCTTGTTGTGCACTCAATTAACCTATCTAGACATAAGACTCGATTAAGACGTAGTAAACAGACATTCAGTGCACCAACATAAATATTCTAATAAAACGAAACTTTTTGTATCCATGGTTGTGAAACAATAATTCTGCCACGACACTCCCCGACGTTTCCGCCACGGTTTATTGTTTTAACGTGGTCGAGGTGTGACACTTATTATTCCGAAAACCAAATTGTCAAACATTTAAACTAGTAACAAATAGGCACCTTTAACACACATTATTACTAAACAATAAAACACATTAACCGGGTGGTGTCCGAATACAAAAGTGTGCGAAAACAGTTGCGGGAAGCTCCCGAGCGATGAACACTTGCTGGTTTGCGACCCACTTTCAGTGTACATATGAAGACCTAGTACGAGCTGAATACACTTGAAGATTTTGGAAGACCAATGTAGAAGAAAAACACTTTACTACTTTTGTATATTACGAACTTGTATGACTGGGGTGATGTAGCCTTGAGTCCTTTTGTTTTCTTCTATGAAACAATGTATCAAGTTATCTAATATATGAAAGCTCAATAGTTTATTTTCTTTACTACACATTGTTGCTGATATGTATGCATGTGTTACTTTTGTGGTTGCATGTTTGGATGACGTGATGATTATCTATATATTATATATATATACCTTTAATAGACAATATTTATTATTAAATATGTGTCTAATCTCCTTCAATACTTCTTATTAGAAGATAATGCCATCGAGGCGAAGTACCAACACGAACCCACTGCCGAGGACGGAAGCCAAACTGCATGAGCGCGTCTCACAGGCGATTGCGCAATACGAAGCCAACCACTCTGAGCATAGCAGTGGTATTGGAGGTTCATCAGGAAACAATCCCCCTACTGGTAATGTTAAGTCATCTATGATACATTACAATACTCTCGTATATTCTATTCGTGCTTTGACAATGCTCATTCATGGTTTGTTGTTACAAATGTTTCAGGTTGCACGTACAAGCAGTTTTTGGACTGCAAACCTCTAAACTTTGATGGCACCGGAGGTGCCGTAGCATTTGTACAATGGACCGAGAAGACAGATTCAGTTCTAAGAATGAGCAAGTGTCTTCCTGAGCAAAGGGTCACATACATTTCTGGGTTGTTTTTGGATGGGGCACTTTCATGGTGGAACCTACAGGTTCAGACTAAAGGAGAAACAGCTGCGTATACCATGAGTTGGGAAGAATTCAAGGAGCTAATGAGGAAGAAGTATTGTACGAGGGCTGAGATTCAGAAACTTGAGACTGAGTTTTTGAATTTGAAGATGGTCGGATCTGATAGTACGGGATACATACAACGTTTCCATGACTTGTCAAGGGTTGTTCCATATCTGGTGGAACCGGAGTTTAAAAGGATTTAGAGGTATATCTGGGGACTTACCCTAGAAACTCTGAGCATGGTTACTGCTTCTAAGCCCCTTCTATCAGTGAGGCGATTGACTTGGCTGTTGCCCTCACCGAGGAGGCACTTCGTTTAGGGAAGTTTTCAAAATATGTTACTAACAAGAAGCGGAAGTTTTTGAACTTTAAGAAAGGCACTCGAGCTAACAATAATGATTCCAACAAAAGGAAGGAAGTTAACCCGCCAGCCGAAGCTAAGACTGGCGCAACAACCAACAAAATCGGTGGTAAAGCTAATGCGGGCTTTTTACCCAAATGTGATAAGTGTAGATATCACCACGCAGGTCCGTGCAGAACTAATAGGTGTGACAAATGTGGCAAGATCGGGCATAGCAAGGAGACATGTTAGTCTGGTACTAGGCATGGGAATAGAAACCAGGGTGGTCATGGAAACTAGGGTGGAAATGGAAACCAGGGCGGTAATGGAAATCAAGCTGGTAACAACAATAACAATCGAGGTGGAAATGGAAATGGCAAGGGCAAAGGTTGTTACCGATGTCACGATAAGGGGCATTATCAGAAGGACTACCCAAAGGAAAATCAAGCTCGCGGGAGAGCTTTTGTTATAGGAGCTCGTGAGGCACGTCAGGACCCGAACATAGTTACGGGTACGTTTCCTATAAACCAACACTTGCATCCATTCTATTTGATACTGGCGCCGACTTTAGTTTTATATCTATAGAATTTAAGAATATACTTGATCTAGAGTTGAGTAAACTAGACGTCCCGTATTCTATAGAATTAGTGAACGGAAAACTAGTTGAAGCGGAAAAAATCATTAAGGGTTGCACACTTGAGCTTGGAGAGCGAAAATTCTCTATCGATCTCTTACCCGTCGTCTAGGGTAGTTTTGACGTTATTGTCGGAATGGATTAGTTGTCCAATAACCGAGCGGAAGTGTTTGTCATGAGAAAAAGATCCGCAACCCATTGCCAGATGAAGAACCGCTTATAAATCATGGGGAGAAGCGCGAGACACCCCTACAGATCATTAATTATATGAAGGCATAGAAGTGTCTCCGAAAAGGGTGTATAGCTTTGCTCACCCACGTAGTTGACAAGGAGACCAAGGAGCCGAGGTTAGAAGACATCCCTATCGTGAAAGAGTTTCTAGAAGTCTTTCCAGAAGACTTACATGGACTGCCTCCACAGCGATAAGTGGAGTTTCGGATTGATTTGGTGCCTGGAGCGGCACTAGTGGTGAAATCACCATATCGGTTAGCTCAGTCAGAAATGCAGGAGTTATCTACTCATCTGCAAGAGTTGTCACACCCCAAAATACGTCGCAGCGGAATATCAAACGTAGTGGTGATGGAAGCTGGTGCCCATTTCTATCTTAATGTTTGATGCATTATAGTGTTGGACGTTATTACTTATTTAAAACATAGATTTTAAACTTAACGTCCCAAAACACGACATGAACATGACATAATAAAGTTGTCTTTGATTGTAGCAACTCTCACTAAAAGTCCTATTTATTATTTTAATTAATCTAATAGGAAACCCAAATTGAGAAACCCAAGTGATTCTGCAGAAACCCTAAGATTTCCAGAACAATCAGAATCAGGATTAGGGCCCCTAAAACTCAGGGAGGGTATTTTCTAGTTACGATTATCCACAAAATAAGCTATCAAATTCGAATTTATCCATTTTGTCGACTCAGCTAGGCTAGTCCCACACGTGGCAACACTATAAGAATGAGGTGTTCCTTACGGACCATAAGGGAGAATGCTTACGGTCCGTAAGCGGTTCAAAATTGGTGTATAAATACAGAACATTGGCACTTGATTTCTGGCTCTGAAACGTCGTAGAAATTCCAATTCTACGCTGAGTTATAGTCGAAATACTACAATTAACACACACGATCACTAATTGATGCTACGATACAGGGTATTAATTCGATCGCTATTACGATTTAATGTCCGATCGATTGAAACTATCCGATAGATGTTTAAGTGCTGCTCAAATTGGGTTTATACTTTGTCATTCGTCGTGATTTCGACAGGATGTTTGAGTGTTGTCCGAAATCGGGCTATACTCTGTCATTCGTTGTGAATCCGCTGGATGTTTAAGTATCGCACTTTGTCATTTGTTGTGAGGGTTTGATCTCGTGAGTTATCGTAAAAGCTGTATTAAGTTACTTATCTAGTTTCGTGTGCAAATTAGGTTATTAAGCTTATCAGTAGGCTAAACTCTACCTCATACCAAAGTAGATGCTAATTCTCAGAAGAGTTAGAATCAGGAAGCTTGTTAAATATAAAGGAACGATTTTAAATCAATATTCATAACCCAAAAATCCTAAGTTTCTCCGTTTCTTAGAATGATCACATAACTTTGAGATTTTCTCGAAAAGTTATCATTTTTTATTATGTTGGCACGTTAATATATATGAGTCCATATATATATTTTTATGATTTTGCTACTTGAACGATTTTATTGGTGACCATTATTGTGTAAATCCGTTAACACTCTCGTTTATACGCAATATATTTACGATTTGCGCGTTGTAGTATATATACATAAATGTTCATATAACTTATCATCAACACACGCGCAATCTTGTTAACTTATCTATTTTGTCATTTTTAAAGAAATATACATAAAACATCTCATATGTATCAAATTTCATGCTTGACAAACAAGTTACACATTTAACGCGATTTTTACCGTTTCTACCGCACAAAACGCACAAATATACATGCATAATCTAAATTTCCAAAATCATGTTAAAAACTTAACATACTTTCACATTCTCATGTTTAAATCACATAACACATTTTAACACATAAGGTTTACCCAAAATTTTACCCATAATAGTGTATATTAAACAATGCGTATTTTAGCGATTCGGTAACGTTTTCGGGCGTCAGAAGTCACGTATGACTAACCAAACACCAAGTAAACTTAAAATTAGTTAAAATACTTATTTTTAAACTAAAAAAATCAGTTTACTTACTGATCTAAATCAGTTTTGTAAAAATCAAAGCCGATATTTGACAGTTTTTAACGCATAGTTTTGCGTTAAACGTTACTATAACCATCCCAACTCGAAATGACTTGATATTTTAACACAATACATTTTATTTACTGATTAAAATAATGGTTATAATCAGATTAGTGCAGTTTTTGTGTAAGTCATATAAATCATGCGATTTCACGTATTCTACAACTTTTAAAGCACCAAGTACAACATGCAAAGCTAGTAAACATCATGACAAAGTTTTATACCATTTAACACTTCAAATATTCATATTTTTAGTGTTTAGATTCTGATCATACTTTATTTTTATCAAATCATATTCAAATCATCATTTCATGTTCATCTTTCAACATGCATGTCCAAATATGTGCATCTAATGCACCCATATCATATCATCATCAACATGCATGAACTAGATCATATGTATCATGCACTTTACTCTTGTTCAAACATTCAAGAACATCATCTTTTTCATATATCATCATCTAATCATTTAACATATATGCAAGACATACACCTTCTTACATATCTAAGACTTTTAATCATCAAAATATTACATGCATGCATACTTATACATACATACACGGCTCATATATACATACACTCATATGAATCCAAACTTTTACTTTTACATGTTCATTCACATGATTAAAATCCTTTTTGAACTTTCCAAGATCACATGCACATCACTTTTCAAAATTTTATCAAACAAGATCAAACCAAAAATCATAACTCATACTCTAACATACACACATGCATGTGTACGGCCACATATACATACATATACACATCCATTTTTATTTTATTCAAAAACCCATTTGTTTTATGTTTCAAGTTTGTGATTAAAATCAAGAACAAGAGAAACTTCCATTATCATTAAGAACATCAAGAATCAAAAACAAGGTTTCTAAAATAAATTTTATACCTTTCAAGTTTCTTAGTGGGTTTTTGAATTAAAAAGATGATATGATGCTTCGTTTTTGCTTCAAACTCCATGGAATCACCTTTACACCTTCAAATATACTTGAAATCATCTTGAAATGATCTTGAATCCCCAAGAACAAAGTTGGAAATTCAAAAATAGAGAAGGAAGGGGGGTATTCGGCTGATTTACTAAGGGAGAGAGAGAGGTTGATTGTGTTGGACACTTTTCTTAGATTTTTGCAAGCTTTGAGAAAATTTGAACGACAATGTCATAAGGCACCACCCACCATAGCCAATAGGATTATGAGAGAGGAGAGAGACACTTTGCATGGCTGCCATTTCATCCTCTCTCTCTCTCTTATATATACACGGATACACACATATATATATACATATATATAATATAGAGTAAAAACTAGTATTTTACTGGATACCGGGTATTTTATCTAACGTTTTTATCCCGTTTTAGTGCGTTTTAAATTATTTTTAACACTCTATAAAAATAAACTCACCAAAATATTATTGAACAATATTTTGTTTGCCTGGACTGGCTACGTTGCCGGTATTCGCCAGTATGCGCGCTGTGCTGCGCGGTACGCGCTTAAAATCGAAAAAATAGGGATTTAAGCGTTTTTATTTATTTTTATCATTCTAAAGTAATAAACTCATCAAATTATTACTAAAATGATTATCAGTTGTCTTGACAGGCTATGTTGACAGCATTTCATTGGTACACGCTCTGCATCGCCCGGTACGCGCTTAAACTCGAAAAATAGAGTTTCTTAGCGTTTTAATTTTTTTTCCTCACGAATAAGATTAAAATTATTATTCTAATCATAACAGACTATTTTTAGGATTTTAACACTGATCGGGTGGTCACCGACGTTCGTTTCGCATTTTAACCGTTACGCGATAAGCGTTTATCTTATCGTTGCCAACATAATTTTTACCAACTCATTAAATTCCATAGATAAACATCATAATCAGTCAAATACAGCCTTTTATCTATTCACAATACGTGTTACAATTGTACGGTACGGCCTGAAAAGTCGGGTGTCACAAGAGTTACCAGATAAGGGATTCATTAGACCGAGTTTCTCAACTTGGGGAGCTCCGGTATTATTTGTTAAAAAGAAAGATGGAAGCTTTCGCATGTTCATTGACTATAGGGAGTTAAACAAGTTAACCATCAAGAACCGATATCCTTTGCCGAGAATCGACGACTTGTTCGATCAACTACAAGGTTCAAGTTATTACTCCAAGATCGATTTATGATCGGGTTACCATCAGTTAAGAATACAAGACGAAAGTATCCCCAAGAAGGCTATTAGAACTCGTTACGGACATTATGAGTTTCTTGTTATGCTGTTCGGCTTAACAAATGCACCGGCGGTATTCATGGACCTCATGAACTGCGTGTGTAAGTCGTATTTGGAGAATTTTTGTGATCGTGTTTATTGATGATATCCTAATATACTTGCGAACCGAGGAGGAACACGAACAACATTTGTGAGCTATTTTGGAGCTTTTGAAAAGGGAACAACTTTATGCGAAATTTTCAAAGTGCGAATTTTGGATTCGCGAGGTTCAATTCCTAGGTGAAGAAACACTGGTTCAACGGATTGAAATCAATTGAATCAGGGGGTTTGAATCTGCATAAAAGGGTTAGTTCTTCTCGTTTGATTCGGGGGTGAATGATCTCCTTCTTCGAACAATAACTGCAAAACAAACAGCCGTTAGACTCTCCACAGGGAGAATGGGGGTTATCTCTGTGACCACCTTCCGGCATGAGAATAAGTAAAGGTTTTGATGAAGAAGAAGTATTGAAAGTGAAGTGAGAGTAACTTGAGAAATGATACATGAATCGCCTTATTTATAACCGAATTTTGGGTGGGAAAGTTTGTTGATGGGAGAGATAACGGAAAGCAATTTCTGTGAGCAGTTATTTCCTCCACCGTTAATCACTAACGGATGTGTGTGCACACGGATCGTGGTCATGATCAACGGCTGCGGGAATGCCACGTGGAAGGTGGGCAAGTGTGGATCTTCCTTCAATTTGGTGCCATCATCGTGACTTTAAGGAGTGCCCAGGATGATGCCACATGGCCATTCGGTTATAACCGAATGGTGATGCACGATAAAGCCTTCTAGAAGGTTTACAGCTATGATCCCATGTGGCTTTGCTTCATGTGAATTTTGTTGTTAACAGGAAAGTTATTTTTATCCAAGTCTGGATGACAATCGCGCGGAGGTGTTGTTAGGACCTTATCCTAACTGTTCTGCTGCATGAGAGCTTGCGCAAGGATATGTTATCTCTATCTTGGCGCGCAAGGATGTTGGAGACTGTTTTCTTTTAAGTCCTCTTTTTTAGAACCAGTACGCTGTCGTGCAAGGTTCTTTGAAAGAGGTTCATTGGTGGTGAAGTTGTGGTACGGTTCCATGCACCTATGCAAGGTTTTTGGGACATTACCCCTTCAAGTCCCCCTAGTCCAGTGTGCTTTTATGCAAATAAGTGGAGTACTGGACTTATAAGAGATGGGTGTTTTTTGCTGTGGAGTTTTTGGCGCGAAAATGTGGAGAATCTTCTTGAGGAAGATGCTCTTTTGCTCATGATTTCAATTTTTGAAAATTTTGACTCTTGGCAGGTGAAAGGTGAAGTGACGACTGTTGAGGTGTGACAGTTTGAGTGACAGGCTGTCACTTGTCAGTTGCACATCATTAATCATGGTGTACACGCGTGCGTGAACTCGCTTTATTGTTATTCCCACTCGCCCTTGATTCTTAGATAACCGCGTTTGTCCTGAAAAAAAGGTGTTATTGCCGTTTTCTAGGTCATTGATGGCGGTGGGTATATAAACCCTTCGATTGTCTGCTTTTGTTAGTATTGCCATTTGAAATCCATTTTTCTTCGTCTTCCTTGTTACTTCTTTGAAGAAATCTGCAATTTTCCCCCTTTATGTCAACCGGAGAACGCCACGAATACTCTTCTGAAGAAATGGCTTCCGGTCTTCCACCATTGAAGTGGTCGAAGGAAACTTTCGACGGTATGGTTTGAAACTTCAAGTTCCCTGATAGTTGGCATGCTCGATATCCTGACGAATGTCAGACGGCGGCAGACGCTCCGGCCGGGTACATTACTCTGTTCTGGGATTTTTTTCTCTGCAGGCAATTTTCGATTATCTGTAACGAAGTTCTTTCTTCAAATCATTTCGTATTACAAGTTTCATATTTCCCAAATGCATCCTATTGGAATGGTTCGGGTACGTCACTTCGAATTTGTTTGCTGGTCGATGCTTATCGAGCCGACGGTTAATCGTTTCTGAGTATTTCATCAAATGCACTGTTCACAGGGCTTCTATTCCTTTGTCCAACGTGCTTCAGCAAAGAAGATTTTGTTGCAACCCACAAAATCTTTTCATGACTGGAAACTTAAATTCTTCTATATTAAGGCCGGTGTAATTCTGATGAAGGTGTCTTTCAGGGGTAAGGAAGATGTTGTACCGGAGACAATACAGACTCCTTTTTTAGAAACTTGGTACTAAGAATTAAAGGATGTTCCGTCGATTGCTCTGCCAGAGAAAGCCCTAGTTGGTGCTGGTATGAGCCTTTGCTGGCGGATGAATCGAGAAGATAAGCCAGTGTACAGGGAAGATGGTAAAGGTAAGATTTGGGGTTTCCTTACCCTGTTTTCTTCTTTTCTCTCTCTCTCTCTCTCTCTCTTTTTTTTTGAATTTTCCCCTGTTCTCCTTTTTGTAGTTTTCTCTTTATATGTTGTTGCATTCGAGAGAGAGGGTGGAAAGATGGCCACTGTTCCAAAAAAGGCTGATGAGGAGCTTTGGTATCTTCAAATTATCAAGAATTTTGTTCTTCCGCGCGATGAAGATTCGGCCGCGCAACCCCCAACTGATGCTGGTAAGCATCCTTTTTTGTTTTCATGTAGTGATTGCTATTCTTCTTAAGTAGGTGAGCTGACTAACCTGGGCATAGGCCCTGAGAAGAAAAAGCGCGCAACTGCCACTAATGTTGTGCTAAAAAGACTTATACGGCGAAAGCCCATGTCACACCCCAACTAATGGTGGAATCAACGGAGTGGGACTTGTTCAAGATTGTAAGAGACTTCATAACACTATTTTTGATAATATTTAATTTAACCAATTTCATTTCATAATCAAATTGTCAAACGATACAAGGAAAATTCAAATGACAACATTGTTCAAATCATAACATAAAAAAATTGATACAACACTTTAAACCTAAACGTCTAAGTGAGTATCTAGGCATCTTTGCTAATCCATTTCATAGCATCATCAATCCTCAACCTGTAACATGTTTAAAATACAATTTAATGCAAAAGCAAAGTCGAGTATACAAGTTTAAGAATAAGTATAAGTATAAAAGTTTAAAAACGAATCCACATGGAAACTTAGTTTATACAAGATCAACCTAACATGGCATGCAATATTTCTAGTCAACCCTCTGTTTACGCAAAATGATATAATTCAACATGACCACTAGTCTATGGGCGGTGCGTTACTCCTATAGAGCTATACATGTCAAATGGAGGCTCGGATCAGCCGGTTCAGACTCGGTTCGGTTCAGGTTAGTCAAGTTTCAAGTATTGTATCGGTTACGTCTCAATTCAAACCCGGTTTGTTTTGTTATTTCAGTTGGTTCGGGTTTCACGGCACGAGTTAGCTCGGTCAACTGTCGGGTCAACTGTCGGGTCAACTCGGTCAAAGCTAGTCAGCCGGTTCAGTCGCGGTTCAGTCTTGTTTCGGGTTCGAGTTAGCGGGTTAAACACGAGATTTGAATAACAGTGGCGAAAGTATACATTGTATTGTTTTGTGTTAATTATTATTTTTATCGCGAAACCGAACTTTAAATAACTTGTAATTATTAGCATACGTAGAATTATAACATTATATTGTTGTGCTTATTGTTGCGTTTGGAAAATATATCGACACGTTAGTTGTCGGCGACCGGAATCTGTCGAGAGAAGAGAATGTAGTGTTGTGTAGGCTAGGGTTTTTTTATGAAGAAGAGAGTAGTATTTAAAGTTCTAGGGTTTAGGTGTGTGTTGGGCCTAAAGTCCGTTAGCGGCCCAATTGCGTTTCTGGATCCGTTTTCGCACACGAGCTTCGTAAAATGGCGTGTAATATTATTTTAAATTTTAAATACGTGAAATAATGTCGGTGTTCGATATCGGTCGCGTTCACTTGTCGGTCGCGTTAAAAGTGCGTAAAAAGCGTAGTTTTTCCGTTTTTAAACCGTTTTTCGATCAGATTTCAACTGTGTTTCAAAAAAATAGGTAACGTACTCGTATTTTCAAAAAACAAGGAATTACGGAAATACGAAGCGTTATAGCCCAGTCGTCCAAGGTTAAAAATGTTGAAGGAGAGAAGAAAGGTACGCGCCATTCCTCTGATTCCTGGTGTGACTATGTAGTGGTGTCTGACTCGTTGGAAGGTCTTGCGCATGTAGTTATGAAGAGACCGAAGGCGGAGCCACGAGATCCTGCTGACATTCCTGCTTTGAATGCGGATGGCCCGATTGACCTAGAGTCAAGTCCTGAACCTTTGTTGGGGACAAAGGCTGGGAAAATAAAACAGACTGATGTTGATGCTGAGGCGCAACCCGCCAAGAAGGTTCAAAAAAGAAAGATTACCAGAAGGGGTAATCTTGATGCCTTTATTGCAAAGCCTCCCCCGGGTGAGCCTTTTCTTTATTTGCTTTCTATGCGCATTGCATGTTTGTAACGTGAATTTTTGTTTTATAGAAAAACCAGCTTCTCCTGTTCATGCGGAGCCATCATCCACAATCAATGAGGAACTCCCGCCTTCACCCCCTCGTGTGCTGATCATCGAACAGCTGGAAACTTCTAAAGCTGCTGAAGATGAGGTGGAGAGGATTACTGAGGCAGAAAATCCTGAAGTGGAGAAACCTGTTGAGGTGGAGACAGAGAAGACTGTGGATCCAAAGGCTACGGCTCCGGAAGTTATGCCACGTGATCCGGGAAAAGGGAAATTGATTTTTGAAGACCCGGTGATTATTATAACTCCCGCGCCGGTGAATGTTGAAAAGAATCTAGCTGGAGACCAGGGTGCTCCTTCTCATGATGAAGAAACTGATCCCCTCCGCCCAGATGAAACTTTGGGGGATCATTATTACAAACTTATACGGAGAATAAAGCATCTAAGACTCATACTCCAGTTTGGAACTTGAAGAAAGGTGATACTTTCTCAAACTGGGGAGTTTGTCGTGACTGGTTGCAAGGCATTTTCCCTCCTGCAGAGATTAAATTTCAAGAAGATCATGCTCAAGAACATGCTTATCACGCTTACCTTGAGGAGGCTGCTAGGTATACGTCTACTACGCATCGTATAGTGCGTGAGTGGCGTAATATGTGCAAAGAATGGGCTGCCTATGAGGAGTCCAAGAAAAAATTTGCTGAGGATGAGGCCCGGGTAGCTCAGTTGAAGGCTTCGTTGGAAGCTGACCGGGCCAAGTTTGAGAGTGACCTGAAAACTGAAGAATGATCTGTTGTTGGGTGGAAAAGAAAAGCAGGGCTGAAGCTGTCTCCTTTCTAAGGAGAGCAAAAATTGGGGAGAAATTTGCGAGAAAGATAACAATGAGAAGATAGGTCTCCGCAATATCACTAATAATCTCAAAGCAGAAGTTGAGAGATTGAAAAAACAAGATGTGGTGATTGAGAAGCTGAAACAGGAAAAAGCGGAGGCTGAAGCAGCGCGTGATGAAGCACATTCTCATCAGGAGAGAAGTGAACAAAGAGAGGTACGAACTTGCGCTACCCTTGCTCTTAAGGAAAAGGAGATAGACGAACTTACCTCTTTATTATCTGAGCAGGAACAACTTAAGGCGGAGGTTGAATCTGTTAAAAAAGATTTGCAGCTTGAACGGGTTGGAAGAGCTGAAACTTCCCGCCGCCTTAGTGAAATGGAAGAAAAGTTGGAAAGTTCTGAGACTGCCCGGGTGACCGCGGAAGTCAGATTGATCCTTTGAAAGTGACATGTTGTGGTTGAAAGGGCACGGGATCATAAGCGTAAGTTTATCTATTTTTTATAACATCTGGAAATGATTGCGCGACTTCTTACTCTTCTTTTACTGTTTCGTGCAGATTGCTGAGTCGGTTCTTAATTCTGAAGAACTAGATAAAACGGTTGCGCATCTGCTGGTTGCTGCGCGGAACGATGGGTATGCCCAAGGGTATGCAGAGTGTTCCCATCATGTGGTTAACGATTTAAAGGTTGACTGGGACACTAGTAGGTCTGCTACTCATGGTGTTGATATCGAAGCTGCTCTTGCTACTGCAAAGACTCAATTTAATACTTTACAGCTTCCAGTCATGGATCTTATCACAATCGCGCTACAGTCTAAAGACTTCGTGACGCAGCTGAGAGAGATTTTCCCAGATAAGGAGGAGGTTGAAAACGAAGACCTAGCTTAGGTTTTCTTTGTTTCTGTGTTTGTATAAACAATGGATAGTTAACTTGGGTTTGGGATGTGGATCCCTGTTTGTTAATGCGCTGTGGCGCAAGTAACTTTATTTATACACTGCCATGTATGTACCTGGTTTTTTGTTAAGGCGCATGGTGCGCCAGTAACTGTTATAATATGTGTTTGAATTACAATATTTTGCATGAGTACAACTTCTTTGACTAGGTAAGGCGAATAAAGGTGGTATAAAGCTCATGCTTGAACGTAAGGCTGGGCCTTGCACGATGCGTGTGATCACAGACCGTTCATGAGACTTGTGTTATAGTTACCATAATGTTTTTGCGCTTACCAAAAGGAATTGCATGCAATTTGTAATAAACATAGAAATAATAGAACGAACTTTGCTTTGATTAATGATAAGGCTCAGAGGCCGTGGTACAAAGTTGTTTGCTTAGGATAATTAAATTGGGACTTAACTTACTCAGACTAATAGTTCTACGCCATGGATTGGTAAGTTAAAGAACCTAACCAATATGAGAAGAAGCTATTGTATGCTAGTTGCTCTTGTGTCGCTTACGTTTTAGCTTTCTTACTCGGGCCTTCATCTCCACGAGTAATCTGTTTAATATCCTTCCGCACATTCTGAAGTAAGTGGGTGAGCTCGCCACTTTTTAATGCCTTCTCAATTTTGGTGCGGAGGCTTATACAATTGTTGGTAGTCTGACCGTTATCTTTGCGATAGTCACAATACTGATTCGGATCTTGATCTCTCTTGTTTTTCATTGGCAGAGGAGTTTTAAACTGATAGTCCTCTGTGTTGAGCACGTCCGCCGGTGTCTTCGTGATGGGGGTCCATCGTCGTTCTCTATTCTCTTGTTTTGCTTCTCTGTTCTAGAGCTTAAGTGTCGCCAGTTTTTCTTGAACTTCTTCCCGCTGCTCCCGCTCATATCTTGCGGATGATTGTGTGGTGGCGGTGGTCTGTTAGAGCTTAAGTTGCGCTCGGTTTGTGCGTAAACCTTTGCTGCAGCCATTACTTTCTCCCAACTCTTGGGTAATCCCTATGTCCCTAACGTAAACCTTGATCATGTCATCACAGTGCACTGCATACTTGAATTGTACTCGTATCAGGTGTTCATGGACATCCCCAATCTCCAGCACCTCCTTGTTGTAACGTGTTATGAAGTCCTCCAGGCTCTCATCATCACTCCTCCAAATATTCATCACATCGGCGGTATCTCTGATAGATCTTCTCTGTTGGCTAAAGTGAACTAGGAACTTCTCTTTTAGATCTACCCACAACGTTAGCTTTCCTACTGGTAAATTATTGAACCACAACCGTGTCGCACCTGTCAAGGTTTGGACGAATAGGTGGCACCACATAGGCAATGTCCAACCCCCTACCAGACATGCTGTTGATTTTGCCAACATTTGATGGTAATTTTGCTTTTTCAAGGGGAGCTAGAGCGATTTCACTGACGAATTTCGAGTTCTCAGTTGCTTCTGTCGGGCGATAGATTAAGTTGTAATCATGTTCTGCATCCGGATTATAAACCGGGCGGGATCTATAATTTGCATGGTCGCGCTGTAGCCGGCTGAACACACTTGTATTGTCCCCCTCCTGATATGTTTTGTCGTATTTGTCGGTGTAGGTGTCCCGCTTTTGGTAGGAGCGCGGGCCCAACTGAGAATGGACCGACTTCCTTCGATGAGAATGTTATTCATCATGGTAATCTCTTCGTCGAGTCTCAGAGTGAGTAGACTCATACCTTGTAGGAGATCTGGAGTAAACTTCCATGTTTTCTACATATACTCGCAATGGTGCGTCATGGTGTGATGCTCGTGGTGCAGACGGTGCTCGTACACGGGATGCAGGTCTTCGTGACTGAGTGGGAGGAGCAGTCTGTGCACAAAGTTGTGCGTATACGGCGTTTATTGCACCTTGGGATCTGACATACCACGAGATGGGGGTTTCACCGGGAGCTAAAATTGAACTTATCAGATCCCGGGTTGAGCTCCTGGAGTAACAGGGTCATTCGGATGATTATCATTGTACTGGACTATCACAGCCCCCGATCCCAAATACCCGGGAACGGGCTACCGTGAGCCAGTTTCGGTGGTATCGCATATTGTCTAATTTAGCAGCGGAATTTTTCATCAAGACCGTAGTTAGGAAATGTGTATCAGAGTAAAACCACCATTTATATATAAATAAACATATTGGGATGAAACCCAAGCTTTTATTACAAGCTGATTTATAGGGATAATTCCCATTTTATTTGAATTAAAACGCCTTCTTTATTTAGGTAACTTTTATAGCCACTTTTCCAAGCCTTCAGTGCTGTCCAACTGGCTTCTAATTGGCTTTCACATTGTGTTACCTGAAACGCGTTTTAAAAACATTTGTCAGTGGGTAATACTGGTGAGTGAATCCCAGTTTAATCAAGAATTATTAATTTAATTTAAACTTAACAGTATTGAGGGCGATTACAATGTTTATATCTACCCAATTACTCATTCAGTACTCTCAATCCTGACTGGTGGGTCATATTACACATTGGCTAACTCTTCGTCCAATGGTAACGTTACTCACATTTTGTATACAAAACCCCAACATACCGGTAGTAATCGTAGAATTACAAAGACTCAATCACTGCTAAATTGCATTGTAAAATAGTTAAGGTTTTGTAAAAACTGTTTACAAAAAGGAGATTACTCACATTGCTTTCTTAGATTTTTCGTAAGGGTTTCCTGGTGACAATCTATAATTTACACAAAAGCACACGCATTAGTATCATAACCCATTTTAACATTAGTAATACCGTCCCCGAGACGGCATTCCAACGACTACGTCGGGCAGAACCACGACAGCCGTTACGGAACCCTAGATCAATCGGGCAGCGTATCTAATACGTATCCAGGGGTTATAATACTTACAACGGAGCATAACTTCGCTATTTAGGGGTATAATACCCGTATAATAAGCCTAATATCAGAGAATTCATTGAGAATGAAAAGATTTGAGCGACGGAAAACGAAATCCCGAGGCCTTCTTATATAGTTGCTGAATCTGGTTCTCTCGCGGCCCGCGTAACACCAGAACAGGGCCTACGCGGCCCGCGTTGACCCCAGGTCAACGTGTAGGTGATCCGGGTCATCAGGTAGGCTTGCCGTGTGTTGGGCCACGTGGCCGCACCGGGCTGCACCACCTTTTAAGTTCACGCGGCCCGTGTGAAGGTTGGGGTGGGTCTTACGCAGCCCGCCTCAACTTAAAATTCAATTTTTTTTATTATTTTTAATACTATTTAATGTATTTGGGGCCTGTTTTCTCGTATGGAGTGTATTTTGGGACAGATTGGGATATTTTAAAATATATTAGGGTGTCGGAAATTATTCGAGGGTGTCGGTTTATTTAGGATTGTTACATCCTCCCCACCTTGTTTTAGAGCTCGTCCTCAAGATCTACTGGAACAAGTGTGGATATTTCCTATGCATTTCTGATTCGAGCTCCCATGTATACTCAGGTCCACTTTTAGAGTCCCACTTCACTTTGACCAGAACTTGTCTCTTATGCTTGAGATTCTTGACTTTCCTGTCTTCGATTCGTAGAGGTCTTTCTACAAACTTGAGTTGTTCATTTACCTCTATATCCTTAAGAGGTACTGTTAGTGATTCATCAGCTAAGCATTTCTTGAGATTAGATACATGAAACACATCATGTATTCCAGCCATTTCCTCTGTCAGTTGTAGCTGATAAGCTATAGGTCTTATTCTTCTAATAATCTCAAAAGGTCCAACATACCTGGGACTTAGCTTTCCTCTTTTGATGAATCTTACTACTCCTTTCCAAGGAGAGACCATCAGCAATACTTCGTCTCCTACTTGAAATTCCAATGGTTCACGTCGGTTATCGACATAGCTCTTCTGTCGATCTCGTGCTGCTTTTAGTCGTTCCTTCACTTGAATGATCTTGTCGGTTGTTTCTTGTACTATCTCAGGTCCAGATAGTTGCTTTTCCCCATTTTCTGCCCAACAGACTGGGTTCGGCACTTTCGTCCATAAAGTGCTTCGAATGGTGCAGCATCGATACTTGTGTGATAACTATTATAATAAGAAAATTCTATTAAAGGTAAGTGATCGTGCCAATTATCTCAGAAATCAATTACACAAGCTCTAAGCATGTCTTCCATTATCTGAATTGTTCTTTCGCTTTGTCCGTCTGTTTGAGGATGATAAGCTGTGCTTAGTTTTAACTTGGTTCCCATTGCTTTTTGGAAACTTGACAAAAAATGAGAGGTAAATCGGCTATCCCTATCAGAAATAATTGATAAAGGAATTCCATGTAATGAAACAATTTCATTTACATATAATTTAGATAACTGTTCCATGCTGAAAGTTTCTTTCATTGGTAGGAAATGAGCTGACTTGGTTAGCCTATCTACAATCACCCAGATTATATCATTACCTTTCTTTGTTTTGGGTAATTTAGTAACAAAATCCATTGTTATTAATTCCCATTTCCACACTGGCATTTCTAACTGTTGTGTAGGATCGAATTCGGACCTAAACGAGTCGGTTAGAAGAGCTTTTACTGATTTGAACGGCGTAAACAGACAAATCAGATTCAATTCAGCGAGAATTCACTTTAAACTGTTGATTCTATTGATCTGAATAACGTTTACAATTGAGTCAACACTTCGGCAGCACTTCGTGGCTCACCGGAAGACAACACCTAGAACTATATGTGAGGTTTCGCTTATAAGACTATATATAGGCCAACATATTTCGCTTATATGTACATGACATATAAGCGAAACCTCCACTTGACACATGAGCGAACCTAAAGCATTGACACATAAGCGATACCCTATCTAGACACATGAGCGAAATCAGAATAATACATTTTGACCGAAATCCAACTTTAACAATCTAAACCCTTTTGTCTTTTGTGAGATGATGTGATAATGACATCACTATTATGATGTCATCATCAAAGATGGTGACATCATCTTCTTTCAGATCCGCAACGAGACTGAGACTCGACATAAGACGAAGACGACAGATGAATGCACCAACAGACTCCCCCTCAGATGTTGACGAGTCTTAAGTGTCGAGTCTTCGCATCTTCAGTCTTTATCAGTCTCTTTTCTTTCTTAACATATACCAGGATCTTCTCTTTGGCTCTAACCTCGTCAGACTCCCCCTCTCATCATGATGGGATCGCTGTCTGGAATTAGCTATCACCTAGAGATCACATCCTGGCTTTAATTCTGTTCAGCTCAACTCCTGCACACATTTTCTCATCAAAAACATAAGTTTTTATTTAAAACAATAAGAAAAACTTACTGGAAATAGTTACATCAAGTTCAAATTAATGACCCTGATTAACTAAACACAACTTCTTCTTTCTCAAAACAAATTTCTTCTATTAAACACACACTTCCAACCCTGTTCGTCATGTTCAGCACTTGAAATTTTGAATAATCAGCTCATCAACATCAGTTGTTGAAAATCTTTTTAAATTTTTCAAAATTTATGCTAAAACACACAAAAAAATCTTTTTGGATTTTTGAATGTAAAGAAATGCAATAAAGAAATATTTACAGACAATATTTTTTGTGAGTTTGTGTAAGAGGATCATATCAGTTTATGTGACCAATCACTAGCACCGTTAAGCTTTAAACATTTTCAGTTCTAAACGATTCACGTAGATTGACGATATGTTTGTCCTCTTAAGCTCAATCTAAAAACTTTCAATCTGCTTACCGATACTTTAAGGTATATTAATTTTGCACTAAGCTCTTATGGACCCCACGATCTCAGCATATCCCCTCATCATGCAATACACTATCTCAAGTAATGCCTTTAAACTTTTATCAACTGTGATTTGTGCGAAAACAAAGCAGAATGTTTAAACATTAACAATCAGGTCGATACTTCCGTATACGCAGAGAAAGTCCAATGTTTAAACAAAATAAGAAAATAAAAATAAGTTGAAGTTGTTTAGGCTTTAACCACCAGGTCGATACTTCCGTATACGCAGAGGTGATCCAAAGCTTAAATGAAACACCAAAGAAAATAAAGCAGAACGTTTAGGCAACAACATCCAGGTCGATACTCACGTATACGCAGAGGATGTCCGATGCTTAAACAAAATAAAGAAATAAAACAAGTTTAAATCTTTGCAAAATGAAATGCACAATCACAGCGACTTTTTAGCAAAGTTGTAAAAGTTCACAGACTTAACCAGTTTTATGTCTTTCGACAATCAACGATTACTGAGTAGGCACACAATCAAGAAGGACAAAACTAAGTACTATGCTTTCAACCATGTTTCCCACTAGAACTAGGCTTTTTCATTTATGTTTGTATCGTTCTCGCAAATCTCCTAGTCTAGCTGAGCCTATCGTCACATCTTTAGTGAGATCATTTATCACATTTTATCCCTCCATTTCTTTAGCATGCTGTGATAGTCCAACTGATCTACTATCATTTCCTCTTTTTTACAACAAAACTCATTTTTGCATTTTTCAATGTTTTTGTAATTTTCAAATTTTCTAATTTTTTTAAAATTTTTACTCCCCCTAAAATCAAAATATGTCTCAATTTTGATTTTCTGGGAAAATTTGAAAACAAGCTGTACAAGAAATGTGACAACATGATGAGAATCACTTCAATTCTCCATTCACTTGACATGAACAATCAGAACTCCCCCTGACAACAAAACATTTTCCCATAGTGATTTCAAAACACTTAAGTTTGTTTTAATCAAAATGGTTTTTCCGGAAAATAAGTTTTGTTTGCCATTTCACAAATATGGGATTTCATCACCTTGTTCTCTCAACCATTTGTAAAAATTTAACATTTGTAAGATTAATCCACAAACATCACTTGTAGAAAATCAAGTACAATTTAATGTCCCTGATTTACCACTTTTAAATCGAAATCACTTTCGTGAATTTCTCAAGAATATGCCGATTCATGTTCCACGCTTACCAACCTGGGAACTCCGGCAAGTCAGGTTTTTCATTTAAACAGATTCACCCAAGCCTGACGATCCTTGGGTGATTTTGAATTCTTGTTCAACAATGGTGGAAAATTTGCATCATCCATTGTTAAACCTGAATTCTCCATTTTTACGTCAACCAAAAGCTCCTCTGGCTTTGACAAACCAGAATCATTGCCTGTACATGGCTTGTCTGACTTCGACACGTCAGATTCATCGCCTGAAGGTGGCTTGTCTGACTTTAACATGTCAGATTCATCGCCGACCATTTTCTTCTTCATCTTTTCTTCTTTCGTCCTCAGATTTGTATCTGATGAATTCGTCTTGCTTGACTTTGCCATCGAGGGAGTCGATTCATCAGAACTCTTATTTTTAACAGATGAACCCGAGGACAAAATCTTCTCGAGGTACTCTCTCGCCTTCTTCCTCTTCTTCCTCAATCTGTCTTTCTGCCCCTGTGAAAGTTTAACTTTCTTTTCTTGAATTGTCTGTTCTTGAACTTTAGGTTTTAGAACCTTCTGTTCATGGGGTTTGACATTGACTGGAATCTTTTCCCTCAATCTGTCATTCGATCTCCTTGGGCAATCTCTGGCAATGTGACCTCTGATGTTGCAGTTAAAGCATCTTCTCGTCTCATAATTCCAACTTTGGCAGTTAACAGTAATGTGTCCTTGATAGCCACATCGGTAACACACTCTGTTATCGTACCAATCACCATTATCACACCAAACACTCAGATCATAGCATTGTCTGGCTTTATGGTGATCATCATCCCTCCTGAAAACTGGATTTGGCTTTGAAGCACTGTGGTCAAACCTGCACCACTTATTACCAACATTTTTTGAGTTTTGATTTTCCAATTTTTGTGATTTTTTATCTCGATTGGATGATTGAACTGATGATCTTTTATTTTCTTTTTGAACAATTTTCGGCTTTTTATCCTTTGGTTTTTGTTCCACATTCTTCTTTACAGGTTTTTGCGATGAGCATTCACCTTTTTCAGTAGAATGTAGAACAGTTTCTTTAAACATTTCTTTTAATTTCAAAAATGTTTTCTTTTTCTCATCATCATCAGTTTTCTCATCACAATCTTCAACTTTTACTTTGTCAAAGTTTGTGACATTGTCACTTATTGAAACGGAATTGATCGGTTTTGGACACAGATAATCTGGTGTTGATGACAAAGTCACAAAACCTTTCAATTTCTTCTCAAGCTTGTCAAATTTATTCCAAGCAATTTCAGCTTCATTTTCAAGCCGAATGATTTTCTGAAGATGAGAGTTTATTTCAATCTGTTTTTCAAGATTATTTTTAAAAATAGCAGATTTCTCATCTTCTAAAATCTTCATTTGACTTTGAAAATCTTTTTCAAATTTCAATTTTTCATTTTCAAATTCTTTTTCCTTTTCTTTCCAAATCTCGTTTTCTAATGTCAAACTGTTTAAATCATTTAACAGTTTGTCATTTTCAGATTTCAACCTCTCACAATTTTCCTGCAAATAAAAAATATGTTTCTTATCAGCTTTCTTTTCGTCTTTCAAAACTGAAATTTCTTCAGTCTGTTCCTCTCCCACTTGAACACCTTTACTCTTACTCTTCTTTAATATTGATTTTCCACTTTGACTTTTCTTCTTCTCAGCATTTCTCTCCAACTGTTCTTCAATCTTTTTAATGAGTGGACAAATTGTCAGTTGAGAAAATTCTCCAGAAATCTTCAAGTTTAAGATATAATTTTCCCATTCTTCTTGAGGTAAAGCACTGACAAATTTTTCAACCCATTCTTCTGATTCTTTTTTAATACCCTTCTCAGACATTGAGCGAACAAGATGGCTATACCTCTCAATGATACTCTTTGTACTTTCTCCTGGACAACCTGAAAATGAATCAAATTCTTTATTTAATACATTTATTCTATCAAGTGTTTCTTTTGTCATATTAAAGAAATTGATATCCATGATTAGGAAACCCGTTTTTCAAGACAGTCCCTCCAAGTGAGATAACTTGTTCAAGCTAATACACCTGAAAAAAAAAACAATATTTCAAGCGAAAACAACTTTTTAATTATTCGACAACTCGTGATGATTCACATGAATTTCGGTATTCACATTTACCAACAATGATTTAGAGATTATAAAAAGTGGTCAACAAACTGTGTGAGTTAAATTCTTGTAACTTGAACCTTTTGAAATATTTCACGTGACCGACCTGACAACAACTTTACCTGCAAACACTTATCAACTCACATGCACACAACAATCAAAGATATGTACTCAATTACAATTGACTGATAATTGTGATTGGGCCGAAAAGTCTGTAGTGGGCTGACAACAATCCACTTAATCGACAATCTCTTTTTAATGATCACATGCACCACTAATTATCCTTTGATTGGACTGAACAACTTCAACAATTCACGTGGACTGCACTTTAATACTTCAACAATTAAAATTCAATAATCTGACCCACTACAAGAAAATGTTGATTGGGCCGAGAATGATAATGAACCTTGGGCCATCAATAATTCACGTGAACTTTACACACATTTATCATCTTTCAAATACAAACCGATACAAGAATTTGGTATCTTATCCCAACCAACTGACACTTCGAATTCAATGTATTTTCACATGATCTCGTTTAATGTTTCACACAAATCGAAGATAACCACCTCGGGAATGATTATCACGTGAATGAACCGATAAGTCTTGAAATAACAACAATCACATGAAATCTGATTTAATTCTGATCATCTAAACACTTTGGAGATGAAATCCAAAGTGTCACTAAAAGCGAAACCTTGAGTGTCACAAGAGCGAAATATCAAAGTGTCACAAAAGCGGAACCTCCAAAGTGTCTTATGAGCGAAATACCAAAGTGTCACAAAAGCGAAACCTTGATCTGTTCACTGGAGCGAAACCACTAATTGTCTTAAGAGCGGAAACTAGCTGATGACATCATCAATATCACGAGACCGTATGAGCGAAACCTCAAAAATCCAAGGTTTTAGGTTGATTTTAGTTATGAAACTTTCAAGGGTTTATTAATACTAGATTCCGAACATATTGTGTGAATTTAAACCAATTCTGACCGTAAAAAATTTTGATTTTCGAAAAAGAATGGTGTAGAAACAGAATTATCGGCTGAATTGTATAGAACTCTTCTTCACTGGCTCTGATACCAATTGTAGGATCGAATTCGGACCTAAACGAGTCGGTTAGAAGAGCTTTTACTGATTTGAACGGCAGAAACAGACAAATCAGATTCAATTCAGCGAGAATTCACTTTAAACTGTTGATTCTATTGATCTGAATAACGTTTACAATTGAGTCAACACTTCGGCAGCACTTCGTGGCTCACCGGAAGACAACACCTAGAACTATATGTGAGGTTTCGCTTATAAGACTATATATAGGCCAACATATTTCGCTTATATGTACATGACATATAAGCGAAACCTCCACTTGACACATGAGCAAACCTAAAGCATTGACACATAAGCGATACCCTATCTAGACACATGAGCGAAATCAGAATAATACATTTTGACCGAAATCCAACTTTAACAATCTAAACCCTTTTGTCTTTTGTGAGATGATGTGATAATGACATCACTATTATGATGTCATCATCAAAGATGGTGACATCATCTTCTTTCAGATCCGCAACGAGACTGAGACTCGACATAAGACGAAGATGACAGATGAATGCACCAACATGTTGTAACAAACCTGAGGGTTTCTGATGTTCAGCTTTAACTTGTGAACAAGTTAAACATTTAGAAACATAGGCTGCTATGTCCTTTTTCATTTTCATCCACCAGAAATTTTTCCTTAGATCCTGGTACATTTTATCATTTCCTGGATGCATCGTATATTTGGACTTATGGGCTTCTTCTAAGATACGATGACGTAGGTTTCCTAATTTAGGTATCCATATTCTCTTTTTATGGAATCTCCAAATTCCATCTGTTCCTTGTTCTAATTCCTTAATCATACCTTTTATTTTTTCAGTATCCTCCTTGATTACTGATTCTTGTGCTTCTCTTATCTGATCATTTAAAGAGAACGTACCCTTTTTGGCTATTCGTGATACTTTCGGCTTAAAGCATCAGCAACTACATTTGCTTTTCCTTCATGATATTGGATATCACAATCATAATCACTAAGCAATTCCATCCAACGTCTTTGTCTCATGTTCAACTCCTTTTGCCCGAAAACATATCTTAAACTCTTATGATCTGTGAATATGGTAAACTTACTACCATAAAGATAATGTCTCCAAATCTTAAGGGTAAAAATTATAGCTCCTAACTCTAGATCATGGGTTGAATAATTTTCTTCATGATTCTTAAGTTGTCTAGATGCATAAGCTATAACCTTTTGGCATTACATTAATACACATCCATAACCTAATTTGGAAGTGTCACAATAGACTACAAAGTCTTCAGTTCCTTCTGGTAACGCTAATATGGGTGTATGGGTTAATCTTTGCTTAAGAATTCTAAATGCTTCTTCTTGTTTTGGTCCCCATTCAAACTTAATGGATTTACATGTTAACTTAGTTAAAGGAATGGCTATTCTAGAGAAATCTCGAATAAATCTTCTATAATAACTGGCCAATCCTAAGAAACTTCTAATCTCAGTTGGTGATTCAGGGGTTTTCCATTTAGTTATCGCCTCGATCTTTGTTAGATCCACATGAATTCCTTCATGATTAACTAAATGTCCAAGAAACTGTACTTGTTTTAACCAAAATTCGCACTTTGAAAATTTAGCGTAAAGCTTTTCCTTTCTTAATAGGCTTAGAAGTGCGTGCAAATGTTTTGTATGTTCCTCTTCACTCTTAAAATAAATTAGAATATCATCTATAAAAACAATTATGAATTTATCCAAATATGGCTTACATATTTGGTTCATCATGTCCATAAATGCGGTTGGGGCATTGGTTAAACCAAATGGCATGACAGTAAATTCATAATGACCATACCTTGCTCTGAATGAGGTTTTAGGAATATCCTCTTCATGTACCTTTAATTGATGATATCCTGACCTTAAATCGATTTTAGAGAAAAATCGAGCTCCTTGCAGTTGATCGAACAGATCATCGATTCTCGGTAATGGGTACCGATTCTTAATTGTGACTTTGTTCAATTCACGGTAGTCAATACACATACGCATTGATCCGTCCTTCTTTTTAATGAATAGTATCGGTGCTCCCCATGGCGACGAACTTGGCTGTATGAATCCCTTCTCTAGTAATTCATCTAATTGTTTCTTCAGTTCCTGCATCTCCTCTGGTGCCAAACGGTAGGGTGCTTTGGCAATCGGGGATGTTCCTGGTAGCAGGTGAATTCTGAATTCAACTTCTCTATCCGGCGGTAGTCCTGGTAATTCCTCTAGAAATACATCTGAAAACTGGGACACTACTGGAATGTCTTTTAGTTCTTTTCCTTTAGTGTTAGTGATTATAGAAATCAAATACACTATAGAACCTTTTCTTATATAGCTTGCAGTTTTCATCACAGGGATGAATTTTCTGGATCTAGATGGTTTATCTCCTTTAATTGTGATCTTTTCACCTTTTGGTGAATTTACTTGGATTGACTTTTGATCACATACAATACTGGCTTTATTGGCTATTAACCAATCCAGTCCTAATACAACATCAAATCCTACCAGATTCATTGGGTAAAGGTTTGCAATAAACTTTTGATTTCAAATTTCTATTCTTGCTCCCTGCAGGATTTTAGAAATCCTAACAGTTTCTCCATTAGCTGTCTCTACTAGACATTCTTGTGGTAGTTTAGTTAATGACTGATTTAGAATTTTGCAAAACAAAGTATTAATAAAACTTTGGTTTGCACCAGAGTCAAATAATACTTTAGCAAAAACATCATTAACTAAAAATGTACCAGCTATGACGTCTGGAATCATCTTAGCTTCATCTGCAGTTAGAACAAATGCTCTAGCATTTTTAGTGTTCCTGTTGTTCACAGCTAGAGCCAATTTTGGATAGTTTGGCTTGATATGACCTTGTTCCCCACAATTGAAGCACACTCTATTGTTGGCTTTCCTACTGTAGTCTTCTTCCTTGTGACCTGATATTTTGCAGAAATTGCAATATATGGAGCATCTTCCAGAATGCTTCCTTTTGCAATGCTTGCAATAAGGTGCAGATGTAGAACCCACATTTCTACGGTTGTAATTCCCAGAACGGAATTCTTAAGTAAGTCTTTGGGCTAGGTTTCTCCTCTGGTCTTCTTCTCTAGTACGTACTAATTCATCTGTCAAGGTATTGGCTGGCTAGTTCTATAGCTTCTTCTATGGTTTGAGGTCTAGCTGCCTTGACTACATGC
The DNA here is from genome assembly GCA_030545235.1 of Helianthus tuberosus. Lineage (NCBI taxonomy): Eukaryota > Viridiplantae > Streptophyta > Magnoliopsida > Asterales > Asteraceae > Helianthus > Helianthus tuberosus. Next base: position 82,384,236 of record CM060389.1, read on the forward strand.
CTAATCTATCCCATTAATCCCCAGATATAACGGGAGATTAATACTGGCTCTGGTGATGCAAGGGTTGGTACTATTCTAGCATATTCGAAGAATAACTTTGTCTACCCCTTACTATCCACTCCATTCATCCTAAGATTTAGGAATTTGTTTGCTATTTGTTCTTTTTCATTAGGAGGGCAAGATTTCCTTTCTACCATGTTCCTAAATTCTTCCCATTCCATATTATAAACCCTATCACTTCCTCTAGACTGGAGGATAGTGTTCCACCACTTTAAGGCTGAGTTCTTAAATAGATTGGAAACAAACATTATCTTGTCCTCTTCCGCACATTTACTTATTTTCAGAACAGCCTCAGTCTTTTCTATCTAGCGTAGAGCTGCAATAGGTTCTTTATTGCCCGCGAATTCTATTGGTTTACAGGACCAGAATTCTTTGTAAGAACAACCATAAGACACAGTTCTTCTTCTTTTGGGAATGGGCGCTTGAAGTACAGGGCTATTGTTCACGCTGTGTTATGGTTCAATTGGTCGCTTACTGCTATGTTTAGTTTTATTATTCGCTTCCTGAACCGTTTGAAGAATAAATGGCATTGCATCTATGATTCCTTGTGCCACTATGTGTTGAACGACACTAATATCCATTTGGTTTCCATTGTTATTGATGCTTGGATTCTCATTAACCAAGTTAATGTTACTCTGGTTATCGTTATTCAGATTTCCTTGATTTCCTTCGTCGACCATCTGAATTTTAAACATTTACCCCGTATTAATATCACAAAATAATATTTTAATATAACCAATCACATGACACACCTTTTGGGAAAGGCGTCGATCATTGTGACGTTACTCTATTCATATATTAGGCATCTATTACAAACCAGTACTGAAATAAAATTACAATACCGACTGAAATAAAAATTACACTAATAATAGTAGGCATCCGTACACACCTATTTTATTATTATTTTATTGTTTATTTTATTATATTATTATTACTATTACTGTTCCCACCATCACATCTATGGATATGGATTCATCCAGAAATCCATATTGCGCTCGTCATATTTCCAGACCAGTCGCTCTCCCACCTGTCTCATTCGTTCACTGCTCTCTAAAATTTCCTCACCAAATGTCCTAAGTTCTTGTACGTTTTCTGCACTCATTGGGGGTGCAGGTTCTAGGACTGGGTTCGGAATCTGGGGTGCGGGTTCCTGATATGGGGGTGTAGGTGCCTGGAATTGGTAAGGATCTTCTAAAATTTCCCTAATATATTCGTCGTGGAAATAGGGATCTGAAGGATCCAAACCTAGGTAGGCTCCTACGTTTTGCATGGGTGTGTCTTCATGTATCGGGTAACGTTGCACATAGTCCCTAACGTCATCCCACCAGGGATCGTAATTTGGGTCTAGGGGGTTTGGTGCAGGTACCCTAGGGATTTCTTCCGGATTGAAGTCATGCATCTCTACTTGGTTTTCAGGGTTTTCTATTTCCATGGGTTGGTCAGGGATTGGTGGTTGTGGTTGGGGTGCTATTATCTGTTCCAAATTAGGGTCAGCTGCAGTGGTTGCTAATATGTGGATGTTGGCTATTCCCCTATTGATCATATCATGGGCATAGGCATTTGTCTCTCTCTTGGCTGTTACTAGTGCTCTTTGGTCTTGTAACTTTTTCATACGTTTTCTACGCTCGTGTGCCCCTCTACTGAACCATCCCCTCTTTTTCTGAGGAAATGGCTCCTCTGACTGAGCCTTAAACACAAAGATTCCTTCTTCCGTATCAGCAGAGTACCCTGAGAGGGCAGGCTGAGAAGAGGAGGTGCCTTCGCTTCTAGGCGAACCAGACATTTGACAGTACACGTCAGATGGTCCTTGGTCGCTCATACTCTAAACTAACAAATAGTCAAATAACACATAACAATTAAATACAGTTATGCAGGTATTCCCGTAATTTATTTCCTAACAAATTGAATTTTGATGTCAGCAGAAAACTTCTGTGGCTGAATCAGTGGCTTAGCTCTGATACCACCTTCTGTCGCAACCCCCGATCCCAAATACCCGGGAACGGGCTGCCGCGAGCCAGTTTCGGTGGTATCGCATATTGTCTAATTTGGCAGCGGAATTTTTCATCAGGACCGTAGTTAGGAAATGTGTATCAGAGTAAAACCACCATTTATATATAAATAAACATATTGGGATGAAACCCAAGTTTTTATTACAAGCTGATTTATAGGGATAATTCCCATTTTATTTGAATTAAAATGCCTCTTTATTTAGGTAACTTTTATAGCCACTTTTCCAAGCCTTCAGTGCTGTCCAGCTGGCTTCTAATTGGCTTTCACATTGTGTTACCTGAAGTGCGTTTTAAAAATATTTGTCAGTGGGAAATACTGGTGAGTGAATCCCAATTTAATCAAGAATTATTAATTTATTTTAAACTTAATAGTATTGAGGGCGATTACAATGTTTATATCTACCCAATTACTCATTCAGTACTGTCAATCCTGACTGGTGGGTCATATTACACATTGGCTAACTCTTCGTCCAATGGTAACGTTACTCACATTTTGTATACAAAACCCCAACATACCGGCAGTAATCGTAGAATTACAAAGACTCAATCACTGCTAAATTGCATTGTAAAATAGTTAAGGTTTTGTAAAAACTGTTTACAAAAAGGAGATTACTCACATTGCTTTCTTAGATTTTTCGTAAGGGTTTCCTGGTGACAATCTATAATTTACACAAAAGCACACGCGTTAGTATCATAACCCATTTAAACATTAGTAATAACCTCCCCGAGACGGCATTCCAACGACTACGTCGGGCAGAACCACGACAGCCGTTACGGAACCCTAGATCAATCTGGCAGCGTATCTAATACGTATCCAGGGGTTATAATACTTACAACGGAGCAGAACTTCGCTATTTAGGGGGTATAATACCCGTATTATAAGCCTAATATCAGAGAATTCGTTGAGAATGAAAAGAATTGAGCGACGGAAAATGAAATCCCGAGGCCTTCTTATATAGTTGCTGAATCTGGTTCTCTCACGGCCCGCGTAACACGAGAAGGGGGCTACGCGGCTTGCGTTGACCCCAGGTCAACGTGTAGGTGATCTGGGTCATCAGGTAGGCTTGCCGTGTGTTGGGCCACGTGGCCGCACCGGGTTGCGCCACCTTTTAAGTTCACGCGGCCCGCGTGAAGGTTGGGGTGGGTCTTACGAGGCCCGCCTCAACTTAAAATTCATTTTTTATTATTTTTAATACTATTTAATGTATTTGGGGCCCGTTTTGTCGTATGGGGTGTATATTGGGACATATTGGGATATTTTAAAATATATTAGGGTGTCGGAAATTATTCGAGGGTGTCGGTTTATTTAGGATTGTTACATAGACTTCGTTATCATCCGAAGCCTCCTCCACTATCCCTTAAACTTGGGTATTGTGTACAAAATTTGGCCGAGGGCCAGATTGACGGTTTGTCGGAGTCTCTTCCATTGAAAAACAGAGGTGGAAAAGTAAATCAAAATGAGAAGATGTGAATAAAAACTGAGAAATCAGTGGGGGCCAATGAAGAAACACTAGTTCAACGGATCGGAATCAGTTGAACCAGGGGGTTCGAATCTGCATAAAAGGGTTAGTTCTTCTCGTTTGATTCAGGGGTGAATGATCTCCTTCTTCGAAAACTAACTGCAAAACAAACAGCCGTTAGGCTCGCCACAGGGAGAATGGGGGTTCTCTCCGTGACCACCTTCCGGCGTGAGAATAAGTACAGGTTTTGATGAAGAAGAAGAAGAAGTATTGATAGTTGATGGAGAGTGTGAAAACCGTGTGTTAGTGTGTATTAGATTACGTGTTTTAATGCGTTGTACGTGATTATACGCTTTGAATATGTTAACTATGCAAATATGTGGTTTTACAGGTTAATCGTGTAATTCAGTGAAGTTACGACGTTTGGTGATGAAGCGGAACAACCGGGAATAATAATCAAGTGAATTATATCATTCGAGACGTGTTCGGGTCGAAAAGACATCTTGGAATGCAAAAGATATGAAATTAATGAAGTCCAGGGGCTGTATGTAATTAATGGAAAGTGTCATATGCTGATACATGAGGCCATGAGGTATATGTTGAATGAAATGTCCAGCACTTGTAAAGCGTAGCCTACATTCTAACATCCGTAGTCTACGGCCATAATATAAACAATAACACAGTAAAGACGAATCGTAGCTTACGGTTCCTAAGTGTAAGCTACGCCTGAAAGATAGCAGCGCATGTGATGTTGGGGGCATTTAATGGGTTTGAAAACCCTAATCATAAAGGTGCATGCTAGCCGACAGAACAAGATGGCTAGCAAGTAAGAGATTATTGGCTAATATATGTTGACTTTTAAAAAATAATCATGGATTCATGCACTGTTGGACGATTGGAAAAAGAAGAGTTAATTACTGTTTTCGTCCCTGTGGTTTGTCAAAAATCACTATTTCAGTCCATTAGTTTAAAAATTGCGATTTCAGTCCCCGTGGTTTCACTTTCGTAACCATTTCAGTCTCTGTGGTTTCACTTTCGTAACCATTTCAATCCATTATTATGTTAAGTACAGGGACTGAAATAGTTACGAAAGTGAAACCACAGGGACTGAAATCGCAATTTTTAAACTAATGGACTGAAATAGTGATTTTTAACAAACCACAGGGACGAAAACAGTAATTAACTCGAAAAAGAAAACATGCAAACTTTTAGACTTTGGGTGATTATTATTTTGATATTAATTATTTTGATATCAAAATAATTAATTCCATGATATACAACTTTGTGACATATCACGTGACTTGGTGGTCGCACGTGAAGAAGCAGCAAATCAATTGACTTTTGGGAGAGAGAGCATCATTTGACATCATCAATTGGCGGCTGACGAGGAGATACACACGCATATTGGACTTTGCAAGTGGGCCGACTTGGGGGATTGGATGTTGGGCAGCTCTAACTCACGTGAAAGAAGAAGTTAATTGGGCCGATCATTAGTGGGCAGCGAGGCTTTGGAGGGATTTGTATAACTCATCAACACAACATTATCATCTACGCCGACAGGAGAGTTTTCAACCGTGGTTCAAGCCTTTGACGATCAATGTTTCGCAATGAGCGGCTAGTCTTTTATGGTTTCCTCCGGATGGAGGGTTTTTGTAAGTTGATTGATACTATGTGCGTTTGATACAATCGTTTTAACTTGGTGATCTAAGCATTAGATGCTTTTCACCATTGATTTGATTTCTTGATTGTAAACAGTTACGTTTATTTAAACCTTAATTTCTAAGCATTCAGTTCCTGAGAGTTCTAGTAATTGGGATATATTTGACATGGGGTTAGGGTTTGTAAATTGTAATTGATAATCATTCGATAACCTCCCGTTATGTATTGACCGGAGTACTTAGTCGTTGGTTATGACAATTAATTAATTAAAATTAACACCTATGTCTATGTAGGTTACGATTAAACACATAGTTGAAGTTAATTGCAAAACCTGAAATCTGGAGGAACCATCTTCTCTCATATTGATTTAAACCCTAGTTTTTATTCGTTAACTTAGACAATTCTCTTAAACAATTAAACTCTCAATTGATTTTTACCTTTTAGCATTAGTTAATCAATACTTTGCATAATAACACTTTCCACAATCCTCCTCTGGTTCGATATCCGACTTACTCTAGCTACTAGTTTATTTCGGTTTTTGCATATCACTAACGACAGACATCAATAGTGAAGTGAGAGTAACTTGAGAAATGATACCTGAATCGCCTTATTTATAACCGAATTTTGGGCGGGAAAGTCTGTTGACGGGAGAGATAACGGAAAGCAATTTCCATGAGCGGTTATTTCCTCCACCGTTAATCACTAACGGATGTGTGTGCACACGGATCGTGGTCATGATCAACGACTAGGGGAATGCCACGTGGAAGGTGGGCAAGTGTGGATCTTCCTTTAATTTGGTGCCATCATCGTGACTTTGAGGAGTGCCCAGGATGATGCCACGTGGCCATTCGGTTATAACCGAATGGTGATGCACGATAAATCCTTCTAGAAGGTTTACAGTTGTAATCCCATGTGGCTTTGCTTCATGTGAATTTTATTGTTAAAAGAAAGGTTATTTTTATCCAAGTCTGAATGACATTCGCGTGGAGGTGTTGTTAGGACCTTATCCTAACTGTTCTGCTGTATGAGAGCTTGCGCAAGGATATGTTATCTCTATCTTGGCGCGTGGATGTTGGAGATTGTTTTCTTTTAAGTCCTCTTTTTTAGAACCAGTGCGCTGCCACGCAAGGTTCTTTGAAAGAGGTTCATTGGTGGTGAAGTTGTGGTACGGTCCCATGAACCTATGCAAGATTTTTGGGACCTTACCCCTTCACTAGGTCATGTGGTGAATGAGAAGGGAATTCATGTCCACCCGGCTAAGATTGAGGCGATTCAGAATTGGGAAGCGCCTAAGACCCCTATTGAGGTACGACAATTTTTGCGATTAGCGGGCTATTATAGAAGATTCATAGAGAACTTTTCAAAAGCTGCTCAACCGCTAATGTCCCTAACACAAAAGGACAAGAAATTTGACTAAGGCGAGAAACAAGAGTCGGCTTTAAAATTACTAAAAGATAAACTATGTGACACACCTATTTTATCATTACCTGACGGTACCGATGAGTTCATGGTTTATTGTGATGCGTCGCATCAAGGTCATGGTTTCATGTTGATGCAACGAGACAAAGTCATCGCATATGCGTCTCGCCAATTGAAGGAGCATGATCAAAATTATACCACGCACGATCTTGAGCTAGGTGCGGTGGTATTCACGTTAAAGATCTGGCATCACTACTTATATGCTACTCGTTGTACAATCTTTACCGATCACAAGAGTCTGCAGCACATATTTGATCAGAAAGACTTAAACATGCGACAACGACGATAGGTCGAGTTATTGAACGATTATGATTGTGAAATAAAGTATTACCCGGGCAAGGCAAACGTTGTGGCGGACGCCTTGAGCCGCAAGGAACGTGCAAAACCTCTAAGGGTGCGAGCCTTAGAGATGACCATACAAACTAACCTCACTTCTCAGATTCACGATGCTCAACAAGAAGCGCTTAAACCAGAAAATATTCATGCCGAATCATTATAGAGAATGGAGGCACAATTGGTGCCAAAGGAAGATGGAACACTGTACTTTATGGGACGTATATGGGTTCCATTCTTTGGCGAATTAAGGGCAACAATTCTGGATGAAGCACATAAGTCGAAGTACTCTATACATCCGGGATCGGATAAAATGTACCAAGACTTAAAAGGGTTTTATTGTTGGCCTAATCTTATAGGAGATATTGCTACTTATGTTGGAAAATGTCTTACATGCGCCAAGGTTAAGGCAGAATATCAAAAGCCTTCGGGATTACTGCAACAACCTGAAATCCCCGTATGGAAATGGGAACAAATCTCGATGGACTTCATTACTAAGTTACCCCGAACCTCAAGAGGCAATGAAATGATTTGGGTAAATGTTGATCGAATTACGAAGTCCGCACATTTTCTACCAATCAATGAGAAGGATAGCACTAAGAAACTGGCCGAAATATACCTTAAGGAGATTGTGGCACTACATGGAGTGCCTGTTTCTATTATATCGGACAGAGACGGTCGGTTCGTGTCAAGGATTTGGCAATCGTTCCAAAAGGCCTTTGGATCACAACTGAATCTCAGTACGGCCTTTCACCCTCAAACGAACAGCCAAAGTGAACGGACGATACAAACTTTGGAGGACATGTTACGCGCTTGTGTGATGGATTCAGTTGGAAATATATATTTCTTAAAAATTGTATGTTTCTAAAAAAAACCTAACCCCCCCCCCCCCACCCACCCATCCCCCAAAAACCTAAATAAACCTAACCCACCCCCACCTAATCTAAATGCTAAAAACTAAACTATAAAGCTAAACCCCACAACTAAATGCTAATTTTTTTTACGGGAGGGGGGGACGAAAAGTAGCGATTTTTTAATTAAAAAAAACTGTGTTTTTAATTTTTTTAGGTATTTTCGGTTGTGTTCACACTGGTTCTCGTGGTTCTCGCAATAAAGAGTGGTTTCTAACGGATCCTTATCTATATCTATATATATATATATATATATATATATATATATATACACACACATATATGTGTAGGTGTATTTAGTGTATTTTCTTATATCTTTATCTGGGTAGATACAACACATAATATACGCACATAACACATTTTTGTGACTTGCTAAATATATATATTTCGTTTTCCTAATATATATCTATACTATATTATAATGAACATTGGCCAGAAAACACAACATGGATAGTAATCTGTGGAGTTGCAACATTGAACAGCCTTCAGATTATAATGCAATCCAACGGCTCAACTCATCAACTCCATCTTCCCCCAACACCTTCAAAAATTTCAATAGTTCCCGCTTGTCAGAACCTTTCACCCATAACCAGGCTTTCATTATGCAAACTATCTAAATCCACCCATAAGAGTTTCACAAAACTTTTACTCATAATTCCTCATCATTTACTTCGATTACTCCAAAATTGCATGTACCAAACAATCCACCGGAGGAAACACTACAGGCAAGTGACTCGCCACCAAGGCTGCTTAGAAGTCGGCTCTGGCGACGTGAAGAAGGCGCATATTTTTCTGACCATGAACCGTTGTGTGAGGCACCCGTCCTTGTGTGAGGTACCCGTCACTGGAAAATATCGGAGGTTACCAGACGAACCCAATGAATCGGAGGTTAGCGCTGGTCGGATAAGTTTGTGAAGTTGGTTTAGGATGGGCGTGTTAGCTTGGCGGGGTGCGCTCCTTCAGTATTGTACGTAAAATATACCTTTGACGCTTCTTAAAAATAATTTTTTTTCTAAGATTAGTTGGAAATATATATTTCATATACTTTGTAAAATATATATACTTTGTTAAATGTAAATATTTTGTGACTTGTTCCAAATGTTATATATTTTACCAAGCATCAAATATATGTTTAGTTCAATATATATATATATATATATATATATGTTTATAAGGTCGGGATTTAGAGAAAACGGTAGAAAGTGTGAGAACGCTTAACGATCGTCCGTATCAAAACAATCTATGGACTAGATTGGCTCGGTGGCATTTTCGTAAATAACATCAATTTTATTACGTGGACGCACTACATTAAGGGTAAAAGCGTCTTTTGACTACTCCAAACAAAACGCCATCTAACCTTCTGGGGTAGCCCAGATGGCCAGCCTCACCCAGACCCTTCTTGAGGTCACCGGTTCGATTCCCGGCAATGCCCTTATGGGGTGTTGGGGCTCTTCACCGTGGGTAATCACCGCCAGGCAGCTATGGGGCTAAGCTAGCTTGCGGAGTTGCAATACTCCGGCGGATGGGAGGTCCGTGCAACTACCCCCCCCCAACAAAACGCCATCTCATGAAAATAAAACGCCAAAACAAAAATCACACAACATCTGCTAAAAACGCCATTAAATATAAAACGTCAAACTTAATTATAGTAAAATCTCGCCTAAAAAACCCGCCAAAAAAATCCTATATATACAACAACTCAGACCTTCAATTAAAAAACACAAAACAAAAACCACAAACGCCATATTTAATATATACCATTCGACTGATAAACGCCAGAAAACCCAAACATCAAATATATCGCTCTCAATAAAGTGTAGCTGTATGGTGTGGACAACATTTTCAGTTATCTAACTTAACTAAGGATTAACAATGTTATCCAACACCATACAGCAACACTTTATTGATTTTAGCATGATCAAATTTACAGTTTTAAGATGGTTTATTTTGTGGCGTTCTTTTTCTCGGAAAAACGCCAAAAAAGATAACATTTTCGCTGAAAGGGTGTAAACTCAATAACATTTTGCTGCATGAGATAGACAAAAATTATAGAAAAAGAGGCAGATTTCAAACGAAAATCGAAACAACCATTGAAGATGCTTCATAAGAAAAAGAGACCGGTGACAGTGAAGATTTGAAGATCAATATTTATTTTGTTTAATTTTCTTTTTCAGTTGATTCTTATTTAATAAAGAAACGCCAAATCTAATAAAAACGCCAAAAAGGCAAATGTCTTACACCTTTGGGGTTTATCAAACCATCATAAAAATTACTTTGAACAAGTATTATAAAAAAACTTTTTTATGTATTCTTTTTGTTTCCTTTTCAGTTGATTGTTGAATAATAAAAACGCCATATATAATAAAAACGCCAAAACAGCCAAAATGGTTGTTTAAACGATATCATCCTGTTAAACGCCACCAAAAACTCCCAACTATAATAAAATTAGTTTAAAAAAGTATTATAAAAACCAAAAAAAAAAAAACAAACTTGAAAATGTAACTAGAAAACAGTAACTTCAAATCATAAAAACTGAAGATAGGGGAAATTTATTATATTAGAATAAAAAACGCCAAACTTGAAAGATGGGACGTGTTACAGACTTCAGAGATAAAGCTTGTCAAAAACAATAATTACAAACAGTAACTGAAAAGACAAATACTTTATTATAATAACGCACCACCTAACTTAGGCGCCAAAAAGAGATCCTATAAAATGATACATATCAGCAACTTCCATTTGATCAAACCAAAAAAAAAAAAAAACAAACGCCAATACTACTAAAATACCACTCACTGTAAAACGCCAAAAAAAATTTTGTTAGGGGAGACGAGTAACTCAGTAAGATTTTGCTGCATGAGATGGACAAAAATTCAAGAAAAAAATACTAATGCCAGTCATATGGCATTTTGTATTTTTTGTTCTTGAAGAAGGCTTGGATGAGGAGAAGAGATCAATGACACTGAAGAGTGTGATGATAATAAAGATGAAGATCAACATGAAGAAAAAGCGAAAAATCCACCCACACGTCATAGATCTATGTCCCCAAACATCCACAAAAAAGCAACTTCAACAGACGAGCAGGCAAAATAATCAAACCGATGGGTTTGTTAAGTTTTACATAAAACGCCATATTTTGGTGCCAGTTCTTGTAGTATTAAAGAACAGAGAGACTGATAACAATGAATATTGTGAAGAGAGATCAGATTAGGATTTTTAATTTATTTTCTTCGCTTGTATTTTTTTTAGTGTGGCTAAAAATATAATCCAACAATTGTAAAACGCCAAGATAACCCAAACGCCAAAATGTTTATAAAAAATAATAGAACAATGGGCCATCTTGTTTAAAACCCCTTGAAAAACGCCATTCATATAGATTTCCTGCCCCTGGGTTCCAATGGCATAAGATGTGAATAAACGCCATAAACGCCAAAATGTTGATACAATGAAACTATTAAAACACCATTAATTATTGAATTTGGTTAACGCCAAAAATCTTAAAAACCAAAAATTAAAATAACATTGGAAAAAAACGGAACTGGAAAAGCAGAAGATGAAAGGACAAAACAGCCCCTCCGCCCTTTTCTAAGCGGCGGGATACGTGTTGGACCAGGAAGCGTTCTCACACTAGGCCAGGAAGCGTTCTCACCGTTCTCACACTTTTGAGCGTTTTCTCCAGATCCCGTTTCTATGTATATATATATATATATATATTTGTACTTGTTTGATTGTCCAATATCCTTGTCATGGGTATATATATATAGATCCATGTCTTATTTTGTTCATGTATTTTTGTAGATTTGATGTGTGTGTATATATACTTTACCATTTTTCTTATATTTTTTTAGGTGTATTTAGTGTATTTTCTTATATCTTTATCTGGATAGATACAACACATAATATACACACATAAACACATTTTTATGACTTGCTAAATATATATTTTGTTTTCCTAGTATATATCTATAGTGGAAGGTTCAAATGAGAAGAATTTTTTTGTAAGAAGAAAAAAGAAGAAGTTTCAACCAATAAGAATGCTTCATTTTACTTCATTTAATATTTGCATTTAATTTTAATATAAGGGTATATTGGTAAACTTACATAAATCATTAATTTGTATTCTTCTCCTTTAATAACTAACTAAATTAAATTTGTAACTCATTTTCAAAATATATACTTTTTCCAAATTAAAAAAAAACAACTTAATTTATAGTGTAGAATAAATTTGTAGTTGTGTAGGATAAATTACGAGTTGTGTAGGATATATTTCGAGGTGTGTAGGATAAATTTCGACTGTGTAGGATAAAATTCTATAATGTGTAGCGTATATGTAGGAAAATTTTGATATGTGTAGGTTTTGTAGATTATATGTAGGATAATTAATGATTAGTTGACTAATTAATTAAAGAGAGAAAAAATTAATGATATGAGTTATAAATGAAATAGTATTTTACTAATATGCCCTTTCTTCTTTTTCTTCTCACATTAAATTTCTTCTCAAATGAACCTTCCCCTATATCTATATCTATACTATATATATAATGCATATCCGAAGGGCAGAAATCGTCATTTGCCACTTTTTCAACATTTACAACCCTTTAAAACTTGTTGTTCAACCATCTAAAGCACACAACAAATAATGAGAAAGTTAAATTCTTGGGCGGCTAAACTAATTTCGGGCGGCCAAATCTGGATTCAAATTTTGAATCCCTTTACTCATCGCAAGACACTTACTATACGCATATTCTCTCACTATCAACTTTTCACTTTTTCTGTTGCTATTCTTTCTTCTCCCAGAGAAACCCTCAAACACAAATGAAGTCAGATCTTGAAGGAATTTCGACCTGAAATCGTTGTTAGGAGGCTACACTCAAACGAACAAGAGGCTGAGAGGTATGGTTTCTGTGGGGTGGATTCAAGAACTGGGGTTTCTCTTTCTCAGGCCAAAATTTACATTCAATTTTTGAATTCCCGTTCCTCCCCAATTCCCCATACATCATTGCTAGATCTTTTGATTTTCACTTGTAGAGAGAGAACAAGAAAAGAGAGAGGTCAACCCTAGGGTTTTGTTGTTTCGGGACAAAAATCATGGTTGTTCTCTCCAACCTACCCGATGTGGATGCAAAAATGGGTCAAGCGAAAGAAGCCCTAACTGCCCTTCACCGCCCGGAAGTTAATCATAATCTAACGTCTAAGAATCTTCTTTATGCCACTGCCAGAGAACTTTCTCGAAGGATAATGGGTGAAGAAGCCGGCGACGACACGATGGTTTACAAGGTACCGTGAATATGTGAGTTTATTCACTTTTTGTTTACTTTTTAATAAGTATATGTTTTGTATTTTGTTGAGGATTTGACTATTATTAACTGATTGATATATGTCATTTGTACTATAGACCCAACAAAAGTTTTCTAAGGTTCATCGGCCAGCCATAGCGACACCGATGGCAGGTGACGGCTGAGGATGGTGATTGCATTGCGAGAGTCACTTAGAGTGATGACAAATTAGGGCTTCGTATCTCTATTAAGGCTTTTTGTTGATTTGAACTTCATAGGTTTCGATTACAATATCTCAGTTAGGGGTTATCATCTCTATTAGAGTTTAGACTCTTTGCGTTGTTTAGTTTTTTTAATTGCGTTTTGTAGCAGATCTAGGATTCGCATATTTGTTAAGGATTTGTGTCATTTTTTTTTAATTTTCTCTGTGTTTTCTCCATTATAGACCAATGTTCGTTAGGAAGGCAAGAATAGCAACAACAGAGCATTCGGCAATCACTGAAGAACCTTAAATTGATCTGTTTGAAAATCCTTTGTAAGTAGACATGAAAATCCGTTTTGTTTACCGTATGAAAATGGAAACCATAAAATCTAGCATAGTTTATTTTGTTGAGATAGAAAGTTCTCCTGCTAAAACTGAAAATGAAATATTGAAATTGAGTAGACTGAATAATTTAATATGAAATATGAGCTAAAGGCGAACATTTAAAAAAATTAACCATAGGCATGTGCACTTTGTTGATGTCAAATATATGGTTTTTACAGATATTTAATGATTAAGACTCGAGAATATATAAACAAACCTCCAACATTAGCAACAGCCGGAAAGGTTCAACAATATGTGAGGGTGACTGATTGTTATAATTTTCATTTTTTACTTTTAGGGTTCGAAAAAATTATAGTTACTGGTGTTGAGATGTTCAAGAAGAGTTTAGATCATGGAGAAGTAAGTGATTGTTCTTAACTTCTTATACAGTTTCATTACCTACTGAGCTTCCATGTGACAGTTTAATCATTAATGTATCTTATTTTTACTTTTTTGCTAGGCTGCCAATAACGTGGGTCTTCTTTTGCGTGGTATAAGTAGGACTGATATCCAGCGAGGACAGGTAATTAAAACTATGTTAAAAGTATCCTTGAATATAACAAGTGTGTAATGTGTGTATGGCGATAATGTTTGTTTGTTTGGTTTGATCATAGCCTATTGGTGTTAAGGTAAATGATTTATTCCTCTTTCTCATAAACTCTGTTTTTAATATATTTTAATGTTGGACAAATAATATAGGCAATACTGGAAGACTCGACCCGGTTATCCACAACAACTCTTTGATTTCACCGCCTCCAAGACGTCCTGCCATGACGTCGTTTGGGATGTTGGAACTGGCAGCGGTCAGGCTGCTGTCTCCATAAGTTACTTACCCACTCACCGGTATCATTGTTATATATTATAGTTATTATTAATTAATTTATGATTTATCATTTGTATATTAGAATAGTTATTAGCGACCTATCATTATCGTTAGTTTGTTAGCTTTTTCGTTCTCTTTTTCTTAGTTTGTTTGTTTTCAGTAATTCTGTATACAGAAAATATTATCCACCGATATCCTTTTGTTTTTCGTTCCAATGTTTTTCTGTTACAAGTAAATGAGTTTTATGATCGATCGTATTTGTTCTTTGCAGCTTACGAGCATATACAAAAGTGTAATCGGTACAGATACAAGCAAAAATCAGATAGAATTTGCTCCAAAGCTCCCCAACGTTGGTTACGAATGCACTTCTCCCAATACGTCTATGTCTAAATTGGAAGCGAAGATCAGGGCAGGGTCGAGTGTTAATTTATTCACGGGAGCTCAAGCGCTCCATTGGTTCGATCACGAGGTTTGTTTTCTTTTGAAGATTGGGGCATTTCCCTGTTTTTAAGTTAATTATTTTACTAATTCACTAACACAAGGTTTGTTTTCTTTTGAAGATTGGGGCATTTCCCAATACGCATAATATATCGGAATCCTAGACAACTCAATTCCTCTAGCACGGTTAGCATTCTTTTTCAATCTAAACAAACCTAATTATTCGTAGTTAAGTTTCGGAGCCAGCGCAGCCGCAGCGAACGCAGCCGCATCGGCTCAGCGAGCGCAGCCGCAACGGGCGCAAAGGTAGTTTAGGATCTAGGAGCAGAGGGAGTTGTGACTAGAACAGAAGAATTGAATATTAATAAAACGTAGTCAAACCATAAAAAATAGGGCTTTAAATTATCGTCCCAAGGTTCAGCTTATTTTTGTACCGTTGAGCCCCCATGTATGTGTGTAAGAAAACAATCATGGTATTTTAGAATATCCTTAAAAATGCCTAACTTTTTTTGCCTAAATGTTTGTGATTAAATAGTTGAATGAATTTACCTAGGAGTCTATATTATGTGGATTTGAGAGGTTAAATTTGATGTGTGAAACTCCATATGTGTTCTTGCATTTGATTCAGTTGCAAAGATTTTTGTTGACTTTATTATTGGTCAACTGATGGTATTGTTTCACTATCATTACAGTTCAATATAGTTGAAGGGAAGATGCAATATTTTTTTTTGATGAAAACGGGAAGCGTTATCTTAATGCATTTGTTGGGATAGTTATAGTTTCTTGTGGTCACTGTCATCTTGAAATTTTGAGTGTTATTGAAGCACAAAACAAGCTTCTTCAGCCTGTTACAACTATTTTGGTGATTCAACGGTACTCGCATCAATGTCAATTCCAATTTATGTGGAAAAAGCTTTCATTTTTCAGTGACTTAATGTGACACACCGGTTAGTAATCAATTTATCAGCTTAATAATGCTGTTAATTTTAATTGGCTGAATGGCATTTTAAATGCAACTTAGAAAATTACACAAATTTATATGTATTGAAGTCACCTGTTCATTCTAGGTCACCAGCACCATTAGCAAAACCATGCTCTAAGTTTTCCTGAACAAAACTTCAATTATTTCACTCAGTTTTCGACACTAAGGTAGTGTTTGTTTTTTCAGATGTAAAAGGTCTGCAGTCTGTGGACCACGTCTACAAACGTCTGCACGAGAAGAGGTGGACCAAATGTCTGTAGAGTTTAATAAAAAGAGTGTTTGGTTATCTCAAAACCCCACATCTGCAAACCTTCTCTTCTCCCCTTTCTCTTTCAGATCTGTGCTAACCCATACACCCCATTCACCCCTAAAACCCCTAACCCACTATTATTCACTGCTAATTTTGGTCACATTCTCCACCAATTCCCCCACACTCCTATAATCCTATTAAATCACCCAAATTATTATTATTATCACTATCAATATCAATAGAGGCTGCTTTACATCATCTGCATAAAAAATGGCCCTTGATTGGCAGACATGGAGACCTACAGAGAGACATATCAAAAGAGGACTTTTATATTATCAACTTATAATTGATGGAACAAACTAAAAGGAGTCCTTGGATTGCCAGATATGGGGACTGCAGGGAAGCATAGAAAAAGCAAAGCTGGAGGTGGAGGTCGGCTGGAGGTGGAGGTCGCCGGAGGTGGAGGTCGCCGGGGGTGGAGCTCGCCTGGAGGTGGAGCTCGGCTGGAGGTGGAGCTCGACTGGAGATGGGGGTGGAGCATGTAACGGCTGGAGAAAACTAGGGTTTGGAAGACCTTTTGAAAGAGAGGGAGAGGAGAGCTTGAAGAGGCTAGAAGATGTGAGGCCGGGTCTGTTTGAGGAAGAGGTGGGGAAGACCTTTTTTAGTGAAAGCTCTTCCAAAAAACAAACACGCTGTAGACTTAAACGTCTGCGCGTGGTCTGCGTGGGGCAGACATAAGAGGCTCTGAAGTACTTTGGACAAAAAAACAAACACCCCCTAAGTTCAGGTAAGTACCCACACATTATGTGTTTTTTTACCACTTTTTGATTTTGGTAGTTTTTATTGTTGCATTCTGTGTCTTTGCTAATTTTGTTAAAAAAAAACCTTTTCAAAGTTGTGAATGCAAGCTCAAATATCAAAATGAAGAACTTATACATGGAATCAGGTGTGTTTTGATCTGTAAGAATGTTATATTGATGGCATGAATAAACAATAAAGCAGGGAATAGTTAGCCTTAAAAGTATTTTGGTATTTGCAGCATAGGAAGCTTGGACTCAGAATTAAGACATGGCAAGTTCTTTCGTTTCTCTAACCATAAACTAGACATGGTTATCTGTAGGCTTAAAAATGTAGTAGTTAAACCATGAATTGAGGGGTGGAAATGCTATTAAATCCGTAAAATAGTGTGGTGATTGCTGAATTCTCAGCTCACTTGTTGATTTTTACAAATTTTCCGATAATCGTATAAAATCCAACGGATGTGGGTTTCGGGAGTATTATATATCATTTGAAAGCTCTGAAAGTCTATTTTCTTCAGATTCTTAGTGCTTGGAAAAATACCTACGATAAACATCTTGGTTTCTACAGACTACAGTTGTGCAGAAGTTGGCCAAACTGCAAGTTGGCATGTTTTATGGAAATGGTTGAAAATTAGCCAAGCATCTGTTTGAGGTGCTTTTCATATGTTTGTAAACCTATAGATTTCTAATATTTCTGGTTTTCTTTTTAATTTCATGTAGACTTGATCATTAGATGGGTCGAAAGTGCTAAATGTTATCATGTTGTAGAACTTTGAGTTGCCTACCGTTTCTTAGTTTCTTAATAGTATCTAATTTTACTCTGACATAAATTACTTTATGTATTGGATAGTATTGTGATGTCATTGATTCTTATAAATACTTGTATGACGAATAACTATACATGAGTTGTTGGTCAAATTTATACATATGAAAGGTTCATGAATTTGTTGTATTTAATATTTATTAGAAGAGTTAAGACACAAGCTACTTGATGAAAGTTCAATGGTTAATATTATATTGGTAGAGTATTGTGTGTTTTGATTTAACTGGGTTGCTATACTTAAGTGGAATGAGCTTGAGTTGCTAAACTTGTATAAGTTTCCATACTTTACTTAATTAATGTCGTGATGTTTAAAAGATAATTCATGGATCTATACTGTAAGATTAAGATATTAAATTCAACGGTAATGTACCGAACTTGTATGTATGATGATGTGAATTGTGGATGCCATCATAGGATAGTTAACTGGGGTTGGTTGGATGTATTCACTCTTATCTAGCTAAACCGCGCCGAAGCTACAGCTAAAAATATTAACAAAAGTATACCACTAAAGAATTGATAAACTAATAGAAAAACGAGTGCCAACATATCACGAATAAGAAAACTAACTTAAGTACTATACAATATATCACGAGGCGTCTAATAAACTAACAGTAAACGAGTATTCTATTGTAAATGCCCACCCCCTCCGCATCGCGTGGGTAAATGACTAGTATAATATTATATTGGAGAGGGAATGTTGAGAAGTTGAAATTTAAGGGTTTTACAACTCAACTAGCGCAATGTACAACTTCATAAGCATTAACACATATGTGTCTACTTCTGTTCAAGTATTGTTCTATGCTTGGCCAGAAAAACACAACATGGATAGTAATTCGTGGAGTTGCAACATTTAACAGTCTTCAGATTATAATGCAATCCAACGGCTCAACTTATCAACTCCTTCTTCCCCAAACACCTTCAAAAATTTCAAAAGTTCCCGCTCATCAGAACCTTTCACCCATAAATAAGCTGTCATTATACAGACTATCTAAATCCACCCATAAGAGTTTCACAAAACTTTTACTCACAATTCCTCATCATTTAGTTCGATTACTCCAAAATGGCATGTACGAAACAATCCACCGGAGTAAAGGCTACGGGCAAGAAACTCGCCACCAAGGCTGCTTAGAGGTCGGTTCTGGCGACGTGAAGAAGGCGCATATTTTCTGACCATGAACCGTTGTGTGAGGTACCTATCGCTGGAAAATATTGGAGGTTACCGGACGAACCCAATGAATCGGAGGTCAGCGTTGGTCGGATGAGTTTGTGAACTTGGTTTAGGATGGGCGTGTTAACTTGGCGGGGTGTGCTCATGCAGTATCGTACGTAACAAGTGACTTTTATGGTGTCATAAAACTATCCACGTCGCCGGAACAGCAACCACCGGTGGTAGCGAACCCTCTCTCTTAGATAGTTGTTAATGTTTTAGAAAAAGATCAAGGATCAAGCATGAAGAGACTCAAAACAGATGGCATTCACTTGGAAACATGGAATAAATTCTCATGGATCATATTAGTTTAGCTTTTGATGAAAATGTGGTTTTAAACCATCGTTTTGTAGAGTTTTTTTTTACCAAAGTAATGCTTGTTTAAAAAACATAATCACAAGTAATTCTACACTCAAAAATATTTCACAAATAATGCAAAAGCCATTGTGAATGGCGATTTTTTTCTTTCTTGTAGCCTTTTCAGCCTTATGCAGGGAATGCGTAATACCCCAATCATTGGCCCAGGTACAAAAGCCATTGTTAATGGCGATTTTTTTGAAATCCTGCACAAATCGCCTTTGTTAATGGCGATTGATGGAAATCGTACACAAAAAGCCATTGTTAATAGCGAAAAGTTAAAGTTCTGCACAAATAGCCATTTGTAATAGCGAAAAGTTATAATTCTGCACAAATAGCCATTTGTAATGGCGAACTCTGCAACATAAGCCATTGTTAATGGCGACTTTTGATCAATTCGCCATTCTGAACGTGGCTTCCTGATTCGGTTTGACCATAAGCAGTGTAACGTGGCTGAGTCACATGAAGATAACATGACTGGAGCTTGTTCAGTCTCTCAATAATGGCTAGCCCTAGGCTGCGTGGGTCAGAGTCCATGGCGTCTCGGTGGTTGATTACTGGTGAGATTCTAACACCAACTCGGTCTGCACCGATGGCTGCAGCTACTACTTGTACCACCTGCAGCAAGAATTTGCAGCGGTTTTCTAAGAAACCACTGTATTCACCTGTTCTGTCATTGATTCCATCTTTCATGAACTGATCTAGTAGGTAACCATGAGCTCCATGTATCTCAACACCATCAAAGCCTGTGTTTTTTAATTGTTATAATTATTAAAAAAAGAAACCAATCGCCAATAACAATGGCAATGGTGCAGACTTTTCAGAATTTCGCAATTCTTAATGGCAATGGTGCAGACTTTTCAGACCTTTCGCCATTCTTAATGGAGATGGTGCAGACTTTTCAGACCTTTCGCCATTTGGAATGGAGATGGTACCCTTGTCCAATGATTTGTCTCCTGCAACTCTGAACATTATCCTGCAAAAGGCTAAGAAGCCTACAAAAGAAAGGAAAAAATCGCCATTTTAAATGGCTTTTGCATCATTTGTGAAATATTTTTGCATGCAACATTACTTGTGATTTAGTTTTAGAAAGTAGCATTATTTCAGTAAAAAAAAAAAACTCTTGTTTTGTACTGCTAACAAATTTGTCTATACTTTTCATATTTAAGTTTGAGTTCGTACATTAGTAGTTACTATAATTCAGTATTATCTAATTTGATTTTATATAAACATTTACTACTAATTTGTTTTACTAGAAGGAGAACGAAACAATTATATTGAAAACTGTATTTTTTTGTCGATTATGTGCTCACTCTTAGCATCTTGTTGGGTTGGTTTTTGTAATTGTTTATATATTATGTTTAAATGGATGTTTGTTATGGCTGGTCAAAAAAAGAAAAAAGTTGGTTATTTATTTACCTTTAGATTAGTTGTAGATGATAAGTGTGCCACGGGTGGGATTTATTGAGCCTACACAAACCAACCCGATTAAAGACAAATTAGGGACAAATACGAGACATTTGACACAAATATACAAACTAACCAACCCGATTATAGAAAAATTCGGGACGGATACGAGAGATTTGTCATAAATATACAAACGAACCAACCCGATTATAGACAAATTAGGGATGAATACAAGACATTTGACGCAAATATACAAACGAATTGACTATAGGCATACAGTAAGTTTAAATTCGTAACATACTTGCACCTAAAAAGATATATGCTTAATATTAATGAAGTTTCAGCCCTTTTAAATATAAAATAGTGCCAAACATTTTCTTGTAACTGAATCATGCAAGTTAATTGTATATTTTGCTAAGAAATTGCACTTGTGAGAATTTTTTTAATTATATTAAAATATGGAAAAGAAGTGCATATTGACCGGTCTGACTTGGCCCATTAACCCACATAAAAGTGTCTTTGAGTATACTGGATTTCACATCTTAGCACAGTCCAGTTTGTTACATGTAGACATTTGGTTTCTATTTACACCTAACCGACAATTATAAATATAAAAACAAGCACGACATAAGTTAAAGACCCCAATTTTTTGATTAATTTTCGCCATCATTTTTTTCAACACTTGTTTTTCTTTTTCGGAGGGGACGAATCGATGTTGGTCACCATTATCTTAAAGTCGGCTTCTATTTACACCTAACCGACGATTATAAAATAATGAAAAAATTAATTTGCAAAGTTCTATATTATGAATCACAAGAGTTACTTATAGAATTTCGTGTTTCTTTTTCAAGTTGTTGAATTTGTATAATGCATGAATATCCAATGCTTCTAACTTGCCCATATTTATTTGGTAGCCAATGTTTTTTGTTTTGAGCCTTTTCCAAATTGAGAAAACCAACAAAAGTATTACACAATATATCATGTGGGGATTTATAAACTAATAGAAACAAGTATCGGGTTATAAATTGTCACACCGTAACATAGCTTGATAAAAATGTACTATTTTGTTTGGGTTTCACGTAGCATGGAGTTTGGTATATGATGAAACAATGGTTAACCAGGGTGGTTAACTCACTGGTCTCGTCAAGTAGGGTTAATCCCTTCTTTCCGAGGATCGCTGGCTGGATCGTCCGCTGGATGATTTCCTGCACAAGGAAACACACCGTGACTCGTAACAAGGAGGATGGGGTGGGGGGTGCTCCTTGTTACCACTCTCCGGCGTGAGAATCAGTAATTTGCTTGGGAAGCAAAGTGTGATTGTAGTAGCAGTGAGAGAGTTGTGAAGAGATACATCAAACCTGGTTTGGGATGGGTATTTATAGCCGATGAGTGAAGGAGGGTAGTTGAGTAGCTAGCCTGACATCGCACAGCCTTCTGTAGGTGTGTCAGGCCTGTCGATTACGGTGGTGATGCCACGTCCTGCTGTGGTGTCAGACTGTTGTATACATGTGGGCTGACAGGTGACTGTTCTCAGTACCACTTGCACTGTGGTGTCAGACCCACTTGCCTTGTAGGAAGGATGCGGTGCTGGGCCGCATCGCTGCTTGCGGTAACTGATGTTGTTCCCGCGTTCTTGTTCTGGCCAAGATGTATGCGGGGTGCGGTGCCATGCCGCATCGCCGCTTGGTGACTGTTACTGTTGTCCAGATCCCTTGTCGTGACGAAAATGTTCATAGGATGCGGTACCAGGCCGCATCGCTATGCGTAACATCTGTTCTCGTACTTAAGGTAAGTCTTCTCATCAATGGACAGATTGGTTTCAACCGCTGTGTCCGCGCGTGCCCGCACGGACAAAGATAAGTTCTTGTTGGTGGGGGTTTTTGATAAGGGTAATGGTCACTCGCGGTCGTGCTGACACGAGATCTGGGACCATACCCCTTCAAGTCCCCCCAGTCTAGTGTTTCTTCCTTATGCAAGTTGCATGTGGGAGGAATACTGGAGTATGGTGTCTAGAAGGTAGAATATGTTACATGCGGATGGCTCCTTCTTCATGTAAATCAAGCTGGGGGTCCGGTAGAGTCGTGTGTCGTCTCTTTCGTACCGGTGAGCAAGTTCCGTCTGATGCGGAATTCTCAGCCAATGGATTTGCTCTGGTAATATGGTCTACCTTTCTCTGATGTCATCAGCCACCTGTTGGTGTTTCGAACCAACCTTTGAGACGGTGACTGAAGATGTTAGCAGGGTTCGAACCAACCTTTGAGATGGTGACGGAAGATGTCCATGATCGCCACTCTAGTTGTAACCTCTGCGTAAGCTGAGGCAATGTTGTAAATACTTTGCTCAAGCTCTATGTTTATCAACTGGACATTCAACGATGATCCCTGCTTTGTGGGGTGTTCGTGTTCTTCTAGTTTAACTCTCAAGTAACCGCACGTCTTTTGCAGTTTAACTCTCTAGTAACCGCACGTCCTTGCGGTTTAGCTCTCAAGTAACCGCACGTCCTTTGCGGTTACCTCGTTGCTGCACATTGTTGGCCATGTGTGGTCGAGCTACGTGGGGTACTTGCGTCATTGTTGGTCGTGTTTGGTCGAACAATGTGAATCTGGACTATGGGAAAATAAACATGGTCATAGGCATGGTAGTGCCCACCATTGTTTATTCTATGCGATCCATAGGTGGGCAAACAAAGTCATAAGCAGACTTGTTACCACTGTCCCTTAACTACTTTTCTTCATGCTTTGGTGGAAAGTAGTTTTCCTTGAAGTAGTGTTGCTGAAGGAGGTCACCTTAGATACTTGGGAATCTGGGTGAAACTCGTCCGCATTCGTTCTGTAACCATTTTCCTTCATGCTTGGTTGGAAAGAAGTTTTCCTGGAAGTAGCTTTGATCAACCGCGTGGTAGTTTAGTCATGGCTCTTCCGTAGCTACCGTCTGCGTACTGGTATTTCGCCGCAACTACTTATGAGTGTCTGCGGTTTTCAGCAACGAACTCGCTTCTAGAGTTTGAAGCTTGTATGTGACTCTTGAAGGATCAGGAGTCAGGGTGGCTGATGTGCGGTTGCTCAGCATACTTGTCCTTTATCCTAAGAAGTTGTTTGCGTCCCCTCCGTGGTTGTGAACCGGACACGAGGGATTTAAAACTTGAAGAAGCTTGCATGGAATGTGGTTTGCCGCATCCTGAGAAGCGGTTTTCGCAGTCCAAAGAACCACGCTGGTTCTGAGTATCTGACACACCTGTACGGGCTCGTGTGTGTCAACTCCGCATATTCCACGTGTGCTCATAGGTATATGCGGATATTGGTTATACCCCTTTACATAATGTAGAGATATTTATTTTTGCCTTTTTTGAGGGGTATGTAAAAAACGACATGCGGTATGGGTTATGGTGCGGTAAACCAGAGGAACTGCATGCCGCTTATGTTTGGATATTGTTGTCGCTTTTGTGCTGCATACGTGGCTGAACGCACGTGTGAGTTGGTGAAAGTTGGTAGGATTTTCTGGCATGTGCTGAAATGAAAGGATGTTTGCACTGCCCGAGGTGATAAATGCACTGAAGCAGAGAGTGTAAAAGTCTCTTTTTGTCAGGCGTGTGGGCGGCCACTCGCGCGTGGTAACCGTCAGCGGAAACGTCGCTGAACATGTGGCGTCGCATAATTCGCCCTTTTTGAACGTGATGAGTCAGTTACTGCATCGCATTAATTGAGATGCGTATATAAGGGGAAATCCTTCGATTTCTCCTCACTTGTTCAAAATTTGAAAAATTTTCCTGTGAAGGAAAGAGAGCATTCTTCATCTTCTCCGATAAACTTGTTTGAAATTCCGGTGAGGTTTCTGAGTTTCTTGTGATATCATTCTTCTGTCTTCTTTTTTACATTCCTTGATGGCTGAACCATCCAATCCACATTATGCTGAGGGTGAAAACCCTGATCCCTCTTCGCCGGTGGTGGCGGAAGAGGAAGAAGAAGGTGGTAGTGCCCCCGGCGGGGGCATACCAGTGCTGAAGTGGTCGAAGGTTCTGTTTCACAACCTGATGACCGGCCTCCAGATGCCCCAGGAGTATGGGGCTACCTTCCCACAGGAAGGTGAAACCGGTGCCGACGCTCCGGCCGGTTACGTCACCATGTGGGCTGATTCCTTCATTGATGGTAACCTTCGTTTACCATTGACTGTGTCGTTGCTGAGGTTTTGAAGTATTACAAACTCCATATCTCCCAGATGAGTCCGTTCGGGATGATTCGTATTAGAAACTTTGAGTACACTTTTCATGCTCTTGGTTTGAAGATTACTGTTGAAAATTTCCGGCGGTTCAACCAGTTGACGGTGAACACCGGGTTCTTTTCTTTTGGCCAACGGTACGGGAGCCCCAAGCTGATGACCCATCCGAAGGGTATTACAAAGTGGAAGACCAAGTTCTTCTTCATTAAGGCTGCCGCGGTCGTTGCTAACATGACCTTGCGGAATGTGAATGAGGCCATCCCTGCGGAGGATATTGCTCTTCCTAGTGCGAAGACGGTGGAGTGGTTGCCAAGGTTGAAGACTATTGAGCATAAGAAGCTGGATAACTCGCAGTTGTGGGTGCTGCGGATGATGTTGACCATGCCTGATAGGAAGGCAAGACCCGTTGTTCGGGAAAGAGTGGTGGTAAGTATTTCTACTCTTTTGCGGTTTCCTTACTTGTTTGTTACTGATTTGTGAGTGTACTATCAGAGGATGTTGCGCTGTGGAGGATATTTGATCCGAACTTCACAGGCAAGGTTGAGTTACTTCCGTGTGCGGAAGGTGAAGGTTTTAACTTGACCATTGTCAACAACTTTCGCATTCCTAAAAGCGAGGCGTTGAATGCACCCCTGCCACAAGGCAAAGGTATAATCCATAATCTTCTTACTTGCCTTGTAAGGAAGTTCACCTTGATGATTTAAACGCAGGTACTCTTGGGGCCTTGGGGTAATTTGAAGTGAAAGGTGCCCCCAAGAAGCATGCGGAGAAGAAGCATGTGGAGAAAGTTGTGCGGGGGTCGCGGAAAGAAAAAGCCGGAGGCTGCTGTGGTTCCTCCTTTGGTGCCGCAGGCGGCAGGTATCTCTCGTTCTCGTTTCCGCAGATATACCGATTACGTGGTGGTATCTGACACCCTTGAGGGTTTGGGTGTTCCAGGTGGTGGTACGGCGGCAAGTGGATCTTCTGCGGGTTCCAAACCTGCTGATGAGAAGAAGAAGCGACAGATAGATGATAAGGCTGCTGGTGTCGGCGAGAAGAAGCGTCCGAGGATACAAACCAAACGGACCACTGCTGTATCTCAGGCGAAGCCTGCTGTGACAACCGTCACTTTTCCGTACATTCCGTACACTCAATGAACAGTATTTTGTGCTTTAATGACTGTGCATGATCTGGTTTACCAGAAAAATAAATTTTTGAACTCCATACAAGTGAATTCATGCACGTTTTATACTACAAAATAATGCTTGGTGCATTAACGAGAGCGCTGCGTCAGAAATACTAGTAAACTCACCGGTAAGACACATTGTGTCAACAGAACTGCAGAAAGCAGTCAGACATTAGAACTGAGGCCTAGGTGTAGGTCCAACGTCAAGAATGCTTTAAAACCCAAGAAATATATACAAGGGTTTAGTTATAGACTTTCCGGAGACTAAAATACGCACTAAAAAGCACTCGAAACGCACTTTAAGTGCAGAAAATTATTAAATTCAGCTATAACCAGTTTTTAAACATGTAAATGTCATAACGAATTTACGTTTTATTTTCCAGAATATTTCCCTAAGTGTTGGGAATTGAAAGGGTTACAAAAGGACACCTTACGGAACAATTAAACAAATTAACGGAACAGTATCCGACCGAACAACTGGACATTACCCGGGACACCAAATTTTTTCCAAACACATTATTTATTTATTTCTTGGCTAGTCGTGATCCCCGTATACCATAACACCCACTAAATTTCCCCACTAACTAATATATGTAATATATACTTGAAAACTAACTAGTATTCACCAACTTCCATCCAAAAATTTACACTTAACCCCTCCCCCTGGATGATTTCGGTTCAAGCATGGCCCCACAAGATTCTTATAAATCATCTTCATATCTTTCCATAATCTTCTAGGATCTTGCTAGATTATATTTGATTTGGTGGATATCTTCATAGATTATGTTGTGTACTATTGGATTTCCTAAGATATGCCTAGATCTTATTACCACCATAATTTACATCCAACCCCCCCCCTAAACCGAAATCGGTCCCAAGTGGACCCACCAAATCACCACCATAATTCCTAAGATCTTACTTTAATATTTTGTATAGATTTTTGCTTGTTAGGTTGGGCATAATATTAGAGATGATCTCTATAAAGTATGGAGCTCAAGATTTCATATCATTCCATAGGTTACACCACTCTCATCACTCTCCTCTCTCTCTCTCTCTTTCGACTCACATAAACCGCCACCACCACCACCCTTAAACCACCACCATCCTCCATTTTAGAAGCTTCATTCAAGCTTAGAAGGTGAATCAAAGGAGTTGCAAGTTGAGGAGCTTCATAAGGACTTGTTCTTGCTTGTTTCTTGCTCATTTTTCATCACCTTCCTCAATAGATTCTACCCTAGCCTCGTGCTAGTAGTAAGTCTCGGTTTACTCTTGTTTATGTCTATTTTGGGTAGATTAAAAAGAGTAGTATGTTGTATTTTACTAGAACACTACAAGAGTCTAAACAAGAAACTTGAAACATAAAAGTTACATAAAACTTACATAAAGTTTACATAAGGATGAGACATGAAGATGAAAACTTGTTGGTTTAGGGTTGGTTAAAAACATTCTTGATGATTGGTCTTTGATTTCTTGATAAACCCATTGTTAGGACACTTGTCGACACGATTTAGTAACATTTAAACCATAAAGAAACATGCTGAATTGTATTTTCAGCCAACTTCAAGGGGCTGTAAACAGACCATAATAACTCGAAAAACAGAATTTCTGAAGTCTAAATTATGTATTTTCGAAAAACGAAACAAATGGCACTGGAATCGTAAGTTTTCGAGGTCGTTTGCTATTTTAAAGGGTCGTTTCGTAACAGCAGCTCAAGCTGCATTTTTCTGCTGAAAATATGTGTTATATTTTTCATCATAACTCGAGTTCTGTAAAGAATTAGCTCCTGAAATTTGTACTGAAGATGACCACTGCTGTCGTAGTAATTCTCCCACTGGAGTTTCGTAAATCTAACTTACGATGAATTTTAGACAAATTAATCCGTAAACTGCAATCAGAAAGCGACAAATCTGATTGCAGTCCGGGAAATAAATCTTTATAAAATATTGGTAATGAACTGGACCCCGAAATTTTTATACAATAATATTTGGACCGTATAAGACATTCTGTAAAAATTTGGGAATTTTTGGAATAAGATAACTATTTTATTAAAATGTCCGAAAACAGACCAGTTTTATATATATTAAAACTGAAACGACAAAAGTGGTATCTTGCTTGTCAGAATGTCGGGTTGATTATTTGAGAACGACCTAACGTGTTATATGTTAAAGAAAATGATATGCTGCTTAGCATGGACACCTCCATTTACAAAGGAGACTATGGCAAAATTTTCTGAAAATCCTAACACTTAGCGAATATTTGCTAGACAAATGTTTGCTAGTGCGTTCTAAACTATGATTTTCAAATTCAAACCTCGCCATAATTTTTGTAATGAAAATACACATACAACATACAAGATACATAACTCGGGTGCAAAATGCAAAATACAAGAAAGACGATAATATAAGCAAGACACTTAGTTAAAGATATGAAATATTTTTAACACGAGAAAACATATACATAAAAGATAGTGACTTGTACTTGTGCGATACAAGTCTAGTGACTAACGTTAATAAAACACGTTTAGGTCACGACGCTAGATAAAGCAAACCCGGTGAAGTTTACGACGCAAGGAATGCAAAGTTGTGAGTTCATGCTCCCCCTTTTCTTTTAACTGTTTTTGGTTTTATAACTCTCGGGGGTGAAATACATGTTACAAATGCTTAAATGGTATGAAATGCCTATGAATCGCCTATGAAAGGCCTATGAAATACTAGATCATGTGAGCATAGACTAAATACAGAAATGCCATTAATACTTAATTAGGGACGAGGGTTAGATCTAACGGGTACGGCCGAACCCCACTCATGGTCACAATTAGTACCTAGTAGTGCTTCGGAGTCCCAGTCGAGGGAAATCGACACAGTCGAGGGTAATCGACACAGTAGAGGGTAATCGACACGGTCAAGGGAAATTGACACAGTCGAGGTTAATCGACACAGTCGAGGAAAATCGACAAGGGTATGAGCCATACTAATGCTCTCTATGTACTCACATGCCTAAAAGGAGCCATACTAATGCTCCCTATGTCCTCTCATGCCTTAATGTCCTTGAACAAACATTCAATTAGTACGTGGCATACACAAGAAAACTTGATTTACACAGGAATACTTTATACAAGAATACTTTATTTATACAAGATACATACCTTGTTTTCATACAAGGTATGCAAAACGCATGAAGTCGCTCAACTTTATGTTGATGTTTTCCAAAATTACATGTATTTCAGGTGACAGGATGGATCTTGGGCGCAAGTGTCGTAACTATAAGTAAACTCCAAGTTTAGATGTCATCCACTTTTGTTGATTGTAAACTAGACGAAGATTGTGTTTTGGAAACTTAATTAACCAAGGTTGTAATACTCAAAATTTTCTGAATGGATGAACATCGTTTTAATCATGTAGTTGTTTATTATGATTGAATGCAATGATAACAAACTAGTCACACATCATACGCTTCCGCAAAAGACAAGGTGTGACAGTTTGGTATCAGAGCTTCGATTGTAGTGAACTAGAATTCCTTCTCGAGTCTAGACTACAATCACTAGAGTTCTCTCACGAAAACATTTTTCAAAAAGGTTTTCATTGCATTCACATAAGCGCCAAGCTCCACGAGTCAAACACTTCTCAAAAAGAGACAAGGCAAGGACATTAGAAAGGAATACCCTCAAGATAGGGTGCCAATTAAGGCATAGTCTACACGAGTTAGACTTGCCAAAGACAAAATGACCCCCCCCCCCAAAACGAGAGTTATACGTGATATAATTGCTTGATTATGCTAAGTAGCATATTTGTTATTGATATACATACATATAAATAAGTGTACGGAATGATTATTGACGTGAATAAGATACTTCCGACTCCTATTACTATACGTAACTCGCACGATAAAGTTACCGACCTCGCGTCCTTTGCAAAGCTCATGGCTAGGAGTGATTACCAAACAAGATTCTGAGCTTGCTTCCGTAGGAAATGGCTGCTCTTCCCTCTCGATCATGAAGATGCCTGACTACGGTGATGATGACGAGGCAGAGGCGGCAACCTTGAATGAATTCTTAATCAACGGGATGAGATCCCTGCGGCTTATGTGAAGCAAGATTGACGACATGCTTGACCAGAAAAGGAAGATGAAGTATTCATCTTGAAGGTGCCCCTCCAACTACTAGGAATTCTCTCTATTCCTATTTCATCTAATCATCGTGCCTATACACGCGTAACGATAATGAATGTTAGCACATGGACCACCGCAATGGTCCTTTCCATAACAAAGGAATAAGGACAGTAGTGTCCCCTCCTTGATGGATCATCTGCTTGGACGAGAGAAAATTTGGGGTAACTGTGCAAGACAATTTATTATTACGGGGGCCCACGTAATAACGACTTGTAGTGCACAGAAATCCTGGTGGACTCTGCGGGTCGAGCTAATGAAAACCACACAAAATTAATCTATAGGTGTCCTCACCTTCATATGGTAGAATAACACCTAGACCAGTGCTTTAGCACTTTATAAAGTAGGAAACCTGTCTTAGCCTACTTCGTGACTGACACTTCTACTCGTGTACGAGACGTTGAGAAACGATAAGTAAACAAGGAAATGTGGATAACATTCGAAAAGATCCAGTGACGTTACACCCTCTATCACCTCTACACGAACAACCCCATCTCTGGGAAAATATACACATCGATAAAGCTAATATAGCAGGAAATAACTGAAACCTAAATGACCGAGGCGATGTAACCTCGAGTTCATTTTATTACAAACAATAAGCCAAGTTGGCAAGCCTATGTGAAGGCTCAGTAACTGTTTCCTCGCTCATACCTTGATTATATATACATGTGAAATTGGGTGATTACATGATGGCTTAGGGTGCTATATACCTCATAGACAATTGGAATATTGTCTAACCTACTTCATACCTTTTGACAGAAGAGAATGCCGCCCAGACGAGACACAAACACCAGTACGTTGCCAAGAACAGAAGCTGAGCTTCAAGAATGAATCTCGCAGGCGATTGCACGGCATAAAGCCCTCCGCGCCGAGCACAGCGGTGGCACTACCAGAAATAACCCTCCAACTGACTGCACCTATAAACAGTTCCTGGACTGCAAGGCGTTGAACTTTGATGGCACAGGAGGTGCCATTGCATTTGTTCGTTGGGCAGAAAAGACTGACTCCGTTCTAAGAATGAGTAACAGTTCGCCCCAACAGAGTGTTACCTATATCTCAGGGTTGTTTTTGGATGGCACACTCTCCTGGTGGAACCTTCAGGTTCAGACCCTTGGTGCAGATGCTGCTTATGCACTGAGCTGGGATGAGCTCAAGGAAATGATGGAAAAGAAATACTGTTCTAGGGCTGAAATCCAGAAGCTTGAGGTGGAGTTCTGGAATTAGAAAATGGACGGACCGAAGATTCCTGAATATGTCCAGCGATTTCACGACTTGTCTAGGGTCGTCCCCTACTTAGTCAAACCGGAATTCAAAAGGATTGAACGATTCATTTGGGGACTAGCACCTCAAATTAGGAGCTTGGTTACGACCTCAAGGCCTCCAACCATCGCAGAGGCTATCGATTTAAGCGTTACGCTTACTGAAGAAGCTCTACGAGCAGGAAAATTTTCAGAATCTGAGGATAACAAGAAAGAGACTCATGTGGAATCATCAGGCAATAAGAAGAGGAAGCCTTCGAACCTAAAGGTGGGCTGATACGTGTGAAGTGTTATATATATTAGGTGTATATTTTAAGCCCTTTAACACTTTTTTAGCCAAGTTTTAAATTTATAAAACACGATATTTACTAACACTAAACACACATATGGGCAAGTGCACCCATCGTGGGCGTAGTATAGTGTTGGTAAGATACCGAGGTCGTCCAAGGACACAAGAGCTTTTAGTACCGGTTTATCCTCAACGTCTAATCAAATCAAAAAGTTTAGAAAAAATGTTTTAAGCCAAGAAAAATAAAAACTAATTAAAATGCTGAAGAATAAAAATAAAAGAAAAACATATAGACAAGATGAATCACTTGGTTCCGACTCGTGTATAGTGTAACCTTTGATTATTTCCTCACTTTTGCACTTATTTAAGAGATTATCTTAGTTATTGTAGTAGGCCCCTCTTTTGAAGGTGACGTTACCCTCAACCCAGTAGTTTGAATCAGCAAGGATACAATCCTAAAGGGTCGGATTATTGAAAGATAATTAATTAAGTTATTAATGCAAATTATGGTAGGCCCCTCTTTTGGAGGTGACGTTACCCTCGACTAAGTAGTCTGAGTCAGCAGGGATACAGTCCTAAATAGCCGGGTTATAGTATTAATAGTAGTTTAACTTATGAGGGGATCAAAGAGTTTGGAGCCCCGCCATCCAATACCGTTAAGTATTGAAGGAGGTCCTACTAAATTTGACCCAGGTCCATTGCAGGACCTCTAAATGCTGAACAATGGCAAGACTCTTACCAAACCGTTCCCTTAACCCCCGACCAGGTAGCCAACATACCTCCATATAGACCGTGGATATATGAATGGTGAAAATCTTTTATTTTATGTAGACAGTAAAATAATGTCAAGACACCACGGACAAACGATAAGGAAGAATCACCTTCAACATAAGAAACTAGTTATTAAAGTCATTAATACAAAACCAAATAAAAGGTGCGAAAAGATTAGAAATAAAAAGTATTACACTAGACACGTGTCTTCACCAAGTGATGTAAGAGACTTAGGCAAACATGGCCTTGATTGTCAAGAACTCTTACGATCAATCTTGGATCCCGAGACGACTCACACACTCTATGATAGACAATGGATGATGGTGGTGGGTGGTGGGTGAAGTGTGAGAGAGGTGATGTGCCAAGGGATGGTTTGAGCTTGAGCCAAGCACTCCTATTTATAGGCTGGACAGAAGCTCGGGCACTGCCCCGTGTCCAGTGGGCACGGCCCCGTGTCCACATCCTTCTATTTCTTCATTTAATGCAGCTTGTCTTATTAGTTGACCACGCCCCCGTGTCCGCTGAGCACGACCCCGTGTGCAGAAGAATCTTTGTACTATGAAGATCTGCCTGGATTGTGCGAATCTTATAGTTGACCACGGTCCCGTGTCCGCTGAGCACGGCCCCGTGGCGGGCAATAGAAGCTTCTACCAGTTTGTCTTTTCTGCTGACACTTGGGCACGCCCCCGTGCTGGCTGAGCACGGGGCGTGTTCAGTCTTCTGTCTTCTTGTTTTGCTTGGGAAGATGCTGTCGTGGGGTCGGGCATGTCACGTCTTGTTCCTTTTCTTGTATTTATGTTAGATTTTAATGTCTTTTTGCTTCTTTTGTTAATTTGAGCTCATTTAATCCTGAAAATACAAAAGGAAGGCAAAAGCACACTTTTTCCAACATTAGTACTAAAAAATGGTTAGTTTTATGCCACAATTGATGTAATTTATATGTTGCATTTTGCACACATCAAATACCCCCACACTTGAATCTTTTCTTGTCCTCAAGCAAAACTCTTTAATACGTGGCTATTTACACTCCCAAATGGAATGGGTAGAAAAGAAGGTTTTTGGGCTTGTCATAAAGTGTCGGGATTTTCCAAGATTCTTTATTTAGTTTTATTTTTATTTATTTACAATCCTATTCGTCATGATTTATTTAAAACTTTTCATAAGATAAATTACTTATTAGGGCATAACATGCCTCTTTAAAATTCTATTTATATACAAGTTCACATACCTCACGGGGATCACTCAACACTCGGTCGAAAATGTATTTTTGTGGATCACTCGAGAGCAGCATGGAACTTACTCCTACCATAGGCTTGCCAAGCAATCAATCCTCCTCCTTTTTAACTTATATACCTTTGTAAATATCAAGAGGACTTTTTGGGTGAAGGGTTAGGCTTGGGTTAAAGGTAGGTGGTTGGGTTAGTAGAAAAAAGGCGAAAAGCGTAACAAGTATCGGTTTTCGTAAGACTTTCTATTTTTCAACTTATATTTTTTTATGAAGCCATTTTTCAAACAAAGTCATTTTTGATAAACTTGTTTGTTTATTTGCTTTTGCTTCATAATCAATTTTTTTTTTTTTGAAAGTCATATCAGAAACCGAGCTAGTTACTAAAACAAAGGGTTAAAAATGAAAAAGGTTTTGGTGGGTAAAAAGGGTGTTTGTTTGGGGTATGAAATGAAAAGGTTTAGGCTCAAAGGGGCTAACTAGGGGGATTTTTGGGTAGGTGGTAAAAAAAAGAAAAAAATAATGGTGTAGAAATAAAAAGGGTTAGTCCTAATGCCTCTATCATTTACTTACTCGGGTTTAAGTTGATAAGGACCGGGAATGTATCGTCGTGGCAAGTTCTAGAGTCGTAAGAACCAAGCGGCTATTCACACAAGAAACGAAAAATGAGCATTTAGTTTAAAGATATATATTTGTATGCTCAATAAAGGCTCAAAACTCACTTTTGTGGGAATGAGTTTTTATGTGATCAAGTATATATAATTAAATTTTAACTAAGCTTGTCATGCCTTTTCATAATTTTCTTATGTTGGTTCTTTTTATCACGATGCTATCGGTTGTAAATTCGTAAAAATATAACCTTTTTTAGAACTTGAATTTCCCGAGTTAAACCTAGACAAGTAAAAAAAAATGAAAATTTTTGAAAAAAATTTGGGGTGATTAGCGGTTCCAATAGAGTTTTGTGTAAGGTTTGTATTTAGGACTTGCAAGATTCAAGGTTTTAGCATCCCCCCCCCCCCCACACTTAAATTACACATTGTCCTCAATGTGTCCCAAAAATAAGTTTTAAGGTTGATTGAATGTGTAAAAGGTGTGAAAAAGCAAAAATGTTGTGTTACTGGGCGCTGAACACGACCCCGTGTTGTCCGGGCACGGCCCCGTGTTCAAGTGCCAGTAACAAAATTAAATCAAGAGAAACAGAAGCCTGGACACGGGGGCGTGTTGGGTGAGCACGGTCCGTGTCCAGTTTACCTGAACTGGGTATTTCTGCAGACTGTGCAGCACGGGGCCGTGTTGGGCGGACACGGCCCGTGCCGAATTTACTGTAAACGAAGAATTTTATCGGACGGTCCTGTTTTCCTGCATGGGGTGCTGGTTCAAGCTTCCCTTGTATCCTTTGCCATCTCAAGTGTGTTTTATTCCTGAAAATTAAAACTAACTAGAAAACATGAAAATTAATCTAAACTAAACTAAGGATAGTTCCGCGGAATGCCTCCATGGTGCGCCACGTTTATAAGGGTCCTTGGCTAGACTCAAAGCCTGGTCATATGTTACCCAAGTGGGATGTATTGCTTCCCATGTTACACCGTCGGAGAGCATCATCCAAGCTTGAGTCTATGACCTTCATGTAGTCGACCGGGTCTTCGTCCTCTACTCTCTTTCCACACTCAAACTTCACTTCCTTGTCCCCAAACTTCAATGTTAACGTTTCGTCATTCATATCCACCACGGCTTGGGCGATGGCTAGAAATGGCCTCCCGAGGATGAGAGGGACATCGATGTCTTCTTCCATGTCTAGGATGACAAAGTCGGTTGGGAAAACGAAGTTTTCAACCTTGACCAATAGATTTTCAGCGACACCTTGTGGAAATTTGACGGATCTGTCGGCGAGTTGTATGCTCATCTTTGTAGGGCTTGTTGCTCCTAGGCCGAGTCGTTTGAACATCGATGTGGGCATGAGGTTAATGCTAGCCCCAAGATCGGCTAATGCATTACGGACGGGGGATTCCCCGATCGAGCAAGGAATTGTGAAGCTTCCGGGATCAATTTTCTTTTGTGGGAGTTTGTTGAGTACTAAGGCGGAGCATTCTTCGCCTAAGTTAACTAATTGCAATGATTCAATTTTCCTTTTGTGAGTGAGGAAATCCCTCATGAATTTTGCATATTTAGGCATTTGGGTTAGGACCTCAATAAAAGGAATATTAACATGCAATTGTTTTAGTAAATTTTCGAACTTTGCGAATTGCTCATCGGTCTTTTGACGATTTAACCTACTGGGGTACGGAATTGGAGGAGTCTTGATGGGCTCTTGATTTGGTAAAGAAGCCTTTTCGGGTTGGGGTGCGGGTGGAGTCGTGGTTTGGCTAGACTGGCTTCTTTCATCTGGCGGTAATGGAGCCTCCTCGGGATCCACGGTTCGATTTCTCAATGTGATGAGATGTACTTGAGCTTTTGGGTTGGTTTCGGTATTGCTAGGTAACGCGCCTTGTGGTCTCTCGGAGAAATTTTGAGCTATTTGATTTAATTGTTTTTCCATGTTTTGAATGCTAGCTTGTTGATTTCTAAAATTCGATTCCAATTGTTGAAATCGATCCGAGTTTTTCTTTTCGGTGTCGGAGATGAGGCGAGATACAGTATCTTCAAGCCTTTCTCTTCCACCTTGTTGTTGAGAAAAATTTTGTGGTTGTTGAAAGATTGTTCGTTGGCTTTGTTGGTTACTACTATTGCCGGGATCTCTCCAACCAAGATTAGGGTGGTTACACCATCCTTGGTTGTAGGTACCCGTTGGTGGACCCGACGGCCTAGGTCTATTATCAATGTAGTTTACCGTTTCTGTTTCGTCATCTACTTCTTTCATACAACTCCAATTTTCATGTGGCCCACCACATCCTTCACAAGCCATAACCGAGGCCGTTTTTGTCATTTCTAGCTTTTTGATTTTCGAAGAGAGGGCCTCGATTTGGGCTTGTAAAGAAGTGCTTTCATCAACCTTATGGGCGCCCGGGGCAATAGATTTATTACCTCGGGGAGTGTGCCATTGAAAATTGGTTTGAGCAATTTCCTCAATTTGATTATATATTTCATTTGGGCGACGATTACCTAAAAGTCCCCCGGAGCTAGAATCAAGTGTTTGTCTTGTGTGTGGCAACAACCCATTGTAGAAAGTGGATACTTGTTGCAATACCACAAGACCGTGATGAGGACACTTTCTTAGTAGCTCCTTGAACCTTTCCCAAGTTTCGTATAAGGATTCACCATCCTCTTGTGAATATGTATTAATTTCAGTTATTAATTTAGCCGTTTTAGCAGGAGGGAAATACTTATATAGAAACTTTTGGGCTAGTTCATCCCAGGTGTTTACCGAGCCTACTGGGAGGGTGTTAAGCCAAGCCTTAGCTCGGTCTTTTAGTGAAAATGGAAACATCCGAAGGCGAGTGGCGTCGTTTGATGCTCCATTGATCCGAAAGGTATCACATATTTCCAAGAAATTAGTAATATGTAGATGGCTTCGACATTTGGTGCATTTGTATCAAATGCGGCCGAAGTTCGAAGGTTGCGGAGTTTTGAAGCATTTGTATCAAATGCGGCCAAAGTTCGAAGTTGTTGGCTTCGACATTTGGTGCATTGATAGCTGCGCCAAGATTACCTACGGTGGGTCGTAAGTAATCCATGAGGGTACGTTGGTCCGCCATTGGAAGTGGTTCCCGCGAAACTTTCTCTTGGTTTTTAGCTTTAAGTCTTTTTCTGAGAAAGCGTTCGGGTTCTTCTAGGGGTTCTTTTATGTCTCTACTAGAACTGGAGCTCATGCACTACGTAGGAAGTTCAAATGTGGAGCCTTGGTTCCAAGTCCTGCAACAAAGACAGAAAAGAACGCTGGTCAGAAGGTTCACCACGGCCCCGTGTTCAGTGAACACGGCCCGTGGTCAGAGATACAGTGATTGTCTTCCGGATCCCTGTTACTGGGGAGTTGGGCACGGCCCCGTGTTGCACCGACACGGCCCCGTGTTCAGCTCTCTGTAACTCGGAAAATAAAAAATGCCAGTAACAATGCTGAGCACGGCCCGTGTCCGACCTGGCACGGCCCGTGCTGAGTTCTGCAGAAGCTGAAAAATTAAGAAAAATCCTAAAAAAAATGAAAAATAAGAAAAACGATTAGGCCGTTGATTCCTAACTTTCTTAAAATCCTTGTGTCCCCGGCAACGGCGCCAAAAACTTGATGCGTGTGAAGTGTTATATATATATTAGGTGTATATTTTAAGCCCTTTAACACTTTTTTAGCCAAGTTTTAAATTTATAAAACACGATATTTACTAACACTAAACACACATATGGGCAAGTGCACCCATCGTGGGCGTAGTATCGTGTTGGTAAGATACCGAGGTCGTCCAAGGACACAAGAGCTTTTAGTACCGGTTTATCCTCAACGTCTAATCAAATCAAAAAGTTTAGAAAAAATGTTTTAAGCCAAGAAAAATAAAAACTAATTAAAATGCTGAAAAATAAAAATAAAAGAAAAACAGATAGACAAGATGAATCACTTGGTTCCGACTCGTGTATAGTGTAACCTTTGATTATTTCCTCACTTTTGCACTTATTTAAGAGATTATCTTAGTTATTGTAGTAGGCCCCTCTTTTGAAGGTGACGTTACCCTCAACCCAGTAGTTTAAGTCAGCAAGGATACAATCCTAAAGGGTCGGATTATTGAAAGATAATTAATTAAGTTATTAATGCAAATTATGGTAGGCCCCTCTTTTAGAGGTGACGTTACCCTCGACTAAGTAGTCTGAGTCAGCAGGGATACAGTCCTAAATAGCCGGGTTATAGTATTAATAGTAGTTTAACTTATGAGGGGATCAAAGAGTTTGGACCCCTGCCATCCAATACCGTTAAGTATTGAAGGAGGTCCTACTAAATTTGACCCAGGTCCATTGCAGGACCTCTAAATGCTGAACAATGGCAAGACTCTTACCAAACCGTTCCCTTAACCCCCGACCAGGTAGCCAACATACCTCCATATAGACCGTGGAGATATGAATGGTGAAAATCTTTTATTTTATATAGACATTAACATAATGTCAAGACACCACGGACAAACGATAAGGAAGAATCACCTTCAACATAAGAAACTAGTTATTAAAGTCATTAATACAAAACCAAATAAAAAGTGCGAAAAGATTAGAAATAAAAAGTATTACACTAGACACTTGTCTTCACCAAGTGATGTAAGAGACTTAGGCAAACATGGCCTTGATTGTCAAGAACTCTTACGATCAATCTTGGATCCCGAGACGACTCACACACTCTATGATGGACAATGGATGATGGTGGTGGATGATGGTGTTATGGTGGTGGTGGGTGGTGGGTGAAGTGTGAGAGAGGTGATGTGCCAAGGGATGGTTTGAGCTTGAGCCAAGCACTCCTATTTATAGGCTGGACAGAAGCTCGGGCACGGCCCCATGTCCAGTGGGCACGGCCCCGTGTCCACATCCTTCTCTTTCTTCATTTAATGTAGCTTGTCTTATTAGTTGACCACGCCCCCGTGTCCGCTGAGCACAACCCCGTGTGCAGAAGAATCTTTGTACTATGAAGATCTGCCTGGATTGTGCGAATCTTATAGTTGACCACGGCCCCGTGTCCGCTGAGCACGGCCCCGTGGTGGGCAATAGAAGCTTCTACCACTTTGTCTTTTCTGCTGACACTTGGGCACGCCCCCGTGCTGGCTGAGCACGGGGCATGTTCAGTCTTCTGTCTTCTTGTTTTGCTTGGGAAGATGCTGTCGTGGGGTCGGGCATGTCACGTCTTTTTCCTTTTCTTGTACTTATGTTATATTTTAATGTCTTTTTGCTTCTTTTGTTAATTTGAGCTCATTTAATCCTGAAAATACAAAAGGAAGACAAAAGCACACTTTTTCCAACATTAGTACTAAAAAAGGGTTAGTTTTATGCCACAATTGATGTAATTTATATGTTGCATTTTGCACACATCATGGGCACACAAGTCGGCTATGGAAGCTCTAAAAACAAAAGAAAGAAAGTGAAACCGCCGCATGGCAGGAAAACTGATGGAGCCACTAATAAGGCCGGTGGTAAAATCTACTCGGGGACTAAGCCGAGGTGCGGGGAATGCAATTTTCACCATGAAGGTCGATGTCTGAGGCCTAAGTGCGTGAAGTGTGGAAAAGAAGGGCAAAGCAAGGATGCCTGTTGGGCGAAGGACCCAGATGGAAGAAATAAGAGAATACCAGGTTGCTACAGATGTGGTGAAGTAGGGCACTTTAGGAAGAATTGCCCTGGGAAGAAACTAGCAAGGAAGGGTTTTCACAATCGAAACTCGTGAAGCACGCCAGGATCCAGATGCGGTTACGGGTACGTTCCCTATTAACCAACCCTATGCATCTACTTTAATTAATACTGGTATCAACTTTAACATTGCATGCTTAGAACTTAAGAAACTGCTTGGCCTAGTTTCGAGTAAAATAGACGTCCCATATTCTTTAGGAATGGGCATATAGAAGGCTAGTTTAAGCAGACGAAGCAATTAAGGATTGTGTTAGGGACTCAGAAGGTTGGAACCTTCTGTTACTATTGACTTGCGAAGTCATAATACGATAGTCAGCATGGATTGGATATCCAAGTATAGAGCCTGAGAACATCCCCGTTATGGAAGAAGTTCCAGTAGCCGTTTCAGAAGACTTGTCAGGAATACCTCCACAGCGTCAAGAGGAGTCCAGGATAAATCGCGTGCTAGGAGCGGCACCAATACCAAATGACGCCTTACCAACTAGCTTCTTCCGCGAAGCATGAGCCTCCGATATGATGACAAGAGCTGCTAGATAGAGGAAAATATCCCTAAAACGACCTTTAGGACTCGCTTCGAGCGTTACGAGTTCCTTGTCGTACCGTTTGGCTTAACACATGCATCGACAATACTCATGGACCTCATGAATCGAACGTGTAAGCCATGCCTGGATAAATCATGATTATACTTATCGACTACATTCTTATATGGCCAACGACCAAGGAAGGTCATGGGCAACAGCTGCAATTTACCTTGCAACTCTTAGAGAAAGAACAGTTATGTGCTATGATGACAAAGAGCGGATTTCGAATTCGCAAAGCGAGAACCTTAAAATACATGGTGGATAAAAACGAGATTCATGCCAACCCTGCAATCAAGAGCTAAGGAGCTAGAGTTGCAATTATGTGACGCTTCTCGACAAAGTCTCGATTGTACGTCGATACAACGAGACCACAACATTGCATACGCGGCACATTGATCAAGGAATCATAAGAAGAAACCTTGATTCAGGAAAAACTAGAGGCAAACCGTTTAGATATGTGAACATATCAAGGCAGCCCGCAGAATACAGAAAGATTATGCCGATGAGCGGCAGAAATAGTAAGAATTTAAGACGAGAAGTATGACTAAAATGAGAGCCTCGCCTAGAGAAGGCG
Source organism: Helianthus tuberosus (assembly GCA_030545235.1). Classification (NCBI taxonomy): domain Eukaryota; kingdom Viridiplantae; phylum Streptophyta; class Magnoliopsida; order Asterales; family Asteraceae; genus Helianthus; species Helianthus tuberosus. The sequence goes on from CM060389.1 coordinate 82,425,639, forward strand.
TAGTGTGATTTAGAAAACAAAAAAGTTGAATCCCCGGTGTAGGGATCAGAACTATTGCGCACAAGACGAAACTTCCAGAAAAAGATCAGTAGTGATCGTGACACATTCATGTGTCTAGTCTTTAAAGGAGTCTGACTTAAGGAACAATCGTAGCTCCAACAAATAAGATTCACGTCAACGACAAACGACAAAATTACTATAAAACCTGTTAAGGTTTCAGACCAAGAGTCCACAATACTATAAAACCTGTTAACGTTACGGACCAAGAGTCCACAATACTATAAAACCTGTTAAGGTTACGGACCAAGAGTAAACATGATACAGAGAGGACATAATTGATTTACTTGAGTGCATTAGAATTCATATCAGGACCCAGAGTACATGGGAACATAAAGACAATCATGAACCTAAGTGACCAGACTTGAGTCACAACTCCCCTGCGACCAATGGCATCGCTTGAATTTCGGGACGAAATTCTTTTAACGGGGGGAGACTGTGAAAACCGTCACTTTTCCGTACATTCCGTACACTCAATGAACAGTAATTTGTGCTTTAATGACTGTGCATGATCTGGTTTACCAGACAAATAAATTTTTGAACTCCATACAAGTGAATTCATGCACGGTTTATACTACAAAATAATGCTTTGTGCATTAACGAGAGCGCTGCGTCAGAAATACTAGTAAACTCACCGGTAAGACACATTGTGTCAACAGAACTGCAGAAAGCAGTCAGACATTAGAACTGAGGCCTAGGTGTAGGTCCCACGTCAAGAATGCTTTAAAACCCAAGAAATACATACAAGGGTTTAGTTATAGACTTTCCGGAGACTAAAATACGCACTAAAAAGCACTCGAAACGCACTTTAAGTGCAGAAAATTATTAAATTCAGCTATAACCAGTTTTTAAACATGTAAATGTCATACCGAATTTACGTTTTCTTTTCCAGAATATTTCCCTAAGTGTTGGGAATTGAAAGGGTTACAAAAGGACACCTTACGGAACAATTAAACAAATTAACGGAACAGTATCCGACCGAACAACCGGACATTACCCGGGACACCAAATTTTTGCCAAACACATTATTTATTTATTTCTTGGCTAGTCGTGATCCCCGTATACCATAACACCCACTAAATTTCCCCACTAACTAATATATGTAACATATACTTGAAAACTAACTAGTATTCACCAACTTCCATCCAAAAATTTACACGTAACCCCCCCCCCCCCTTGGCTGATTTCGGTTCAAGCATGGCCCCACAAGATTCTTATAAATCATCTTCATATCTTTCCATAATCTTCTAGGATCTTGCTAGATTATATTTGATTTGGTGGATATCTTCATAGATTATGTTGTGTACTATTGGATTTCCTAAGATATGCCTAGATCTTATTACCACCATAATTTACATCCAACCCCCCCCCTAAACCGAAATCGGTCCCAAGTGGACCCACCAAATCACCACCATAATTCCTAAGATCTTACTTCAATATTTTGTATAGATTTTTGCTTGTTAGGTTGGGCATAATATTAGAGATGATCTCTATAAAGTATGGAGCTCAAGATTTCATATCATTCCATAGGTTACACCACTCTCCTCTCTCTCTCTCTCTTTCGACTCACATAAACCGCCACCACCACCACCCTTAAACCACCACCATCCTCCATTTTAGAAGCTTCATTCAAGCTTAGAAGGTGAATCAAAGGAGTTGCAAGTTGAGGAGCTTCATAAGGACTTGTTCTTGCTTGTTTCTTGCTCATTTTTCATCACCTTCCTCAATAGATTCTACCTTAGCCTCGTGCTAGTAGTAAGTCTCGGTTTACTCTTGTTTATGTCTATTTTGGTTAGATTAAAAAGAGTAGTATGTTGTATTTTACTAGAACACTACAAGAGTCTAAACAAGAAACTTGAAACATAAAACTTACATAAAACTTACATAAAGTTTACATAAGGATGAGACATGAAGATGAAAACTTGTTGGTTTAGGGTTGGTTAAAAACATGCTTGATGATTGGTCTTTGATTTCTTGATAAACCCATTGTTAGGACACTTATCGACACGATTTAGTAACATTTAAACCATAAAGAAACATGCTGAATTGTATTTTCATCCAACTTCAAGGGGCTGTAAATAGACCATAATTACTCGAAAAACAGAATTTCTGAAGCCTAAATTATGTATTTTCGAAAAACGAAACAAATGGCACTGGAATCGTAAGTTTTCGAGGTCGTTTGCTATTTTTAAAGGGTCATTTCGTAACAGCAGCTCAAGCTGCATTTTTCTGCTGAAAATATGTGTTATATTTTTCATCATAACTCGAGTTCTGTAAAGAATTAGCTCCTGAAATTTGTACTGAAGATGACCACTGTTGTCGTAGTAATTCTCCCACTGGAGTTTCGTAAATCAGACTTACGATGAATTTTAGACGAATTAATCCGTAAACTGCAATCAGAAAGCGACAAATCTGATTGCAGTCCGGGAAATAAATCTTTATAAAATATTGGTAATGAACTGGACCCCGAAATTTTTATACAATAATATTTGGACCGTATAAGACATTCTGTAAAAATTTGGGAATTTTTGGAATAAGATAACTATTTTATTAAAATGTCCGAAAACAGACCAGTTTTATATATATTAAAATTGAAACGACAAAAGTGGTATCTTGCTTGTCAGAATGTCGGGTTGATTATTTGAGAACGACCTAACGTGTTATATGTTAAAGAAAATGATATGCTGCTTAGCATGGACACCTCCATTTACAAAGGAGACTATGGCGAAATTTTCTGAAAATCCTAACACTTAGCGAATATTTGCTAGACAAATGTTTGCTAGTGCGTTCTAAACTATGATTTTCAAATACAAACCTCGCCATAATTTTTGTAATGAAAATACACATACAACATACAAGATACATAACTCGGGTGCAAAATGCAAAATACAAGAAAGACAATAATATAAGCAAGACACTTAGTTAAAGATATGAAATATTTTTAACACGAGAAAACATATACATAAAAGATAGTGACTTGTACTTGTGCGATACAAGTCTAGTGACTAACGTTAATAAAACACGTTTAGGTCACGACGCTAGATAAAGCAAACCCGGTGAAGTTTACGACGCAAGGAATGCAAAGTTGTGAGTCATGCTCCCCCTTTTCTTTTAACTGTTTTTGGTTTTATAACTCTCGGGGGTGAAATACATGTTACAAATGCTTAAATGGTATGAAATGCCTATGAATCGCCTATGAAAGTCCTATGAAATACTAGATTATGTGAGCATAGACTAAATACAGAAATGCCATTAATACTTAATTAGGGACGAGGGTTAGCTCTAACGGGTACGGCCGAACCCCACTCATGGTCACAATTAGTACCTAGTAGTGCTTCGGAGTCCCAGTCGAGGGAAATCGACACAGTCGAGGGTAATCGACACGGTCGAGGGTAATCGACACGGTCAAGGGAAATCGACACGGTCGAGGTTAATCGACACGGTCGAGGTTAATCGACACAGTCGAGGAAAATCGACAAGGGTATGAGCCATACTAATGCTCTCTATGTCCTTACATGCCTAAAAGGAGCCATACTAATGCTCCCTATGTCCTCTCATGCCTTAATGTCCTTGAACAAACATTCAATTAGTACGTGGCGTACACAAGAAAACTTGATTTACACAGGAATACTTTATACAAGAATACTTTATTTATTCAAGATACATACCTTGTTTTCATACAAGGTATGCAAAACGCATGAACTCGCTCAACTTTATGTTGATGTTTTCCAAAATTACATGTATTTCAGGTGACAGGATGGATCTTGGGCGCAAGTGTCCTAACTAGAAGTAAACTCCAAGTTTAGATGTCATCCACTTTTGTTGATTGTAAACTAGACGAAGATTGTGTTTTGGAAACTTAATTAACCAAGGTTGTAATACTCAAAATTTTCTGAATGGATGAACATCGTTTTAATCATGTAGTTATTTATTATGATTGCATGTAATGATAACAAACTAGTCACACATCATACGCTTCCGCAAAAGACAGGGTGTATGCGGCTCAGATCTATGACACGGTGGACTCCCATGATAATCTGATCTCCCCGCAGGACACTGATGAACTGAACCTGAAGTTTTATGATGCTGAACAGAAAAATCTGCTGCTGCCGAGAAGGCTTCTGGTTCCGCTTCTGGGGGTGCGGGTTTTAAAGGGCCTCCTATTCAGCCTGAAGAGTCTGAATTAGAGTTCTACTACTGCAGCTATACTGAAGACCGGGCTGTGAACTATCACCGTCCCCCTTGGAATGTTATGCAAGGGGATGATATTTCCACTGGTCCCTCCGCGTGTAGGGAGATTTTGGGTGGTCTGGGCACCCCTTTTGAAGTTAACCGGGCTCGCGGTTTGCCACGTGAGCTCCGGATCAATCAACTCTCCTCCACGCTTGTGGGGAGTTCCATAATGGCGAATGCCATTATGGAAGACTACAAGGTGCTAGGGCGCAAGGAGGAAGAAACTGCTCGCTTGCGGGTTGAGGCTGAAGAGTTGGTTAAGGCTGCTCGTGAAGGTGCGGAGCAGCTTAAAAAGGATAACGCTGCCTTTTAGCAGCATAAGCAGACTGAAGAGTGGGCTGCAACTTCTGGTCTTAAACAGGTTCGTACCCTTGCCAAATTGCTCTCTGATGAGCGCAAGAGTTGGAATGAAAAACTTTCTAATGAGCGCAAGACTTGGAAAGAATCTTGGGCCAAACAGAATGAAACGCTGTTTCGTCTTCGTCAGGAGCTTACTAACGTCAAGGCAGCGAATGCTGCTTTGGTTAAGGAGAAAGCCGCAGCTGATACAGTTGCCAAAGAGGCCAAGGAGGCGGAGGCTCGTACTGCCAAGGCTCTTGAAGAGGCCAAGGAGGCGGAGGCCCATGCTGCCAAGGCTCTTGAAGAGGCCAATGCTGACCGCACCAACTTAACCAAGACTGCTAAGGGCCTCTAGGTATGAGTTTCTTTTGCTCTTGAATTTGTATATATATTCCACAAGTGTGATTGATCATCTTTGTATGCTTGTGTTTTCCTTGTTAAAAGGCTGAAGTGCGGAGCCGGGTGGCCATTATTGAGGAGGTCACTGCCCGTGCTGCTGAAGCTGAAGCGCGGGCAAGGGAGGCTGCCGAGGCTAGGGATAGCCTTGTTTCTTCATTCGATCAACTCAAGGACGATCGCGATTGGATGCGTAATCACGGTATTGGGCATGTAAGTATCCGGTGCCTTTGCTTTCGTTTAGATTTGCCTGTGATAACCGTATTGCTTGTGCGTTGCAGATTGTTAGGGCTATCCTCGACACACCTGAGAACACAGCTGGTGTAGAGCAGATTAGGTTGCGTGCGCGGGAGGCTGGTTTTAAAGCTGGCTACAACCGTTGCATCAGTCATATCAACGTCTTAGCCCAAGGGAAATATACCGATGAAAGGTCCGGATTTCATGGCGTGGATACCGAAGCGCGTCTTGATGCCGCTCTTGCGGTGTACAATGACATGTCCATTTCCGCCCTTGAAGAACTTGATAAATGCTTGGATGCGGAAGACTACGTAGACCGCTTGCGATTGTTATATACTGATGAGGAAGAGGAGGAAGAGACCGCTGGTGACGACAAGGGTAGTGCGGAGTGCAGCGGTACAAAGAAAGACTAGGGTGGCCTGCGTGCCTCTTTTCTTTTTTTCTTTCTCGATGTAAATTTTAGGAACCTTATGTAAATCTCTTGTGCACCGCGTAGGTGTAGAAATTTTTTGAATATAAAGAACCGTTTTGTTCAAGTTGTACAAGTGTTTTTACTACTTGCATGTTTGAACTTGTATGAGTTAATGTTATTGTGAATAACACTAAGTCTGTAATTACCTTTTGCATATCTAGGTGATATGCAAGTATGAAGAACTCTACCCGCTGTAAAGCGCGGTTAAGTATACTCTATACCTTTGTCGTATGGGCATTAGTCAATTCCTGTTTTTATCCCGTTAGGGTTTGGGAATTGTGTAGGCTTTGTGAAAACTGTATGTGCGTATCCAGCCGGATAGACATTTAACGTTTCGCCTTTGCTGGCCTATTACAATATTTGTGTGTGGTTACCACTTTGTGTGGGTATCGCGAATGAAGATTTTGCCAATCTGTTTTTGCAGATACCGCAAAGTGGAACACGCATTTGTAATAGAAGGAAATAAACAATATTGCATTCAATCGTTCATTTATTTATTTGCAAGTGGCCTGCGGCTCGATAGGTTACATGGAAAATGTAAAACATGGCTTACATGTAACAGCGTCGAAGCTGTTGTGCATTCCATGTGCGTGCGATTGGTTCGCCTGCTAGCGTTTGTAGTTTATACGCGCCTTTGCCTTGGACCTCTTGGATGAGGTAGGGTCCTTCCCACTTGGGGGCAAGTTTCCCTGGGCGTTCTGCATTAGATGCCTCATTGTCACGAAGGACATAGTCTCCCGGGTTAAAGGTACAAATGCGGACACGTGCATTGTAGTACTTTTCAAGTTTGGTTTTGTACTTGGCCTCGTTGATTGCTGCATTTTCACGCCTTTCCTCTAGGAGGTCCAAGTCAACCCTGCGTTCCTCACTGTTGTCTATTTTGTCGATAGCCAACATTCGGGGTGAGGGGAGACCTACTTCAGCGGGGATCACCGCCTCAGTGCCATAGACCAGGCTGAAGGGTGTCTCACCGTGACTTGTCTTTGGGCTTGTCCTGTGAGCCCATAGGATACTAGGGAGTTCATCAACCCAACCTCGTCTGGCTGTTCCCAACCGTGCCTTGATGCCTTCGACTAAACTTTTATTGATACTCTCTACTTGGCCATTCCCTTGCGGATGCGCCACTGAGGAGAATATGTGTTCAATGTGTAGTTCCTTTAGCCATTTTTGAAAGTCGTCGGCAGCGAAGTTGGTGCCGTTGTCGGTAACTATGCACATTGGTAAACCGAAGCGACAAATGATATGTTCCCAGATGAATTTTCTTGTTATCATAGTGGTGGTTGAGGCGAGTGGTTTTGCCTCTACCCATTTTGTAAAGTAATCAACAACCACTATGATAAACTTCACCGCACCTGGTGCGTCTGGAAATGGTCCCACCACATCGATTGCCCATTTTTGAAATGGCCATGCAGTGGTGACGGAAATCAGGTTGTTCTTGGGTCGCAAGGTTTTGGGAGCATGCCGCTGACAATTGAAACACTTGCGCAGGATTTTGACCGCATCCAGGGGCATACCGGGCCAGTAATACCCGGCGTTCATAATTTTGGCCACCACCATGCGTGGACCCGTGTGTATGCCACACATTCCCTCGTGTATATCTCTGATAAGGTACGTGGCATCTTGGGAGTCGACGCATCGTAGGAGTGGTCCCAGGTATGATTTACGGTATAAAATACCGTCTCCCATCTGATAATGACACGCTTTGTGTTGCAACTTACGTGCCTCTGCCTTGCTTTCGGGAGTAACACCTGATTGCAAGTATGCAATGATCAGTGTCATCCAGGATGTTGTACCGTACTGGATGACATTGACTTGCCGCAGGGGTACCGAGGGATTTTGCAGAATCTCGATGCGTACCTCTTTTGCCAGGTGTTGGAAGCTGGTGGATGCGAGTTTTGACAGTGCATCCGCGGGTTTGTTTTCACTCCTGTTGATATGGCGGATATTGAAGGAAGTGAACTTTGATTTCAGTTGCAAGGCTTGTTCAAGGTAGAGGATCATGATATCCCCTTTTGCGGCATAGTCACCGCGAATCTGCCCTGCAACTAATAGTTAGTCGACGTGTGCTTCCAAATGTTGGACGCCGAGTTTGACTGCCAGACGTAGCCCTGCCAGTAGAGCCTCATACTCTGCCTCGTTGTTTGTGCTTTTGAAATCGAGGCGGATTGCATAGGTGAGCTCTTGGCCATCGGGACTGACGAGTCGCAGACCAGCACCTGCACCATCCTCGTTGGATGCACCATCAGTGTATAGTGCCCATCTTTCTGAGGAGGATGGTGGTGGTGTAGGGTTTTGTTCATCTTCGCATTCCTGAATGCGATTTGCCGGTACCTCGGCAACGAAATCAGCTAGAACTTGGCCTTTGATTGCGGGGCGCGACTTATAATTCAGCGTGTGTGCGCCCAGCTCAATTGCCCATTTTGCTAATCTCCCAGAGATGTCGGGTTTGGATAGGATCGGGCCGATCCTATAGTTGGTTAACACCGTGATGACGTGGTTTACAAAGTAACGTGGTAACCATCTCGATGCGTGCACTAGTGCCAGTACCAACTTCTCCATGATGGAGTATCTTGTCTCAGGGTCGTTGAGCATTTTGCTGATATAGTAGATGGGTGTTTGGACTCCCTCTCGCTCCACTATGAGTACCGTGCCTACTGCGTTGTCAGCGGCAGATATGTACAAAATAAGTGGCTCGCCCTTGCGTGGTACGGTTAGAGTTGGGAGTTGAATCAAACATTCTTTCATCTCCTGGAAAGTATTTTCGGCCTCTGCGGTCCATTGGAATTGCTCCTTTTTCAAGCAGTTCCGCAGGGTCTTGATGAAAGGGTAAGACTTAGCTGTATGGTTGGCTAAAAATCTATTCAGTGCGGCTAGCATGCCGGCTAGTCGTTGCATTTCTTTCATCGTGGAAGGCGATGGCATGCGCTCGATCGCCTGAACTTTTTTTGGGTTCACCTTGAATCCATCTTTGGTTACGATGAATCCAAGGAACTTGCCTTCTTCCATTCCAAAAGAGCATTTCCCTGGGTTGAGCTTCATATTGACGCTTCGCAGAGTTTGGAATGTTCTTTCAATATCGGTGAGCATGGTATCCTCTTCCATGCTCATGACGACCAGGTCGTCTATATAGATTTCGAAACTTTTGCTGATTTGACCGCGAAAGGTGTCGTTCATCAATTTTTGATAGGTTGAACCCGCGTTGCGCAACCCGAACGGCATTTTTGTATAACAATAATTCCCGGTAGACGTGCGGAATGCCGTTTTATCTTCGTCCTCGATTGCCATCTGTACATGGTGGTAGCCTTTGTAACAATCGAGGAAACACTTCCATCGAAATGGTGTGAGGTTATCGACTTTCTCGTCGATCTCCGGAAGTGCGTAACAATCCTTGGGGCAAGCTTTGTTGAGATCTTTATAATCGACGCACATGCGCCAGCCCCCGGTTGGTTTTTCTACCATGACTGGGTTGGATAACCAAGTCTGGTATTTGACTTCCCGCAGGATGCCTGCGGAGAGCAGTTCTTAGACCTGCTCCTTCATCGCCTCATTCTTTGCAGATCCAAAGTGGCGTTGGCCTTGGATCACCGGCTTGATACCTGGCATGGTATTCAAGAAATGCTACGCAATTTCGCGTGGCACCCCTGTCATGTCTGTGGGTGCCCACGCAAAAATATCATGGTTCCTGAAGAGGAGCTGCTTCAGGCGCGCTCTGATGTTGTGTGACAAGGCGTGGCCCAACGTGACCGTTTGCTCTGGGTGTCTTGCATTAAGAACCCATTTTTCTGGTTGTGTGTTGGGGGAAGGCCTTGCTATCTTGGTCGAATGCAGTTCGTCTTACGACATGACCTCTCTGCGTGCGTAGATTATCGCAACCCCTGTTTCGGTTGGGAAACCGACAGCAGAGTGGGGTACGGACGTAATCATGTTGAAGTCGCCTTGGGACTCCCTCCCGAGAAGTACGTCTTATTTGGAGGTGTGAGGTAACACCATGAAGTTTACCTCCTCCGTTCGTGTGTGCCTTCCATTGGTGAGGCGCACAGGAAAAGTGATTTGGCCCAGGGGAAATACGGTTTCCCCCGCAAAACCGGCCAAAGGGTAGTCTACCGACTGCAACCGATCCTTGTCTTCTTGATCGAATTGGTTGAAGCACTGCTCGTATATAATGTCAGATGTACTGCCCGGGTCGATGATTAGTCGCTCGGTGAAGTAGTGAGCCAGCTAGCCTGTGATAACGACGGCGCGCCTGTCGCGCGGTCTGCCTCGGACTTTTGGAAAGACCACTTGCTCGTCTTTCCAGTCATTGTCCGGTCTTCTTGCCGCCTTGCGCGACTTCCCTCATCCTCCATTGATCATGTGGGTTGAGGCAACGTACATGGTCCTCTTACCCGTGGAGGTACCCTCGTTGTGGGGGGTGATGCGCTTGGTTTGTTTTTGCACGGCTGGCAACAGATGTTGCAGCTTCCCCTCTTTTAGGGCCTGCTCAATCTCTAGTCAGAGACTGATGCAGTTGTTTGTTGTGTGGCCCGAGTCCTTGTGATACTCGCAGTAAAGTGCGAGATCCTGTTTCTTCTTGGACTTCATCGGTTGGGCCGGTCGCATGAATTGCGCGTCCGTAAGGAGGACGTCGCCTGGCAACTGGTTGATCTCGGTCCAGTTACGGTCCCGAGACTCCTTCTTCGACGCCCTGTTTTCACGCTGGGCATTGATTGTTGCCCTTGCGTCGGGCTGGTTGTTACACGGGACATATGGCCTGGGATCGCTGCCGCGATTCCATGTGTCCCGGTTGCGCTTGTTGTTGCGCTTGTGCTCTTGGCGGGAGGATTGGCCTTCCGCTTGGGGTTGTGTCGTTGCGACATGCGGTTTGAGGGACTGCTGTGTCTGGGTGTATGTCTTGACCGCGGCCATGACGTCTTCCCATTTCTTGGGCAAGCCTTCCTTGCTGGAGATGCTCATAACTGTGGGATCGTTGTACGATCTGACAGATTCGATCAGAAGAGTTGTTTATCCGAATCAAAGGCGGAATCAATGACACGGATGCTCGATACAATTTAAATGTCTCGTATATTGATATAATAGTGATTACAGCACCTGGAGACAATTCGGCAGCACTTCGTTACCGAATACAAGATCCTAATTCCGCTCCAAATGAAACGGACAAGCTCTCTATATATAGTGGTTTGATTTCGCTAGAAACAACCAAGGTTTCCTTCAAGCGAAATTAACAATGTTGATTTCGCTTGAAATGAACTTTGGCAGTTTCAAGCGAAATTACCAATAAATCCACTAAATTCAGTTTCTAGCACCCTGAGCACTGTTTATCCTATCCTATCTCATTACATGACTCGATACAAGACGAAGTAAATAGACATAGTGCACTAACAGACTCCCCCTTGGATGTTGACGAAGTCTTCAGTGTCGAGTCTTTATCATGACACATCTTCAGTCTTTATCAATCTTCTTGCTCTTTCCAAATTGTCTAACACTGTAAGCATCCATCAATCCTTCTTCATTTATCAGCTTCTGTCTTTGAATTGTATACCAGGATCTGTCTCTGGCTCTATCATTATCAGCTTCTTCAGGCTTCCCCTCTCGTCAAGCTTCCGTGCTTTAGGGATCGTCACCTTGCTTTTCGATTACAAGCTTCCCCTTGCTGTGAGATCGTCTTCAGACTCCCCCTTAGACTTAGCTTTCAGGATCGTAGTCTGGTATCACATTTGCAAACACTCAAAAATTTATAAGTAACAACAATTCAAATTTTAACTATACAGAAATTGTAACCTGGTTCACTCAATCTTTCTAAACTAACACATCTTGTGAATATTGGCAGTTTCAGGATCGAAAACCTGGCCTTTTTAACAATATTAGCATCCAAATCCCTCACAGTTAATCATCCAAGTCCAAACTAATGACCTTGGAGATATCACAAACTGTTTTTGATTTTTGTTAAAAACTCAAGTTTCAATTTAATGAACTTGTTTTATTTTCAGAAACACAATCAACATACTCAGATTTTGAAACTCAGCATCTCAAACATCGGTTGTCGAAAATAAAGCAGAATAAAAAATCTTTTTGTATTTTCTAAAAATATAAAGCAATAAAGAAATATTTACAAACAATATTTTTGTTTGAGTTTGCGTCAGAGGATCATATCAGTTTTTGACAAGTCACAAGTACCGTTGAGCTTATTTACACATTAAGAATTAAACAATTCACTTAGATTGTCGATATACTGGTCCACTTAAATTTTCACACAAATTTCAACTTATTCAGGATACGAATTAGATGTTTTAGGAACTTAAACTCGTTCATGTGTCCCACCTCTTGAATATACTTGATGTGTGCAAAATGCAACATATAAATTACATCAATTGTGGCATAAAACTAACCCTTTTTAGTACTAATGTTGGAAAAAGTGTGTTTTTGTCTTCCTTTTGTATTTTCAGGATTAAATGAGCTCAAATTAACAAAATAAGCAAAAAGGAAGCTAAATCTAACATAAATACAAGAAAAGGAACAAACGTGGCATGCCCGACCTCCCCGAAAGCATCTTCCCAAGCAAAACAAGAGAACAGAAGGCTGAACACGCCCCGTGCTCAATGGGCACGGGGGCGTGCCCAAGTGTCAGCATAAAAGACAAAGTTGTAGAAGCTACCATCGCCCACCACGGGGCCGTGCTCAGCGGACACGGGGCCGTGGTCAACTATAAGATTCGTAGAATCCAGGCAAATCTTGATAGTACAGATATGCTTCTGTACACGGGATCGTGCCTAGCGGACACGAGGCCGTGGTCAACTAATGCAGACAAAAGCAATTAATGAAGACAGAGAAGAGGATGGACACGGGGCCGTGCCCACCGGACACGGGGCCATGCCCGAGCTTCTGTTCAGCCTATAAATAGGAGTGCTTGGTTCAAGCTCAAACCATCCCTTGGTACACCACCTCTCTCACACTTCACACTTCACCCACCACCCACCACCACCATAACACCATCATCCACCACCATCATCCATTGTCCATCATAGAGTGTGTGAGTCGTCTCGGGATCCAAGATTGATCGTAAGAGTTCTTGACAATCAAGGCCATGTTTGTCTAAGTCTCTTACATCACTTGGTGAAGACAAAGTGTCTAGTGTAATACTTTTTATTTTTAATCTTTTCGCACTTTTTAATTGGTTATGTATTAATGACTTTAATAACTAGTTTCTTATGCTGAAGGTGATTCTTCCTTATCGTTTGTCTGTGGTGCCTTGGCATTATTTTACTGTCTATATAAAATAAAAGATTTTCACCATTCATATCTCCACGGTCTATATGGAGGTATGTTGGCTACCTGGTCGGGGGTTAAGGGAACGGTTTGGTAAGAGTCTTGCCATTGTTCAGTGTATAGATCCTGCAAAGGACCTGGGTCAAATTTAGTAGGACCTCCTTCAATACTTAACGGTATTGGATGGCGGGGGTCCAAACTCTTTGATCCCCTCATAAGTTAAACTACTATTAATATTTTAACTCGACTACTTAGGACTGTATCTGTTGGTGCACGAATGTCTAAAGCCTGCGTCTTAGTCTTAGTTGATCAATGTATAGGGTCTAGATGTGTTAATTATGTATTGTATAGGGGTTGAATATGTAAATTTGGGATGTTAATGTAGAGGTTCCGCTTTTATGGACATGTGACATATGAGCGAAACCCCAACTAGATGGTTTCGCTCATACGGACATGGTCACATAAGCGAAACCTCCTCCCCTATATAAACCCAAGTTGTTTTCTCATTTTGTACGTTCATGTCTCCCGTGTAGCCGAACTGCTGCTCGTGTATTTTGTGAAAGATTAATGAGAAAACTTTTTTAAAGTGATCTACTTCTATTTCTACTCCATTTCTGCTTTGATTCATGCCGATTTTGTATTTCCGCTGCATTTTCGGTAGTATCTAGCTCTGATACTTTCAGATTATGAAAACAAAAAAGATAAATAGTGATGCATTAATGTCTATCGCCTCCGTCAATTCAAACAGCTGAAACTGTAGAAATCTAGGATTTTATTGTAATATTTAGATAATATTAGCAAGGTGGCATTTTGGTAATTAATGAGAAATCTCATTAATTTCAAGGCCTATAAATAGGAGCTTTAGTTGTAAAGTGTAAGGCTTTTTGCTCATTTTGGTGATTTAGGAGATTCAAGTCTAGAGAGAGAAAGTCTAGAGAGAGAAAGTACTCTCTACGTGATTCTTGTATCATACACGTCATATCTTTCAATAGATTCACGATTCTAGTACGTTATTGTGTGTTCGGTCACGCACGTTCACGGATTCCGCACGTTGAACGTTCGTTACGCAATCGAACGGTATCAAAACCGGTCCTACAAGTGGTATCAGAGCTGGGAGCTCGATTGCACTGATCAAACACATTGATTCGTACCAGATTTCAGCGATTTCTGATCCAAATTTCATCATTTCTTCATCTTCTACTCATTTTTCACGTTTTTCACTGTTTTTCGTCAAATTGAACGGGATTTTACGGTCCAAATCAGCTGATTTTTTGATATGTTGTGCGAAAACACCTGATCTATAACCCTACCAAGTTTCAGATACAAACTCCTACCCGTTTAGGAAAATTTTGAGTTTTTCGGTACGTTTTCGCGTCAAAACATCTGGTTTCACTCATAGGGTTCGCTCATAGTGACATATTTTGAGGTTTCGCTTTTTCGTCATTGAGTGGTTTCGCTCTTACGTCCATCTAGTGGTTTCGCTCATTTGGTCACTTCTTAATTTCGCTCATCTGAACAAAAGTTGATTTCGCTTATTTGGTCATTACCTGATTTCGCTCTTCTGAGCAAAAGACTGATTTCGCCTGAGTGTCTTGAACATCGTGATTTTGCTTGAACATACGTATCTTGTGTGAACTCATAATTGCGTGTGTCAGTTCACGTGATTAAAGATCATCGGTCCAATAGTTTGTGCTGTGTATTAAAATTTGTCGGAAATTAAAATTTGATTATGTTGACTAAGTAAAGCAGTTGTCTCGAAACTACAAAGCATGTGATAATGTCAGTTTGAATGTGCATTGATTGAAAATCGTTTAGATTGTTTGAAGTTACCTAAAAAATTAATAGGTGTTAATAACGGTCCAATCAGATTTCTAATGATACAGAAGTTGTCGTCCACATTAATTGATCATTTAAGAAGTGTCAGCCACAATTAAAATGAAGGCCCAATGAATTAAAAACCACATATTGAACGGTCCAATCATTGAAGGTTATTGCATGTGAAGTAAAAATTGAATTGTTGTATCTGATGTTGTCGGCTTAGTGAACATTGTGGCCCAATCATATTTGTTAGATATATCGGCCCATGAGATTTGATTTGTGTTTGGTATTAAGTGTTTCAATAAGATTAGAAAGGAAATCAATTTTCATGTGAATTGACAATAGTCTATGTGTTTTGATAACATAAGCCCATGTGAAATAAAACAGCTCTCGGCCCAAGACATTTGAAACACATCTCGATCCAATCAGCATTTGATTTGTGTCGTGTTTCTCAAGCATCGAATACTCGCCCGAGCGAATTCTCACTCGATTTGTTATCACCGGATTTTTGTCACTCAATCGGATATTCATCTGATTAAGTGGTTTGATAAAGTGATTGAACTGAGTTTAGATTGTTTTGATAAAAAAAACATGGATATGTTTGATAATTTTACAGCTCTTAAGGGAGAATCAACTAAAGAATTGATCGAGAGGTTTGTAAAGTTATATCTATAGATGAAGCGTTGGAACATTAGAAAAGGAAATGAAGAATGGTTTGACAAGTTGGCAAATGCTTTACCAAAAGATGTGTGGGGAACGTATTTGTTAACTTGGAAGAAGAGCTTTGAATATATTGATTTCAATTTGAGCTTGTTCATTGAGAAGATTGAAGCTCAAGAACTTGAATTCCAAAAGATTAGGAAAATGAAGTCTGATTCAGGAAAGGAGTTTGATTCTGAGTCCGGAGAGATTGATAAAACTGGAAGTAAAAGTGACAAACAAGAAAAGGTTTCAGAAAAAGCACAATTTTTTTATCAATCATCAGAGGAAGAAAGCGATGATGATAGTGAAGAAATTCGAAAACTTGAATCTTATAAAAGAGAACTTACACCTGAAAGTTATAATTTTTATTTTGCAGGAAAAATGGAAAAGATCAAAGAAAGACAAGCTGCAAGAGAGAAGAAAGCCGAACCTGAAAAGATGTCCGAGAAGTGCTTAAACTGTGAAAAATCTGAATCAGACAATGCCAAACTCTTGAAGAATGTAGAGAGTTTGACATTGGAAATTAAGAATTTGAATGATCAGAAGAAATCTGATGATAAACAGATTCTTGAACTGCAAGAAAATTTTGAAAGATTGAAATCTGAAAACAAAATTTTGAAAGAAAATGAAAAATTGAAAATTGAAAAAGATTTTCAAAGCCAAATGAAGATTTTAGAAGATGAGAAATCTGCTATTTTTAAAAATAATCTTGAAAAACAGATTGAAATAAATTCTCATCTTCAGAAAATCATTCGGCTTGAAAATGAAGCTGAAATTGCTTGGAATAAAATTGATGAGCTTGAAAAGAAATTGAAAGGTTTTGTGAATTCATCAGTACCAGATCTTATATGTCCAAAACCGATCAATTCTGTTCCAATAAGTGACAATGTCACAAACTTTGACAATGTCAAAGTTGAAGATTGTGATAAGAAATCTGATGATGAAAATGAAAAAATTGAAAAACAAAAATTGTTTTTGAAATTAAAAGAAAAATTTCAGAAAACTGTTCTACGATCGACTGAAAAGGGAGAATGCTCTAAGCAAAAACCTTTGAAGAAGAAAGTGGAACAGAAACAAAAATTTAAAAATGAGAAAAATGTTAAAAAAAGATAATAAAAGCTCATCAGATCGATCATCCAATCAAAATCAAAAATCACAAAAATTTAAAAATGAAAACTCAAAAACTGTTGGCAATAAGTGGTGCAGGTTGGACCACAGTGCTCAAAATCCAAATCCAGCAAACATGAGGAAGGAATATCACCAAGCCAAACAATGCTATGATTTGAGCATTTGGGCTGACAATGGTGATTGGTACGATAACACAGTGTGTTACCGATGTGGTTATCAAGGACCCATTGCTGTTAACTGCCAAGGTTGGAGTTATGAGACGAGGAGATGCTTTAACTGTCAAATTAGAGGTCACATTGCCAAAGATTGCCCAAGGAGATCAAATGAAAGATTGAGGGCTAAGTCTCAAAAATTGGCAAAGATTCCAGTCAACGTCAAGTCCAAAGAACCTAAAGTTCAAGAACAGATAATTCAAGAAAAGAAAGTTAAACTTTCACAGGGACAGAAAGACAGACTGAGGAAGAAAAGGAAGAAAGCGAGAGAGTATCTCGAGAAAATTTTGTCCTCGGGTTCATCTGTTGGTAAAAATAAGAGCTCTGATGAATCACTTTCCTCTACTGCAAAGTCAAGCAAGATGAACTCATCAGATACAAATCTGAGGACAGAAGAGAGAAAGAAGAAGAAGAAGAAAGTTACTGGCGATGAATCTGTTTCTTTGGAAACAAAGGAGCCACATGTCGGCGATGAATCTGGCTCATCAAAGTCAGACAAGCCACGTTCAGGCAATGATTCTGGTTCATCAAAGCCAGAGGAGCCAGTTGATGAGGTAAAAGTAGAGAATTCTGGTTTAACAATGGATGATGCAAATTTTCCACCATTGTTGAACGAGAATTCAAAAGCACCCAAGGACCGTCAGGCTTGGGTGAAACTGTGTAAATGAAAAACCTGACTTGCCGGAGTTCCCTGGTTGGTAAGCGTGGAACATGAATCGGCATATTTCTTGAGAAATTCACGAAAGTGATTTCGTTTTAAAAGTGGTAAATCTGGGACATTAAATTGTACTTGATTTTCTACAAATGATGTTTGTGGTTTGATCTTACAAATGTTAAATTTTTTACAAGTGGTTAAAGAAAACAAGGTGATGAAAAATCCCCAAGTTTGAGAAATGACTCACAAAACTAATTTTCCGGAAAACCATTTTGATTAAAACAAACTTAAGTGTTTTGAAATCACTATGGGAAAATGTTTTGGTGTCAGGGGAAGTTCTGATTGTTTATGCCGAGTGAATGGAGAATTGAAGTGATTCTCGTCAAGTTGTCACTTTCCTTGTACAGTTTATTGTTTTCAAATTTTCCCAGAAAATCAAAATTGAAACATATTTTGATTTTAGGGGGAGAAAAATTTTAAAAAAATTAGAAAATTTGAAAATGCCAAAAACATTGAAAAATCAAAAATGAGTTTTGTTGAGAAAAGAGGAAATGATAGTAAATCAGTTGGACTATCACAGCATGCTAAAGATATGAAATGTAAAAAGTGATAAACGGTCTCACTAAAGATGTGACGATAGGCTCAGCTAGACTAGTAGATTTGCGATAACGATACAAACTTAAATGAAAAAGCCTAGTTCTAGTGGGAAACATGGTTGAAAGCATAGTACTTAGTTTTGTCCTTCTTGACTGTGTGCCTACTCAGTAATCGCTGATTGTCGAAAGACATAAAAATGGCTAATTCTGTGAACTTTCACAACTTTGCTAAAAAGTCGTTGTGATTGTGCATTTCATTTTGCAAAGATTTAAACTTGTTTTATTTCTTTATTTTGTTTAAGCATTGGACATCCTCTGCGTATACGTGAGTATCGACCTGGATGTTATTGCCTAAACGTTCTGCTTTATTTTCTTTGGTGTTTCGTTTAAGCTTTGGATCACCTCTGCGTATACGGGAGTATCGACCTGGTGGTTAAAGCCTAAACAACTTCAACTTGTTTTTATTTCTTATTTTGTTTAAACATTGAACTTTCTCTGCGTATACGGAAGTATCGACCTGATTGTTAATGTTTAAACGTTCTGTTTTGTTTTCGCACATATCACAGTTGATGAAAGTTTAAAGGCATTACTTGAGTTAGTGTATTGCATGATGAGGGGATATGCTGAGATCGTGGGGTTCATAAGAATTTAGTGCAAAATTAATATACCTTAACGTATCGGTAAGCATTTTCGAAAGTTTTTAGATTGAGCTTAAGAGGACAAATATATCGTCAATCTATGTGAATCGTTTAGAACTTAATATGTTTAAAGCTTAACGGTGCTAGTGATTTGTCTCAAAAACTGATATGATCCTCTTTCACAAACTCACAAAAATAGTGTTTGTATATATTTTATTTCTGCGTTTAAACTTTGTTTTTGCACTTCTGTTTCATATTATTGAAAAAAATCCAAAAAGATTTTCGACAACTGCTGTTGAAAAATTGATATTCAAAATCTCAAAGGCTAAACAAGATGAACAATCGGTTTGGTTAAGATGATGAGAAGTTGGAAGATAATCCTCAAATGTTTAGATGATTCATTAATTTGAATCACAATATCGTGTGTTATATGTTTGAGAATTTTGAGTGAATTCTTTTAGAGTCAAAATTATTTTTTTCTTACGAGAGGTTGAGATGTGTAGGTTTCTGATTCTAATTCTGTTGCTACGGAAAGACAGGCGTCGATCCTAAAAGCACGAAAGCTTGACAAAAGGGGGAGCCTGAAGAGACTACCGAAAGGGGGAGCTGAAGCTGAAGACAGATCCACCGGGATTCTGTTCGAGCAAGAGGGAGTCTGTGTTTGCTGAAGACGTTAAATCTTAAAGAAGACTCAAGAGAGAGAGAGAGAAAGACAAGTCGCTACGAGTTTAACTACGGATTGACTGCGGCAATATCCAAGGGGGAGTCTGTTGATGCATAATGTCTATCGCCTCCGTCAATTCAAACCGTAGCTGAAACTGTAGAAATCTAGGATTTTATTGTAATATTTAGATAGAATTAGCAAGGTGGCATTTTGGTAATTAATGAGAAATCTCATTAATTTCAAGGCCTATAAATAGGAGCTTTAGTTGTAAAGTGTAAGGCTTTTTGCTCATTTTGGTGATTTAGGAGATTCAAGTCTAGAGAGAGAAAGTACTCTCTACGTGATTCTTGTATCGTACACGTCATATCTTTCAATAGATTCACGATTCAAGTACGTTATTGTGTGTTCGGTCACGCACGTTCACGGATTCCGCACGTCGAACGTTCGTTACGCAATCGAACGGTATCAAAATCGATCCTACAGTATCCCTGCTGACTCAGACTACTTAGCCGAGGGTAACGTCGCCTTCAAAAGGGGGGCCTACCACATTATGCATTAATAACTTAATTAATTATCTTTCAATAATCCGACCCTTTAGGATTGTATCCTTGTTGACTCAAACTACTGGGTTGAGGGTAACGTCACCTCCAAAAAAGGGGCCTACTACAATAACTAAGATAATCTCTTAAATAGTGCAAAAGTGCGGAAATAATCAAAGGTTACACTAAACACGAGTCGGAGCCAAGTGATTCATCTTGTCTATCTGTTTTTACTTTTATTTTTATTTTTCAGCATTTTAGTTAGTTTTTATTTTCTTAGTTTAAACTTTTTTCTATACTTTTGATTTGATTAGACGTTGAGGATAAACCGGTACTAAAAGCTCTTGTGTCCTTGGACAACCTCGGTATCTTACCAACACTATACTACGCTCACGATGGGTGCACTTGGCCATATGTGTGTTTAGTGTTAGTAAATATCGTGTTTTATAAATTTAAAACTTGGCTAAAGAAAGTGTAAAAGGGCTTAAAATATACTTAAATTTATATACACACTTCACACGCATCAAGTTTTTGGCGCCGTTGCCGGGGACACAAGGATTTTAAGAAAGTAAGGAATCAACGGCCTAATCGTTTTTTCTTATTTTTCTATTTTTTTTAGGATTTTTGCTTAGTTTTCAGCTTCTGCAGAGCTCAACACGGGCCGTGCCCGGTCGGACACGGGTCGTGCCCAACATTGTTACAGGAAGTTTTTATTTTCCGAGTTACAGAGAGCTGAGCACGGGGCCGTGTCGGTGCAACACGGGGCCATGTCCAACTCCTAGTAACAGGGATCTGGAAAACAATCACTGTATCTCCGACCACGGGCCGTGTTCACTGAACACGGGGCCGTGGTGAACCTTCTGACCAACATTCTTTTCTGTTTTTATTGCAGGACTTGGAACCTAGACGCCACATTTGGACTTCCTACGTAGTGCATGAGCTCCAGTTCTAGTAGAGACATAAAAGAACCTCTAGAAGAACCCAAACGCTTTCTTAGAAAAAGACTTAAAGCTAAAAACCAAGAGAGAGTTTCGGGGGACCCACCTCAAATGGCGGACCAACGTACCCTCATGGATTACCTACGACCCACTGTAGGTAATCTCGGCGCCGCTATCAATGCACCGAATGTCGAAGCCAATAACTTCGAACTTCGGCCGCATTTGATACAAATGCTTCAAAACTCTGCAACCTTCCATGGGCTTGCGGACGAGGATCCCCATCTACATATTACTAATTTCTTAGAAATATGTGATACCGTTCGGATCAATGGAGCATCAAACGACGCCATCCGCCTTCGAATGTTTCCATTTTCACTAAAAGACCGAGCTAAGGCTTGGCTTAACACCCTCCCAGTTGGATCGGTAAACACCTGGGATGAACTAGCCCAAAAGTTTCTATATAAGTATTTCCCTCCTGCTAAAACGGCTAAATTAATGACTGAAATTAATACATATTCTCAAGAGGATGGGGAATCCTTATATGAAACTTGGGAAAGGTTCAAGTAGCTACTAAGAAAGTGTCCTCATCACGGTCTTGCGGTATAGCAAAAAGTATCCACTTTCTACAATGGGTTGTTGCCACACACAAGACAAACACTTGATTCTAGCTCCGGGGGACTTCTAGGTAATCGTCGCCCAAATGAAATATATAATCAAAGTGAGGAAATTGCTTAAACCAATTTTCAGTGGCACACTCCCCGAGGTAATAAATCTATTGCCTCGGGCGCCCATAAGGTTGATGAAAGCACTTCTTTACAAGCCCAAATCGAGGCCCTCTCTTCAAAAATCAAAAAGTTAGAAATGGCAAAAACGACCTCGGTTATCGCTTGTGAGGGGTGTGGTGGACCACATGAAAATTGGAGTTGTATGAAAGAAGTAGACGATCAAACAGAAACGGTAAACTACATTGATAATAGACCTAGGCCGTCGGGTCCACCAACGGGTACCTATAACCAAGGATGGCGTAACCACCCTAACCTTGGTTGGAGAGATCCCGGAAATAGTAGTAACCAACAAAACCAACGAACTAACTTTCAACAACCACAAAACTTTTCTCAACAACAAGGTGGACGAGAAAGGCTCGAAGATACTGTATCTCGCCTCATCTCCGACACCGAAAAGAAAAACTCGGATCAATTTCAGCAATTGGAATCGAATTTTAGAAATCAACAAGCTAGCATTCAAAACATTGAAAAACAATTAAATCAAATAGCTCAAAATTTCTCCGAGAGACCACAAGGCGCGTTACCAAGCAATACCGAAACCAACCCAAAAGCGCAAGTACATCTCATCACATTGAGAAACCGAACCGTGGGTCCAGAGGAGGCTCCATTACCGACGGCTGAAAAAAGCCAATCCAGCCAAACCATGGCTCCACCCGCACCACAACCAGAAAAGGCTTCTCCACCAAATCAAGAGCCCACCTAGACTCCTCTGGTTCCATACCCCGGTCGGTTAAATCGTCAAAAGACCGATGAGCAATTCGCAAAGTTCGAAAATTTACTAAAACAATTACATGTTAATATTCCTTTTATTGAGGTCCTAACCCAAATGCCTAAATATGCAAAATTTATGAGGGACTTCCTCACTCACAAAAGGAAAATTGAATCATTGCAATTAGTTAACTTAGGCGAAGAATGCTCCGCTTTAGTACTCAACAAACTCCCACAAAAGAAAATTGATCCCGGAAGCTTCACGATTCCATGCTCGATTGGGGAATCCCCCATTCGTAATGCACTAGCCGATCTTGGGGCTGGCATTAACCTCATGCCCACATCAATGTTCAAACGACTCGGCCTAGGAACAACGAGCCCAACAAAGATGAGCATACAACTCGCCGACAGATCCGTCAAATTTCCGCAAGGTGTCGCTGAAAATTTATTGGTCAAAGTTGACAATTTCGTTTTCCCGACCGACTTTGTCATCCTAGACATGGAGGAAGATGCCGATGTCCCTCTCATCCTCGGGAGGCCATTTCTAGCCACCGCCCAAGCAGTGATGGATATGAATGACGGAACTCTAACATTGAAGTTTGGGGACGAGGAAGTGAAGTTTGGAGTTGGAAAGAGAGTAGAAGACGAAGAACCGGTCAACTACACGAAGGTCATAGACTCAAGCTTGGATGACGCTCTCCAACGGTGTAGCATGGGATGCAAAACATCCCACTTGAGTAACATATGACCAGGCTTTGGGTCTAGCCAAGGACCCTTATAAACGTGGCGCACCACGGTGGCATTCCGCGGAACTATCCTTAGTTTAGTTTAGATTAATCTTTATGTTTTCTAGTTAGTTTTAATTTTCAGGAATAAAACACACTCTGGATGGCAAAGGATACAAGGGAAACTTGAACCAGCACCCCATGCAGGAAAATAGGGCCATCCGACAATTTTCTTCATTACAGCAAGTTCAGCACGGGCCGTGTACGCCCAACACGGCCCCGTGCTGCACAGTCTGCAGAAATGGCCCAGTTCAGGTAAACTGGACACGAGTCGTGTTCACCCAACACGTCCCCGTGTCCAGGCTTCTATTTCTTTTGTTTAATTTTTGTTACTGGCACTTGAACACGGGGCCGTGCCCGGACAACACGGGGCCGTGTTTAGCGCCTAGTAACACAAATCTTTGCTTTTTCACACCTTTTTACACATTCAATCAACCTAAAAATTTATTTTTGGGACACATTGAGGACAATGTGTAATTTAAGTGTGGGGGGGGGGGGGTGCTAAAACCTTGAATCTTGCAAGTCCTAATAACAAGCCTTACACAAAACTCTATTGGAACCGCTAATCACCCCAAATTTTTTCAAAAATTTTCATTTTTTTACTTGTCTAGGTTTAATTTTGGAATTTCAAAATTCTAAAAAGGTTATATTTTTACAAATTTAAAACCGATAGCGTCGTGATAAAAAGAACCAACATAAGAAAATTATGAAAAGGCATGACAAGCTTAGTTAAAATTTAATTATATATACTTGATCACATAAAAACATATTCCCACAAAAGTGAGTTTTGAGCCTTTATTGAGCATACAAATACATATCTTTAAATTAAATGCTCATTTTTCGTTTCTTGTGTGAATAGCCGCTTGGTTATTACAACTCTAGAACTTGCCACGACGATACATTCCCGGTCCTTACCAACTTAAACCCGAGTAAGTAAATGATGGATGCATTAGGACTAACCCTTTTTATTTCTACACCATTATTTTTCTTTTTTTTTACCACCTACCCAAAATCCTCCTAGTTAACCCCTTTGAGCCTAAACCTTTTCATTTCTTAACCCAAACCAAACACCCTTTCACCCACCAAAACCTTTTTTTTATTTTTAACCATTTGTTTTTGTAACAAGCTTGGTTTTTCGTATGACTTTCAAAAAAAATGTGTGTTGGTGATGAAGCAAAAGAAATAAACAAACAACTTCATCAAAAATAACTTTGTTTGAATAATAGCTTCATCAAAATAAAAAATTGCAAAAATAAAAAGTCTTTCGAAAACCGATGCTTTTTACGCTTTTTCACCCTTTTCTACTAACCACTAACCCAAGCCTAACCCTTCACCCAAAAAGCCCTCTTGATATTTACAAAGGTATATAGTTAAAAAGGAGGAGGATTGATTTCTTGGCAAGCCTATGATAGGAGTAAGTTCCATGCCGCTCTCGAGTGATTCACTAAAATACATCTTCGGCCGAGTGTTGAGTGATCCCCCGTGAGGTATGTGAACTTGTATATAAATAGAATTTTAAAGAGGCATGTTATGCCCTAATAAGTAATTTATCTTATGAAAAGTTTTAAATAAATCATGACGAATAGGATTGTAAATAAATAAAAATAAAAAGTAATAAAGAATCTTGGAAATCCCGACACTCTATGACAAGCCCAAAAACCTTCTCTTCTACCCATTCCATTTGGGAGTGTAAAGCCACATTATAAAGAGTTTTGCTTGAGGACAAGCAAAGATTCAAGTGTGGGGGTATTTGATGTGTGCAAAATGCAACATATAAATTACATCAATTGTGGCATAAAACTAACCCTTTTTTAGTACTAATGTTGGAAAAAGTGTGTTTTTGTCTTCCTTTTGTATTTTCAAGATTAAATAAGCTCAAATTAACAAAAGAAGCAAAAAGGCAGCTAAATCTAACATAAATACAAGAAAAGGAACAAACGTGGCATGCCTGACCTCCCCGAAAGCATCTTCCCAAGCAAAACAAGTGAACAGAAGGCTGAACACGCCCCGTGCTCAATGAGCACGGGTGCGTGCCCAAGTGTCAGCATAAAAGACAAAGTTGTAGAAGCTTCCATCGCCCACCACGGGGCCGTGCTCAGCGGACACGGGGCCGTGGTCAACTATAAGATTCACAGAATCAAGACAAATCTTGATAGTACAGATATGCTTCTGCACACGTGGTCGTGTCCAGCGGACACGGGGCCGTGGTCAACTAATGCAAACAAAAGCAATTAATGAAGATAGAGAAGAGGATGGACACGGGGCCGTGCCCACCGGACACGGGGCCGTGCCCGAGCTTCTGTTCAGCCTATAAATAGGAGTGCTTGGCTCAAGCTCAAACCATCCCTTGGCACACCACCTCTCTCACACTTCACCCACCACCCACCACCACCATAACACCATCATCCACCACCATCATCCATTGTCCATCATAGAGTGTGTGAGTCGTCTCGGGATCCAAGATTGATCGTAAGAGTTCTTGACAATCAAGGCCATGTTTGCCTAAGTCTCTTACATCACTTGGTGAAGACAAAGTGTCTAGTGTAATACTTTTTATTTTTAATCTTTTCGCACTTTTTAATTGGATATGTATTAATGACTTTAATAACTAGTTTCTTATGTTGAAGGTGATTCTTCCTTATCGTTTGTCCGTGGTGTCTTGGCATTATTTTACTGTCTATATAAAATAAAAGATTTTCACCATTCATATCTCCACGGTCTATATGGAGGTATGTTGGCTACCTGGTCGGGGGTTAAGGGAACGATTTGGTAAGAGTCTTGCCATTGTTCAGTGTATAGATCCTGCAAAGGACCTGGGTCAAATTTAGTAGGACCTCCTTCAATACTTAACGGTATTGGATGGCGGGGGTCCAAACTCTTTGATCCCCTCATAAGTTAAACTACTATTAATATTTTAACCCGACTACTTAGGACTGTATCCCTGCTGACTCAGACTACTTAGCCGAGGGTAACGTCGCCTTCAAAAGAGGGGCCTGCCACATTATGCATTAATAACTTAATTAATTATCTTTCAATAATCCGACCCTTTAGGATTGTATCCTTGCTGACTCAAACTACTGGGTTGAGGGTAACGTCACCTCCAAAAGAGGGGCCTACTACAATAACTAAGATAATCTCTAAAATAGTGCAAAAGTGCGGAAATAATCAAAGGTTACACTAAACACGAGTCGGAGCCAAGTGATTCATCTTGTCTATCTGTTTTTACTTTTATTTTTATGTTTCAGCGTTTTAGTTCGTTTTTATTTTCTTAGTTTAAAACTTTTTTCTAAACTTTTGATTTGATTAGACGTTGAGGATAAATCGGTACTAAAAGCTCTTGTGTCCTTGGACGACCTCAGTATCTTACCAACACTATACTACTCTCACGATGGGTGCACTTGCCCATATGTGTGTTTAGTGTTAGTAAATATCGTGTTTTATAAATTTAAAACTTGGCTAAAGAAAGTGTAAAAGGGCTTAAAATATACTTAAACTTATATACACACTTCACATGCATCAAGTTTTTGGCGCCGTTGCCGGGGACACAAGGATTTTAAGAAAGTAAGGAATCAACGGCCTAATCGTTTTTTCTTATTTTTCTATTTTTTTAAGGATTTTTTCTTAGTTTTCAGCTTCTGCAGAGCTCAGCACGGGCCGTGCCTGGTTGGACACGGGTCGTGCCCAGCATTGTTACTGGCAGTTTTTATTTTTCGAGTTAGAGAGAGCTGAGCACGGGGCCGTGTCGGTGCAACACGGGGCTCTGATTTGCAGAATATCTAATATACCCCCATGATTTACAACACATTGATATTTTATAGTTTGAAAACCGTTTTTCAATCTTGTGAAATTAATCATGTTTGTTCAGCCGTGAGGGTTTCGGCGTATTCAATCAACATATTTTTTATTTTTCAAATTTTTGACAAAAAAATAAAAACATAATTTTGGTTTTTCAAATTTTTCAATTTTTAGGGTTTTTGAAATATTGTTTATTTATGTATAGAAAACAAATAAACTACCTGTTCAACCAAACCAGGGTCCAGCAGCCTCCTCTCCTCGTTGTGCTAGGCTGCTCCAACTTCCATTCTCACAATCTTTGATTTTGTTGAGCACCTGCACATTCAGACTACTTGTTTACTTGAACAATTTAACCCAGGTCTGTTTGACCTTAGGCATTTCAACACAATATTCATCATTCAACTTTGGAAACTCTTTGTCATTCTTAACAAAGACTTTTTCATCTTTGATTTCAACTTTCTCATCTTTTACCGAATTCACTTGTTTCTTGACACTCCATGTTTGTCCTTTTGGAGTACCTCTTTTATAAAAATGTGACTCTTTTTGAACATTTTTATTTTGAACAACAACTTTTGGTTTCCAAAACTCTTGAGATTTTGTTGCATCGTCAGTTGTTTTCCAACTTTGTGTTGTTCTAAATCTGGGTGTGTGAGAATTCCGGGTCTGTCTAGAATCGAACCTATTCTGATTTGATTTCCAATTTTGGTTCGAAACAAACTTGTTTGTGTTATACCTCCAAGTTTGTTTTGAATCAAATCTGGTCGACCTTTGTTTCACATCCTTAGATTTTTGTTTCTCCACATTATCAGACTTCTTTTTGTCAACATCCACAGATTTCAGATTTGGACACTTGCGTGCAAACATCTTCGTTTTGAAACATCTTTGACCTGTGGTTGTTGCTTTTTCTTGTGAGCATAAAACTCTTCATTAGACTGTTGTCTAAATTGAATTTCTTTTTCTTCTTCAAAACTTTTTCCTTGAACAAAATTCATTTTTGCCTGAAAATTGTGTGTCATTTTTCTTCCAATTCTATTTCTTCTTATAACCCAACCCAGCCTTCATGTTTTTCTTCTTGTAACCAGGTTTGTTATAAAAAGTTTTCTGACCTTTTCCAGCAAACTTTGAAATCTCAAACTTTTCAATCTCAACCATTTTGAAAACTTTATCAACCTTTTCTGAAATCACATTCTGAATCGGGAATACAATATCTAAGAATAATTTGTCCGACCCAATCATGGTATAAACCAATCCTTTTGAATCATCATTCAAATTTTTCTCGGATTTTGTGTTTTTCAGATATCCATCATGAAAATTACCTTCATTTTCATCCTGTGATTCAGATTTACCTGTATCAACTGACTCTTCTTTCAACACACTTTCAACGACCTTACCTACCACCTCTGAATCACTAGAATCATCAGATTTGGAATAGGTTATGTCAATATTATCTGGCAATTGATCTACCATGTTGAAAGCTTTTTCGACCTTTTCATCATCATAAAACACAAACTTTTCCTGTGGTGGAACTTGATGAAACTCTGAGCCAATACCTTTCTTGTTTTGCTCAGAATCTTTCCCATCCGGTTTTATGTTGAAAATTCTTTCAAGCACATATGACGACGCGTGATAACTTTTTAACTTGTTATTATCCTGTTCTAAATCAGCAATCTGACGCTTAAGTTTAGCAACATCTTCAATGTAAGAATTAACAACTTGTTGCTTTATTTCATAATTTCACTTATACGTATCAGTTGTTTCAGAACAGTATTTCAATCTTGATTGGATAAGTTTCATTTCACTTTTTACTTTTTCATATGACTCTTTTGTAATATGATATGCCAATTTTATTGAATCATATTCCTTTTTCATTTCCTGAAAAGCATTCTCTTTTTGATCACATTCTTCTGTCTTTTTCAAAACTTCATTTTCTTGTTCTAACTTTTTACATTTTTCCAAAAGTTTTTCGTCATTATCTTTCAAAACCTTTTCATTTTCTAACATTTCTTTGTATTTATTTTTGAAAACTTCTTCTATTTTGGTAAATTCAAGATCTCTTGTTCTGAGTCTTTCATCTTTTTCAGTACAAACACTACACGTTTCCATGCATTTCTTGCACTGTTCAACAGTTATTAAGATTTCAGAATCAGAAATTACCTCAGTGATTGGCACTTCGGTGTTTTCTGCTGCATCTGTCTGATCAGCATCTTCTTTCTTTTCTTCAACACCAATTTCATCTTTAATATCACCAGCAATCTTTGAATTCTCATCCTTCACTTCAATCAAACTTTCAACTTTCTTCTCATCTTCTACAACCTGCTGTTCTTCAGTAACAGCTTCTTTCACAACTTCTTCATTCACAACAACTTTTTCTATCTTCACATCCTCTTCATTAACTGCTTCGACTTGAACTTCCTCAGCTACCTTCGACTTGAACTACCAGATTCTCAATATTCTTCTTCATTCTTTCTTCATTCCTCTTCTTCAGATTTGTTGTCATCGCATCTTTGATGATTTTATCCAGCCTTTTTACATATGTTTTATCTTTTGCAACATTTGAATAATATTCGCCGGATCGAGGAATTACTAGAAGAACATCATCATGAACTATATCACTTATGGGAACAACTGGTTCGCCTTCTTTGTTGACAAAACATTATTGTTTCTTATCCCATCTTTTGTTTCGAACAACATTTTCATATTCTTCCTGCATCTTCTCCATTCTGCATCCAACAATGAAAATTTCTCTCTCAGTTTTCTCTTTCAAAATCTCTTCTCGAGTTTTCTCTTTTATCTCAGCAACAAACGCATAATGATCATGAAGTTTTTCTGTATCTTCCTTTGTTCTTATTTTGAATCGATAATCAATACGATCATTTTGGACAAATCTCACTCCAGTCATATCCTTCATCATCATGAAAAACTGCACAAGCTCTTGATTTGGTTTTATCTTCAATCATTTCGGCTCTTCTTTGCTTCGGTGGTAGATTGCCTTTCGGTAGTAATCATCATTGAATGGATGTTCATTTCCACCAGCTGCAGAATTATTTCATTCTCTCTTGAAATGACCTTTTTGCTTACATTTGAAGCAGGTCACTTTGGATTTGTCAAATCCAAGCTTCGTTGATGGACCACCCAATGATTGCTTCCCAGTAATCTCCATGTATCTTTGAGCTCTGCGAATGCAACTTTCCAGACACCAACGGATGTCAATGAGTTCCATCTCTTCCGGATCAATCTGATCGTAGTCTTCTTTGGTTAATTCGGAGTTTCCAATTTTGCCAGCTACCAGACCTTCATACGATTCCAGAATAGATGCAAGGAAACTCATTTGCTGCTTTGCTGCATTGATGCTCATTGCAGGAGAATTTTTCAACTTAAGAGCAATGTTGCACAATATCTCCTCTGCTTCTGCAGGACTTGTTTTTGGAGATGAATGATATCCAGAATTGTAGCTCGATGAGGTTGTTTGTGGTTCTTTCATCTTCTCACCACTGAATGTTGTCTTTGGTGAACTATCAGCTTTCACCGAAGGTAAATTACCTTTCTAATATAGACCAACATTCTGATGATGTGACGAACTGCTCATCTTGCTTTGCTTTTGTAACTCTAGATCATGACTCGCAATTTTTTCTAACAAAACATCAAGAGAAATTGTATCATACAAAGCATCATTTTTCAGAATAAAAACAAATGTTTGCCACTAATCAGCTCGTGGTAACGGTTCAATTACTTTGTCAATTATTTCTTCTCTGGTTTTCACAATTTGAAACCTTTCAAGCTCAATTTTTAGATGACAAAAGCGTTCTATCATTTGCCTAACAGACTCACCTTTTAAACTATCAAACAAATCGAATTCCTTTTTTAATAGTGCAATTTTGTTTTTCTTAATTTGTTTACCCCCCTCAGCTTTCACCTGCAAAGCTTTCCACATAGATTTTGAAGACCCATCATGAATTAACAATGAAAAAATATCATCTCGAACTGATTGTTGGATCAAGGCAATCATCTTCTGTTCATGTGAAAATTGCTTTTTGTCTTCCTCTGAAAAACTTTTGATCGGAATTTCTTCACCTTTGTCATTAGTAGGTTTATTATATCCAAACTCCAAACAAAACCAACTTTCATGTGCATACGCTTTAGTCCAGTTGATAAACCTTTCTTTCCACTAGACATAGTCCTCAATATTATCAAGCTTAGGTGGTTTTGAATAAGTTCCATAAAAGTTGCCATGTTTAATGTTGTCTTTGATTGTTTTTGTTATCGCTTTGGGTGTAGCATCTGAAGTTTCCACCGTATCTGAGGTAAACGCTTTGTAAAAAGTATTGAAAAATTCTTCAGCCATGATGTGATCCTTGAATCAATGTACCTGGAGACAAAAACAAAACAAACAAACACAATCAGTACAAACAATATCAAACAATTTGAAATAAACTGACACTCGGTTGTCGTGAAATGATCTTCACGCAAAAAAGTCCACTTTCAAACGGAATAAGGTTCTCAAGCGAAATCACAAGTTGAAGCAAAATCAGTACTTCAAGCGGAATCAAGTGTAGTTTCAAGCGAAATAAGGACTTTGAAGCGAAATCACTGAACTTTCAAGCGAAATAACTTATTCAAGCGAGATCAGGTGCTAATTTCAAGCGAAATTACGATTTGAAGCGAAATCAGCTAAACTTTTCAAGCGAAATCAGAATGTTCGTTCAAGCGGAATTACATTTTTGGTCCAATTTTGTCATTTTTACTTCGAATTTTGATCTGAAACTCTCAAGGGTTTGTTAAAACACTATTTCGCATGTACTGTGAAAAATTCAATCCATTTTGACCTCGAAATCTTGTCCAATTTGAAAAAGAAGGTGTAGAAGTCAGAAAACAGATGTAATCAAGCTAAACTCTTCCTCCTGTGCTCTTATACCAAGTGTAGGATCGTTGTACGATCTGACTGAGTCGATCAGAAGAGTTGTTTATCCGAATCAAAGGCGGAATCAATGACACGGACGCTCAATACAATTTAAATGTCTCGTATATTGATATAATAGTGATTACAGCACCTGGAGACAATTCGGCAGCACTTCGTTACCGAATACAAGATCCTAATTCCGCTCCAAATGAAACGGACAAGCTCTCTATATATAGTGGTTTGATTACGCTTGAAACAACCAAGGTTTCCTTCAAGGGAAATTAACAATGTTGATTTCGCTTGAAATGAACTTTGGCAGTTTCAAGCGAAATTACCAATAAATCCACTAAATTCAGTTTCTAGCACCCTGATCACTGTTTATCCTATCCTATCTCATTACATGACTCGATACAAGACGAAGTCAATAGACATAGTGCACTAACAATAACCATTTCTTCGTCCTTGACAGCTCGAATGAAATGGTTGTGTGCCATCTGGTCTGCAACGTCGCCAATCTCCAGGCACTCTTTGTTGTAACGGACAACGAACGCCTCGAGGGATTCGTTGTCTCTGCGCCAGATGTTCATGACGTCCATAGAATCACGTTCGTGACGTTGTTGTTGGCTAAAATGTGCGAGGAACTTTGCTTCCAAGTCCTCGAATGAGGCTAGTGATCCCACTGGCAAAGAATCGAACCAAGCCCTCGCCAGACCCGTGAGGGTCTGGGGGAAAAATGACACCAGGTGGGCTCGTCCCACCTGTCGTTGCACCCTGCGCCGGTGAAGATGTTCATGTGATCGTCCGGGTCGGACGAACCATTGTATTGCCCAATGTTTAATGGGAATTTAGTGGTGGTGACATCGGCGTGGACAATCTCCGGGGCGAAATTGGAGTTTTCGGCCTCAGATTTCGGCCTGTAGGGTTGGCTCTGGTGGCGCTTTGCAGCGCGGAGGTATGTGGTGCGGGGGTGAGTGGGAGGAACATAATCGCGCCCTCCTGGTCTACTGTTAGTAGCGTGAGACTCCCCGCCGTATGTATGGTCGTCCGGATCGGTACGGCCATATCCTTCATGGTGGGACTGGGTCCCAGCCGGCTGTGGATGCCGGAGCCGCGGAGGGCTGTAGATTGTCACCTAGTTTCGCCATGTGGGCCTAGGCGGCTATGTATTGGGCCCTTGCGGCGGGACCCATATGAGGAATCGTCCTCATCGAGTGTACGGACTTCGCAATAGGAGGAACCACGGTCTTCATGGCTACTTCGGGAGGCTGGGTGTGTGTAGGCCCTGCCGTCGTATTGTAAAATACGACCCGTAGGGGTATGCGGTGTCGGGGTAGGCCCGACCGGTACTTGCGCATCTGCGCAAGCTCTGTTGTATGCTGCGGCCAGCAAAGCTTGTTGTTGGTCATACCAGGCATGGAGGTTCATGCCTGGAGGTATCACAGAAGCATACTGTGACAGATTGTGTCTGAACGTAAGGGATGCGCCCCCTTGCGTTGATGTGCCAATGTGGCCAGGATTTAGGGATGGAGGAGCGGTCCCCGCGGGCCCTGGGTTTGTGGGGTTTGGACTATCCCCGACAGTGTTGTTTAGACGATCAGACATGATCTTTGGAAAGAAAAGGATGGAGGAAAAAAATGCTAAGAGTAGCGGTGGGCGCCAATGATGAAACAATGGTTAACCAGGGTGGTTAACTCACTGGTCTCGTCAAGTAGGGTTAATCCCTTCTTTCCAAAGATCGCAGGCTGGATCGTCCGCTGGATGATTTCTTGCACAAGGAAACACACCGTGACTCGTAACAAGGAGGATGGGGTGGGGGCTGCTCCTTGTTACCACTCTCCGGCGTGAGAATCAGTAATTTGCTTGGGAAGCAAAGTGTGATAGTAGTAGTAGTGAGAGAGTTGTTAGTGCATTTATGTCTATAGCCTTCGTCAATCCTAGCAGTAGCGAGAAACAGAAGAAAATGAGTCGTTATATTAGTGATAGCTAGACAAAAAGGCAAGGTGGCATAATTGTAATAATGAGAAATCTCATTAAATGCCTTGGACTATAAATAGGAGATTATGTCATAGATTAGGGACTTTTGCTACATTTGTCATTTGGAGCTTTCTAGATCTAGAGAGAGAATCTAGAGAGAGAAAGTGATTCAAGGTGCTGTACGATTTCAGATTTCTAATAGAATCACGTTTATATTACGTCACGTGTGTTAGGTCGCGTTCGTGTACGGATTCCGCACGTTATACGTTCGTTTCGCAATCGTTTCGGAGTCAAAACCGGTCCTACAAGTGGTATCAGAGCAGGAGCTCGATTGCGCTGATCAAACACATAGATTCGTACCAGATTTCATTGATTTCAGATCCGAATTTCATCATTTCTTCATCTTTCACTCATTTTTCACGATCTGAACGGTTTTTCATCAAATTGAACAGGATTTTATGGTCAAAAATTCATGATTTTTTGATATGATGTGCGAAAACACTTGATTTACAACCCTACCAAATTTCAGATTCAAACTCCTAGCCGTTTAGGAGAAATCGAAAGTTTTAGGTCCGATTTCGTATCATTCAGCAAGTCCGCTTGAACTGTTCGCTTGAAGGAACTTGTTTTGTTCGCTTGAAAAGTGTTGTATTTTGAAGCGAATTGGTTCTGATCGCTTGAATAGTTCTCTGTTCACTTGAATATACCTAGTTCGCTTGAGAAGTTGATAGCATTTTCAAGCGAGAAGGTGTGTTCGCTTGAAAGTTTGTGACCGCTTGAAAGTGCTTTGTGTCGTGTGTCCGCTTGAATCGTATTTTCAGTGAACAAGTTTGTTTTTCACGTGAAAAGTGCATTGGATTGTGTGAAACCTTAAAGAATGTTGTCGGTCTGCATGTGTTGTTGCCAGCTTTAGTGTATCAGTCACGTGAATTATTTCTGCCGATTCTCGAGATATAGTGTCAGCCATTATAGTTGAGGTCCAATTAGATTGTTTTGAAATTGGTGTTGTTGGTTTATGATGGTTGCACATGTGATGTTGTTGACACAAGTTACATTTCATTGATCCATGTGAACTCAAGAATTAATCGAGCCAATGAGAATTTAGATAACATCAAGATTGTCGGCCATTATCATATTGCAAGAAACCATCATTGACTTGTGCATGTGATTAATATTGAACTTTGTGAAAAGATAAAGCTTGGTGATTCAATCATTCAATAGCATTAAAGGATGTCGGCCACTTTAATTGATTGAAATCAGATTCTCACATGAAGGGTTGTTGTAAGATTGCATGTGTTGTGATTGAATTTCATATTTCAAGGTGACACTTGTTCGGAAAACTCACTCAAGGTCAAAGAAGTCAACAAGTAATCCGGTCGGATACAATCTTACCCGAATGGACAGAATCTCACCCAAACGAACAGCGTTTTCACGAGATTATTTTCACTATTGACTTGTGTTGACTCACTCGATCGGATACCCGTCCGATTCATTTGTTTGATATTGTTTAAACTGATTGTGCTTGTTTGTTTGTGATTCAGGTGATTCAAGGAGATAGTATCATGGCTGAAATAAAAGAGAAAACCAGAGAAGAGATTCTGGAAGAAAAGACCAGAGAAAGAAACATTGTTCTGAACAGAATGGATGAAATGCAGGAAGAGTATGAGAATGCTGTCAGCAGCAAAAGATGGGACAAGAAGAGAGAGTGTTACTTCAACAGAGAAGGAGAACCAGTTGTTCCAAAGAAAGACATAATCTTTGATGATGTTCTTCTCATAATTCCTTTGAGAGCCAAATACTATAGAAATGTGATGAAAGATGACACATATGCTAAAAGGCATGAAAAGGAGATCAGATCAGATATGCCATGACATCGAAACGAAAGACGATGGGTTATTCTATCTCAAGGATCGTTTGTGGATTCCGAAACAAGACAATCTTCGCACTTTAGTGATGGATGAATCTCACAAGTCTCGATACTCTATCCATCCTGGTGCTGACAAAATGTACAAGGATCTTCGTACTCAGTACTGGTGGCCTGGTATGAAAAAGGATGTTGCCTTGTATGTATCAAAATGCCTAACTTGTCTCAAAGTCAAGGATGAACATCAACGACCATCTGGTTTGCTTGTACAACCAGAGATACCGGTATGGAAGTGGGAGAACATTGCGATGGATCTCATCACTAAGTTACCGCACACATCTAGAGGCCATGATACCATTTGGGTAGTCATTGATCGTCTTACGAAGTCAGCTCACTTTATACCGATTCGCGAAGATCTATCTACTGATAAACTTGCCAAGATTTATGTTGACGAAATTGTGTCTCGACATGGTGTTCCTTTGGATATCATATCCGATTGTGATGCTCGATTTTCATCTCACTTTTGGAAGACCATGCAATCTGCTATGGGAACTCAATTAATCTGAGCACTGCTTATCATCCCCAAACAGATGGACAATCCGAGAGAACGATACAAACATTGAAGGATATGCTTAGAGCATGTGTGATAGACTTTGGTGGAAATTGGGATTCTCATCTACCATTGATCGAGTTCTCTTACAACAATAGTTATCATGCTAGTATCAATATGGCACCGTTCGAAGTTTTATACGGGACAGGGTGTCCTGCATACAAATAAGGGGAATGGTTTGTCCTGCTTACGAACAACGGGATAGTGTGTCCTGCATTCAACCCACTTATCCTGCATCCAACTTTAAGGCCTTCATCTTAAGGACAGAGTTGTCCTACATACAACTCACAGGCTCATGCGGGCATGTTGTCATTGTCATGCATGAACATTGATTATTAAACGAGTTTCACATACACAAGGTTTTACAAATACAAAGTTTTACAAACTTCAAGTTTTACAAATACAAAGTTTTCGTATAACATGACCTCGAAAATGATTTTTACTTCGTTTTCTCAACAATATTTTAAAAATCGGTTATCCAACAAGATTTATATCAAATATTTTTCAAACAAACTATGAACTCGCCAACTTTATGTTGATTTTCGCATGTTTCTTTCTCAGGTTACATTTTCAAAATTATGGCCCTGTTGGAATAGGAGAAGCATGGGGATTTGAGTACTTAGTGGGCGTTCATTTCCTAGAAGTCTTAGCATTAAATACTTCTGATGTGCAATGAAGATACCAATCAGATCACGCCAACTCTGATTTTAGGGGGTGTAACATTTTAATCTTAAATATTGTATGCATGGTATTGTTGATATATCTATCGGGCTGACAACCCCGTCGTGACCAGTAGCTCCGTGTCATTTAACCAGCGAATTTATATATCCTTATGTGTGTCTAGCTTGATTAAAACCTCGATGTACTATATAGCTCTTAATCACTTGCAACCTTACGAATCTGAGTGATGGAATTGGAATTTAATTTGAAAACTTGGAAAATGATATGTAATGGGGGTTTTTAATAAACGCTCACGATAGCTGACTCTCGGATTTTGATAAAGGAAATAAAATTTACTTTCTTAAATATATGGGTGTATCTTTAAAATTCATAGTAAGAAAGTTTTCCTTAAACAAACTGTTACGAATTTGAATATGTGAATTCACATTCCTTTGTGTTGACACTTGATTTTTACGTGTTCTTCAGGTACATGAGTTCGGCTCCAGGAATTTTGGCATGTCTTTTGATAGTTGATGCAATGGTTATTAATTAATGTTTTGGACAAATCTTTAAAACTAATCTTGGACCGAATGTATTAAGATCCATAAGGATCAGACAACTATATGATGGTTTTGGCTATGTTTAAAAGTTAAACTTTAAATTTCATGTTTTAATTAAGTGGCATGTCCAAATTATTATTACATTGTCCACTAAGATATTTATGGGTACCAACCTCTGTCACCGCCACGTTTGTATTTTCCGCTGCGACGTGTTTTAGGGTATACACAGTTTACCCCCATGGTGCTATAGATATTAAGGCTCTAGACGAAGAACCCTTCAAAGTTAATGGACAAAGGCTTAAATTCTATGAAGGATTTCTCAAAGACGAAGAAACATAAATGACCTTGGAAGAAATAGATAAGTGACGAAGATATGGTAACAACGTATGTACATATTTGTTTTGTTTCAGTAATCCGTCTTGTAGGTACGCTCGGGGAAACGACAACCAAAAAGTCTACAAATCAGGTTAGTAGAGCACAAGGATCCAATTTACCAGAAAAATGACTCAAAAAAATTTCAAAAGAAATAAAAATAAATAAATAAAAGACACGGGGTCGTGCCTATCTTCAGACGGGTTAAAACTCTTCTTTTGTCAGTTTCTTTTTCATAACTCACACGCCCCGTTTCTCAGCACCCTCTGGTTCCTCGCGGCTCCTGCAACTTTTTGACGATCTTCTTCCACGATTTACTTACACGGTATGTTACTAACACTTAGATTAGTTAGATTCGCATTTTGCATGTTTAATAACATCCAGATTTCGGAAAAATCTAGGGTTCATGAACTAGATCCGTGTCGATTCAAAAATATTTCCTAGATCTTGTTGTTTGTAGTTAGCATTAGTGTTTTAACAAGTACATCATCAATCATTCATCAAAACATCTGAACTTTCAACCAGTTTTTATAAAACCCTTGTTCTTGATGGATATGCTAAAAATCAAAGGGGAAACGGGTTGGTAAGTGACAATTGATACTTGGGGTTTGATTTTCGGGGTATACCAGACATAGGGGACCAAAAATTTTGAACTTTTCGAAACCGGCTCGAAAAAGTCAGTTTTTGGCCAAAACAGTAACCAAGCACGTGGTCGTGCATCTAAAGGCACGGGGTCGTGTCTCCGATAAATCTGCTGCACGGGGTCGTGTTCTCTTGACACGGGGCCGTGCCAACCTACTTTTTTCAATTTTTTGCACAAATTATCGCACCTAACTGTTTAAAACTTGTTCTCTTCTGCCTATGGCACCACATAAATGGCTGAGGTTCACCACCGAGTACACCCATTGTTCGGAACGCATGGAATTTTAGAGGCTAGGACCGAAGAGCCTCCTCGGCAAGTGTGCTACGATACCTTAGAAAGTGTTGAGCAAAGAGAAAGGTACGACAGTTTGGTGACGGGAACGCTGCATGTCTTTTTGGAAGCACCATTGAAGTCTACTTACGAATTCAACCTCGAATTCTTAAGTAGCTTCAAACTCAAAAAGGACATCGATGATATGTTTGACAACGAAGCACTGACTTTTCATTGTGGGGGAACCTGGTTTGGGATCTCAGTAGCTCCGTTTGGTGTACAGGTGGGAATTTACACCGAGGATGAAATTGGGGAGTCAGTCTTCACCGACATCATCATAGACATGCCCGACAACACACAAAATACTTTTTGGGCACAGATCGGGGAAGGAATTTACAACCCAAGTTCCACCAAGAGCACCAAGATTAGGGACCCACTCATCCGCTACATACATCGAGTCTTGAGCGGTACCTTGTGCCACAAAAAAGATAGTGGGGGTGTCGTGAACCTTCTGGAGCTAACTTGCCTACAATGCATCCTAAACCGACAACCCCTAATCGTCACCTACATGCTTCTCAAGAATATGGCCACCAACACAAAGGCCACATATCCCATGCCCATATATTTCGGAGGTTGGATTGCCTGTATCTACAAGGCCTACGCCACACGTACCCCTCGCCACTTTACCAAGGGTGTTGGCGTAACACGACCGATGTCAGCCTCTGCCGAAGACTTAACCTCATCTCCGACTGCAACAATGGTCTGATACGCTTCAAGGACAACAAGGGCAGAATTTGGAGCCCGAACGACCCAGACCAAGTCCTCGCTATTGAGGATGACCCGAACCGTCCTCCACGTTCCTCTTTTGGGTTTGCACCTAGATCCTCCTCACAAGAAGGAAGCGATTTCCCTAACATGTACAATTTTTATAACATTATGAAGGAAACGCTTCAGGTAAGCCAGAATGATTTCAGTCTCGGTCAAAGCACTAGCACCCGCATCAGAGGCATGGAAAGAAGCATCAACACCATGTGGCGTGACATCTCCTACATACGGGAGCATATGATGTACAAGGATAACGAGGAGGAGGAGGATGAGGGCGAGGATATGGAGTCGGATTAGAAAGATTCGGTAATGGAGGTAGTGGCGACGTAAAAGGTTAAATCTTTTCTCTGTTTTTCTGTGATGATGGTGATGGTTGTGTGCGGGCTGCGACCCGTTGAACAATTACTTGTTTGAACAATTTACTTTCTCGTACTTTTTATTTTATTTCTATATGGTTAACGGTGGATGATAAAGGCTAAACTTTTGTAATATATGAATTTATGTTTTATCGTTATGTTGTGTTGTTGAGTTATGAATAAGTATATAGGTACCTTGGGATGGTTGAATCCACCAAGCATACGGCTCTACAGACTTGAAACAGGAGGCCCGACACCTTAACAATTGTTTTCAAAAAGAAACAGAAGCTTCACACAGGTTCGTGTCCCTTTGACACGCCCCCGTGCTTCCTTGTCACTGTAACATTTTATTTCTGGACTTGCCATACGAGGTTGTGTCCCTTTGACATGACCCCGTGCCCAACTTTTATAAGTTTTCCGATACTGACTCTTTTACACGTGGTCGTGCCTCAGAGACACGCCCCCGTGCCCAGTGTGTGTTTTATGAAAAAAATGCTGCTTTTATCGCACGTTTAACACATTTAATCAATATAACCTATTTTGGACACATTGAGGACAATGTGTAATTTAAATGGGGGAGGGTGGGGGGGACTTATCAACTTGAATATTGTTTATCCTAAACACAAGGCTTACACAAAACTCTAATGGGAACTGCTAAAACACCCCAAATATTTTTCAAAACTTTCTTTTTATTTTTTGTTTTGTCTTGTTTATTGTTTAAGTTAACAAATCACATACTTTAAAAGTTCAAGTTTTTATAATTATTTACAACGAATAGAGCCGTGATAAAAGGAACCATACAAGAAAAATTTATAAAAAAGGCATGACAAATTTTTAAAATTTATTGTATATATATTTTCACATTTTTACCCTTTCCTACAAACTTGTGAGTTTTAAGCCTTTAACGATCATCCACTATCACATCTATACTAAATGCTCATTCTTCATTTCTTATGTGAGTAGCCTGTACGGTTCCTACAATTCTAGAACTTGACAAGACAATACATTCCCAGTTCTTACCGACTAAATCCAAGTAAGTATATGATTGAGGTATTAGGATTTTAAACCCTTTTCCATTTCAACCTTATTTTTATTTTTATCCCAAAAATACAAAAATCCCCTAGTTAACCACTTTGAGGCTAAACCCTTTCATTTCAAAACCCACAACACACCATCACCAAACAAACAAAAAAACCATATTTTGAAAAAAACGCAAAAAAAAATTATGTGACTAAAGTTATTAAAAAAACTATTCGTTAAAGTGCTAGAAATAAATAAGAAAATTTATGGCTTAATAAGCACTTAGTTCATAAAGTTATAAAATAAAATTTTCAAAAGAAACCGACTTTTTACGCTTTTACCTACTTTAAAATAAAACCTACCCTACCAGTAACCAACAACCTACCATTTCAAAGTTCTCTTGATATTTACAAAGATTAAGTCAAAAAGGAGGAGGTTTGATTGATTGTCAAGCTTATGGTAGGAGTAAGTTCTGTACCGGGACCGAGCATTTCACTTATACATTTCGGCCGAGTGTTGAGTGACCACTTGTGAGGTATGTGGAATGTATATATAGCTTATGAAATTTTAAATATACGTTATGCTTATAAGACGAAATAAGCTTGAATGAACAAAAGGAACAAATTAACGACAAAAACCAGCATAAAAAACGAAGAAAGGAAGTTGACACATCGTACCGACCCTCCAAGCTTCACCCAAAGTATAAAAGCAACACGTCAGAATCCCAACACGGGGCCGTGCCTATTAGGCATGGGTCGTGCCCCAGTCAAGATTCCTTAGAGAATAAAGACAAACAGAAAACGAAAAGGGACACGAGGCCGTGTCACCTTAACACGGGCCGTGGTCAACTCTCAGATTCGCATATCTGGGTTCGTACAACAAGTACAGAGGCCACGGAGCCGTGCCGTTGACAGATGGGGTCGTGTGTGTAGAAGAGCTGACAAGAGCATTAAATAAAGACAGAGAAGATGAAGGACACGGGGCCGTGTGAGTCTTCTATTTCCAATTATAAATAGAGGTGTTTGGCTCATTTACAAACCATCCCTTGGCAAACCATTTCTCTCACTTCCACCACCACAATTCTATCATCTTCCACTAATTTAGTTAGAGTTAAAGTAGTCTCGGGATCCAGGATCGATAGTAAGAGCTTTTGTCAAACTATGGCCATGCTTGGCTGATCTCTTACATCACTTGGTGAAGACGAAATCTTTTGTGTATTACTTTTGATTTCCAACATTTGGTCACTTTTTATTTGGGTATGTATTAGTGACTTTAATAACTAGTTTTTTGTATTGAAGGTGAATTTTTATTCTAACACTCTTCATGTTTTGTTGATTCACTCATTCGTGTCTTTACAGTCTATATAAAGCGCGTTAACTGCTTGGAAGGGGGTTAGAATGGTGGTTTGGGTAAAGTTCTTGCCTCGTTCAGTGTATAGATCATGCGAGGACCTGATTCAAGCTTATTAGGATTTCCCTTGAAGTATATAGCATCAAATCAGGGGAAGTAAGAACGGCTTATAATCCCTTATAAACAAGATACTATTAAAACTTAAAACCAGCCTTGCGGGACTGTATCACTGCTGACTCAGACCAATATGGCCGAGGGAAGTGTTGCCTCCAAAAGAGGGACATGCCACATTTTGCATTAATAACTTACTTAATTATCTTTCAATAATCCGGTCTTGCGGGACTGTATCCCTGTTGACTCATAACAATATGGCCGAGGGTAGCGTTGTCTCCACAAGAGGGACATGCCACTGTAACTAAGATAGTATCTTAAAAAACGCGAAGTGCGGAAATCATCAAGGGATACATAAAAGATAAGTCAGAGCCAAGTGATTCTTTCTTTTTATTTGTTTCTTTTATTTATTTTATTTTCTTTCTTTATTTTACATGTTTAAAACTCTTTTTCGCAAAATTTGGGTCGGTTAGAAGCTTGAAAATTTCTACCGGGGGGGTCGGAAGTCACCGGACTTAAAAGTATATACCTAAAAAAAAAATTTGTAAAACCGGGGGGTCGAAAACGTATATACCTAAAATTTCTATACGAAACGTACATACATAAAACTATTGAGCGAAAAGTTCGAGGGGTCGGGCGCCCCCTCCGGCCCCTTCATAGTTGCGTCACTATATACTACACCAATGATGGGTGCACCTACCCTAGCGTGTTGTAGAGAATGATAGTTCTATATCGTGTTTTATAAATTTAAAGATTGATAAAAAGGTAAAAAGGTACTAAAAATTACATTAAAAATCCGTACACTCCGACACACGTCAGTGCTCACAACCGTTTGTTTAGTGATTATTTTTCGAAAAATCCGTTATACAATGAAGAACACTTTCGACGCAGCTTTCGTATGAGCCGCCATCTTTTTTGCGGATTAGTGGTGAATTAGAGCGCAAATATACTTTTTTTTCAAATAAAAAT
The DNA here is from genome assembly GCA_030545235.1 of Helianthus tuberosus. Classification (NCBI taxonomy): domain Eukaryota; kingdom Viridiplantae; phylum Streptophyta; class Magnoliopsida; order Asterales; family Asteraceae; genus Helianthus; species Helianthus tuberosus. Next base: position 82,469,080 of record CM060389.1, read on the forward strand.
CTGATCCACGGAATAAGGTCGGATTCTCTTAGTTTCAAAATGTACGGCCACCACTTGACAACCAGCGTTCGGAATGACGAGCGAAACTTGGGACAAGTATCTATAGATGTCGGCATGAACGTGTAAAAGTAGTTATATTCAAATTTTTTTAGATTTTTTTACGTATATTATAATTAATATTGTTTGATATTTTATGATGTACTATTTGTCATTATTAGTATTTTCATTATTAGCATTGTAAGTTAGGTCTTATTGATCTATACGGATGATGATATCTGATAAGTCCTCGAGCGACATCAAAGACGAATCAAATGATATAAGTGAGTCATTAGCTTAAAAAAAACATAAGCATTCAAACATAAGAAAATACACTCATTACGACAACAAATTCCGAACAATAGCCACCGACTCAAATGATATTAATTGAATTTTTCCTTGTACGGAATGTTCAGGTATATAAAGACTAAAATATACATTTTTTTTTATTTATAGTGTTTTAACATGTTCTATAAAAAAAAAAAAAAAAAAAAACCACACATTTGAAGGATGTAAAGCAGTGATTGGGAAACAGTTAGTTACGTTTTGCACAATTTTTGTGTGGTAGAAAGATTTGTATAAAACAAATCGAGTACACAATTGTTGTTGGTGGGATGAAAGGAAGCTGTGAACCTTCTTCATATCATAAGAAGCCCAGAGTATGGTCTCATTGAATGGAATTTGACTACGGTTCGAGGTTAGAATAATGACGCCTGGGACATATTTTATACATTATTTATCTACTGACTTCTACTGTTTGTAATGGTATTTAAACAAAACACACAGGTGTTTGGAGTATTTATGAAAGATAATCCTGGGTCATATTTTATACCTTTGTCTACTAATTACTTCTACTAGTTGTAATGGTATTAACTAAAAAATATAATAAAGAAAAAACATACAGGTGTTTATAGTATTTATGAAACAGTAGGGACTTTGACGAATTGTGCATGTTGCAATCGACAAGACAAGTTTCGAGAAAGTCCTTAATAGAATTTGAAAGATATGATTAGTCGTTTAGCTAGCAGATTAGAATTTTCATTATAAAACACTAACGTGTTTGGCTAGTTTATCCATCCATTGTTGAACTACTTGGACATCCATATTATGCAAATCTGATCAACATGATATGCAAATCTAAGAATTTGAGAACCGTTTTAACGATACATCATCCATATCACTTCTATGTATGGTTAGCTGAGATGTATCCACGTAATTTTGATAATATTGACAGTAAGCATAGACTTAAGTTAGATCTCCCCATCTACATTCGTAAATTGAAAGCAGAACCAATATTTAGCAAGTTGAATGGTTTATCGACTATTGTAAGACTGATGGTGGAGACACATAAAGAACATTCACTTGCGTTGGTGTATCATTTAACAAGGTTGTTATTAGTTTTACTAGTCACAACGACAAGTGTTGATAGAATTTTTTTGTGCAATGACATACGCAAAGGCCATTTTGCATCATTAGATTGGTGAGGTTTATTTGAACGGTACTTGTTTGATTTTAGTAACAATAAAATCAAGATTAAGGGGGTGTTTGGGATTCCTTCTCAAAAAGGATTTATTGACTTATATAAGTCATAAGTGAGAAGTTACAAATTATAACTTCTCAAAAACAACTTCTCACCACACAAAACTATCTCATATAAGCTAACCCAAACACTTTCAAAACAACTTATTAACTTTTATAAGTCAATAAGTTATAAGTTGCTCCAAAATAAGCTAACCCAAACATCCCCTAATTGTCTTATAAAATACGAATTTGCGTATGGGCTTATTTAGTGTAGGAGATTTGTAAGTGAACACTTATACATATACCATTAGGCTATGGGGTATACTTTCATGCCCCTTAACTACACATAGGCACCACATCAACTACTTGACTCTCTTTCACTTCACCTCACACCAAGAAAATGGTTTAACCCCATTAACGTCCCTTAAATTAATTAAAATACATATATATAGCATGTTGTTGTGTGTGTGCAAATTTTGCAATGCTTGATTCCCTCCCTCTCTCTCTCCTAGTTAATTTCTTAACATGTGAAGCTTTTAATGCCTTTTAACACCCTTCAGGAGCGGTTTAACAGGTGTTAACGGATGCCAACTAGGATTAACACCTATAGGTGTTAGAGTATACCAGGTGGCCTTAACAACAGTCATGAAGGTAGTAGTTATATGATGTCTATTTCAATAAATAAATAAATAAATGATCTTTTTTTTTTTTTGAACGTCCAACATAAGAATCGCCGGGTACTCCGTACGCGGCACCCATTGGCCGAAAGGTAGCCCGCGACAGCCCAACCTGCACGCACGGAGCCCCTAGCCCACTATGCCACTAGTTCCGGGGAAAACCCGACCCTGCACCCGCCCGAGGGCACGACAATGCAGAGCCGGTAAAACCCGGGTGGATCAGGAATCGAACTCGAGACTTTTCGAGCAAGAGTCTTCCCTCATTTCCATGACCACTGAGCTATAAGCCCAGGGTCCATAAATAAATGATCTGTTTACCCTTTTTGTTGCTTAGTGAGAACCTATTTAAAAACACATAATATGTAATAAACAATATTACAACCTACTCAACTTGGTTTTAGATTTCAAAAATCAAACACCAATTATGAGTTGACCACCTTGAAATTTCTGTATAACATATATACGTCCTCTTTTTCCTTCCCGAATCTTGGGGTTGTCTCTTATGCATATTATAACTCATTGGTTCAAGCTACCTTGGCAGTTTTCCTATAAAAATAATGCACAAATGTTTTTTTTTTTTTTTTACATGAGATTCGAATCTTCATAATTTTTCGAGAATGATCGTAAAAGATTCCAACTATACTACACCATTGTTCTTGGGCAGAGTTAGTATACAGGGCCGTGGTCAATCTGCAACCGGCTTTTTTTTCATTTCTATATGTAACGTATACCATTTTTTTCAGCCGACTTTTCTAGGTTATTAGACGTCCATCCCTGATAAGAAAGACCCAACACCCAAAAAACTGATAAAGTTTAAAAAAATCCTAGCATTCATAATTGTATTATGTATCATCAATTTTTTTTTTTATATCATCAAATGAAATATTTTTATAATTCAAAAACTAAATTAGTGTTTGTTTCTAGAGACCCCAACTTCTTCTTGTTCTCCTGGGCACATAATTAGCAAGAGACAAACATACATCGACAATTATTTGAATCTGGTCCACGTTTAGGGTAGGTACATGATTTGGTTCTATAACCGATATATGAGTGTATCTATAACACGAGCACTACATGATAGTACGAAAAATGTAGAAAAAATATACAAAAAACGAAGAAAACATAAGCATTTGGGTTGTTTGGTCCCAATAGCTTGATCAAGAAACGAATGCTCACCATGTAGTTCACAGTATAACAGCTCAATTCTATATATAAACCAACGAATCTGTTTATATAACTTTTCTGCACCAAGTTTCAACTAACAGAGACATGTACATGTTTAGTTACGGGTTAAGTTATTCTACAAAAGCTCCTGATTGTAAGAAGTGTAATAAAACTTTATAGAGTGACAAGTGCCTGTGATTGTAATGCATAAAATGTTTTATTTCATCAAAATATTAAGAAAACTTTGGAAATTTAACTTTTATTTTGCATACCTATGTCGTCAAATATCCCAATATCTGCAACTTGTTCAATAGTTAAGAAGAATTACTGATTTTACCTCAATTATTATGCTTTTTTTTTTGTCTAGGAACTCTCCAACGGCCATGTGTTTGTTCCGGTTGTCTTTTCTTTAGCTTATTGATTATTGATAGAGATTCAAGAAGCATATTCTATTTATCTATTCCATGTTTTAAATAATATAAAAGTAATAGTGTCAAATTAAAATTTTGTCTCTTGAAATAGATATAATGATTGTACTCATTTCTATAAAAATGATTAATACATCTAAAACATAAAATAGATTGTTAAGTAAAGTCATTTAATCTATCTATACTTTCTATAAAAGGAGAAATCCCAATGACATAAGAAAAGCTGATGTGTCAGCAGGAGAGCATGTCCAACAAGGCTTTTCTTATATCATTATTATATCATAATGCATAATATTAAAAGACTTTAAAATTCAAAGTTGGCTCACATCCACCTTTTCAAAGGTCTGCCCATTTGTATAATGCCTTATACTCAAAGGTCTGCCCTCATTCATAATTTAAAGTACTGATCTTTATTGAAAATTCAAAAAACCTCTTCTCACATTCAAAATTCAAAATTATGGCTCCACATTCAAAATTTAAAATTCAAACCATCTATATTCTCACTCTAATCCTATAAATAAGATATAATTATCTGGCTCCACATTTAAATTTCTTTCGCTCATATCTACATATGAATTTGGCTCCACATTCAAATTTCAATTTATCTCTCTCCTTTATATTTGCGATCATATCTCTCTTACTCAAATGCATAACTCTTATGATTGAGCCGGTTAATCTTCATATGCAGTTCTTTGTTCCAATATCATTGTTCGAACATCGTTGTTTCATGGAAGCTCTGTTTCACACACTCACATTTGACCTCGGCTTTGCATATTCAGTCTGTTCATCTGCGATTACAGTTTTTTGTACTTCACGAAATTTTTCCAACATCATTGTTGCAACATCATTGAGGGTATGTTTTTTTCTCTGATTTTGAATCTTAAAATTTGAACTGATGTGTTCTAATTCTCTGTTTATATTTCAGCCTAATCAGAGTTGTTTAAAATTCAAACAATCAGTTGCGGGTTATTTTAGGTTTGTAGATTCTTTTAAACTGTTGATATATGTTGATAATATTTATTTTAAGGTGTTGATATATTTAAGCTTTTTTTCCGAGCAAGCAGTGAGGAGTTCTTCTACACTGTTTTTGAAGTCTGAAGTGCATAAAGTGGAGTACTTCTTTATGATAAATGAAGAAGTTAATGGTAATTATGAGAACATCGTTTTTTTGTTCTTTCGGTTTATTGATATTTAACTTTTTACTACGATTATTATATCCTTCTTTTACATGAGACTTGAAGAAATATACAAGTTAAATAACATATATGAATTTCGCTCCATATTCAAGAGTTAAAAATATCATCATACCCTTCTGTAGATTCTTATGATTTAAAGTATCGGTTTATCAAGCAAGTTGAGGATCAAGTATATGAGGATAGGGCTACTGTTCAAGAGCTGAAGAGCTGAAGAGCTGAAGAGGTGTTTTGGTGATGTATTTCTGCACTTCGGAATTCAAAAACAGTGCAGAAGCTTTTCATCACGTTTTACTACCATTATATCCTTCTTTTACATCAGAGTCGAAGAAATATACAAGTTAAAAATGTCATCATATCCTTCTGTAGGTTCTTATGATTTAAAGTATCGCTTTATCAAGGAAGTTGAGGATGAAGTATATGAGGATAGGGCTACTGTTCAAGAGTTGAAGGTTATTAAATTTCGTAGTTCAGTTCTTAATGTAATTATTGATCTATCGTCATATGTGATATGTAAATTTTAATTCTATTAATCTTTGTAGAGCATTTTATTTTTACTGATTTGAGCATCAATAGTTGTTAGTGTTGATACCTGCTATTGTAAATGTTGAGTTGCTATTGTTGCCAGCATCTGTTATTCCCAACAGCAGTTTCGAAAGACAATAGAAGTTCTGAACATTCTTAAAAAATAGACAAAAATCTTTAAAAGTTTGTTGAAAATAGCTGTTTTTAAAACATCTGTTTGGCAAAAGATTTATCCACTGTTTAAAGGTATTGTCTGTTCTCATAATTCATGTTTTTTGTAATGACTGTTGAGTTGCTACTGTTGCCAACATCTGTTATTCCCAACAGCGGTTTCCAAAGGATTGTCCACCATTAACCCAATAGAAGTTCTGAACATTCTTAAAAAATAGGTATTTTGAAAAAATTTGACAAAAAATCTTTAAAAGTCTGTTGAAAACAGCTGTTTTTAAAACATTTGTTTGGTAAAAGATTCATCCACTGTTTAAAGGTATTGTCTGGTCTCATAATTCCTGTTTTTTGTAACGACTGTTGAGTTGCTACAGGTGCGAACATCTGTTATTCCCAACAGCAATTTCCAAAGAATTGTCAATGATTAACACAATAGAAGTTCTGAACATCTGTTATTGCTCAACGTCTTTAAATAAAGAGGTTTTTTACCGCTGTTGATTTACCACTGCTCAACAGTTCTAAACATCTGTTATTGCTCAACTGTTATTGCTCAACAATTCCTGTTTTTTTGTAACGACTGTTGAGTTGCTACTGGTGCGAACATCTGTTATTCCCAACAGCAGTTTCCAAAGAATTGTCAATGATTAACACAATAGAAGTTCTGAACATCTGTTATTGCTCAACGTCTTTAAATGAAGAGGTTTTTTTACCGCTGTTGATTTACCACTTCTCACAGTTCTGAACATCTGTTATTGCTCAACTGTTAATTTACCACTGTTTACAACATTTGTGTCCGATGAAGTGGTAGTAGCCTTTGTTTGCCATGTAGATTATTGTTGGTCTTTAAATGAAGAGGGTTTTTTATATTTTTTATGGCAGAGGTTTAAAATTTGTCCTTTCAGTTTCTTGATATTTAATTTTATAGTTTTCCCATGAAAATTTATTTTTTAAATGTTTTGCATTTAATGGCTACTGATATTTAATATCAATTTATTCGTTTATATTAAAAGTTTGTTGAAAGGACTGCTAACTGTTAGATCGTTCGGTGACCCTAAATAGTCAGTATGAGTAGTTCATCATCAAGTACAAAGGAGGAATCAATGTAAATGACGTCAACACAGCTTGTTCCTTTCTAATTATCCTTTTATTGATCAATCCTGAGCTTTTTACACGTTCAAATGACAAACGGACAGCACCTCGACTCAGAGCATATGACCAGATTCCGCTCCAAATGACAACAGCACATGGGTATTTATAATGTTCTGATTCCGCTCCAAATGACATGTTTGTTTCAAGCGAAATCACATGTGTTGATTTCGCTTGAACTGCACAATGACACTTTCAAGCGGAATCACCCACTTTAACATGTAAAACCCTAATTTCTAACCCTGTTGTGTGCTCGTTTATCCTATCTAGACATAAGACTAGATTAAGACGAAGTTAACAGACACTAGATGCACCAACAGACTCCCCCTTGGATGTTGACGAAGTCTTCGGCGTCGAGTCTTTAGTCTTTGTCTTTCCAAATTGTCTTGACATTGTAAAAGCTCCCTTCAATCTTCTATCTTCAATCTTTAATCTTCAATTTTCCCTTTGAATGTTGATCCAGAATTCTGACTCCCCCTTTCACAGACTCCCACTCTCGATAAGCTAGGGCTCAAATTCTGATTCAAACTTTGACATTTTCAATGCCATGAGGAACTTAACTCCTGTTTCCTGCACAATCTCTACCTAAATATAAGATATATGACAATAACAGTTTCAATTTAAACTTACCATCCAAACTCATTCGATGATCTTATCGGAATTTAGAAATCCACTTAAGTATTCAGGTCCAAATTAATGACCCTGATTACTCAATTTGTCTACCAAGTCCAACTTAATGACCTTGGTTGATCTGAGATAAATCACACTGACATTTGTTCAAACATTTTCTGAAAATTCACAAGTTTCAAATTAATGAACTTGTTTTAACTTTTCAACTTTTACAAACTTATCATGTTAAGCTCACAACTCTTCATCCAGCCCAGAAACTTCCTGCATCTGCTTCGAAATTGAATCTGAAGATCAACTTTCCACTTTGGTTTGTCGGAAAAATAAAGCAGAAATGAAAAATCTTTTTGGATTTTTAATAAAGTTTCTAAACTAGAAATGAAATACAGAAATAAAATGCAGTAAATGTAAACTATTTGCAAACATATTTTTGGTGAGTATGTTAGGGAATCATATCAGCTATTCAACAAGTCACAAGTACCGTTAAGCTTCAATTACATACTCAGAATTAAACAATTCACTTAGATTGTCGATATACTGATCCACTTAAATTCTCACACAATTTTCAATCTGTCCAGGATACGGATTAAGTATTTTAGAGACTTAAACTCATTCATGTGTCCCACCTCTTGAATATACACCCGTATCCAAATCCCAATATTCAGTCTTACAGGTGAGTATACCACAGATGATATCTGTAAGGGGTTAAATTGCGAAGAACCGTGAGAGCTCAGGTCAGAACTTCCGTTCAGCAGAGAGATGACGGCTTCGACTTTGGTGTGTCCCCTTTAGAGGATCTTTTTAACAACAACCATGATTAGCATTTTTCAATGTTTTATCATTTTTTAGTTGAGGGCGGCGCAATGTTTCAAGCAATGCAGAAAGTATTATTCGGGGACTAGGCCATTGCTTTCGCATTATCAGAAGTCCCGGAATAATACCTCAGATATCACTGAGTATAAAGACCTAGTATCTCAGAAAAAGGGATCCTTCAAACAAGATTTCAGGGGTTACCTATATATCCAAGTAGTGTTCCCCATGAAATAAGCAAGTAAGGATTTTAGGTTTATATACTAAATGTGCAAAAACCTATCGGCACATCATCAGCGAGATTGTTTAATCACTTTTAAACATTACATATCTTTAGCATACTGTAACTGTCAAGCCAATGTACTATCATTTTCCCTTTTTACACAAGCTCTTTTTCAGTTTTCTATTGTTTTTGGATTTTGAAAATATCTCATGTTTTTTAATTTTTTAAATTTTTTACTGTTTTTGTATTTTCTGAAAATATTACCCTACTCCCCCTAAATACCAAAACAAGTAAAAAATCGACAAACCATTGCAGATTGCTTCTCAACATCATCATCTACAATGTCTCCTTCATCAACGCCGAGAATCTCTTCCAACACCGATAAAAACTTCATACCGTTAAATTTTAGCAAATATTGAAAACGAGTTTTGTCAAATGCTTTGGTATGTAAATCAGCTTTTTGTTCGTCAGTGTGGATTTTCTCAATTCGTATCAACTTCTTCTCGAAACAATCTCGGATGAAGTGATGACGAATTTCAATATGTTTCGTTTTAGCGTGATGAACAGGATTTTTAGTAATGTTAATCGCGGCCTCATTATCAACAAAGATAGGGGTGTTTAGAAATTGCAAACCGTAGTCGCGCATCTGTTGCTGGATCCACAAGATCTGAGAGCAACAACTGCTAGCAGATACATACTCCGCTTCACATGTGGATAGAACCACAGAGGTCTGCTTCTTACATTGCCAGGTGACCAAGCGTGATCCAAAGAACTGGCACCCCGTTGTTGTTGATTTAGCGTTAACTCTGCAACATCCGAAATCTGAATCGGAATATCCTTCGAGCATGAATTCGCCATCTCTTGGATACCACAACCCCAACGATGGAGTTCCTTTAAGGTAGCGTAATATCCTTTTAACAATGACCATGTGCGACGCTCTCGGGTTAGATTGATATCTTGCTGCGAGGCAGGTTGGATACATAATATCGGGTCTTGAAGCTGTCAAGTACATCAGCGATCCGATCATGGAACGATACAACGTTTCATCTACCTTCTCTCGAGTGAGATCAGGGTTTATCCCATGGTTCGTCGCTAATGGGGTGGAAGCTGGAGTAGAACTTGACATCCCAAATTTCTCTAGAATATCATGAATATACTTCGTCTGATGTATGAAAATTCCCTTAGGCAGTTGATCAACCTGAAGTCCCAAGAAGAATTTCATCTCACCCATCAATGACATTTCAAATTTTTGCTTCATAACTTTTTCAAAATCTTTGCACAGATTCTCATTTGTAGACCCAAATATGATGTCGTCCACATATATCTGAACTATCAGAAGATGTCCGTCAACCTCTTTGGTGAAGAGAGTGGCATCCACTTTTCCACGAATGAAGCTGTTGGCTAGCAGGTGTTGAGACAATGTCACATACCAAGCTCTCGGGGCCTGGTGTAAACCATACAGCGCTTTGTCTAGCAAATAGACCTTGTCTTTGTGGATTGGATCGGTGAAGCCCTGTGGCTGTCCGACATATATCTCCTCTTTTACCTTCCCGTAGAGAAACGCAGATTTAACATCTAACTGATATACTTTAAAAATTTTCCAAGATGCAAGTGCCAGGAAGATTTTGATCGCTTCTAGTCGAGCAACCGGAGCATATACTTCAGTGAAATCTATCCCCTCTTGCTGACTGAAACCCTGGACTACGAGTCGAGCTTTATTACGAATAAGAACCCCTCGTTCGTCTCTCTTGCACTTGAACACCCACTTGGTGTTTATCTTCCTCTGACTATCAGGCAAGTCTACTAACTTCCACACTCCTAACTTCTCAAACTGACTCAACTCTTCTTGCATAGCATTGACCCAAGAATCTTCAGTTAGCGCCTATTTGTATGTTCGCGGTTCGATCTGCGAAATAAAACAACTTAGTGAAAACATTCGGATTTGCACCTTGTTCACTAACTGGGTTTGTTTGACTCGAAATCTGAATTTGCTCCCCCTCAGAATCTGAATCACCACGATCAAATACTGGCATGTTCTCAGATTCTTGATTATCATTCTGTGCCGTCTGATTATCATGAGCAACTTCATTTTGTTGGATAACATCATGTTCTCCAGCATTGCTTGGACCTGCTTCATCGTCATTTGAAGTTTGTAGTGGTAGCCTTGAATACTCAGCTGGGAACCTTTCCTGCGATTCTTCATACTCTCTCAGAATATCCAACTCGTCAAAGAAATCTTCTTCTTCTTCTTCCTTTTCTTCTTCCATGTCAAACGAATCCCACAAAGTATCATAATGAAAACGCCATGAATCTCCTGGATTCTGCGGTGGCATTGTGTAACCTTGACACTCAACATTATGTGCTTCAATAATCCTCTTCAAGCTTGGAACAAAGACTCGTTTCAATGGACTTTGATAACCCACGAAAATTCCTTCGATGCTCTTTGGACCAAATTTACCAAAAGGCTCTAGAACTGTGCAGGGTGACCCAAACGGTTCTAAATACTTCAGGTTCGGTTTGCGGTTATTGATCAGCTCGAAACACGTCTTATTGAATTTCTTGACAGTGAGAACCCGATTGAGTGTATAGCATGCGACGGATACTGCTTCTGCCCAAAAACTGACTGGTAGCTTTGAATCAGCAAGCATCGTCCTAGCCATTTCAATTAGCATCCTGTTCTTTCTTTCAGCTACTCCATTCTACTGCGGAGTATAAGGCGCACGAAATTCATGCAATATACCTCTTTCATCACAATATTCTTCCATCTTGTTGTTCTTGAACTCAGTACCATTATCACTTCTGATTCTTTTGATACGCCTTTGGTACAAGTTTTCAATTTTCCTGAACAACGCCATCAAACTATCAAACGTCTCATCTTTCGTCTTCAGAAATGAAACCCATGAAAACCTTGAAAAATCATCCGTGACAACCAAACAATAGTAATCACCCGTAATGCTTTTGACGTTCACTGGACCAAAAAGATCCATATGAAGTCTCTCTAAAGGTCTTGAGACTGAGTTGACTTTCTTTTGAGGATGTGATTTCTTCTTCTGCTTCCCTTTGATGCAGCTAATGCACTCTCTCTCAAGATGAAAACATTTGACATGAACACCCATAACCAAATCATTGTGCACCAAGTGATTCATTTTTCTAAGATGTATATGACCCATCTTCCGGTGCCACAATTGTGAATCCTTCTCAGTTGCTTTTGACACAAAACAATGTGCTTGACCCGTTGTTGTAGTTGCTATACTCATGTCCAATACATACAGATCATTCACTCTAGGTGCCCTCATGATAATCCATTCTTCAGGGATAACAAATCCTGGTTTCAAGATCAAACATTCTTTGTCTGTAAAGTGCGTTGTATACATACGATCACAAATCTGAGAAATACTCAGAAGATTATTCTCAAGCTCGGCGATGTAGTTAACTCTTTCAAACGTAACAATCCCATTGGATAACGTTCCTTCTCCAACTATTCTACCACCTTGATTTCCTGCAAAACCTACATAACCACCATTAAAATTTCTAACATCGTACAGCATGGTTGTTTTCCCCGTCATGTGCCGAGAAGCTCCACTATCCATAATCCATCGTGAAACGGATCTTGGAAGCTCCTGCACATATCAAAAACATTTGGTGAGATTTTGATGCTACCCAAGCCTCTTTCGACTCAGGTAACTGAACTTTAATGTGAGATTTTGTAGTGTAAAGTGGCGGAAAGTTTTTATCATTCATCTTTATGCTCTCTGCAGACCCAACCTCAACCTCTTTGTATAAGAAAATTTTGTCTTTTTGAGGTTGACCAGATGGTTGGTCTTTCTTCGAAACAACCTTCTTTTCAGAAGTAACAGACTCTTGTTTTTCAAGTTTCTCATAATGATCCAAAGGAACATTCATCTTTACTGGTGTAGTAGAAGACGATTATTTTTCTGACTCTGAAACCTTTGGTTTTGGAGAACTTTTTAGCTTCCATGTTTGTTGAGACGATGCAACCCGTTTGTAAAACTTGTCATTTTTAGTTACCATATTCTTAATAGGTTCAGTTTTGATCTTGGTGTTGTCATTTTTCAAAACCTTTTTCTCAACAACCAATGGAGCTTTTCCCTTCACATCATTTTTCTTTCTTGAATTCATCACAACTTCAGTCTTAGGCTTCAAGTTGGTACACTTTCGTGCAATATGTCCAACTTGATTGCATTTGAAGCATGTTCGAGTGTCAACTACCCGACTTGTGCCTTCAAACTGATGTTGTGAAGCCTTCTTCTCAAAAAATTCTTCATTAGTTTTCAAAAAAATCTTAGATTCTTCATCAGAAAGTGAACTCGAACTTGACACAAACACTTTCTTCTCAGCAAACCTTTTGTTTTGAACATCTCTTCTTTGATAATTTTTACCACCCTGATAACCACCCGACCATTTGTTTCGATTGCTGTTATAAAAACATGGTGGAACAACAGGTTTCTTATAGTAAGCTTTATCTTTTTCAAAATTCATTTGCCTCTTTGTCTGATTCAACCCTTCTACTTCAGAGAGATCAATTTCAACCAGTTTGAAAACATTTTTCAATTTGTTCACATTAACATTCTCTAGAGGAAACTCAGAATCCGAATACAATTTATCCGATCCTGACATCTTGTACATGACAAGAGCAGGTTCTTCATTTAAGTTGTTTTTGGCTTTTGGTTTCGGAATGTAATTGTTCAGAAAACACTCTTCATCCTCAACTGAATCACTATCAGACTTTAAAACACTTTCAGCCATGCCTTTCACAATATCAGTTTGAACACTATCATCAGATGAAGAAAATGTAACATCAATTGACTCTGGAAGTTTTATTTCATTTATTTCATCTTCATCATTAACCAACCCAGATTTTTTCTTTGAAAAATTGTTGAGCACTAGCGGTGGAACCTGATGAAACCCAACCCCAGTTCCATCCGAGTAAACATCTTCGCCTGCTTTGTTTTTCCCGATGGGTTTAGGAACAATGTGTTGTAAAACAAAGCTTGCGGAGCTGTAACTGGTTAACTTCAGATTGATACGCTCATTCTCAATCTTAGCTTCTTCAAACTGAAACTTCAATTTAGCAATCTCATCCAGTTGTTGATTGATTTGCTCTTCTTTGTGTCTAAGAACCACAGTTAAATGCTCATTTTCTTTATTGGTTTTACCGTTTCTTTCATCAGAATCTTTTACCGTTCGTTTTAGTTTCTCAAAATGTTGGATCGTTCGGTGACCCTGAATAGTCAGTATGAGTAGTTCATCATCAAGTACAAAGGTGGAATCAATGTAAAAGATGTCAACACAGCTTGTTCCTTTCTAATTATCCTTTTATTGATCAATCCTAAGCTTTTTACACGTTCAAATGACAAACGGACATCACCTCGACTCAGAGACATCGACCAGATTTCGCTCCAAATGAACATAAACATCACCTATATATAATGTTGAGATTTCGCTCGAACATGCAACAGATTGTTTCAAGCGAAATAACATATTCTGATTTCGCTTGAACTGCACAATGATACTTTCAAGCGAAATCACCCACATTTACATATAAAACCCTAATTTTGACCCCCTAATTTTGACCCTGTTGTGCCCTCGTTTATCCTATCTAGACATAAGACTCGATTAAGACGAAGTTAACAGACACTAGATGCACCAATAGACTCCCCCTTGGATGTTGACGAAGTCTTCGGCGTCGAGTCTTTAGTCTTTATCTTTTTCCAAAATATCTTGACATTGTAAAAGCTTCCTTCAATCTTTATCTTCAATCTTTAACTTTGAATGTTGATCCAGAATTCTGACTCCCCCTTTCGCAAACTCCCCCTTTCGATAAGATAGGACGTGAATTCTGGTTTAAACTTTGACATTTTGATGCCATGGGGAACTTTTGTTTCCTGCACAATCTCTACCTTAATATAAGATATATGACAATAACAGTTTCAATTTAAACTTACCATTCACCTTCATATGTTGTTTTGTCAGAAATAGAAATCCACTTAAGTATTCAGGTCCAAATTAATGACCCTGATTACTCAATTAGTCTACCAAGTCCAACTTAATGACCTTGGTTGCTCTGAGATAAATCACACTGACATTTTAAAACAAACTAGTTCTGAAAATTTACAAGTTTCAAATTAATGAACTTGCTTTAACTTTCCAACTTTCACAAACTTATCATGTTAAGCTCACAACTCATCATCCAGCCCAGAAACTTCCTGCATCTGCTTCAATTCGAATCTGAAGATCAACTTTCCACTTTGGTTTGTCGGAAAATAAAGCAGAAATGTAAAATCTTTTTAGATTTTTAATAAAGTTTCTAAACTAGAAATGAAATACAGAACTAAAATGCAGTAAATGAAATACAATGAAAGTAAACTATATACAAACATATTTTTGGTGAGCGTGTTAGGGAATCATATCAGCTGGTCGACAAGTCACAAGTACCGTTAAGCTTTAATTACATACTCAGAATTAAACAATTCGCTTAGATTGTCGATATACTGATCCACTTAAATTTTCACACAATTTTCAATCTGTCCAGGATACGGATTTAGTGTTTTATAGACTTAAACTCATACGTGTGTCCCACCTCTTGAATATATTCCCGTATCCAAATCCCAATATTCAGTCTTACAGGTGAGTATACCACAGATGATATCTGTAAGGGGTTAAATTGCGAAGAACCGTGAGAGCTCAGGTCAGAACTTCCGTTCAGCAGAGAGATGACGGCTTCGACTTTGGTGTGTCCCCTTTAGAGGATCTTTTTTACAACAGCCATGATTAGCATTTTTCAATGTTTTAGCATTTTTTAGCCGAGGGCGGCGCTATATTTCAAGCAATGCAGAAAGTATTATTCGGGGACTAGGCCATTGCTTCCGCATTATCAGAAGTCCCGGAATAATACCCCAGATATCACTGAGTATAAAGACATAGTATCTCAGAAAGAGGGATCCTTCAAACAAGATTTCAGGGGTTACCTATATATCCAAGTGGTGTTCCCCACGAAATAAGCAAGTAAGGATTTTAGGTTTATATCCCGAACAAACCTACTAAATGTGTAAAAACCTATCGGCACATCATCAACGAGACTGTTTAATCGCTTTTAAACATTACATATCTTTAGCATACTGTAACTGTCAAGCCGATGTACTATCATTTTCCCTTTTTACACAAGCTCTTTTTTCGTTTTCTATTGTTTTTGGATTTTGAAAATATCTCATGTTTTTGGATTTTTGAAATTTTTTACTGTTTTTGTATTTTCTGAAAATATTACCCTACTCCCCCTAAATACCAAAACAAGTAAAAAATCGACAAACCATTGCAGATTGCTTCTCAACATCATCATCTACAACGTCTCCTTCATCAACGCCAAGAATCTCTTCAAACACCGATAAAAGCTTCATACCATTCAGTTTTAGCAAATATTGAAAAACGAGTTTTGTCAAATGCTTTGGTATGTAAATTAGCTTTTTGCTCGTCAGTGTGGATTTTCTCAATTCGTATGAACTTCTTCTCGAAAAAATATCGGATGAAGTGATGACGAATTTCAATGTGTTTGGTTTTAGCGTGATGAACAGGATTTTTAGTAATGTTAATCGCTGCCTCATTATCAACAAAGATAGGGGTGTTAAGAAATTGCAAACCGTAGTCGCGCATCTGTTGCTGGATCCACAAGATCTGAGAGCAGCAACTGCTAGCAGATACATACTCCGCTTCACATGTGGATAAAGCCACAGAGGTCTGCTTTTTGCATTGCCAGGTGACCAATCTTGATCCAAAGAACTGGCACCCCGCTGTTGTTGATTTAGCGTTAACTTTGCAGCATCCGAAATCTGAATCGGAATAACCTTCGAGCATGAATTCGCCATCTTTTGGATACCACAACCCCAACGATGGAGTTCCTTTAAGGTAGCGTAATATCCTTTTGACAATTACCATG
This sequence comes from Helianthus tuberosus, assembly GCA_030545235.1. Taxonomy (NCBI): domain Eukaryota; kingdom Viridiplantae; phylum Streptophyta; class Magnoliopsida; order Asterales; family Asteraceae; genus Helianthus; species Helianthus tuberosus. Next base: position 82,485,549 of record CM060389.1, read on the forward strand.
TGCGACGCTCTCGGGTTAGATTGATATCTTGCTACGAGGCAGGTTGGATACATAATATCGGGTCTTGAAGCAGTCAAGTACATCAGCGAACCGATCATGGAACGATACAACGTTTCATCTACCTTCTCTCCAGTGAGATCAGGGTTTATCCCATGGTTCGTTGCTAATGGGGTGGAAGCTGAAGTAGAACCTGACATCCCAAATTTCTCTAGAATATCATGAACATACTTTGTCTGATGTATGAAAATTCCCTTAGGCAATTGATCAACCTGAAGTCCCAAGAAGAATTTCATCTCACCCATCGATGAGATTTCAAATTTTTTCTTCATAACTCTTTCAAAATCTTTGCACAAATTCTCATTTGTTGACCCAAATATGATGTCATCCACGTATATCTGAACTACCAGAAGATGTCCGTCGACCTCTTTGGTGAATAGAGTGGCATCCACTTTTCCATGAATGAAGCTGTTGGCTAGCAAGTGTTGAGACAATGTCTCGTACCAAGCTCTCGGGGCCTGGTGTAAACCATACAATGCTTTATCTAGCAAGTAGACCTTGTCTTTGTGGATTGGATCAGTGAAGCCCGGTGGCTGTCCGACATATACCTCCTCTTTTACCTTCCCATAGAGAAACGCAGATTTAACATCTAACTGATATACTTTGAAGTTTTTCCAAGATGCGAATGCTAGGAAGATTCTGATCGCTTCTAGTCGAGCAACTGGAGCATATACTTCAGTGAAATCTATTCCCTCCTGCTGACTGAAACCCTGGACTACGAGTCGAGCTTTGTTACGAATAATAACCCCTCTATCGTCTCTCTTACACTTAAACACCCACTTGGTGTTTATCTTCCTCTGACTATCAGGCAAGTCTACTAACTTCCACACTCCTAACTTCTCAAACTGACTCAACTCTTCTTGCATAGCATTTACCCAAGAATCTTCAGTTAGCGCCTCTTTATAAGTTTGCGGTTCGATCTGCGAAATAAAACAACTCAGTGAAAACTCATTTTGTAAAGGTGCTACTGTAGAATAAAAACAAGTAAGGCCTTGGTTAATTTGACGTCTAGTGCGAACGCCTGATTGCAATTTTCCAATGATCAATTCTTCTTGATGGTATGAAAGAGTTGTTGGCATCACCTCGCCTAGAACATCTACCTCGCCTTCCAGATTAGTAACATTCTGATTTGCACCTTGTTCACTAACTGGGTTTGTTTGACTTAAAATCTGAATTTGCTCCCCCTCAGAATCTGAATCACCACGATCAAATACTGGACTATTCTCAGATTCTTGATTAACATTCTGTGCCGTCTGATTATCATGAGCAACTTCATTTTGTTGAATATCATCATGTTCTCTAGCATTGCTTGGACCTGCTTCATCGTCATTTGAAGTTTGTCGTGGTCGTCTTGAATACTCAGCTGGGAACCTTTCCTACGATTCTTCATACTCTCTTAGAATATCCAACTTGTCAAAGAAGTCTTCTTCTTCTTCCTTTTCTTCTTCCATGTCAAACGAATCCCACAAAGTGTCATAATGAAAACGCCATGAATCTCCCGGATTCTGCGGTGGCATTGTGTAACCTTGACACTCAACATTGTGTGCTTCAATAATCCGCTTCAAGCTTGGAACAAAGACTCGTTTCAATGGACTTGAGTAACCCACGAAAATTCCTTCAATGATCTTTGCACCAAATTTTCCAAAAGGCTCTAGAACAGTGCAGGGAGACCCAAACAGTTCTAAATACTTCAGGTTTGGCTTACGGTTATTGATCAGCTCAAAACAGGTCTTATTGAATTTCTTAACAGTGAGAACCCGATTGAGTGTATAGCATGCGGTGGATACTGCTTCTGCCCAAAAATTGACTGGTAGCTTTGAATCAGCAAGCATCGTCCTAGCCGTTTCAATTAGCGTCCTGTTCTTTCTTTCAGCTACTCCATTCTGCTGCGGAGTGTAAGGAGCACTAAATTCATGCAATATACCTCTTTCATCACAATATTCTTCCATCTTGTTGTTCTTGAACTCTGTACCGTTATCACTTCTAATTCTTTTGATACTCTTTGGTACAAGTTTTCAACTTTCCTGAACAACGCCATCAAACTTTCAAACGTCTCATCTTTCTTCTTCAGAAATGAAACCCATGAAAACCTTGAAAAATCATCCGTGACAACCAAACAATAGTAATCACCAGTGATGCTTTTGACGTTCACTGGACCAAACAGATCCATATGAAGTCTCTCTAAAGGTCTTGAGACTTACTTGACTTTCTTTTGAGGATGTGATTTCTTTTTCTGCTTGCCTTTGATACAGCTAATGCACTCCCCCTCAAGATGAAAACCTTTGACATGAACACCCATAACCAAGTCATTGTGCACCAAGTGATTCATTTTTCTAAGATGTATATGACCCATCTTCTGGTGCCATAATTGCGATTCCTTCTCAGTTTCTTTTGACACAAAACAATGTGCCTGACCCGTTGTTGTAGTTGCCACACTCATGTCTAATACATACAGATCATTCACTCTAGGTGCCCTCATGATAATCCATTCTTCAGGGATAACAAAACCTGGTTTCAAGATCAAACATTCTTTGTCTGTAAAGTGCGTTGTATACATGCGATCACAGATCTGAGATATGCTTAGAAGATTGTTTTCAAGCTCGGCGATGTAGTTAACTCTTTCAAACGTTACAATCCCATTGGATAACGTTCCTTCTCCAACTATTCTACCACCTTGATTCCCTGCGAAACCTACATAACCACCATTGAAATTTCTAACATCGTATAGCAGGGTTGTTTTCCCCGTCATGTTCCGAGAAGCTCCACTATCCATAATCCATCGCGAAACGGATCTTGGAAGCTCATGCACATATCGGAAACATTTAGTGAGATTTTGATGCTACCCAAGCCTCTTTCGAGTCAGGTAACTGGACTTTAATGTGAGATTTTGTAGTGTAAAGTGGCGGAAAATTTTTATCATTCATCTTTAAGCTCTCTGCAGACCCAACCTCAACCTTTTTGTATAAGAAAAATTCGTCTTTTTGAGGTTGACCAGATGGTTGGTTTTTTTTCAAAACAACCTTCTTCTCAGAAGTAATAGTCTCCTGTGGATCAAATTTCTCATAATACTCCAAAGGAACATCCATCTTTACCGGAGTGGTAGAAGACGATTGTTTTTCTGACTCTGAAACCTTTGGTTTTGGAACACTTGATTTCTTTTCAACCACTTTTGGCTTCCATGTTTGTTGAGATGATGCAACCCGTTTGTAAAACTTGTCATTTTTAGTTACCATATTCTTAACAAGTTCAGTTTTGATCTTGGTGTTGTCATTTTTCAAAATCTTTTTCTCAACAAGCAATGGAGCTTTTCCCTTCACATTTCTTTCTTGAATTCATCACAACTTCAGTCTTAGGATTCAAGTTGGTACACTTTCGTGCAATATGTCCAACTTGATTACATTTGAAGCATGTTCGAGTATCAACAACCCGACTTGTGCCTTCAGACTGAGACTGCGATGCTTTCTTCTCAAAGAATTCTTCATTAGTTTTCGAAAAAATCTTAGACTCTTCATCAGAAAGTGAACTCGAACTTGACACAAATACATTCTTCTCAGCAAACCTTTTGTTTTGAACATCTCTTCTTTGATAATTCTTACAACCCTGATAACCACCCGACCATCTGTTTCGATTGTTGTTATAAAAACGTGGTGGAACAACAAGTTTCTTGTAGTAAGCTTTATCTTTTTCAAAATTCATTTGCCTCTTTGTCTGATTCAAACCTTCTACTTCAGACAGATCAATTTCAACCAGTTTGAAAACATTTTTCAATTTGTTCACATTAACATTCTCCAAAGGAAACTCAGAATCCGAATACAACTTATCCGATCCCGACATCTTGTACATGACAAGAGTAGGTTCTTCATTTAAGTTGTTTTTGGACTTTGGTTTCGGAATGTATTTGTCCAGAAAACACTCTTCATCCTCAACTGAATCACTATCAGACTTCAAAACACTTTCAGCCATGCCTTTCACAATATCAGTTTGAACACTATCATCAGATGAAGAAAATGTAACATCAATTGACTCTGGAAGTTTTATTTCATTTGTTTCATCTTCATCATTAACCAACCCGGATTTTTTCTTTGAAAAATTGTTGAGCACTAGCGGTGGAAACTGATGAAACCCAACCCCAGTTCCATCCGAGTAAACATCTTCGCCTGCTTTATTTTTCCCGATGGGTTTGGGAACAATGTGTTCTAAAACAAAACTTGCGGAGCTGTAACTGGTTAATTTCAAATTGATACGCTCATTCTCAATCTTAGCTTCTTCAAACTGAAGTTTCAATTTAGCAATCTCATCCAGTTGTTGATTTATTTGCTCTTTTTTATGTCTAAGAACTACAGTTAAATCCTCATTTTCTTTATTGGTTTTACCATTTCTTTCATCAAAATCTTTAACTGTTCGTTTTAATTTCTCAAAATTTTCTGCAATCTTACTATTTTCAAGAACCAATTTTTCATTTTCTTTCTTAATTTTTTATACTTCAATTTTATCAATTTCAAATTTCTCAGTTAACTTTTTAGCTAGATCATTTGAAGCTTTTAGCATTTTATCACGGTCTAGAATCTGATCTTCAACCTTTCTTACTCTTGTTGTCAGTTCTTCAACCTTTGCATTACTAGAGTAAGTAAGTGTACTACAAAACTTGCAGTTTTTCATGCAACTTTTGCATTCACTATCACCTTTGACTTTCTTACCTATCTCACTTGTTGAAACATTTGGACTGACCTTGCTTTTAGACTCAGTTTCAGACTTAGAGTCTACCTCAAGTTCCTTTGCAGCAAGCACTTTGTCAGCTATCTTTCCCAAGTTTTCAGCGGTAAATTCTTGTGAAGTATCTATAATCCCACCATCAATCTTCTTAGACTGTGACTCTTTTGCTGTCTCTTTCTCTTTCTCATCAGATTCTCCTCCTCCCCACCATTCTCTCTGTCTGGCATCTTCTTCTACTTTGAATTCCTCAATGAAAGCTTCTATACTAAGAGTTTTCGTATCAACAGCAATGTTCCCTTGAGGATCAAGGTAACATTCTCTATCAGCATCCCATCTCTTTGCTTTCTGTTTTCTGCTTTCTTGTATTCTGTTTTCTGCTTTCTTGCGAGGTATTTATGTTCTTCAGTTCTGGTGTCTTTGACAAGAATAATCTTTTCTGCTGCAAAAGCGTATCCTACTGCATCTTCCTCTGGTAGCAGTTCACTCCAATCAAAACCTTCATCATCATGAATAACATTAAGTGCCCTGGATTTCTCTTTTGGTACCTCCTCTATCTGCTTCATCCTGGGAGGTTCTGATTTATTCTGATGATAGATCGCTCTCTTATAATAATCCTCTCGGAAAGGATTTGCAGTATCATCAGTGTAAGCATTTCTGCACTCACGCTTAAAGTGACCTTTATGTTTACATTTGAAGCACGTCACTTTTAACTTGTCAAATCCTAACTTGGTAGAAGGTCCACCAATAGATTGTCTTCCAGTAATCTCCATGAAATGTTGCGCTCTTCTCACTGCATTGGCCGTACACCACCTTATATCGATCAATTCCATCTCCTCAGGATCGATTTGATCGTAGTCTTCCTTTGTTAGGTTGGTGTTGCCTATCTTTCCTGCAACGAGACTTTCGTACGATTCTAACACAGACGCTAAGAACACCATCTGTTGTTTAGCAGACTCTTCACTGAAATTCTGACCATTCTTCAAATCAACAGCAATGTTACATTGGAACAAATTCTTTGATGCAGATTGACTTGAATTTGTTGAAGAAGATCCACTATGAAAACCACTGTGAGGAGTTTCTTGATTCACAGTATTTGAACTCTCTACAGAAAATGCTGTTCTTGGAGAACCAGTCTTTGGTAGATTTCCTCTGTAGTACAACTCCACATTCTGCTGATAAGATGTGTTGTTGACTTTGCTAGATTTATTAATCTCCAACTCGTGACTCTCCAGTCTTTCGATAAGCCGGTCCACTGTCAACTCTTCAGACTTGATTGTATTCTTCAGCATTAATGCAAAGTACAGCCAGTCTTGTTCATTCGGCAGTGAGTCGAACAGTTTATCAACCAACTCTTCTTGAGTATATACAATTTTGTGTCTTGCCAGCTCCAATTTCAGATGTCCGAATCTCTCAATCATCTTGGAAACAGACTTGTTCTTTAAACAACCAAATAAATCAAACTCTTTTCTTAACAGTTTCTTTTTGTTTTTGATTATCTCATCACTACCTACACATTTTACCCTCAGTTTCTCCCAAAGATCTTTTGAATTTTCATATTCTATCAACGAAATTATATCATCTCTTACAGACTGATGAATCAACGCGATGCACTTTTGTTCAGCAATATATCTTTCAATATCATCAGGATCTGTCAAACTTTCACCAAACCGTTCTCCTCTAAGGTAACCATTCTTTAAACTTTTCCAGCTTTGATATGCAAAAGCTTGAAGCCACTCGTCAAATCTTGTAGCCCACCTATTATAATCTTCTATTGCCAACAACTTTGGAGGTTTGTTATACGTCCCATAAGCACTCTCAACACTTAATGTATCTGAAAGAGTCTTTCTCGCACTCGGAGCTTTCTCATTTGTGTTGTTCGATGTGTCATTTGAAATATCATCTCCACCATTTCCAGCAAAGGCAAAAATGTCACAGAATGGATTGAAATCATCCATCTTCACGTACCTGAAATGATCAACAAACACTTAGAAAATTTTTGATTTTGAAAAATACAGATTCAAGCGAAATCAGTTGAAGCGAAATAGCTTTCAAGCGAAATCAGCTTTACAAGGAAAATTGCTTTTCAAGCGGAATAGAAATTCAAGCGGAATAAGGTTTTTCAAGCGAAATCTCTTATTTCGCTTAGACTTTCAAGCGAAATCTGATTTTCAAGCGAAATCAGACAATATCTTTCAAGCGAAATCAAGATGACATCAGCAATTCGATCAGTTTTTCAAGCGGAATTATGTATTTGATCAAGTTTTAAGCTGATTTTAGGTCCAAATCTTTCAAGGATTAGTTAACACTATGTTTCGCTTGATATATGTGAAAATCAGGCCATTTCAACCGTAAAATCTCGTTCAAATCAGAAAAGAATGAGTAGAAGTAAGAGAATCCGGTAAAATCAAGTTGAATTGGTATGAACTCCTCGTCCTGAGCTCTGATACCACTTGTTGGATCGTTCGGTGACCCTGAATAGTCAGTATGAGTAGTTCATCATCAAGTACAAAGGCGGAATCAATGTAAAAGATGTCAACACAGCTTGTTCCTTTCTAATTATCCTTTTATTGATCAATCCTGAGCTTTTTACACGTTCAAATGACAAACGGACAGCACCTCGACTCAGAGACAATGACCAGATTTCGCTCCAAATGAACACACACATCACCTATATATAATGTTGAGATTTCGCTCGAACATGCAACAGATCGTTTCAAGCGAAATAACATATTCTGATTTCGCTTGAACTGCACAATGATACTTTCAAGCGAAATCACCGACATTTACATATAAAACCCTAATTTTGACCCTGTTGTGCGCTCGTTTATCCTATCTAGACATAAGACTCGATTAAGACGAAGTTAACAGACACTAGATGCACCAACACAAAATTTTCTGAGATTTTACGATTTTCAAGAACCAATTTTTCATTCTCTTTCCTAATTCTTTCTACTTCAATTTTATCATTTTCAATTTTCTCAGATAATTTTTTAGCATGATCATTTGTAGCTTTTAGCATTTTATCACGGTCTAGAATCTGATCTTCAACCTTTCTGAATCTTGTTGTCAGTTCTTCAACCTTTGCATTACTAGAGTAAGTAAGTGTACTACAAAACTTGCAGTTTTTCATGCAACTTTTGGAGTCACTATCACCTTTGACTTTCTTACCTGTCTCACTTGTTGAAACATTTGAACTGACCTTGCTTTTAGACTCAGTTTCAGACTTAGAGTCTACCTCAAGTTCCTTTGCAGCAAGCACTTTGTCAGCCATCTTCCCCAAGTTTTCAGCGGTAAATTCTTGTGAAGTATCAATAATCCCATCATCAATCTTCTTAGACTGAGACTCTTTCTCTTTCTCTTTTTCTTTTTCTTTCTCTTCTCCACCTCCCCACCATTCTCTCTGTAAGGCTTCTTCTTCTTCAGCAAATTCCTCAATGAAAGCTTCAATACTAAGAGTTTTCGTATCAATAGCAATGTTTCCTTGAGGATCAAGGTAACATTCTCTATCAGCATCCCATCTTTTTGCTTTCTTGGCATCACTGAACACCTTAGATAATCTCATCATCTTGAATTCTGCTCTCTGCTTTCTTGCGAGGTATTTATGTTCTTCATTTCTGGTGTCTTTGAAAGTAATAATCTTTTCTGTTGCAAAAGCGTATCCTACTGCATCTTCCTCTGGTAGCAATTCACTCCAATCAAAACCTTCGTCATCATGAATAACAGCAAGAGCTCTTGATTTTTCTTTTGGGGCATCCTCAAGCTGCTTCATTCTGGACGGTTCTGATTTATTTTGATGATAGATCGCTCTTTTATAGTAATCCTCACGGAATGGATTTGCAGTATCATCAGCAGGAGCATTACGACATTCACGTTTGAAATGTCCTTTTTGTTTACACCTGAAACATGTGACTTTTGATTTGTCAAAGCCAAGTTTTGTGGACGGTCCGCCAATTGAATGTCTGTCCGTAATCTCCATAAAATGTTGCGCTCTCCGGACTGCACTAGCCATACACCACCTGATATCAATCAGTTCCATCTCTTCAGGATCTATTTGATCATAGTCCTCCTTAGTCAGGTTGGTGTTTCCAATCTTGCCCGCCACAAGGCTCTCGTACGACTCTAACATCGATGCTAAGTACACCATCTGTTGTTTTGCTGATTCTTCACTAAAATTTTGACCATTCTTCAGATCCACAGCTATGTTGCATTGAAATAAATTCTTCAATGTAGATTGACTTTGACCCGTTGATGATGATCCACCATGATAGCCACTGCTAGGAGTTTCTTGATTCATTGACTTTGAGCTTCCTGCTGAAAAAGCTGTTCTTGGAGAACCAGTCTTTGGTAGATTTCCTCTGTAATACAACTCCACATTCTGCTGATAAGATGTGTTATTGACTTTGCTGGATTTCTTGATCTCCAATTCATGGCTTTCCAGTATTTCAATAAGCAGGTCAACCTTCAAATCAGCTGGCTTTATCGTATTCTTCAGCATTAATGCAAAATATTGCAAGTCTTGCTCATTCGGAAGTGCGTCAAACAACTTGTCTACCAACTCTTCTTGAGTGTAAATGATATCATGTCTAGCAAGCTCCATCTTCAGATGCCCAAATCTCTCAATCATCTTGGAAACAGACTCGTTCTTTAAACAACCAAATAAATCAAACTCTTTTCTTAACAGTTTCTTTTTGTTTTTGACTATCTTAGCACTACCTACACATTTTACCCTCAGTTTCTCCCAAAGATCTTTTGAATTTTCATATTCAATCAATGAAATTATATCATCTCTCACAGACTGATGAATCAACGCGATGCACTTTTGTTCAGCAACATATCTTTCAATCTCATCAGTATATGTCAAACTTTCACCAAACCTTCCTTTAACGTACCCAATCTTTAAACTTTTCCAGCTTTGATATGCAAAGGCTTGAAGCCACTCGTCAAATCTTGTAGCCCACCTATTGTAATCTTCAATCGCCAACAGTTTTGGAGGTTTGTTATATGTTCCATAGGCACTTTCAACACTTAATGTATCTGAAATACTCTTTCTCGCATTCGGAGCTTTCTCATTTGTGTTGTTCGATGTGTCGTTTGAAGTATCATCTCCACAATTTTCAGCAAAAGCAAAAATGTCACAAAACGGATTGAAAACATCCATCTTCACGTACCTGAAATAATCAACAAACACTTAGAAATATTTTTGAATTTTGAAAAACAGCAATTTCAAGCGGAAACAGTTGGAGCGAAATAGCTTTCAAGCGAAATCAGCTTTACAAGCAAAATTGCTTTTCAAGCGAAATAGCAATTCAAGCGGAATAAGGTTTTTCAAGCGAAATCTCTTATTTCGCTTGGACTTTTAAGCGAAATCAGACAAAATCTTCAAGCGAAATCAAGATGACATAAGCATTTACGAACAGATTTTCAAGCAGAAATACAAGTTTTTATCAGATTTTGTTCGATTTAAGGTCCAAAACTCTCAAGGATTAGTTAAAACTATGTTTCGCTTGATATATGTGAAAATCAGGCCATTTCAACGTTAAAATCTCGTTCAAATCAGAAAAGAATGAGTAGAAGTGTGAGAATCTGGTAAAATCAAGCTGAATTGGTATGAACTCCTCGTCCTGTGCTCTGATACCACTTGTTGGATCGTTCGGTGACCCTAAATAGTCAGTATGAGTAGTTCATCATCAAGTACAAAGGCATAATCAATGTAAATGACGTCAACACAGCTTGTTCCTTTCTAATTATCCTTTTAGTGATCAATCCTGAGCTTTTTACACGTTCAAACGACAAACGGACAGCACCTCGACTCAGAGCATATGACCAGATTCCGCTCCAAATGACAACAGCACATGGGTATTTATAATGTTCTGATTCCGCTCCAAATGACATGTCTGTTTCAAGCGAAATCACATGTGTTGATTTCGCTTGAACTGCACAATGACACTTTCAAGCGGAATCACCCACTTTAACATGTAAACCCCTAATTTCTAACCCTTTTGTGTGCTCGTTTATCCTATCTAGACATAAGACTCGATTAAGATGAAGTTAACAGACACTAGATGCACCAACACTAACTTACTATTGTTGTATAAGATCTGTTGTTGCCCAACAGTGGTTTCCAAATATTGCGGAAGGGTATTGTTTGTTCTCGTAGGTTCTGTTTAATCTGAGGACTGCTGAGTTACTAATGTTGCCTAACATCTGTTGTTGGCTAACAGTGGTTTTCGCAACAATTGTCATCCATTATGAGAGTAGAGGTTGTGACGTGGACAGATGTTAGCCATCAGATCTTCCTAACTTCTGACACATCAGCATTCACCTTTTCACTTTTTAAACCGTTGTTTCATCCCCAAACAGAGGTTTTACTTTTGTCTGGAGTTTAAAATTCAGCAGAGCGGTTTCCACCTTCTTCTTCAACACTTCTTCGTCAACCTCTCGCAACTTTCAATTCCGATCATGACTTTGGTGATGAAAAATTCGCATAACTACCTTGCTATTTTTTAGAAAACCGAGAACCATACTCTCTATCATTCGATGATTGATGTTCTTACATCATCAAAATATAAGGTCATTCTTACCGCCGACGCACCCATTTTCCAAGAGACGCATCGCGATTTTTGGGCTAATGCGAATATTGAAGAACAAAACAATGTGGCCATAAGTATAACTTTAAAAGTCAGAGGTGAATCGGTTGTTATTACCCCCAGTACCATATCAACAACATTTGAGGTAAACGATTTGGCAGGTAAGACCTCTTTGCCGAAAAATGAGATTCAAACATACTTGATGGGGAGGGGATATGATGGAGAGTTGAATCAGGCAACTATGTTTAAAGGTAATTTTCCACCGCCAATGAAATTCCTGTTCCATACTCTCTTAATCTGTCTCTCAAATAAAACTACTTCTTTTAATGAAATACCTTTGAAAATTCAATCATTGGGGTATGCAATTTTGACAAATACTGATTTTAACTACTCCCAAGCACTGTTTGCTGATTTGGTTGCAAATTTAAATAACATTAAAAAGGGAAAAATTGTTGCTATTAAAAAGTGCAAAACTGCTGCTATTAAAAAGGGGAAAGCTACTGCTATTAAAAAGGGGAAAACTGATGGTTTTCTTATGTTTCCTAGACTATTAAGCTACTACCTGCAAAAACATGTTTCTCAAAAAGCTTTTGAAAAAGGTGAAGCTATTAAAATGAATAGTCTAACTTTTACTCGCCTTATGGCTAAAGAGTCAGATGTTTTCAAAACTGAAGCAAAGGGGAATGAGAAATTTTAGATGAGTCTACAACTGCTCCTCAAACGTTTGTTGCTGAGTCCACTGCTCTTGGTGATCACAGCACTACAACTACTGCTGTGAAACCCCCACCAACAAAACTCAAAAAGACCAAAACAAAATCCAAAAAGCCCACCGAAACCAGCAAAACAGGTCCTCTAGAAGATGAGATCCCAGAGGTTAACCCCGTGACAACACAGATGTCACTACAAACCACTGTTGCTACTTCCTCACAACATGTGGAAAGATCTCAACCCATAAACCAAACTCCTCACGATTCCTCACAAAAGGAACATGTTGTATTCATAGGGACACCACAATATGATGTCATACCCTCATATGAGAGTATACTTAAAAGCCCTTCTCCAGCGGCAATGTCTCTTTCGACAGCAATCCCTTCATCTTCCATTCCACCAAAGTTTGTAACACTGCTTCAAGCTATTGACATTCAGAGTGATAGCAATCCCTCTCACGAACACTTTACTGAGAGTTTAACTTCAACAATAGCTATGTCTGAACCTTTTCAATTACCTAACCCAGAAATAGTTGAGGAGGCTACACCTCTTGAATTTCAGTAAATTCTTGATGGTATTTCAAATGGAGCAGCTACTACAAATGTCAAATCCACTGATTTACATTTAGACAGTAGTTTCATCAGTCAGACTCCCTTGAAGGCAACCACTGTTGTGTCTATCAAGGTATCCACTGGTGAGTTCAAGTTAACCATGGGTGAGATCACTAAGGTAACCACTGATGCAGGGGGAAGTCCCCAGAACCAAGAACAAGGGGCATTTGCTAATGAAAATTTGGAGATACCTCCTCTTTCAAAAGCAGATACAACCACCTCTGGTGGGAATTCAGATGATCCTATTAAGTTAGGTGATGGATTAAAATACTATGTTTTGACAGACAGGATATCTAACTTGGAAACAACTGTTGCTGATATGAAAGATCAATTGAAGCAGTTGGTGGATGCTTTCAAAAGTCGACCTTCTCATCAGCAGTTATGCTAAGAGGTTTAGAATTCGGTACAACCCATTCTTGCCGCTAAAAGGGAACTGGCTGAGATTCAACTTAATTCTCACATGAAGCTAATTAGAGTTATGGTTGAAGCAAGATTCAAAGACACACAGGCTGACATCAAGGGCATAAAAGAATGCATTGCAAAGTTAACTGGTACTACCCCTACACCTGTGTTTCAAAAAGACGATGAAGATGATGCTGAAAAGAGGGAAAAGGATTCCATGAAAAACTTTGGCAAACCAACACCAAGGAATCAGCCAAAACAAAAGCCAAAGCCTGCCAAGCAAACTTCTGCAAAATCTCCTGGAAAATCTGATACTGGTAAGAAAAAGGGAATTGACGATTCCGTTAACAAACAGACAGATAAGGAGATTGAACGAAAACAGAAGATGAAGCATACAAAAGAGGAAGATGAAGTGCTCAACATTGGAACTTCAAATAGTAGAAAATCACAGAAAGATAACGAATCTCCTATTTTCATATTTCCTAAACCAATATCACCACCAGAAAAACTAACCACTGCTGCGAAACTCAAAATCACTGCTGAACCTAAGAAGTCAGATTCTGATACACCTAAAACAAAACTCTCACCAGAAAAACCACCTGTCAAAAAGCAGAATACAAAATCCTCATCACCACTGCCAACCTCGACTGAAACAATTGTTGATGCATCAAATGTTTCAGCATATGTTAAGACAACAGCGGTTGAGACACCAGTTGTTTCATCAGTTGTTAGTCAATCCACTGATTCTACCCAATTTCAATTTCCATCACAATCAACCCTTACAGTCATGGCACCTTTTTCTTCCCTAACTCCTCCTTCTCTAAAATCTGTTTACACAAGAAAGAAAAAATTCATGGTGCATGAAGAAGAGAAGGAAGAAAAAGATATACCCGCACCAATTTCATTATCAGCTACTCCGTTCATTCAAACTTCACCCAAACTATTCGTCCTACCTCCATCAACAAAGATCAACCCATTGGCAGTAACTTTCCCTCTGGAACTGCTTGCAGTTCAAGATGAAATGACTCAATTTTACACAGAGGATGATCCATCCAAAAGAACCTTCTCATCTCTTCAGGGATTTGAAACTCCAAAGAATATTTATGAATATCTGAAGCTAAAGGTCAAGCAAGCAAAAGATAAGGCAAATGAAGAGTGTAAAGGGCTAGGAGACATTAATTTATCAGCTCGCATGCAACATTGGCTTGGTGAAGTCAAGAAGTTGGAAGATTTTGCTAGAGACCTGAGTAAGAATATGTCAAATCTGTCACCAAATGCTGAGCTAGAAAAGACATTAAGAAATGATTTCTTGAACACTATCATGGAAACCAAGCCCTACGAAGCCTACAGATCTGATTTCAAAGACTGGCCCCTTGAGGCTCTTAATGAGGAAGTTAATAGAATTGAAAAGATGAATAAAGATCCTCAAATGCCAAAATCTGCTCCCAACTGGAAACAATACAAAAAGGTTGAAGTGGATGAAGTGTTGAAGTATAAGAGAATGAAGGTAGAACTTGTAGCAGCTAAGGTTGGGACTGCTAGACAAATTGGAAAATGGACTAGGCAGTCTATTGATCGAGCTTACAGTAGGTTAGAAGAGCGAAGAAAGACAGATCCATCCCTTCCTAAAAAGCCAGTATATAAAGATGAAACGACTGTTATACGTCGGCAAACCGTTACATCTAAAAAGTTATTCTCATCAGCAGATGTATCCATCGCAGCCTTGAACCAAAGAAAAAGACAACAACTGATGGATGAGGAAGATGAAAATAGGTATGCTGAGTACAGAAAAGAGTCTATCAGAAATCAGTTACGATATGGATTGGATGATGCTTCGTTGCAATTACAAGCTCAAGTTGCTCAAACACTTCAGAAGTTGGCAAGCATGCCTCAATCGCCAAACTCCTCTCAAATAAAACTTCTCCCAAGAAACCCATCAGACCCAAAAATACTAAAGTGGAAGTCTAACAAACAGACCCATGAATTGACTTTTATCAAGTCTGATGGTAGTGTTGAAAAGATATCAAGGGAGAATGCACTTGGTCTGAATCCAGTTGACCTCCAAGATCTTTTTAACCTTCAGCTTGATAGGGATGAAGATGATACTGATTCCTTGGATTTTGAGCTCCAATTCAAAGGGCAAATCCGGGAAATGTTGATGAGAGAATAAAGATCTGCTGATTTCTAAAATCTGCTAATTTCTAAAATCTGCTGATTCCTTGATTTAGTTTTGCTGAAAGTTGTTGAGGCAGGTGATTGTGTTTTTGTAGTTAACGTTTGTTGAACTTTAAGTTGTATTCAAATTCTATGAAGTACGTATGTCTATAAACAGTTTATATTATCTTTTTGGGTAAACAGTTAAATTGTATGTAATTGATATATTAACCGATGATCTATGTTTATAGTTGTCTTTTAGCTATAATAGATAACAGTTTTGGTACAATATCTATGCACGTATCTATATGTTCTATTAATATGTGTTATGCATGCTTGTCTAAGAAACGACTCGTGTTTGCAGCTCTCATTTTTAATGAGAGTACTAAATTCTTTGTTAATAACATTATTTTCTTAACATCTGTTTACTAACCTTTGTAATTTCTGTTGACTGGCCTTTTTAACATAGGTTGACTAACATGCATATCTGTTTACTATCTATCCATCTGGCAAGCTCTATTGGAGATAATGGATAACATTTTTTAGGAAAGTCTGTTGGAAAGCAACAGAAGTTTTTAACAGTTAATAGACAACAGTAGTTTGCTATCAACATAATGGAATTGCTGTTAAATAAACCTATTGACCATTAGTGTATATCAATTTTATAAGTCTGCACTAATTATTTTTTTACTCTCTGTCAATATGGGCTATGCATGGTTTTCTAAGAAATGACCCGTGTTTGCACACGGGTCTTACCGCTAGTCTACTATAATAAAAGAAACCAAATTTTAGACACATGTCATTTATTAAAGGTATCCTCAAATCTATACTTATCTTATATTAATTAAATAAAAAATAAATTAATATTAAATCTTATCATACTTTAATAAAATATTATCCTCAAATCTAAATTTTTAAGGATATATTCAACACGTGTAATACACGGGGTTTTAAGGATATATTTTTTTATTATTCGGTAGATTTTTTAACCCGACTATCCATGGGTTTTTTAAAGATACGGCGTTTTTAGTATCTAATATACAAAATTACATTTAATAATCTGTGTAATACACATTGTTTTTAATGATATAACTCTTTTTAGATCTATTTAACACATGTAATATATGGGTTTTTAAGGAAGTAATTTTTTTATTGTCTGGTAGATTTATTCAGCCCGATTGATTATACACGAGTTTTTTAAAAATACGACGTTTTTAGTATTTAGTATACAAAATTGCATTTATTTAATATGTGTAATACACATTTTGTTCTTAAAGATATAACTTTTTTTTATTATTTGATATATAAAATTACATTTATTTAACCCGTACAATATACGAGATTCATAAAGATCTAACATTTTATTGTTTAATATATAAAATTACATTTATTTAACCCATGTAATACACGGTGTTCTAACCTAGTAAAATTATATATGAAATCAAAAGATGTGAAAAATATTTATATATACAACAAATCGATTAAGAAATTATAAATTGATATTATATATACATACTAAAAGGGGTGCCCGCTTGACGTGACGAGGAACTCATACTCTAATAATTACGTAATATGTTAATATTATTGGATTAGAAAAAAACTATAACAATATTATACTTAAAGAGAATTAAATACTTGTTTTTATAATTTATTTTTGCTAAAAGATATTCCCATGTGAAAAAATTAATTATGTGGATATTTAAAAATTATGTACTAAACTTAGTTTAAAAGTCAAAATTATAATTTAAAGTAATAAAATAATTGCTTACATTTTTTTAAATTATGTAAAATTACTTTTTTTTCTTCCTTGTATTATTATATTATAGTTGTAGAAAACCCATATGATCCTGCAAGGTTATTATTGCTCAAACGGTAAAGCAATAATTTTGTCCTCATTGTGATTTCTTACAGTTAAAAACGGTAAAGTAATATTTTTTTATTTCTTACATTGTGATTTCCATTCATAAGTAGAGGTATTTTGGTCAATAGGCTTTATCATTTTGTATTAATAAAAAAACATTCTTCTTTATTCCTAATCACCCCACCTGCACCTGCACCACCACCACCCTACCAGCCATTACCACCATTGCCAAATTTGAAAATTGAAACCCTACCACACAAGCCATAACCACCATTGTCGGATCTGAAACCCCACCAAATTCTATCAAAATTCATTCAACAAAATAACAACAATTCAATTTTTCTTCAATTTCCCATAAAAAAGTTGTTGACATCTCCTTGATTTGACTCAATTCTTGAACAAATCCAAAAATATTGAGCCCTACACGTCTCAATTAAAACGAATTCTAAGGTTTGTAAAACAAAATCAACATGATGAATGAAATTGAAGCAAACGTAACACCACTCCCTCTGAGCAATTGGGTCAGTTTCTACCTCCTTCACGTCTCCCTTGAAGACATCTTTACCAGAAGTCAGATCCACACCCAAACAGAACAACTGACTCAACCAGGACAGTATGATGACCACCGCAGAGTCGTCGGAGTTTAGAGAGTTGAATGCACGCGCCAGATCTGTCATCATCGGCTTCGTCAACGACTTTGGCAGTGGTAGAGAGTAATCCGGTGATGCCAGGTGGTTGGTGGAGGTGGAGGTGATGGGGGTGGTGGCTGATGACGATGATGGAGGTCGTGGCATGTAGTGGTGGGGGTGGTGGTTGATGGCGGTGGTAGTTGTCGGAGATAAGTTGGGTGGAGAAGTATTATCTGCGATGATGAACATTTATACAAAGCATGATGATCAGGTTTTTTTGGTTTGAATATAATATATAAATGGAAACAAATAATCAGATATACATTTTTATATAATATATAAAATGATAAAGCCAAAAGACCAAAATACCCCTACTTGTAAATGTAAAATATCAAACATACCACTCATTAAACGGTGTTTTTTAACTAAGTTAGTTATTTGGATGAAAATGACAAAAAAATGTCAAACATGGGGGCAAAATGGTACAAAAAGATCATTTTTGACGAAAATAGCAAACGTGCTCAAACCTCAGGGACGATTTTGACAATTAACTCGCATTTTTTTATAAATGGATTTATATACCACTCACCTAGCTACCAAATCATCAAGGTACAAGTTACTTACTATTATCTCGCTTTCTTCACTTTTTAAGCTAACGTTTCTTTCCATTGTCTAGTTAAATATTCATTATGTATTTTATCATGCATATCTATCACTCCTGTTTTGGTAGTTATAATATATTGTAATGTAATGGATAAATAGAGCGAATGACTAAATATTCCACTGTGACATGGAGAGTAATTTCAACCCTTAGATTCGATAATTATGTGATGAACGGCTATGAACTTGTTCATGCAAATCCACTTGCCCTAATTAATATAAAACCCTCCACCTGTGACTGGGTGGTTGACCAAACCTACACATCTATGTCACTACGTCTTTGACAGCATCGAATTTGATGGATGATTCCACCAACATATTCACCACCGGCGACGAAGAAACTGCCAACCAACAAGAACGGCTACTTCCGATCGCCAACGTCGGCCGGATCATGAAGCAAATACTGCCACACAACGCAAAGATCTCCAAAGAGGCCAAGGAGACTATGCAAGAGTGTGCTTCTGAGTTCATCAGTTTTGTCACCGGTGAAGCCTCCGAGAAATGCAAAAAGGAGCGGAGGAAGACGGTGAACGGTGACGATGTGTGCTGGGCTATGGGGACACTAGGGTTTGATGACTATGCTCCACCATTGAAGAGGTATTTAGATAGGTATAGAGAGGTTGAAGGCGATCGATCCGGTGCTTCACAAAGGAATGAAGATGAGGGCGGACCATCATCGTCTTCAGCTAAGTTTAATCCAATCTCGAAACCATTTTAATCATGGGTGTCTCTATTTTCATTTCTTTTTGGTTTTGCTAAGTTGTGTAGGATGATTCATATTGAGTTAAGCATGTATGTTCGATAATGTAAAATAGATCAACTAAACAATTTTTGTTTCCGTTATATGGTCTAACAAAAAGATCTAGTAACCATAGTTTTTTTTTTTTTTTTTTTAAATTATATCAACTGATTGATTATTTTCTTTCAAATTTGTTACCATGAACTTACATCAATCTTATATTTACAAAATTATTTGACGGAAAATTGCTGTTATCTTCCTGTATGTGATAAGACTGTATTAAAAATATTATTTCCATGAAGATGGTGAAACCATATTAAAAAGTTGTTTAAGAATTAAATGTTGCTATCACCAACTTTCTGAAACTACTAATTGGGTACCTATAATTGCGGAATTCTTGATCATCCTTTACTTGGGATTAATGAAGTTACTATTCCTACTTCAAGGTCCTAAGAGTAATCTGATCGGACTTCCTCTCTCTTCTACGGTGGCGTGGAAAACTTTCCATGTACGGCAACAAAACCTACAGACCTCCCTATCTCCACTCTTCTCTCACAAAACACCATCTTTCCTCCATTGGTAGTTTGTGCCCATGGACCACCCTAGGCTCTCTCTTCCACGTTTGCTATGTTTCTTCTCCACATTAATCCCTGTGGGATTAAACAAAGTACCCAATTGCACATGTTTTAAGTATTGTTAGATAAAAGAACTCGCTCCCCAACTATATTAACTTTCATCTACTTCCAGATATTTCAAGTCCCTTTCTTTCGCTTTTGCTTCATAAAAAAAGTTTAATCCAAAAGCCAGGGCGGATCTAGTTAATGAGACCGGTCTTCTAGGAACCCACTTGGTTTGAAAATTTTAGTGAAATCCTATATAGAAAACATAGAGTGAACTCATAAATTAATTATGGGTGAACCCATAACAAAACATATGAACTGCGACACTATTATAGCGCCCACTTTCTACACTTTGATCTTGAGTTTGATTCTTGTCAAGATGAATTTTTATTTTATTTGTATTTTTGCGTTCTTTTAAAACCTTTTTTAACATAAAACCCAATAACCCATATTAGGGTTAAAGACTTGTAGCAAAAAAAAAAAAAAAAAAAAAAACACTATAGGGCGCACCTCCTCCACCTCAACGGCTCCACCTCCATGCGGAGCAGCCACCCGTGTTGCCCAGAATGATCTTTGATCTCTAGATCGCGAATGATAAACTAAACTTTATTGAATACTGAATTTGAATACAATTGAATGAATGTTACAAATGAATTCTAAGCCCTATTTATAGTTTCTAATGGGTGCGAGTGAATCGACGCGTCTCTTCGTGAACGGGTGTATCTCTTGGATTGTGTGGATGTGATTAAACGTGAAGAGGTGCGTCCCTTGATTCCAAAAGTCGCATCCCTTGTCTTCCCTTGTGGTTGTCGATCGCGAATGGGTGTCTCCCAAGGAGACATGTCGATTTGGGTGGAAGTTGCCAACTTCCAGATTGTCAACTTTGGTCCCCATACTTTGTAACCGCCATATAACTAACTTTTAACTATGTACTAATAAACCCTTGTAGTTTGGATGTGTAAAGATTAGTGATTTTATTCACCCCCTAATTTTGAACATCCTTGAGTTGTTGTAGATCTTGAACTCCAAGCAGTTCTCGCATTGTAGCAAACTTGACTCTTGCTAGTGCCTTTGTTAGTATGTCTGCCCACTGTAGTTCTCCACTTATGTGTTCCACATTGATGTGTTCGTTTGCCACGTATTCTCTTATGAAATGATAGCGTGTATCAATGTGCTTGCTTCTTCCATGAAAGACTGGATTTCTCATGAGTGCTATTACAAAACGTTATCCACCATTAGTGTTATCTTCTCTTCCTTCCAGCCTGTAACTTCACTTAGTAATCTTTTAAGCCATAGTGTTTGGCATGATGCTGCAGTGGCTGCCATGAATTCTGATTAGCATGATGATAATGCCACTGTCTGTTGCTTTTGTATGCACCAGGTTATAGGTGATTCTCCAAAGTAGAATACTAGACCGGTTGTACCTTTTCCTTTTTCTGTATTAACAACATAACTGCTATCACTATAACCTATGATCTTACATCCTCCTTGCTTCTTGTAGATGATTCCACGCTCTTTAGTTCCTTTTATATAACGTAGTATTTGCTTCACTGCTTTCAAGTGTTGCTCCTTTGGTTCTTGCATGAATCTACTAACAGACTGACTGGGTAACATAGATCTGGCCTTGTATACAATAAGTACCTAAGAGAACCTATCAGGCTTCTGTAATGCGTTACATCTACTAGATATCCTTCTTCAGTCTTTGGTAACTGTGTTCCTGGATTCATAAGAATTTTTGTGTCGTTGCAGGTTAACATATCAACGTCTTTGAGTATCTTGTTGATATAGCATGTCTGTTCTCCATCTGAGACTTGAAAATATCTATCTCCTTCCTTGATGTTCCAGTGACTATTAAATCATCAACATAGACTCCGACTATCAGTGTAGAAGTCTTAGTTGTCCTTGTATAGATTGTTTGCTCTAAAGTACACTTCTTGAAGTTAAGTGACTTTAGGGTCTGATGTAACTTCGTGTTCCAAGCACGTGGTGCTTGTCTTAATCCATACAGAGCCTTTGATAGCTTGTAAACCTTTCCTTCATCTCCCGGCTTTACAAATCCTTCTGGTTGTGAGACATAGACCTCCTCCTTAAGATCTCCGTGTAAAAATGCAGACTTCACGTCTAAGTGATGCACCTCCCAACCTTGATATGCTGCTAAAGCCAACATTAGTCAAACTTGTGACACTCGACTATTTAGGCTGTACCGTACAAATGTAACACGTGTCATGAATGAATAAAAGGTTGTATTTGACTGATATTAATGTTTATGTGTGATATTTGTTGTGTTGGTAAATCCAAACTTTGATAAAAATTATGTTGGCAACAATAAGATTAACGCTTATCGCGTAACGAACAAAATGTGAAATAAACGTCGGTGACCACCCGATCAATGTTAAAATTCTAAAAATAGTCTGTTATTATTAGAATAGTAATTTTAATCATGTTCGGAAGGAAAAATAAATTAAAATGCAAAGAAACTCTATTTTTCGAGTTTAAGCGCGTAACGCGCGATACTGCGCGTATCTGACAAAATAGTGTCAACGCAGCCAGTCAAGGCAACTGATAATTATTTCAGTAATAATTTGGCGATTTTATTTTTATAGAGCGTCAAAAATAATTTAAAACGTCATAAAACGGGATTAAAACGCTAGATAAAATACTCTGTATCCAGTAAAATACCAGTGTTTAATATATATATATATATATGTATGTATGTAAGTAATATATGTGAGAGATAGGCCTGTGTGGTGGCCAAAGAGAGCCTACTCTCTTCTTTCTCTTCCACTTGGAGGTCTTGGAATACTCTAAGTAATGATTGTGCCTTTTATGTAATCTTCCAAAATCCATCAAATCCAAGAAATATCACCAACAAACTCAATCACTCTCTCTCTCTGACAATCTCGGCCGAACACCCCTCTATCACCATCCATTTTCAAATTTCAAACCATTTCTTGAAGATCCAAGCTTATTCCAAAGTGTTTTCAAGTCCATTTGAAGGTCTAAAGGTGATTTCAAGGTGTTTTAAGCAACAATCAAGCTCCATATCATCAATCTTTACTAAAAACCCATCAAAATCTTAAAGGTATAAAACTTACTTTAAAAACCTTGTTCTTGATTCTTGATGATTTTGATGATGATGGAAGTTTCTCTTGTTCTTGGATTTAAACACTAACTTGAAACTAATAACAAATGGGTTTTCAAAGAAAATAAAAATGGATGTATGTGTATATGTATGTATAGCCGTGAGTGTGTGTGTATACATGTGGATTTGAGTTGAGATTTGATTTTGATTGATTCTTGTTTGATTTGATTCTTGAAAGTGAAATGCATGCATGATCAAAAGGTGATCTATAAAAGTTCATATGATTAAAAGATGAACATGATAAAGTGAGTTTTTGGATGTATATATGCACATGTGTGTGTGCCGTGAATGTGTATGTATGTATGTATGTATGTATGTATGTATGTATGTATGTATGTATGTATGTATGTATGTATGTATGTATGTATGTATGTATGTATGTATGTATGTATGTATGTATGTATGTATACATGAGTATTTTTGTTAGTTAGTGTATAAATGAAAGAATGTTGCTAGCATTTAAGTCAAATGATTAGATGATGAACATGTCTTGGATTATTTGGAACAAATACATGTCATATGCATTCAATTTCATGCATGTTGATGATGATGTGAATTGAATGCCTTAGATGCTTGTACTTAGGCATGCATGTGGATGTATGATCATTAATTGATGATTTGAATGTGATTTGATAAAAATAAATTTTAATCAGGCCATAAACACTAAAAATAATAATATTTGAAGTGTTAAAATAGTATAAAACTTTGTCATAAAGTTTACTAGCTTTGCATGTTGTACTTGGTGCTTTAAGTGTTGTAAAATATGTGAAATTGCATGATTTATGTGACTTACACAAAAACTACACCAAACTGATTATAACCATCATTTTAATCAGTAAATAATATGTATTATGTTAAAATATCAAGTCGTTACGAGTTGGGATGGTTATGGTAACGTTTAACGCAAAACTATGCGGTAAAACGGTTAAAAATCGGCTTTTCGAAGGATTTTTATAAAACTGTTTTAAATCAGTAAGTAAACTGATATTTTTAGTTTAAATATAAGTTTTTTAACTTATATTAAGTTTACTTGGTGTTTGGTTAGTCATATGTGACTTCCGACGCCCGAAAACGTTACCGAATCACTAAAATACGCGTTTTACAATGTGCACTAACATGGGTTATTTATGAGTGAACCTTATGTGTTAAAAATATGTTATATGATTTAAATATGTGTATATGATGATATGTTAAGTGTTGACATAATAGCGGGAATTTAGACTATGCATGTACACTTGTGTGCTTAAAGGGGTAGAATCGGTAAAATCGCGTTAAATCATGGCTATCTTCTGGGCTTCCTTTCTTTAACCTTAGCCTTTGTTCATAAGTCTTTAACCTTCCGACTGCTTCTTCTAGCGTCATTGTTTCTAGATCGGAGTATTTTTCCATGGAGGCGACAATCTGAGTGAACTTATCTGGCACGGCATTTAGGAGTTTGCGTGACAAAGTCGGTTGACTCAGTGTTGTCCCTAATTCACTTGCCCGTGTAACAACACTATTTATCTTTGTAGAGAAAGAGTCCACAATGTCATCTTCTTTCATTTGCATTAACTCGAATTCTGACATTAGTGTATGCCAACGAGCCTTTTGTACCCGATCAACGCCAACGTGTCTTGTTTTCAAATTTTCCCAAATTTCTTTTGCAGTCTTGCAATTTACAACTTGCAATACAACATCTTCCGGTATTGCTTGGAACACATAAGCAATTGCCACCTTATCTTTCTTAACATCCGTTTGGTTCAATCGTTTCCCAAAGTCCATTCACTTCTAAAATCGTTTTGATGCGAATTGCCCAAACCGTGTAGTTTGTCGGTTTCAGGATTGGACACTAAAATCGGGAAAGAGAACTTCCTTCCTTTTGAATTACTATTTTTGGATTCGGTGTAACACCCCAATCGTGTAATACAACAACACGTGGCGGAAATATCGGGGAGTCACGTTACAAATTGCTCACAACTACTGGTACAAAATTTGTTTCAATATTATTCATCGTTTTACAAACAAAGAATACATGTAATTGTCTTTTGATTAAGAAGTCGAAGGCCCAAATGCAGTCCTATGCGTTGGATGCTTGAATAGTTGAAAACCTGAAACATATGTGAAAAATAGTCAGCATAAAAATGACGGCGAATACATAGGTTTTGTTGGCCAAATAAATGACAAAAGTTTGATATTGCAATACTTTGACAACTACAAGAGTTATCGATTGAAAAATGAATCTTGAAGCCAAGGAATGGCAAAAGTTTAGTATTGCAATACATAGTCTTAGTTGTGAAAACTCGTGACAAAAAGTATTATATATGGCAATATGATTATTACTTAGCAATTTATATGCCATTTGAAATTGTACATCGTAATCTTTCGTTGAAATCATCGTTAAACTCGTTCATGTATTAATAGAAATCCAATCAAGGATTATTAATAACTGTTTTGAAATAGATCAAAACTTGTGTGAATACTTTAATTATCCTTCTAAGAATCTAACATATAAAGATATGGGAGATTCTACGAGGAATTTGATAATCGAACATTGAAACAATCATACACATAATCCTAAAGTGATTCGGATAACGCTACAAGAATAATTAAATAAGAACACTTATATATAGGAAGTACCAGCGGCGTATCCACCATGTTCTTATTTTATTACACCCGTTTCGTTATCTAAATCACAACTACCACATAAACACATAATCGTCAATCAACTTGTAAACACGCATTAAAGTACATAATGAATCCAAATAAGGACTCCAATATTAGCACTCTAAACATCCAACAAGTATCAATTTATAAAGATAAGTTGACACTAAAAGGATCAGGTTTCTATCGTACTGAATCATCGTATCACAATATCCTAAACCCTAATGGTGATTCGGGATAAAGCCACGGAGGGTAATACAATAAACACACTTATATATAGGAAGTACCAGCGGCGTATCCACCATGTGTTTATTGTATTACTCTAGTTTCGTTATCTAAATCACCGACAATCTACACATAAACCATAATCATCGTCCTGTAAAGTACTTCTTAAAAATCTCACTATGAAGATAGGAAGATCTAAGACTGCACTTCAAACATCCTATAAGAATCTAACTATGAAGATAGATAGACCGTTTCAGGATTTGAATAAACATCGTATTTACATAATCGGAATACTACACATAAAAGCACTTAGTAAACACATATATGCCATACATTTAAAAAACAGATCGGTTACACATATGAATCACCCCAAAATATTTGAAAACAGTAAAAGACGGGACTATGTACTCACCTAGGATTGCATGTCGGTCTTGTTCAAAATGTATAACAAAGCTCAAAGGATCAAATGTTCAAGTGTCGAAGTGGTTCCTAGTGTAACGGATACTATGTTAGTGTATTGGGACACCAATCGAGGAAACGGGTAGAATGAGGTATTGTAAACCAAATGAGTGTTGGAACTCATGTGATATGGTTTAACAAAGCCTACATTCTAAAACGGGACCTAACCTAAGTGCTTACGACTCGTTATGACCCGTTAAGGTAGTCTACGCTACTTTAACGCGTCATTCACGCGAAAGCGCGTTCGAGACGCCTAACTAGTCCTATGACAAGTATTATATTCCTTAACATATTCAATTATGTTGCATAATCATTTTAGATGTCAAAACATGCGTTACATATGCTTAAAATGAAATTATGCACAAAAAGGGCATTTTGGTCATTTTCCTAAGGCATATAAACTACCTATCATACAACTAAGTAGACTAAGTGACCATAAGGTATAACCTCGGAAGGTTATTCCCTATACAACTATGGTCACAAATATGTTTGGTCGGATCCTAGTGATCGACCAAACGGGTCGGGTTCGAAAGTTTAAGCGGTTGTTAAGACCGCTTGACTCACGACCCTATACAAGCACTAGACTAAAAGTGACGAGTTAAACATGTTAAAACATGTTTAACTAAGTTATAAAACAAGTTTGATATCAAAACAAAGTGTTTTGATACCCAAAAATAGTTTCGTTGCAAAATACGCATAAATACGTATTTTGACCGAAACTTTGACTCGTCACTACGCCTAATCAACGTGGTAATCAGTAGGTATAGTCACAAGGGACTATAATCATCGTGATTACGCTCACGTTGCAAAGTTCAAACGAACTTTGTGTTGACCATAACCTGGTCAAAGCAGAAAGTCAAACACTATTTGACTTTCATGCTTGAAATGCATAACCAAGCATGAAGGAGACTTACAAAGGGTCCAAGCTTGGATCAAGATCAAGAAAACTGATGAAATGGAGCCTTCAACCAGTCAAGGGATAGCTCCAAAGCAGATTAGAGAAGAATGGAATGAATGAGCAACTTGAAAGTGAAATTTGGTGGGTTTATATAGGAAATCATGAACCATTGAGATCATTCCAAGTGTTTAGAGCTTTGATCCTAGCCATACAAGTGTGGCACATAGTTTAGGATACCATGTGAGCTCTAAAACAAGTCCATTATATTGAAAAAGTTGCATAAAAGACTCTGGAATTCAAGCTGGTTGCTGAAAACAGACATTCTGTCAAAAGTAGGTCGTCGCGTGCCGCCACGGGTACTCCCCCCCCCCTTTGCTGTGGCGCGACGCTAGCACCCATCTGAGCCAGAAACTTTCAAAACTTGGCAAGAATGGTCCCTGCAGACGTTTAAGCCATTTTCGACGCGTTTAAACCCCGTTAACCCATTTTTAAGGCTCTACAAGGATGTTAAAGCATAGGGGACTTGAAACATGCTTGAAAACATCTCAGATGTCGGTTTGTTTGGTCGTACAGTCACGTTATTCGATTAATTACAACGAAACACGAACGGACGCGAAAACGATCCAAATTGCGCGACGAATGGTATTTTTATGGGATTTTAACATGTTTATCAAAGTAATTTCATCCATATGAAATAAAAACGCAGCGGAAAATAAGTTTAAAACATGTTACTTTTATAAGATATAAAACCATTTATATTCAAAATCTCAAAACCCGGATCCATATATGAAATGTATACTATCAAACACAACCATAGGATGTTTAGAAAACTACCTTCTTGAAGTGCAAGGATTATGAAAGAGATGATGATTCTTGAAATGGTTGTCTTCAAGAGTAGAAGACCTCAAGCTTGTATACCCCAAGCTTCCAACAAACACCACAAGTTTAGCTAGGATTTAACACTTGAAGATCAAAATTTGAACACTTGAAAGAACCCTTTAATGGCCGAAAATTAGAGAGTAAAATTCAGCTCATCTTCTTTAATTTTTGCCATATAAAACTAATATATTCTTGAGAGAATGCATGCCTTCATTCTTGCCCAATCACAAGGTCTCTAACACATGCAATTGCATGAAAAGTTATTGGACCAAAGGCTTTGGATAGAACACCCAATCTAAATCCATGCATATGCATGAAATGTGATTGGAACAAGAACTTTTGATAGAGACAAAAGGGGGGGCGGCCCCATGTGGGTTTTTATAAAAAAAATTCCAATTTTTTTATAACAAATAAAGTCTTGTTTAATTTTATAACTTTTATAAAATTATAACACTATGTTTGCAAGACTGTACATAATCTTTTATAATGTTATTTAACCTATTAAATAACAAAAAAAACATTCTCTCAAAATAAATTATCCACATAATTTATTGGTTTCTCAAGTGTAATTATTTAGAAAACCAATTTCTAAATATTGTAAGTGTTAATATTTATTTGTATGATCACATCACAAATAAATAATATAAGTGTTTGTCTAGCTTGTTATTGGGTATGACTCGACTTGGATCATAACGTGCTAGCCACATCAATTTATTATGTGTCTTGGGCATACAGAGTCCAACAATCTCCCACTTGCACAAGATACATAGAAGATTGATGCAAGTAGTAAATGACGCCTAACTACGGTTTACTACCCCCAATACGTATGACTATATTTGCCATTCAATAACATCATCCCTTTCAAGTCCCTTACTTGGACATGATTTAGGTGAATCTATCATTTATCCTTTCGTTACAGATGTCATGTTAAATCCAGAGACACAGAGCGATCACTCTCTGTTGATTTAACTTTAGCAGGCCTTAGACATCTTACTCTCAATGAATAAGAGGAACAAATCCCTTCTTGACTACATACGTCTTTCACAATCACCTTGTATCACACCTGAGCTCAGCCTTATGTACTGTCATATTACTGACAGCGAAGAAATAAGTCAAGGCATAATATTTGGTGAATATCAAGACCCAATATGTATCTCAGGTCAGAGGATACTATGATATTCGCCTTAACTCAAAATTTACTTATGATCAATCACAGATGATTCCATGCAGTAATATTTGAGAGCGAGTCAGTCCAATATTTGTATCCCACAAATATCTATGAACTTTGGCAGCAACACTTTGCTCTATATTCATTCTAAATGAATATCCACAAATCCAAGTTCATAATAGTCTTACATTCATATTTGTTCCCACAATTATGATCGACTACGGACATTTAGAATAATTAACTTATTCACGGATTTAAACATGCTAATATGAAACATAACTCAAAATATCATAAAAGAGTTAAATTAACAATTGTTTCAATATCCAAATACAAAATTAGATCAAATCCAATCACTAGAATATCGAAGTCCTAAGGAACATGTATGATCCTCATGTTTTCCCCTGTCAAGGAGCTTTGTGAGTGGATCCGCAATGTTTTGATCTGTGTGAACTTGGCGGATACATATCTTTCCCTTTTCAACTTCATCCCTTATGTAGTTGAATCTCCGCTCGATATGTCTAGTCTTTTGGTGCGCACGAGGTTCCTTGATTTGAGCAATCGCACCCTCGTTATCACAAAAGATCTCTAGGGGGTCCTGAATGGTAGGGACCACCCCTAGGTCGGCTATAAATTTCTTCAGCCATGCAGCTTCCTGGGCTGCCAATGAAGCGGCGATGTATTCTGATTCTGTAGTGGACAATGCTACCACGTCTTGTTTTGAGCTCTTCCAAGAGACTGCTCCACCATTTAAAATGAAGACATACCCCGATTGCGATCGAGAATCACTTCGATCGGTTTGGAAACTCGCGTCCGTGTAACCCTTTACAACGAGTTCCTCCTCACCAGATCCATATATTAAGAACATATCCTTAGTCCTCCTAAGATATTTCAATATACTTTTAACAGCCATCCAATGACTGTTACCTGGATTCTGCTGGTATCTACTCGTCATGCTCAAGGCGCATGAAACGTCCGGTCTGGTGCATATCATTGCATACATGATGGATCCTATAGCTGACGCATATGGGATTCTTTTCATTTTCTCTTGCTCATCCTTTGAGCTTGGACGTTGAGATGTGTTCAATATTGTCCCCTTTTGAATAGGTACAAAACCTCTCTTAGAGTTCTCCATTTTGAACCTATTCAAGACTTTGTCAATGTATGCACTTTGGTTTAAACCTATCAAGCGCCTTGATCTATCCCTATAGACCTTTATTCCCAGAATGTAGGCGACTTCACCAAGATCCTTAATGGAAAAACAACTTCCAAGCCAAGCTTTTACACCTTCCATGGTTGGAATGTCATTCCCAAATA
Source organism: Helianthus tuberosus (assembly GCA_030545235.1). NCBI lineage: Eukaryota > Viridiplantae > Streptophyta > Magnoliopsida > Asterales > Asteraceae > Helianthus > Helianthus tuberosus. The sequence goes on from CM060389.1 coordinate 82,516,015, forward strand.
GTAGAATGTCATCGACATACAGTACTAAGAAAGTGATGATGCTCCCACTAGCTTTCTTATACACACAAGCTTCATCACCATTCTTGATGAATCCAAAATTCTTAATTTCTTCATCAAAACGGTGATTCCAACTTCTAGATGCTTGTTTCAATCCATAGATTGATTTCTTTAACTTGCATACTTTGTCAGGATGTTTTGGATCGACAAAACCTTCAGGCTGAACCATATAGACATCTTTATCAAGATATCCATTAAGAAAAGCCGTTTTAACATCCAATTGCCAGATCTCATAGTCATAATATGCAGCTATGGCAAATAATATCCTGATTAACTTTAGCATCGCCACAGGCGAGAAGGTCTCATCATAATCAATCCCTTGAGTTTGAGTGAAACCTTTTGCTACAAGTCTTGCTTTATAAGTATCCAAGTTACCATGCATATCCGTTTTCTTCTTGAAAACCCACTTACTTCCAACTATTTTGGAGTTGAGTGGTGGCATAACCAATTCCCAAACTTGGTTGTCATACATGGATTGCATCTCTATGTTCATGGCTTCAAGCCATTTGTCACAATCGGATTTTGACATTGCATCATGGTATGTGGTTGGTTCATCTGAATCTACCACGTAGCATCCATCCATGAAAAATCCATATCTTTCAGGTGGATTACTAATTCTACCAGATCTGCTAACATTTTGTGTGTTCCGATCAACCTCTTGATCATTTTCAACAACCTCTTGTTGAGTGCTAGTATCAACCAAACGTGTATCGTCTTGTGGTTCTTGATCCTCTTCAAGTTCCACTGTTCTACTACTAGTTCCTTCCATAAGGAATTTAGCTTCTAAGAACTTACCCTTTCGAGCAACAAATACCTTTTGCTCGGTTGGATCGTAGAAATAATATCCTATATCATCTTTAGGATATCCTACAAAGATACACTTAGTAGATCGGACTTCCAATTTATTTGGAGTGTATTGCTTAACATAAGCTTCACAACCCCAAACCCTTAAGAATGATAATGATGGAGGGTTTCCATGCCATATTTCAAAAGGTGTCTTTTCCACTTTCTTGGTTGGGGCCATATTTAGTATACGGACTGCGGAGAGCAAGGCGTAACCCCAAAATGATAGAGGTAATGTGCTTCTAGCCATCATAGATCGAACAATATCTAATAGAGTTTGATTTCTCCTTTCGGACACACCATTGTGTTGTGGTGTTCCAGGTGGAGTAAGTTGTGAAATGATTCCACAACTTCTAAGATGATCTTGAAAGGCACCACTTAGGTATTCACCTCCTCTATCGGTACGAAGGACTTTAATTGTTTTCTTGAGTTGATTTTCTACTTCACTTTTGAAGTCTTTGAACATTTCAAATGCTTCATCCTTGTGTCTTAGTAAGTACACATATCCATAACGACTATAGTCGTCGGTAAAGGTAATGAAGTATCTTTCACCATTCCTAGTCATCGGCTTAAAAGGACCACATACATCTGAATGTATGATGCCTAGTAAGTCTTTTGCCCTTTCAAAAGTTCCACTAAAGGGTGTCTTGGTCATTTTTCCTTGCAAACAAGATTCGCATACATCAAATGAATTATCTTCATTTGTATTCAGAAGACCATTTTTCTGAAGTGTATGCATGCGATTCTTGCTTATATGTCCAAGGCGACAATGCCAAAGATAGGAATCACTCAAATCCATTTTGAGTTTCTTGTTGGTTACCTGGTACATTGAGCTATCATATGATGCGTTATCATGATCTAATTCATAAATACCATTTAAAGACATAGCTTTAAAATAAAACACATCATTCATAGAAACATAAATGTCTTGGTTAACAAAATCAAATTTAAAACCACATTGTCTCAAAAGGGAAACTGAAATTATGTTCCTAGTCAAACTAAGAGCATATAAAACATTCTTCAAAATCACTTTCAAACCACTTGGAAGCTTTAAAACGTAGTCTCCTTGAGCTTCGACTTCAACTTTTGCTCTGTTGCCCATAAAGAGACTACTGTCTCCCTTCTTGTAATGTTTACTTCTTCTGAACCCCTGCAACGAATTGCAAATATGAGTTCCACATCCGGTATCTAGTACCCATGTGTTAGAAGAAATAACATTTAGCTCAACATGTATCATAAAGATAGTACATGAGGTTTGCCCTGCATCCCTCTTGTTTTTCAACTCTTTGAGATAGGTCGGACAATTTCTCTTCCAATGTCCTATCTCACCACATTCAAAACATGGGTCATTTGTAGCAACCTTTTGCTTCTTCTCCTTCGGTTTGGTGGGTTCTGCTTTAGCTTTTCCCTTCCCTTTTCCTTTGACGTGTCCCTTTCTTTTTGCATAGGTTGCTTTAGAGTCGGGGTGGGGCCTCTTCTTGTTGCCTCCTTCATTGATCGCTAGGACGGGTAAAGCCTTTTTGCCCATACTTGCTTCGGCCGTCTTGAGCATTGCATGAAGTTCACCAATGCTCTTGTCCCATCCATTCATGTTGTAATTCATTACAAAACTCTCAAATTTCTTTGTTAAAGAGTTGAGGATCAAATCCGTAGCCAACTCTTTAGAGACGGGATAATTTAGCCGTTCGAGGCGATCAATGTGGCTTTTCATCTTGAGAACATAAGATGATACCGATTGGGTTTCCTCCATTCGACATGCATGAAGCGCCCGAACAGTTTCGAAGCGTTCTACCCTTGCTTGTTGTAGGAACATTTCCTTTAACTGGGTAATCATGTCGTATGCCCCGTGGTGTTCAAAATCCTTTTGAATTTCGGGAATCATAGTTCCCAACATGAGGCATGAGGCTTGCATGGAGTCCTCAGTATACTTAACCCAATCGTTGTAGGCTTCCACATCTTCCACGTTAGGTTCATCGGGAATAGGATCGTCCAACACATAGGATATTTTCTCTTGCTTGAGAACGATTCTCAAGTTTCGAAACCAATCCATGAAGTTGTTATGGTTGAGACGATCCTTTTCAAGGATGGTTCTTAGTGACAGGTTTCGGACGGTTTGGTTAATCGGGTTTGCATTGTTAGCGGCCATCTACAAAATTTAACAAGTTCAATTTTAGTATTTTCGAAATTATTATATTTTAATCATTAATACCCTTTTGTGTCTTAAAGACAATTAATAATTAAAATTTAGAATCCAACGTTACATTTAAATATTGGTTAGGTGACCTTTATCCCTATATTTAAATTAACAAGGTAGTCAACGTTTGACAATTGCAACTCTTTGCAACTTCTAGCCATATGGGATCGGTTAAACATCTTTATGTTTGGTTGGCATGTTTAATCCCATCAACACCTTTGTTCCCCATGCTTTGGTGACCCTAAGTTCATGGTTTCCAAATCAAGTCGTCCAACTTACACACACGTGTGAGTTTATTCACATAAGTGGTTAGGTGACCTTTATCCCACAAACATGGTAAACCCACCTCGAACATACAAGTTCCCTCAAATGTGGTTAGGTGACCTTTATCCCACAATAAGAGTTCCCAAGTGTTTCGAGTGTTGTATAAAAGGATGGTGTTTGACTTGTTTTATAAAAGGGTTTTTAATATTTCAAAATTCTAGTTTAGAAAATATTATGTACCATACATTTGCATGCATTCAAATCAATGGTACTTTGGTGAAAACAAATTTTCAAGGTTCTTTTAATAAAACCCATTTTATTATAAAACCATTAATTTTTAATAAAACCTTTATTAATCATTTTAATGATTTTGTTAAGAACCAATTTTACGCTTGTTGTTGATTATTAGTTTGTTAAGTCATGCATATCCACATATCATCTAAACAACAAAATAAACAACCACACAAGCATAACAATAGGTGCATAACCATAGCCAACTATTTTGACAACACTTGTTAGCCGAAACAAGTGTGTCAAAAGGTCCTTCCTAAAGGGTGAAAAATGACACAAGTAATGTGTCGATGAACTCCCACTTGATCCCGCATCCAAATGCTTCAAGTCTCCATCTTGTGTTGTGATTTCTCCACCTTCTTTGAGCTTCCAAAAGTCTTTTATTTTCAGCTCCAAACTCCTTTGGACCTCAAAAATGTGTTTTGGTTATCGGGTTAAAATCCCGTTGAGAACGATGAAGTTCTTTGGACCGAATATTATGGTCCAAACCAAAACCGCATTTTTGTGTGCGTCTTCTTTTACAAAATATATCCTAATACATTTTTTCTAGTAAAATAAAATGCACCTATTCTATTTATTTTACATACCAAATGAAATAAATAAATTACATATCTTCTAATGGAAGAACAAAATAATAATTATTACAACCCATTGAAATAATAAATCACAACACAATCATTCAACACAACGTCATGGCTAGGTCATATGCACCAAAATATATATCCAAATATATATATATATTAATTTCAAGAAGCATAAAAAAATGGTTCCCTTTTATAAACATTTTCGGCTATTTTCAAAAAACCGAAAAGTTAAGTTTTGTCCAAACAAACAAATCATCCATATGAAATAAATTTTTCAAGATTCTCTTATGCATGTAAGAAAATAATCTTGAAAAACAAAGGGTTAACCATGTTAAAATTTTCGGCCATGGGGTTTTCTTCAAACCCGAAACCCGAAATTTTTAATCTATTGAAGTATGCACTCATATAAGCGGCTCTAGATGCCATTGATGGGATTTTAACATGTTTATCAAAGTAATTTCATCCATATGAAATAAAAACGCAGCGGAAAATAAGTTTAAAACATGTTACTTTTATAAGATATAAAACCATTTATATGCAAAATCCCAAAACCCGGATCCATATATGAAATGTATACTATCAAACACAACCATAGGATGTTTAGAAAACTACCTTCTTGAAGTGCAAGGATTATGAAAGAGATGATGATTCTTGAAATGGTTGTCTTCAAGAGTAGAAGACCTCAAGCTTGTATACCCCAAGCTTCCAACAAACACCACAAGTTTAGCTAGGATTTAACACTTGAAGATCAAAATTTGAACACTTGAAAGAACCCTTTAATGGCCGAAAATTAGAGAGTAAAATTCAGCTCATCTTCTTTAATTTTTGCCATATAAAACTAATATATTCTTGAGAGAATGCATGCCTTCATTCTTGCCCAATCACAAGGTCTCTAACACATGCAATTGCATGAAAAGTTATTGGACCAAAGGCTTTGGATAGAACACCCAATCTGAATCCATGCATATGCATGAAATGTGATTGGAACAAGAACTTTTGATAGAGACAAAAGGGGGGGCGGCCCCATGTGGGTTTTTATAAAAAAAAAATCCAATTTTTTTATAACAAATAAAGTCTTGTTTAATTTTATAACTTTTATAAAATTATAACACTATGTTTGCAAGACTTTACATAATCTTTTATAATGTTATTTAACCTATTAAATAACAAAAAAAACATTCTCTCAAAATAAATTATCCACATAATTTATTGGTTTCTCAAGTGTAATTATTTAGAAAACCAATTTCTAAATATTGTAAGTGTTAATATTTATTTGTATGATCACATCACAAATAAATAATATAAGTGTTTGTCTAGCTTGTTATTGGGTATGACTCGACTTGGATCATAACGTGCTAGCCACATCAATTTATTATGTGTCTTGGGCATACAGAGTCCAACAATTTTTGCATTCCAATCACTAAAATAAAATAAAATATTTTAATGATTACAAAATTTTTTGGATGTCCGGATATGTTCAGAACGTAAGATATGCGCGTAAATGCAAACTTATGCACTTTTTGACACTTTTAGTCCCTATTGATCAAATAAGCGTATTTTCGCATACTGAACCCCTCAATGCCTATTTCTAAGCTATGTAAAGGATATTTAGGGTATGTTTAGCTTATGATCAAGTTCCGGAATTGTTGGTGTATATGTCTGTCGACTTCATCTTGTATCGAGTCTTGTACTAGAATGATAGATCAGGGCACGAAATCATAATGAGTTTTGATATGTGATGGTGACTATTTCGCACGAAATGGAACAAGACCATTTCGCACGAAATGGAACAAGACCATTTCGCACGAAATGGAACAAGACCATTTCGCACGAAATGAGTTTTGCCCATTTCGTACGAAATCAACAGCCTATAAATATGTGCCTTTGTGATTTCATTTGTGAGAATTCTGATTCCGGAGTCGAGGTGCTGCCGAAGTGTCTACTTGTTGTAAAACATTGTTATATCAATAAACACGACATTTAAAGTGAATATCAATCTGTAATCAAGTCTGTATCATTGAATTCTGCCTTTGATATGGATTGAACTCTTCTAATAGACTCGTTCAGATCGATTCTCGATCCTACAAGTGGTATCAGAGCTCAGGAGGAGGAGTTCTTACCGAATTTAGCTTGATTTCATCAAATTTCTGATTTCTACACCTTCTTTTTCAAAATTAACAAGTTTTTACGGTTAAAATGGGCTAATTTTCACACATTATAGGCGAAACACTGTTTTAACAAATCCTTGAAATATTTGGACCTAAAATCGAACTAAAACTTGATCAAATTGACAAAAATCTGACCGAAAGTATGACATCAGCATCATTTCGCGCGGAATAAAATTTTTCATGTCGCACGAAATCACGTTTCAGGACCATTTTGTTTGAAACTGTACTTTGATTTCTTCATTTCGCACGAAATGGCTATTAATTTCACTTGAATCAGTCATTTCGCTTGAAAGATAGGTTCATTTCGTACGAAATAGGTAGAAGGATCCATTTCGTTTGAAAGATTGTGCATTTCGTACGAAATCATTCATTTCGTACCAAAGGGTTCATTTCGTGTGAAGAGTTCATTCCGTTTGAAAAGGTCATTTCGTTTGAGAGAGTCATTTCGTTTGAGATCCATATCGTTTGAACAAGTTCATTTCGTTTGAAAGCAAGTTTGTGAAATTTTGAAACCGAATCATGGAAGAAGAGTTTTACAACGCGTTTGCTACTGGCCCGAGTACTCCTGTTGCCATTGCTCAGAGCATGAACATGGAAAATGAAACAGTAACTTTGCAAAAACCCCCGAAGCTAATAGGCATTGAAGAATACTATGGTTGGAAAGATCAGTTTGAAAATTGGGTTCAAGCTAATCATTTGAGGTCTTGGGAATGTATTGAGAAGAAGTATGTTAAACCTCGTACAGATATGGGAGTTGTGAAAACTATTTCTGAGTTGTCGGATAAAGAGAGAGACATGTACAAAGCAGAAAAGATGATGATCAGTTTACTCCAGCAAGCTGTAAAAGAAGACATCTTCATATTACTTCAACATGATAATACTTCACATTCGATTTGGGAAGCACTTCGAGTTAAGTTTGAGGGAAGTGAAAAGATGATCAGGAGCAAGAAATCTTTGTTAAAGAAAGAATTTGACTTATTTACAAGTTTACCGGGTGAAACTTCAAAGAATCTGATCGAAAGATATTGTCATTTAGTGAGATCAATGTCACTTTTGGATATCAACAAAGATCGAGAAGAATGGGTTGACAAATTAGCTGATGCTTTACCTCAGAAGGAATGGGGTACATATCTGATGATGTTAAAGAATACAGGAGAATATGATAAGTTGACGATTTCTCAGTTTGTTGAAAAGATTGAAGGACAGGATCTTGAACAGCTGAAGATTGCTAGAATGAACAGTCCAAGTGGTCAACAAGACATCAAGATGTATTATAAAGGGAATGTTCATGATGTTGAAGCAAGTCCGAAGATTCAAACTGCTTTCAGTGCAGAAAATTCATCTGGATCAGTTAATCAAAGTCCATGCAGTAACAGTGGTTTTTCTTCATATCCAAGTGTTAGTCCAAATGTTTCAACTCCAAATCATCAATTCCAAAGCTCAAACCACAGTAATGGTCATGTGTTACACTGCAATATAGCATTGCATCTTCAGAACGGTCAAAGTTTCTCTGAAGAGGTCGTTAAAGGTCATATAGCATTACTAGCTACAGTGTTAGAATCATATGAGGGATTGGTTGCAGGAAGGATCGGAAATCCTATGTTGACAAAAGAAGATTACGATCAGATTGATGCTGAAGAAATGGAGCTTATGGATATTAAGTGGTGTTTATCGAGTGTTTTGAGGAGAGCTGAGAAATTTAAGATGATTACAGGAAGAGATAATTTCCGTGATGCTAATGTTTCTACTTTGGGTTTTGATAAATCTAAAGTTACTTGTTTTTTATGCAGGGAAAAAGGACATTTCAAGAGGGAATGTACCAATCGAGAAGCAGGAGGAGCTCAGAATCCGTTCGGAAATAATGATTACTATCGGAAAGCTATATATCAACAAGTTGCTCAACAACCGTATCAACAACAAGAACCACAAACTGCACATGCTAAGAAGGCGATCGAAGAGTCAACAAAGAAAGCTTATTTTGGTATAATTGATCAAGATGATGAAAAAGTGGCAGAAGGTTTTAGCTGGGATAAATATATTCTGCCTGATTCAAAGCTAGTAGCATTCATTGCACAAATAGTTCAAGAACAAGATTTGATGAAAGAATGGATGAGTGTGTTTGATAACAGTGAGAAAAGCCAAGATGGAGAATCTGTGTCTTCAGACGATAGTTCAGAAAAAACCCAAGTGTTTGATCAATTGTCATCTGATAGCAGTGATGTTGAAAAAGAAACACAAATAAACATTGGTAGAAATCTATTATCTCCTGAACGTTTTAAATTTTATTTTGTAGATAGAGTGGAGAAACTAAAGGAGGAGAGAGCAGCAAAAGAACACAAAAAGAAAAAATGCGAGAATGTTGCTCAGGAAGAGAAGTCTGAACAAAGTGAAGAAGTTAAAGTTGCTGAGAAGATGGTTGAAGTTGAGAAGATAGTCGAAGTTGAAAAGATTATTGAAGTTGAGAAAATTGTTGAGATCACAAAACCTTGTCTAAAATGTTTTGAACCTTGCAAACAGTGTGAAGAAAAAGATGAGAAGTTTAGTGAGCTTGACAAGATGAAAGAAAAATTATTGTTCGATGTCAAATATGTGAAAGAATCGTATGATGTTTTGAACAGAACGGTGAATAGCCTGCAAAAACAAATTCTGAAAGAGAAGATGCTTTAACCATGATGAATGCAGTGATGATGTCAAAGCAGAAGGCTATCAATCATTATATTGAAGAATGTACAAAATTGAAGCAAGAGTTGGAGACTGAAAAGATAGAGAATGAAAGAATCAGAAGATTGTTACAAAGTTATTCTAGTTCTGATTATTTGATTGATAGAATTTATCCAACTGTTGCAGGTTTTGAAGCCTTTCAAGAAAAGAAGACGGAAGAGAAGGATACTGGTAAGAAACAAAGTGCAAATTATAACAAGTGTCCGCCTCCGATCTGGGAAGGTTATTCTCCCAGAAAACCAAATGAGGAGCAAGTCACAAAGGCAGTCAATATAAAGTTAAAGTCCGAAACAACTGATGAGTTACCAGAAAACATTGACGTCACGTTCACATCGTCTGACACTGATCATGAGTCAGAGTTAATAAAAAAGGTGGTCGGTCAGGTGTTGGATAAAGATGAGGAGTCAGAGTCAAAGTCCGAATCCGGGAGATTGAGTTCATCAGTTGACAGTCCAAAATCGTCGGTTAAAAGGGTTTATAATAAAGAATTTCTATTATCAAAATCTAATTTGAATGACGAACCAATCAAAGTGGCATATACTTTGAATGATTCAGACAAATTATATTCTGATGAGGAATTTCCAATAAGAAGTGTCAATATTGAAATGATTAAAAAGGTTTTCAAACTAACAGAAATTAATATTTCTGAAATAAAAGATGTAAATCTTTCTGAAAACCCTAAAAAGTACACTTCAAGAGTTCAACAATGTTTAAATAAGAAAAAGGGTTACAGTTCTGGATCGGGTTTTCAAAAGAAATCTAACCATAACGGTAATTTCAAAAAGAAAGGTCTAGGTTTTATTCCACCGAAAAATCATAAAAATGAGAAAACTTATAAACCAAAAATTGTATTTGTTTCAGGAGCAAGTTCGGAGGAAGAAGAAAAGAGCTCATTCTGGAAGCAATCAAACAAAGAGTTCTTTGCAGAAAAACAAAAGTTTGATAAGAATGGAGTTTATAAGAGAAAAGAGACAAGAACCTGTTACCGATGTCAAGAAGTTGGTCACATCGCCTGGAATTGTCCAAAGGCAACCAACACAAAACAAGAAGTTGTTTCTAAACTCAAAGAAAAAGTTGTTGATAAAATTGAACCACCAACTGAAAAATTCAAAGTGTTTAAAATTCAACATATGAAGTTGGTGAATATTCAAAAAGATTTTACAAAAGAAGAATAAATCTTAACAACCAAACATGGGTTGTTAAGAAATCAGATGTGAAATCCGGCGATGAATCTGACTCGTCAAAGTCAGAGAAGCCACAAGTTGAGGTTAAAAGTGATAATTCAGTACCGCCAATGGATGAGGTCAACTTTCCACCATTGCGGACTGAAAATTTTAAACAAAAGGTTGGAAAGGTAGAGATCTCGAATCAATTCTATTATGAAAAGAAAGAATTTGATGTCGAAAGAGCTTTTAATGGAAAAGTGAAACATATTTTTGGGAAAATGATTGATGGAAAGGTAAAATGGGTAAAAGATTTTTATGAATCAAAGAGAAATGTTGAAACCCCAAGTGAAACTGAAAAGGTCACACCCAAATATAGTCAGTCTTGGGTGTCTGTATTTCATATGTAAAAATCCTGACTTGCCGGAACTCCCTAGTTGGTAATTGTGGAGTAGGAATCGGCATCTTTCTTGAGAAATTCATTTCTGTGATATTTCGATCTTCAAGTGGTAGAATTCTTGAAAATTGTCATATTTCAATTTGCAAATGGTATGGTTGGTAAGTGAACCTTCAAGTGGTTGGAGAAGGGTTTTCACCTACAAGTGGTTAATCAAGGTCATTAAGTTGAACTTGATTTACCTTTCATACAAAATGGCTGAAAGAACAATGTGATGAGTTTATCCCCGTTTTTACAAGTGAAATCAACAAAACTAATTTTCCGGAAAAACCATTTGATTAAAACAAACTTAAGTGTTTTGAAATCATAATGGGAAAATAGTTTGCTGTCAGGGGGAGTTCTGATTGTTTATGCCAAGTGGATGGCGATTTGAAGCAATTCACAACAGTTGTCACTTTATTTGTATAGTTTGTTTTCAAATTTTTCTTTAAAATGGTTTTGAATTTTAGGGGGAGTAAGAAATTTCAGAAAATCCAAAAACATTAGAAAATTTAACAAAGCCAAAAACATGATAAAATCAAAAATGAGTTTTGTTGAGAAAAGAGGAAATGATAGTACATCAGTGGACTATCACAGCATGCTAAAGAATTGGAAAGATAAAATGTGATAAACGGTCTCACTGATTATGTGCCAGTAGGTTTTTACACGTTTAGTAGATTGTTTTCGAGATATAAACCTAAATATCAAACTTACTTATTTCTTGGGGAACATCTCTCGGATATATAGGTAACCCCTGAAATATTGTTTGAAGGGCTTTCTATTTCTGACATACTAGGTCTTTGTGCGTGGTGAAATCTGGGGTATTATACCAGGACTTCTGATTTTGCGGGAGCAATAGCCTAGTCATCGTATAATAATTTGCATTGCTTTAATCTTAAAGCTCGCCCTCAGCATAAAAAATGATGAAACATTGAAAAATGCTAATCATGTGATGTTGTAAAAAAGATTCTCTAAAGGGAACCCACCGAAAAGCGAACCATCATCTCTCTGATTTTGCGGAAGCAATAGCCTGAGCTCTCATGGTCTCGCATTTAACCCCTTTACAAATAACACTAGTGTACATTAACCTGTAAGACTGAATATAGGAGTCTGGATACGGGAGTATATTCTGAGGTGGGACACGCGTATAAGTTTAAGTCTCTAAAACATTAATCTCGTATCTCGAAACAGTTGAACTTTGGGTGAAAATTTAAGTGGATCAGTATACTGAAAATTTAAGTGGATCAGTATACTGACAATTTAAGTGAATCGTTTAGAACTGAAAATGTTTAAAGCTTAACGGTGTTATTGATGTGTTTCAAAAACTGATATGATCCTTTTACACAAACTCACAAAAATATTGTCTGTAAATATTTCTTTACTACAATTCTTTAATTTCAAAATCCAAAAAGATTTTCAGTGTGTTTTAGCATAAATTTTGGAAATTCAAAAAGATTTTCGACAACTGATGTTGGAGAGCTGATTTTCAAAATTCCGAGTGCTAAACATGATGAATAGGTTTGGGAAAGTGTGTTTGAAAAATATTTTCTTACAAGTGGTCATTCGAGATTATAAATGTTAAATCATTTTGAATGTTATTTTCAAGTGATGGTTTGAAATTGATTCTACATGTGGTAAGCAGAGATTAAATTTGTAAAATTTTAAATTTGTGAAATTTATTTTTGAGGTAGAGAATGTGCAGGTTTGCCAGGTTTTGATACCTGAGGATTTTCGCAAAAGAATATGCAAACTGTGATCCCAGCTTATCGAAAGGGGGGGTCTGTATACGTGAGGAGGAGCTGAGTTTGAAGAACTTAAGGAATCAAGAGATCTAATCAAGAGAATTAGAGAGAGGATAGAGTCAGATTGAGATTCTGGAAAAGAGAGAGAGAAGAAGAGTTAGAGAGTAAAGATGCTTTTTACTGTCAGATACTTTGGAGAGCACGTGAAGACTGATAAAGACTGAAGACGGTGAAAACGTGTACTGAAGACTCGTCGACATCCAAGGTGTAGTCTGTTGGTGTATATGTCTGTCGACTTCGTCTTGTAGCGAGTCTTGTATTAGAATGATAGATCAGGGCACGAAATCATAATGAGTTTTGATATGTGATGGTGACTATTTCGCACGAAATGGAACAAGACCATTTCGCACGAAATGGACATAGTCCATTTCGCACGAAATGAGTTTCGCCCATTTCGTACGAAATCAACAGCCTATAAATATGTGCCTTTGTGATTTCATTTGTGAGAATTCTGATTCCAGTGCCGAGGTGCTGCCGAAGTGTCTACTTGTTGTAAAACGTTGTTATATCAATAAACAAGACATTTAAAGTGAATATCAAGTTGTAATTAAGTCTGTATCATTGAATTCTGCCTTTGATATGGATTGAACTCTTCTAATAGACTCGTTCAGATCGATTCTCGATCCTACAAGTGGTATCAGAGCTCAGGAGGAGGAGTTCTTACCGAATTTAGCTTGATTTCATCAAATTTCTGATTTCTACACCTTCTTTTTCAAAATTAACAAGTTTTTACGGTTAAAATGGGCTAATTTTCACACATTATAGGCGAAACACTGTTTTAACAAATCCTTGAAATATTTGGACCTAAAATCAAACTAAAACTTGATCAAATTGACAAAAATCTGACCGAAAGTATGACATCAGCATCATTTCGCGCGGAATAAAATTTTTCATGTCGCACGAAATCACGTTTCAGGACCATTTTGTTTGAAACTGTACTTTGATTTCTTCATTTCGCACGAAATGGCTATTAATTTCGCTTGAATCAGTCATTTCGCTTGAAAGATAGGTTCATTTCGTACGAAATAGGTAGAAGGATCCATTTCGTTTGAAAGATTGTGCATTTCGTACGAAATCATTCATTTCGTACCAAAGGGTTCATTTCGTGTGAAGAGTTCATTCCGTTTGAAAAGGTCATTTCGTTTGAGAGAGTCATTTCGTTTGAGATCCATATCGTTTGAACAAGTTCATTTCGTTTGAAAGCAAGTTTGTGAAATTTTGAAACCGAATCATGGAAGAAGAGTTTTACAACGCGTTTGCTACTGGCCCGAGTACTCCTGTTGCCATTGCTCAGAGCATGAACATGGAAAATGAAACAGTAACTTTGCAAAAACCCCCGAAGCTAATAGGCATTGAAGAATACTATGGTTGGATAGATCGGTTTGAAAATTGGGTTCAAGCTAATCATTTGAGGTCTTGGGAATGTATTGAGAAGAAGTATGTTAAACCTCGTACAGATATGGGAGTTGTGAAAACTATTTCTGAGTTTTCGGATAAAGAGAGAGACATGTACAAAGCAGAAAAGATGATGATCAGTTTACTCCAGCAAGCTGTAAAAGAAGACATCTTCATATTACTTCAACATGATAATACTTCACATTCGATTTGGGAAGCACTTCGAGTTAAGTTTGAGGGAAGTGAAAAGATGATCAGGAGCAAGAAATCTTTGTTAAAGAAAGAATTTGACTTGTTTACAAGTTTACCGGGTGAAACTTCAAAGAATCTGATCGAAAGATATTGTCATTTAGTGAGATCACTGTCTCTTTTGGATATCAACAAAGATCGAGAAGAATGGGTTGACAAATTAGCTGATGATTTACCTCAGAAGGAATGGGGTACATATCTGATGATGTTAAAGAATACAGGAGAATATGATAAGTTGACGATTTCTCAGTTTATTGAAAAGATTGAAGGACATGATCTTGAACAGCTGAAGATTGCTAGAATGAACAGTCCAAGTGGTCAACAAGACATCAAGATGTATTATAAAGGGAATGTTCATGATGTTGAAGTAAGTCCGAAGATTCAAACTGCTTTCAGTGCAGAAAATTCATCTGGATCAGTTAATCAAAGTCCATGCAGTAACAGTGGTTTTTCTTCATATCCAAGTGTTAGTCCAAATGTTTCAACTCCAAATCATCAATTCCAAAGCTCAAACCACAGTAATGGTCATGTGTTACACTGCAATATAGCATTGCATCTTCAGAACGGTCAAAGTTTCTCTGAAGAGGTCGTTAAAGGTCATATAGCATTACTAGCTACAGTGTTAGAATCATATGAGGGATTGGTTGCAGGAAGGATCGGAAATCCTATGTTGACAAAAGAAGATTACGATCAGATTGATGCTGAAGAAATGGAGCTTATGGATATTAAGTGGTGTTTATCGAGTGTTTTGAGGAGAGCTGAGAAATTTAAGATGATTACAGGAAGAGATGATTTCCGTGATGCTAATGTTTCTACTTTGGGTTTTGATAAATCTAAAGTTACTTGTTTTTTATGCAGGGAAAAAGGACATTTCAAGAGGGAATGTACCAATCGAGAAGCAGGAGGAGCTCAGAATCCGTTCGGAAATAATGATTACTATCGGAAAGCTATATATCAATAAGTTGCTTAACAACCGTATCAACAACAAGAACCACAAACTGCACATGCTAAGAAGGCGATCGAAGAGTCAACAAAGAAAGCTTATTTTGGTATAATTGATCAAGATGATGAAAAAGTGGCAGAAGGTTTTAGCTGGGATAAATATATTCTGCCTGATTCAAAGCTAGTAGCATTCATTGCACAAATAGTTCAAGAACAAGATTTGATGAAAGAATGGATGAGTGTGTTTGATAACAGTGAGAAAAGCCAAGATGGAGAATCTGTGTCTTCAGACGATAGTTCAGAAAAAACCCAAGTGTTTGATCAATTGTCATCTGATAGCAGTGATGATGAAAAAGAAACACAAATAAACATTGGTAGAAATCTATTATCTCCTGAACGTTTTAAATTTTATTTTGTAGATAGAGTGGAGAAACTAAAGGAGGAGAGAGCAGGAAAAGAACACAAAAAGAAAAAATGCGAGAATGTTGCTCAGGAAGAGAAGTCTGAACAAAGTGAAGAAGTTAAAGTTGCTGAGAAGATGGTTGAAGTTGAGAAGATAGTCGAAGTTGAAAAGATTATTGAAGTTGAGAAAATTGTTGAGATCACAAAACCTTGTCTAAAATGTTTTGAACCTTGCAAACAGTGTGAAGAAAAAGATGAGAAGTTTAGTGAGCTTGACAAGATGAAAGAAAAATTATTGTTCCATGTCAAATATGTGAAAGTATCGTGTGATGTTTTGAACAGAACGGTGAATAGCCTGCAAAACAAATTCTGAAAGAGAAGATGCTTTAACCATGATGAATGCAGTGATGATGTCAAAGCAGAAGGCTATCAATCATTATATTGAAGAATGTACAAAATTGAAGCAAGAGTTGGAGACTGAAAAGATAGAGAATGAAAGAATCAGAAGATTGTTACAAAGTTATTCTAGTTCTGATTATTTGATTGATAGAATTTATCCAACTGTTGCAGGTTTTGAAGCCTTTCAAGAAAAGAAGACGGAAGAGAAGGATACTGGTAAGAAACAAAGTGCAAATTATAACAAGTGTCCGCCTCCGATCTGGGAAGGTTATTCTCCCAGAAAACCAAATGAAGAGCAAGTCAAAAAGGCAGTCAATATAAAGTTAAAGTCCGAAACAACTGATGAGTTACCAGAAAACATTGACGTCACGTTCACATCGTCTGACACTGATCATGAGTCAGAGTTAATAAAAAAGGTGGTCGGTCAGGTGTTGGATAAAGATGAGGAGTCAGAGTCAAAGTCCGAATCCGGGAGATTGAGTTCATCAGTTGACAGTCCAAAATCGTCGGTTAAAAGGGTTTATAATAAAGAATTTCTATTATCAAAATCTAATTTGAATGACGAACCAATCAAAGTGGCATATACTTTGAATGATTCAGACAAATTATATTCTGATGAGGAATTTCCAATAAGAAGTGTCAATATTGAAATGATTAAAAAGGTTTTCAAACTAACAGAAATTAATATTTCTGAAATAAAAGATGTAAATCTTTCTGAAAACCCTAAAAAGTACACTTCAAGAGTTCAACAATGTTTAAATAAGAAAAAGGGTTACAGTTCTGGATCGGGTTTTCAAAAGAAATCTAACCATAACGGTAATTTCAAAAAGAAAGGTCTAGGTTTTATTCCACCGAAAAATCATAAAAATGAGAAAACTTATAAACCAAAAATTGTATTTGTTTCAGGAGCAAGTTCGGAGGAAGAAGAAAAGAGCTCATTCTGGAAGCAATCAAACAAAGAGTTCTTTGCAGAAAAACAAAAGTTTGATAAGAATGGAGTTTATAAGAGAAAAGAGACAAGAACCTGTTACCGATGTCAAGAAGTTGGTCACATCGCCTGGAATTGTCCAAAGGCAACCAACACAAAACAAGAAGTTGTTTCTAAACTCAAAGAAAAAGTTGTTGATAAAATTGAACCACCAACTGAAAAATTCAAAGTGTTTAAAAATTCAACATATGAAGTTGGTGAATATTCAAAAAGATTTTACAAAAGAAGAATAAATCTTAACAACCAAACATGGGTTGTTAAGAAATCAGATGTGAAATCCGGCGATGAATCTGACTCGTCAAAGTCAGAGAAGCCACAAGTTGAGGTTAAAAGTGATAATTCAGTACCGCCAATGGATGAGGTCAACTTTCCACCATTGCGGACTGAAAATTTTAAACAAAAGGTTGGAAAGGTAGAGATCTCGAATCAATTCTATTATGAAAAGAAAGAATTTGATGTCGAAAGAGCTTTTAATGGAAAAGTGAAACATATTTTTGGGAAAATGATTGATGGAAATGTAAAATGGGTAAAAGATTTTTATGAATCAAAGAGAAATGTTGAAACCCCAAGTGAAACTGAAAAGGTCACACCCAAATATAGTCAGTCTTGGGTGTCTGTATTTCATATGTAAAAATCCTGACTTGCCGGAACTCCCTAGTTGGTAATTGTGGAGTAGGAATCGGCATCTTTCTTGAGAAATTCATTTCTGTGATATTTCGATCTTCAAGTGGTAGAATTCTTGAAAATTGTCATATTTCAATTTGCAAATGGTATGGTTGGTAAGTGAACCTTCAAGTGGTTGGAGAAGGGTTTTCACCTACAAGTGGTTAATCAAGGTCATTAAGTTGAACTTGATTTACCTTTCATACAAAATGGCTGAAAGAACAATGTGATGAGTTTATCCCCGTTTTTACAAGTGAAATCAACAAAACTAATTTTCCGGAAAAACCATTTGATTAAAACAAACTTAAGTGTTTTGAAATCATAATGGGAAAATAGTTTGCTGTCAGGGGGAGTTCTGATTGTTTATGCCAAGTGGATGGCGATTTGAAGCAATTCACAACAGTTGTCACTTTATTTGTATAGTTTGTTTTCAAATTTTTCTTTAAAATGGTTTTGAATTTTAGGGGGAGTAAGAAATTTCAGAAAATCCAAAAACATTAGAAAATTTAACAAAGCCAAAAACATGATAAAATCAAAAATGAGTTTTGTTGAGAAAAGAGGAAATGATAGTACATCAGTGGACTATCACAGCATGCTAAAGAATTGGAAAGATAAAATGTGATAAACGGTCTCACTGATTATGTGCCAGTAGGTTTTTACACGTTTAGTAGATTGTTTTCGAGATATAAACCTAAATATCAAACTTACTTATTTCTTGGGGAACATCTCTCGGATATATAGGTAACCCCTGAAATATTGTTTGAAGGGCTTTCTATTTCTGACATACTAGGTCTTTGTGCGTGGTGAAATCTGGGGTATTATACCAGGACTTCTGATTTTGCGGGAGCAATAGCCTAGTCATCGTATAATAATTTGCATTGCTTTAATCTTAAAGCTCGCCCTCAGCATAAAAAATGATGAAACATTGAAAAATGCTAATCATGTGATGTTGTAAAAAAGATTCTCTAAAGGGAACCCACCGAAAAGCGAACCATCATCTCTCTGATTTTGCGGAAGCAATAGCCTGAGCTCTCATGGTCTCGCATTTAACCCCTTTACAAATAACACTAGTGTACATTAACCTGTAAGACTGAATATAGGAGTCTGGATACGGGAGTATATTCTGAGGTGGGACACGCGTATAAGTTTAAGTCTCTAAAACATTAATCTCGTATCTCGAAACAGTTGAACTTTGGGTGAAAATTTAAGTGGATCAGTATACTGAAAATTTAAGTGGATCAGTATACTGACAATTTAAGTGAATCGTTTAGAACTGAAAATGTTTAAAGCTTAACGGTGTTATTGATGTGTTTCAAAAACTGATATGATCCTTTAACACAAACTCACAAAAATATTGTTTGTAAATATTTCTTTACTACAATTCTTTAATTTCAAAATCCAAAAAGATTTTCAGTGTGTTTTAGCATAAATTTTGAAAATTCAAAAAGATTTTCGACAACTGATGTTGGAGAGCTGATTTTCAAAATTCCGAGTGCTAAACATGATGAATAGGTTTGGGAAAGTGTGTTTGAAAAATATTTTCTTATAAGTGGTCATTCGAGATTATAAATGTTAAATCATTTTGAATGTTATTTTCAAGTGATGGTTTGAAATTGATTCTACATGTGGTAAGCAGAGATTAAATTTGTAAAATTTTAAATTTGTGAAATTTATTTTTGAGGTAGAGAATGTGCAGGTTTGCCAGGTTTTGATACCTGAGGATTTTCGCAAAAGAATATGCAAACTGTGATCCCAGCTTATCGAAAGGGGGAGTCTGTATACGTGAGGGGGAGCTGAGTTTGAAGAACTTAAGGAATCAAGAGATCTAATCAAGAGAATTAGAGAGAGGATAGAGTCAGATTGAGATTCTGGAAAAGAGAGAGAGAAGAAGAGTTAGAGAGTAAAGATGCTTTTTACTGTCAGATACTTTGGAGAGCATGATGTGTGTAAAATGTAACATATAAATTTCATCAATCGAGGCATAAAACTAACCCTTTTTTAGTACTAATGTTGGAAAAAGTGTGCTTTTGTCTTCCTTTTGTATTTTCAGGATTAAATGAGCTCAAATTAACAAAAGAAGCAAAAAGACATCAAAATCTAACATAAATACAAGAAAAGGAACAAGACGTGACATGCCCGACCCCTCGACAGCATCTCCCAAAGCAAAAACAAGAAGAAAGCTGAGCATGGGGCTGTGCCCAGCTGAGCATGGGGCTGTGCCCAGCTCAACACGGGGCCGTGCTCAGCGAGCACGGGGCAGTGTCCAGGAAGATCAGCCCTGGCACAAAAGACAAACCTGTAGAAGCTTCTATTGCCCACCACGGGGCCGTGCCCAGCGGACACGGGGGCGTGGCGAAAGTACAGCAGGCGCATTAATTGTAATTGCGAATTACAATTAATGAAGAGAGAGAATGTCAGACAAGCACGGGGGCGTGCCCAGCGGACACGGGGGCGTGTGGAGCTAATAAAGACAAACTGTATTAATGAAGAAAGAGAAAAGGGTGGACACGGGGCCGTGTCCAGCGGACACGGGGCCGTGTCCAGGCTTCTGTACAGGCTATAAATAGGAGTGCTTGGCTCAAGATCAAACCATCCCTTGGCACACCACCTCTCTCACACTTCATCCACCACCCACCACCATCACAACACCATCATCCACCACCATCATCCATTGTCCATCGTAGAGTGTGTGAGTCGTCTCGGGATCCAAGATTGATCGTAAGAGTTCTTGACAATCAAGGCC
The DNA here is from genome assembly GCA_030545235.1 of Helianthus tuberosus. Classification (NCBI taxonomy): domain Eukaryota; kingdom Viridiplantae; phylum Streptophyta; class Magnoliopsida; order Asterales; family Asteraceae; genus Helianthus; species Helianthus tuberosus. Next base: position 82,536,319 of record CM060389.1, read on the forward strand.
ATGTTTGCCTAAGTCTCTTACATCACTTGGTGAAGACAAAGTGTCTAGTATAATACTTTTTATTTCTAATCTTTTGCACTTTTTATTTGGTTTTGTATTAATGACTTTAATAACTAGTTACTTATGTTGAAGGTGATCTTTCCTTATCGTTTGTCCGTGGTGTCTTGGAATTATTTTACTGTCTATATAAAATAAAGGATTTTCACCATTCATATCTCCACGGTCTATATGGAGGTATGTTGGCTACCTGGTCGGGGGTTAAGGGAACGGTTTGGTAAAGGTCTTGCCATTGTTCAGCGTTTAGAGGTCCTGCAATGGACCTGGGTCAAATTTAGTAGGACCTCCTTCAATACTTCACGGTATTGGATGGCGGGGGTCCAAACTCTTTGATCCCCTCATAAGTTAACTACTATTAATACTATAACCCGGCTATTTAGGACTGTATCCCTGCTGACTCAGACTACTTAGCCGAGGGTAACGTCACCGCCAAAAGCGGGGCCTACCACAATACTGCATTAATAACTTAATTCATTATCTTCCAATAATCCACCCTTTTAGGATTGTATCCCTGCTGACTCAAACTACTGGGGTGAGGGTAACGTCACCTTCAAAAGAGGGGCCTACTACAATAACTAAGATAATCTCTTAATTATGTGCAAAAGTGCGAAAATAATCAAAGGTTATACTAGATACGAGTCGGAACCAAGTGATTCATCTTGTCTATCTGTTTTTATTTTATTTTTATTTTAAGCATTTTAGTTAGTTTTTAATTTTCTTAGTTTAAAACATTTTTCTAAACTTTTATTTTGGTTAGACGTTGAGGATAAACCGGTACTAAAAGCTCTTGTGTCCTTGGACGACCTCGGTATCTTACCAACGCTATACTACACTCAACGATGGGTGCACTTGCCCATATGTGTGTTTAGTGTTAGTGAAATATCGTGTTTTATAAATTTAAAACTTGGCTAAAATAAGTGTTAAAAAGGGCTTAAAATACACACCTAAAATAAGTAACACTTCGCACGCATCAAGTTTTTGGCGCCGTTGCCGGGGACACAAGGATTTTAGGAAAGCTTAAAATCGACGGCCTAATCAGTTTTTCAAAAACTTTTCAAAACGGGCCCACATTTTTCTGTATTTTAGTTTAGTTTTGCATTTACAGTAGGTTGAACACGGGCCGTGCTCACTGAACACGCCCCGTGCTCAACGAAATCAGTAAATTTAATTAAAACGCCCAGATACAGATCCTGAACACGGGGCCGTGTCCACTGAACACGGGGCCGTGTCCAGCCTCTGTTTCCGTTTTTATTTTTGTTTTCTGATCTCGAGACTCAGTTGTGGTCTGCTGAGTGATTCTTATGGATCAATACTCAGGAGGTTATGACTACGCCTATGAGGAGGATGATTATAGGGGTAATTATTGCACTAATTGTCGTAACGCACGATCGGTTCAAAATAATCGCTCATATCAACCATCCAATTCATACACCTACTATGAGGAGCCCAGGTACGAGCCACCAACTTCATACACATCCTATGAAGACCAAAGGTATGAACCTCCTCCCTCATACTCATATTTTGATGAACCAAGGTATGAGCCTTCATACTCATACTTTGAGGAACCAAGATATGAGCCACCACCTTCATATGCTTATTATAAGGAACCATGGGGTGAACAACCCACCTCATATGAGTATTATGAAGAACAAAATTACAAACCTTATCCATCATATGCTTACAATGAAGAACAATGGTGTGAACCATCTACTTCATATGGGTATTATGAGGAACAAAGGGTCGAACAACCGGATTCAAGCTTAGAAAATACCGATTCTTTTTCTATAACCGAAGTAACCGATAGGATATTAGAACACATAAGAGTTATCGATCGATGTATAAGAGAATCTCGCGCAAGGGAAGAGGAGTCCCGCGCAAGAGAAGAATTAAAAAAGGAAGAGATAACAGAAAGTGTAAAAATGGAAGAACAAATAAGTGAAAAACTGACACATGAGTTAAACAACGAAATAGGTGAGTCCGACAACGTTAAAATACAAGAAGAGTTTAATTTTGAAGAAATTAACCTCTTGTCACCTTCTTTCGAAAATCATTGTTTAGTACCCACTCATGCTAAGTTTTTAAAAGAGTTAAACACTAACACTAAAATTGACGAAACGGTAAGTGTTAAGTTAACTGATGATCAAATCTCACTAATAAAAGAAGACCCATTTGAAATTAACATTACACCGGTTCCATGTTTCTTTCAAAATTCATTTATTAGTAATGTCACAATCGATAAAGATCTTTGTGTTAACATAATGCCTACTTACATTTTCGAAAAATTAAGTATTAGTGATTTTTCTCCACTTCAAATACCCATTTTTCTATCCAATTGGAAAGTAATAAAATCAATCGGTATAGTTGAGGATGTCTTGGTTCAAACAAATCAAATGGTAGTCCCCACCGACTTTGTCATCCTCGATGACGCTCCTCTAGTGTTGGGACGACCATTTGTAAAAACCCACGAAGCTTTGAAAAACCGGAAGTATAACAATCTACCTCTTCAATTAGGGGCATTCAAAAAAAGTGTCGACCTTGAGCGATCAATGAAATATCCATTCGGCAATGACGACCCCCTAATTGAAGATGAGCCAGAACCACCTGATAAGGTGGGTCTAGCCAAGGACCCATATAAACGTGGCGCACCACGGAGGCATTCCGCGGAACTATCCGTAGTTTAGTTTAGATTAACCTTTATGTTTTCTAGTTTAGTTTTTATTTTTCAGGAATAAAACACACTCGGGATGGTGAAGGATGATAAGGGAAGCTTGAACCAACACCCCATACACAAAAACAGAGCCTCCCGACAATTTTTCTTCATTACAGCAAGTTCAGCACGGGGCCGTGCTCACCCCAACACGCCCCGTGCCCAAGGTTCTGTAGAAAATGCCCAGTTCAGGTACCTGGACACGGGGCCGTGCTCACTGGACACGCCCCCGTGCCCAGCCTTCTGTTTACTTTTTGTACTGGCAATCTGGACACTGGGCCGTGCTCAGCCAACACCACCCCGTGTTCAGCTACCCAGTACCATAAAATCTTGTTTTTAACCCATTTTTACACATTTAATCAGCCTAAAAACTTATTTTTGGGACACATTGAGGACAATGTGTAATTTAAGTGTGGGGGGGATGCTAAAACCTTGAATCTTGCAAGTCCTAATAACAAGCCTTACACAAAACTCTATTGGAACCGCTAATCACCCCAAATTTTTTCAAAAATTTTCATTTTTTTTTTACTTGTCTAGGTTTAATTTGGGAATTTCGAAATTCTAAAAAGGTTATATTTTCACGAATTTACAACCGATAGCGTCGTGATAAAAAGAACCAACATAAGAAAATTATGAAAAGGCATGACAAGCTTAGTTAAAATTTGATTATATATACTTGATCACATAAAAACCCATTCCCACAAAAGTGAGTTTTGAGCCTTTATTGAGCATACAATTACATATCATTAGAACTAAATGCTCATTTTTCGTTTCTTGTGTGAATAGCCGCTTGGTTCTTACGACTCTAGAACTTGCCATGACAATACATTCCCGGTCCTTACCAACTTAAACCCGAGTAAGTAAATGACGGAGGCATTAGGACTAACCATTTTTATTTCTACACCATTATTTTTCTTTTCTTTTTTACCACCTACCCAAAATCCACCTAGTTAACCCCTTTGAGCCTAAACCTTTTCATTTCAAAACCCAAAAACAAACACCCTTTCACCCACCAAAACCTTTTTTTTTAACCCTTTGTTTTAGTAACAAGCTCGGTTTTTCTTATAACTTTCAAAAAAAAATAAAATAAAATGATGATGATGATGAAGCAAAAGAGAAATAAACAAACAAGTTTATCAAAAATAACTTTGTTTGAATAGTGGCTTCATCAAAATAAAAAAAAATAAAAAAGAGGTCTTACGAAAACCGATGCTTTTTATGCCTTTCGCCCTTTTACTAACCACTAACCCAACCACCTACCTTTAACCCAAGCCTAACCCTTCACCCAAAAAGTCCTCTTGATGTTTACAAAGGTATATAGTTAAAAAGGAGGAGGATTGATTGCTTGGCAAGCCTATGGTAGGAGTAAGTTCCATGCCGCTCTCGAGTGATCCACTAAAATACATCTTCGGCCGAGTGTTGAGTGATCCCCCGTGAGGTATGTGAACTTGTATATAAATAGAATTTTAAAGAGGCATGTTATGCCCTAATAAGTAATTTCTCTTATGAAAAGTTTTAAATAAATCATGACGAATAGGATTGTAAATAAATAAAAATAAAATTAAATAAAGAATCTTGGAAATCCCGACACTCTACGACAAGCCCAAAACCTTCTTTTCTACCAATTCCATTTGGGAGTGTAAATAGCCACATATTAAAGAGTTTTGCTTGAGGACAAGCAAAGATTCAAGTGTGGGGGTATTTGATGTGTGTAAAATGTAACATATAAATTTCATCAATCGAGGCATAAAACTAACCCTTTTTTAGTACTAATGTTGGAAAAAGTGTGCTTTTGTCTTCCTTTTGTATTTTCAGGATTAAATGAGCTCAAATTAACAAAAGAAGCAAAAAGACATCAAAATCTAACATAAATACAAGAAAAGGAACAAGACGTGACATGCCCGACCCCTCGACAGCATCTCCCAAAGCAAAAACAAGAAGAAAGCTGAGCATGGGGTTGTGCCCAGCTGAGCATGGGGCTGTGCCCAGCTCAACACGGGGCCGTGCTCAGCGAGCACGGGGCAGTGTCCAGGAAGATCAGCCCTGGCACAAAAGACAAACCTGTAGAAGCTTCTATTGCCCACCACGGGGCCGTGCCCAGCGGACACGGGGGCGTGGCGAAAGTACAGCAGGCGCATTAATTGTAATTGCGAATTACAATTAATGAAGAGAGAGAATGTCAGACAAGCACGGGGGCGTGCCCAGCGGACACGGGGGCGTGTGGAGCTAATAAAGACAAACTGTATTAATGAAGAAAGAGAAAAGGGTGGACACGGGGCCGTGTCCAGGCTTCTGTACAGGCTATAAATAGGAGTGCTTGGCTCAAGATCAAACCATCCCTTGGCACACCACCTCTCTCACACTTCATCCACCACCCACCACCATCACACCACCATCATCCACCACCATCATCCATTGTCCATCGTAGAGTGTGTGAGTCGTCTCGGGATCCAAGATTGATCGTAAGAGTTCTTGACAATCAAGGCCATGTTTGCCTAAGTCTCTTACATCACTTGGTGAAGACAAAGTGTCTAGTATAATACTTTTTATTTCTAATCTTTTGCACTTTTTATTTGGTTTTGTATTAATGACTTTAATAACTAGTTACTTATGTTGAAGGTGATCTTTCCTTATCGTTTGTCCGTGGTGTCTTGGCATTATTTTACTGTCTATATAAAATAAAGGATTTTCACCATTCATATCTCCACGGTCTATATGGAGGTATGTTGGCTACCTGGTCGGGGGTTAAGGGAACGGTTTGGTAAAGGTCTTGCCATTGTTCAGCGTTTAGAGGTCCTGCAATGGACCTGGGTCAAATTTAGTAGGACCTCCTTCAATACTTCACGGTATTGGATGGCGGGGGTCCAAACTCTTTGATCCCCTCATAAGTTAACTACTATTAATACTATAACCCGGCTATTTAGGACTGTATCCCTGCTGACTCAGACTACTTAGCCGAGGGTAACGTCACCGCCAAAAGCGGGGCCTACCACAATACTGCATTAATAACTTAATTCATTATCTTCCAATAATCCACCCTTTTAGGATTGTATCCCTGCTGACTCAAACTACTGGGGTGAGGGTAACGTCACCTTCAAAAGAGGGGCCTACTACAATAACTAAGATAATCTCTTAATTATGTGCAAAAGTGCGGAAATAATCAAAGGTTATACTAGATACGAGTCGGAACCAAGTGATTCATCTTGTCTATCTGTTTTTATTTTATTTTTATTTTAAGCATTTTAGTTAGTTTTTAATTTTCTTAGTTTAAAACATTTTTCTAAACTTTTATTTTGGTTAGACGTTGAGGATAAACCGGTACTAAAAGCTCTTGTGTCCTTGGACGACCTCGGTATCTTACCAACGCTATACTACACTCAACGATGGGTGCACTTGCCCATATGTGTGTTTAGTGTTAGTGAAATATCGTGTTTTATAAATTTAAAACTTGGCTAAAATAAGTGTTAAAAAGGGCTTAAAATACACACCTAAAATAAGTAACACTTCGCACGCATCAGAGCACGTGAAGACTGATAAAGACTGAAGACGGTGAAAACGTGTACTGAAGACTCGTCGACATCCAAGGTGTAGTCTGTTGGTGTATATGTCTGTTGACTTCGTCTTGTATCGAGTCTTGTATTAGAATGATAGATCAGGGCACGAAATCATAATGAGTTTTGATATGTGATGGTGACTATTTCGCACGAAATGGAACAAGACCATTTCGCACGAAATGGACATAGTCCATTTCGCACGAAATGAGTTTCGCCCATTTCGTACGAAATCAACAGCCTATAAATATGTGCCTTTGTGATTTCATTTGTGAGAATTCTGATTCCGGTGCCGAGGTGCTGCCGAAGTGTCTACTTGTTGTAAAACGTTGTTATATCAATAAACAAGACATTTAAAGTGAATATCAAGTTGTAATTAAGTATGTATCATTGAATTACGCCTTTGATATGGATTGAACTCTTCTGATAGACTCGTTCAGATCGATTCTCGATCCTACAGGAATGTGCATTACTATATGAATCAGTAGACTTTCGCAGTTTGACGCAAATAGTCCCTGTGATCGAATAAACTTGTTTTTGACACACCAAAGCCTTCAAAACTTATTTTTAAGTTATATAAAAGTTATTTAAGGTATGTTAAGCCTATGTCACTGTTCCGGAGTGTTTGTCGCATTAAACTAATTACGCTAACGCATCAGTTTGCCTATAACTTTCCAGAAAGTGATTTAAAGCTTGAAATCGAACTTAAAATTAAATTGTGAAATTGTCAAACATCAAAAGCAAACATTGACACCAAAAACACATTGTTTCTTTGATAAATGATATTGTTCTACATTGTACAGTGTTTACGGAGCACAAGTGTCACAGTCTCCCCTACTTTAGGAAATTTAGTCCCGAAATTTATTCGAAGGAGACCGTAGAGTGTAATTGAGACAACTGAAAGATGAGAAAATTGCTAGATCCCAAAGATGCGGAGCATCGTTTGGTGTTGGGAATTTTAGGGGATTCAAAATGTGATTTGGATATTCAAAGTATCTCAAGGTATTCAATCCTTTGAAACTTGTGAATTTAAAGAAAAAGTCGACCAGTGTTCAAAAATTGTTTGGGTATGGCACTATGTTATACTAAGCTCTTAGTGTAATTCCTAGCAAACAAAGAGGTGTACATTCAAGCCCTACACGTACACGGTTTCTAACATCCCACGAGGTTCATCCCATGTACCATGAGCATCTCATGCATAGGAGACGGGTCAACATACCTATGGCATCAAGATCGTCATCTTTAACGCCATAATATACTCCCAGTCGGCTCGATTTGAGTTAATGAATGTACTCATCGTCGTCCATTGTAAATAACCATAAAAATATCAAATAAGCACATAATCACCTAATGGTCCAAGATAACATAAAATCACCAAGTGATCTCACCAACGTTCTGAAGAATAACACAATAAGAACACTTATATCTAGGAAGTACCATCGGCGTATCCATCATGTTCTTATCGCATCATACTCCTCAAGTTACCTTAATCACTCTAGATCTTATGCCACCATACTTAACAAGGCTTACTATGATTTTCATGCGTCAAATCTCATAATTAAGTGTGCACCCATAATTACTCATTTCGTCGCATGGTCCACATAGCTCCTCTTGTTAAGCAAGGGTAAACAAATAATAAGGTCGAACTATCGTCTAAATCAAATAAACATCGTCACAACATAACATCTGTCAAATCGAATCGTGTTTCATACTAGCAATGATAGCACTACTTGTTTTGCATACAACAAATTTAGTAGTAGGTATTTTATTCTAGTACAAATGTTTATATATGTTCCGTACTAACCAAACAGGTAGAATCCAACATATACTAATCATGCATTGTCATCATACTGTAAGCATATCAGGAAAAATGTTTTCAAATCATGCGCTAGGTATGCTAAGTTAACATACTAAGAAAAATGTATTCGAAAATAATGTACTAAGTATGTTAAGTCAACATATGAAGCAAATTGTATTTGTAATCATGTACTATACATATTAAATAAACAAATCATGTATCTAATGCCATGATCACAAAATAGTATTAACTTGTTCATAGTATTCGTATTGATCGTGTTGCCAAGTTCATATGAATGCACTAGAGTGCAATCATGGTATGCTAGTTTACAAGATTTAGTTCCTAAAGAACGGAATCCTCAAAGTCAGCATGTAGTTGTAATCACAGATTATGTAATCACATTAGAGTTTGTAATTGGAAAATGAATAGCAAGGATAAAGATAAACTTCTTGAAATTTATATTGTCATTACAAACGTAGTTGAAATATGTACATTGCTTTCAAAAATAAACATAAAATATAGAGGCTCAAATGATCATAAGTGCTTGATCATTAGCTTGAGCCTTATTGACGTTGAACACTCGTCCATTAGCATTAGCAAGCTTGGGGCAGTTTCGCTTGAAATGATTTAAATCACCACAATTGAAACATGCTCTAGGGCGAGTCTGAGTAGGGGCTGCTCGGTTCTGGATATGACAGGTCACAGCTAGATGTCCAAATAGACCACAGATTGTACACTGGCGGTAAGGAGAATTTATCGTGTGATGATAGTTGCAATGATTGCATCGAGGTTGCTTTCCATGATAAAATCCCTTAAACGGTACTGAGTTTAGTGGAACTGGTGCAGGAATTGCAAAATTCTTTGAAGTTTTGCGCTTCCTAGAATTTTTAGAAGATTCGGCCTTTGTTCTTTTCGAATTTTCATTAGTAGTCTCAGTGTTTTGTTTCTTGTCCCCTTTTCGAAATAGTTTACCTTTTCTAACCTGGGAGTCGGTTAAGATAGCGGCTAATTCCTTAGCCTCCCTAAGCGTTACAGGCTTGCTGCCAGTGACAATGTCTTGGACAAGATCAGGTAGGCCATCAATGTATTTTTCTATCGCCCGATCCAAAGGTGTGACCATAGTGGGGCAAAGTAGGCTTAGCTGTTCAAATTGGTCAGTGTAGGCACGGTTTTCCCCACTATCTTGTTTTAGATGATAGAACTCATTTTCAAGTGCCCTTATTTCGCTTCGTGGGCAGAATTCTCTCTTCATAAGATCCTTAAATTCTTCCCACGTTAGTGCCATTGCCATATCGGCACCTCGATCTCTCATAATACCGTTCCACCAAGTGAGTGCTCTCATTTGAAAGAAACTCGAGGCGAAATCCACCTTGCGCTCATTGGGACACTGAACGTGGCGGAATGTGCTCTCTATACTCTCAAACCATTGTAGGAGCGCAGTTGCTTCTTCAGACCCAGAAAATTTCGATGGCTTAGCTGAATTGAACGTTTTGAAGTCACACTGAGCATTATTATTATTGTTATTGTTATTTGCCTGGTTTATCTGAGTAATGAGGTTCGGAATCACAGCAGTCATCTGCTGAACGATTATGGCTGCGAGAGTAGCATTCTCAGTTTGATCGCGTCTAGGAGGCATCTTGAAAGTATAGCTATAGTGAAAATCAAATAAGTTAGATCCATCAAATTGTTATGAGTTTGTAACATCGTTGTGTAGTGAAAATTTTGGACTAGTAAAAATCTCGTTCATAGGTCTCGCTCTTGTACTTAGAATATATAGCGTAAATTCTGACTTTAGTAAAATCTTGTTCATAAGTCTCGTTCTTGCATCTAGAAAATACAGTGTTGTGGATTTTGTTTTGAGACAAGAGTTGTTTGAAAAATAAACTTTCGTAATATATATATATATTTTTTTTTGGATGAAAGAATACAAACCAAGTTAATGGTTTGTGTTATAAATTCTTTACCTTTTAAAAAAATTTATTGTTTTTAAGACAAAATGTTTTAAATTAAATTTTTAAAATAAAGAAACTTTGTGTTTGAAATTTTTGAAAAATTCTCATCCAAATGGTAAAAATTTGAAATTTTGAAAGACAAAGGTAGTGTTTCGAAAATGAAATAGGATCTCATAGTGTCATGAAATGAAATGAAATTCATTTCAACTGCCCCGAATCAAACATATCACCAAAGGTAATATGATGAATTAGTATTGTGAAAGGAAAAATTGTTTCGATTGTCATGATTAGCAAACATATAACCGATGGTAATATGAATGAGTAGTGATACAAAGGTCGTTTAGCAATCGTTCGGCATGGTCAAGATGGATAGGTTTTTATAATGCTTCACGAAGACATACTTTAGCCTATAAGTAGACACTCACCCTAAGAGCTCCAAGGTAAGAGTGACTGGTCTGATAATGCGGATTTGTACGAACACTCTAGCCTTAGACAGAAAACTCAGGGTACAGGCATCCACCCTTTCCAGATTGCATGTGTTCACATTACTAAAACCCAAGATTTCGATGAAAAATGTTTGAGGAAAACATTTAAGAAATCTTTTGATACAAATCGTTTGAGATAAAACATGTTGTGAAATATTTTAACAAAAACGTTTGGATGTGTAGAGAGTAGTGATTTCAACCCGCAGCGCTAACCACGGTCCACCACTCCAATCTCCAATTCTCAAGTGTGTTAAGATTTGTTGAATGTTGATGTTAATTTGCAATTTGTTGTGTTTAAATCTGCTTGAAACTATGATTAGTGATGTTAATCTCTAACGTGTTGTGTATTAAGGTGTTGAAACTTAAAAAAATAGTGATGTTAATTTTAACCTAATATTGATATGCAATATATTGATGGTTTTTACACTTGTTATATAGGAGAAAAGTGACGAACTATAACATTTGTTGAATATTTTCTAGTATCAAATGCTTTTGAGTGGAATCACAGAATTTTAGCTTAACATTTGATGCATTTTAGATGTTTTTTTTACTCGTAGAGATTAACATTTCTTGTACCTTATGGAGATTGTGATTGATTTTAACATGCAATCAATCGTGTTTTACACCGGTAAAACAGAGCAAAAGTGATCAACTACGACAATTGTTAAAGATTTTCTAGTTTCAAATGCTTTTGAGGTGAATCATAGAGCTTTAGCTTAACATTTGATGCATTTAAACAAAACTATTGGTTGTTTGATATAATTTGTCCAAAATTACACTCATGTAAGTTAGTTTAATAATGTTGAAATATATGAAATTTTATTCTTGATTGAAACGCGAAACTGATTCAAATTATTTTGTGAAGCTTTCGAATTTTAGGTATTTTAATTTGGAACTTTTAGTTGTTGAAACCTGACCCAAAAGTTCTAACATCATTTTGATAGCATTCAAATACATAAAGGTATTGAAACCTGACCCAATGAAAAAAAAATCCTAAATCTGACACTGCCAAAAGCTACCATTTAAGTACATAAAGGTAGAGATGTATTAACTTAATAACCTCGTAATAGTTATATATCATCTAAGGAAAGCATCAATAATTTCCATGGCTATGATTTGTTGCCATCTATGGTTACCTTCAATAATGTTCATGGCTATGGTTTGTTTACTTCCTTGGTTAGCTCTAACATATCTGCTACATTTAAACCTTAAACATTTCAATACAAATACCTTCTTACAAATCACATAAACCTCCCCTAATATGGAAAAAAGAATTAAACTTCACCAAATTAAAATCTTAACCTCAAAACGGAGTAAACTTAAACAAAAAACCCTTTTGTAACCTTAAAAAAGGAGTAAAGTTAACCAAGAACCAGGAAACAATAAAAGAGATGTTACAATAAAACATAACAGAATAAACGGGTCTTAATTGTAAATTGATATGTAATATTTTCCATAGATATCATAGGCCAAAAGTTGTGCTATAAATTGATATTGTGATTAATTTAGAAATCACATTTGATCATTATATATCTTGGTATCAAAGGCTACTTTGATATAGAAACCCTAGCTACCAATGTTCTCAAACATGCCCACCTCCTAGTTTGCATCAAACTTATACGTGCCTGTATAGATTGTATCGGGGCTGACTTGTTTCCATTTTTATCTACTTTTTTATATTTTATCAATTCGACATGTTAGATAGGTGGATATAACCTAAACTTCCACTGTTTACAGGAGGAAGTATGTTGCAATGCAAAACTCACAGACAACAATCAATATAGAAGCAATGCATAATGAATCAAGGCTTGCAGTCAACCAATCGAAAAATGATTTTCCAACCCATTTGATGATCTGATCTCCACATCTAATTCATCATCATCTACTTTTAACGGCCCAGAGATTGATAAGGTTTCTTCTGTTGTGAGCATGCTAAAGGGTTCATTAGAACGTAAGAAGCTTGAAAACTATGTTGAAAAAGAAGTGACCGATAATTCTTTAGAATATCGCACTGCGCAAGAAGTACCCGAAGTCCATTTAAATGATTTAATAGTTGCTGATATCAACGAGGGTGTGTTAACGCAAAGACTTGAAGGAGCTATGGATGATGACCTGGAGGGATTTGTGGCCCCCACAAATCTAATTCATAGAAATGCTGGATCTCGAGAAGCTTCACAAAGTGAATCTTCTGCTGATCCGCATACGATTTCAACAGGATTTGAGGTATCTGACGGTCCAAGCAATTTTGGTCAATCACAAGGTGTTTGCCACAACCCCCGTAAGCTATTTGGAAATGGGAAATATACGAAAACGGGCAGCCTTGCAAAAGGTACGCGTAGAGTTGGCAAAACGGGTGGATCGGGTTGATTGGATAATCAGTGTAGAAAATATCACTATGAAAACTAAATTAATAATATACTAAATTAAGTTATTTTCAATAAAGGACCTATTTGACCCGTTTCAGTTCTAAGCAAAATTTTAAAGTATAACACTTGTCAACCTGATATTAAGAGCAATTGGTTGAAACAAACTGATTACTTTTTTGGTCTCTTTTACGCTGCAGATATAAGGGAACACATGTACAATAACTCTAAAGAAGATCACAAGGTTTGCTTTCTTCGAAACACAACTAATATCAGTTTAAGTGTCGATATGTGAACAAAGATATGTGTCAATACCAAGAATTTGATTTTACCGTCTTATGTGCTCGTGTTCTGTTGGTTGTGTACCCGCAGCACAAGGGGAGTTTAACTCAAAATAGATTGGTGACACCCAGGGCCGTCTATCAAGGGGTGCAGGAGGTGCCTGTGATCAGGGCCCAAATCAATATAAGGCCCGAAAAAATTTTAAATTATATATATGTATTTAAAAAAATCCTGGATGTTTGTATAAATAAGGGCCTGCTAAAAGACCCAAAGTTTTTTAACTAAGGGCCTGTTTAAAAGTTTTAAAAAGATGGCCCAATTAACAAGCCCAAGTGAGTAGTCTAAACAAAAATAAGGGACTGCTAGATCAGGGAAAGGAAACAAAATGTCGCACTGTCGCAGACAGTATAGTATATCGCACAGGAAATTGGGACGAGGGAAACTGGAAACAAAACGTCGGTCGTATGTTTTTGTCGTTTTGATTTCCTATGTTTTTTATGTCATACGTTTTTTATTACATAATATATTAATATGTGTAATTCTGAGTTTATATACTATAAAACTTCAAGCGATTGAATGAATGTTTTTGGTTAATATTTAGAAATTATGCCTCCCGTTCCTAAATACAAACACCTATCCGGCCATCAAAAACGTAAGAAGAGGAAGCTAGAGGAAGAGAAAAGAAAGACGGACGAAGTAAAACAAAATCGAATACACAAGTTTTTTTCAAAAGAAACTCAAAATTCTAGTTATAACTTGAGTGACGATAATGTGGGTGAAGAAGATGTGAACGTAGATGAAGAACCCCACTGTTCGCTTAGCAAGAAGGTTCGATAATTTGATCATTTTTTGCTACACAATTGTTGTTAATTTGTTTTATCTATTTCATAACAATTATCATACTATTTTAGGTTTTTAGTATTTATATATTTGATTGAGTGATTGATGAGTTTATATTATATGAAGATTTGCGAATAGGGCCCAAATTTTTTATCTCGAACAGGGCCAAAAAAAATTTTGTGATTTTCGGAGACGGCCCTGGTGACATCTGCTGCCTCCTCGGGTTAACTTTAATTCCAGATTCAATGCAACTTCAATCATGTAAACAATTATATGATATTCAAGTGCACTTATAACATTCTTATGTAATTACGTATTATTCTGTTATTAAATGCAGGAGATCCAACAAAGAAGCACAGGGTAGAAAGGTCTTCTGACCGTTACTGATGCTTTTGCTTATGTTCAATACATAATGACTGAAGCTAATTTTGGTTGGTTAATCCGATCAGTTCATCGATGGTCGGCAAGTATGATGGTCCTAATGATGATCCTACATGTATTTCGTGTATATCTCACCGGTGGATTTAAAAAACCGCGCGAATTAACTTGGGTTACAGGTGTGGTTCTGGTTGTATTGACTGCATCATTTGGTGTAGCTGATTATTCTTTACCCTGGGACCAAATTGGTTATTGGGCAGTGAAAATTGTAACAGGTGTACCTGACGCAATTCTTGTAATAGGATCACCTTTGGTAGAATTATTGCGCGAAAGTGCTAGTGTGGGACAATCCACTTTGACTCGTTTTTATAGTTTACACACTTTTGTATTGCCGCTTCTTACTGCCGTATTTATGTTAATGCACTTCCCAATGATACGTAAACAAGGGATTTCTGGTCCTTTATAGATATAGAGAAGATATAGCATAGATATTTTGAATTCATCATTTATCACTTGGGGTAGGAACTATAGTATTTTATTCCTACAAATATGGATTATTGAAAATAATAAGACATGTATTTGGATATTTCCCTTGAACTCCGCAATACTTTTGATTTGGCATCCGAAAACAAAGAGAAGATGTGTACAAACGAGATATGCAGCAACAAGAAGAAGGAAAAGGATTGCATAGAGGAACTCCCGAACATTTGTCAGATGTGTCGATATCAATGGTGACTCATTATTTCGATGAATCATTTCTTCGGACAGAAGAAGATTATGGAAACACTTACTCAAAATCTCACTTATCAGATTCCATTGTGGAAGACATAATTTTTTCTGAAGAATTCGCCATGATATATCTGATCCATGCATAATATCATGAAAAATGGATACAACTTTTTTGCTGCTACTTAGTTGTATTATTAAAATAATAGAGGAAGCAGAACCAAGTCAAGATGATACGGATCAACCCTTTTTTTGCGCCAAAGATCTGACCATTTCCGAAGGAACTGGAGTTCCATCTCTTTTCCATTTCCATTCAAGAGTTCTTATGTGTTTCCACGCTCCTTTGAGACCCCGAAAAATGGACAAATTCCTTTTCTTAGGAACACATACACTATAAAAAGGATAATGGTAACCCCACCATTAACTACTTCATTTATGAAATTCATAGTAATAGAGATACATGTCCTACCGAGACAGAATTTGGAACTTGCTATCCTCTTACCTAACAGGCAAAGATTTGCCTCCGTGGAAGAAGTATGTACCACCATCTTTTAAAGATTTGAAGAGAATTATTATGCCTTTAATAATACAGTTAGGAGAATTTTGACCTGTTTTCTCTTGTCCCTTTGTTATTATTGACCCATTCTAAGTATATGGGTCGGAATTTTCACTTCTTAAAAGTCAAGCATTTATATTAGCTCGTATTGCAACCAATGTTTAAAAAACCGGTAAATACCGGCCGGTTAAACCGGTATTACCGTTTTTTGATGTAAATCCGGTCCGAAACACCCCGGTAAGTAGGAGAAACGGCATAGACTTTGTACCGTCGGTAAAATCCGGTATACCGGTTTGAACCGTTATACCGGTACCGTCTCAGGTCTGTTTTTTAGTTAGGATTTTACTTTTTATCGTCCCATCTCCATTTTTACTCTTAGCTTTAACCTAACAACTTTTAATATTTTATCTCCATCGATCAAAATTCAAAACTTGCTTCATCACTCCATCATTCGTGATTTGTTCCAAACTTCCATCACCCCATCGTTCGTTCCAGATTTCCATTTTAATCCAATTTTGGATTATTTTTTGAGTTAATGTTGTAGTTTATGAAATTATACAATTAACTAGTTAACCCGGTTGAACCATCTGACACAACCAGGTTCAACCGGTTAAACCATTTTTGTGCCTAATCCGATATGATTAAAAAACCGGATTTTAAAACATTGATTGCAACTATGTTTATAAACTATGTTTATAAACCAAGTATAAAAGACAATTCAAGTTTTTGTTTGATTGATGTTTAATGGTGATGTTCAGTTTCTCATGCAAGGTCATGGGTTATTCTGCACCTACAAGTTTGAAAAGCCTGATTTTCATACACACCTATTTTATAAAAAAAAATCTCTTTTTGAAGCAATCATGCGTCACTAATGTTTTGTACAAACAGTTTTGAAATATTTTGTCTTACAAGATAAATGGACCCAACTCTTGATCATAATTTTCCATGGGCATATTCAATAGAGCAACACAATCCGAAAAATACCAATTTGATTGTAGAGCTCATTAAAAGACCCCAACTCTGTCCAACCCCATATCCAAATTAATGGAATATGTGATTTAGGATTTTAAGAAAAAGAATTATCATTTTTAAACCCATGGGAACTAAATAAATATATTTGTATCGGTAACATAATCATCACTTAAAATAAAAACAATATTAGGAGATTCGGTAACATAATCATCACTTAAAATAAAAACAATATTAGGAGATAGTGGTGACATTCTAATAAAACATTGAAGGCAACAAAAGTAAATCATCATAAACGACAGACACCACAAAAGTTAATTTTGCAAACTAAATTTCATGTTACAGACGTACAATTTTTGTAGAGATGTCAAAGTTTTAGTAATTTAAAAAACATCATTACGTTCATCTTCTTCGCTAGATTAGGGGCGTGTGTACCTGATTACCAAACTTGACCTTAAGCCACCCAAAATCCGATCGATTAGGCAAGAGCCGACTTACGCAAACCCGATAAAACATAAGTATAGATTATATGTATATAAAGATTACATAAAAATTATAGATAAATTTGTCATTTCTGTTTAGAAAAAATCAGTAGTACTAAATATCTATACTATATATAAGCATATCCAAAGGGCAACTTAAGGTTTTAAAAGAGAGACCAAGGTCTGAGATGCAGTCACGTATTGATGCAGAAGTATGTTTCTAAAGCTTTTAATTAGCATAGTTAAGGATCATTACTCAAGTTTTCTTGTTTTGTAGGTCGTCAAACTTCTAAAAGATGCTTATGAACGCGTGAAATCGTTACTTAAAAAGGTTTGTGTATCAAGTTTCCATCAGTTTACATAGATAAATTAGTTAATAGTCTGGTTTTGTTTTACAGCATGAGAAGTCACTGCACACTTTGGCAAACACACTACTAGAATACGAGACGCTAAATGCAGAAGAAATAAAGCGGATTCTTGAACAAGGGCACAGAGGAGCGATATCTGATGAAGTAGTGCAATTGTATTGGCATAATAGAAACTTGTGACTATGTACAATGTTTGTATACGAAAGCCAATTGTTTATTCACCTCAGCAAGCGCAGTCGCAGCGAGTGATATGTCATGCACACCCTTAAAATTACTAACACGTGTTGTGTTTTCCGTTGCATCGTGAATTTGGTTTTGGTTATGGCTCAAAACCGAACAGCCCCGTACATAGCCCTAAACTCACCAACAAGAAGCTTCGCCATCTAAAGTCTCCTCTTCGTGCTTTATTCTTTAGGCAGGGTAATCTTCACAAGAAAGTGATTGAGTTGCGTGGCAAGCTGGATGACATCCAAAAGGATATTGATCAGGATCCCATGAATACGGGCCTCAGAGCCCGGGAAACTAAGTTAACGTCTTCGTTCCAGGAGGCATGTCTTGATGAGGAAAGATTTTTAAAACAAAAAGCAAAAATGGATTGGTTAAGGGCGGGTGATGCGAATACCGCTTATTTTCATGCAGCCGTAAAGAGTAGGAATCATCGGAGTAGGATTCAGGTTATTTCGGATGCTAATGGGGTGATGTATGAGGCCGATAATGTTCATTCTATTTTTGTGCAGCATTATGAGAAGTTTTTGGGTTGTCAAGATGATATTTCCATGCAGCCGACTCCGGATCTCTTCTCTAAACGGGTCGACTTGATGGATGCTTCGCATATGGTTCGGCAGGTTACCATGGAAGAGATTAAAACTGCAATTTTTTCTATAGGTAGTGACAAGGCCCCGGGCCCAGATGGATTTACTGCTGCGTTTTTCAAAGCTGCTTGGCCAATTATAGGGCACGATGTATCTAAAGCAGTCATGGATTTTTTCTCTACGGGTAAGTTACTTTGTGAATTAAATCACACTCTGATTGCTCTTGTGCCAAAGAAGTCGTCTCCGGTTATGGTTACTGACTACCGTCCAATTGCATGATGTAATGTTTTATTCAAGTGCATCACGAAAATCATAGCTGATAGAATAAAAGGTGTGCTCCATCAGGTTGTTAGTATCAATCAATCTGCCTTTATCCCATGTAGAAAGATTTCATATAATATTTTGTTGACACAAGAGCTCATGCACAACTATTGTGACAACCCTCACTTTTACAGGTATCCGTACAATTAATTAATTCTTAATTTGTGCTTAATGACTATGCTTGATTACAACTGTGATTTAACTGCTTTCTGTTTTCTGAAACATACATACTCATGCATCACATTTTATACTGTCACTCCATTTATTTCATACAAACATTAGTGACAACCATGATGCACAAAGCACAGTTAGCACAGTGAGCGGATAACCCAGTAAACATGCTGACAATGCCAGCACCTAGACAGACATATTTTTGAGGCCAGAATGAACCAGGAATGGAATACTACACTAGTAGGGAGTGTAGGGAGGAGAGGATCATAAAACTGCGTCACTAGATGATAGTTATAGTGACCGGAAGTGCCTAAAATATACTTAAAGTGCAAAATTCGGCACTAAATACCAAAATTCAGCATTTAACAATGCTAGTAAAGTGCAAAAACTTGGTAAAATAGTCCTAGATATTGTCCAAAGTGTTGGGAATTTAATGTGTCACTAAAAACAATATAAAAGACACTTTAAAGCATTATTTAGCGCTTTAACGGATCAACATCCAACCGAACAACCGGACTTTACCCGGAACATAAAAATATTGCCGAATACATTGTTTTTACTTTTCTGAGCTAGTTAGGGTCCCCGAACACCCTAGCACACCTTATATTACATAACACACTAAATCCTAACTAAATCATCACCACCCAACCCTATAACCCCCCCCCCCCCCTCACTTCGATGGTCACAAGGGGTGACCCACCCCTTGCCTTTATTTGATTATTTTATTCACTAATGTTGGGTGATTAGGGGCATGTTGTATGTTGGGTAATAGAGATCTTGGATTATAAATAAGTCTAAGGGACTTCTCACTTCTCTCATCAAACAACACACAAACTCAAACTTCCTATCTTCCTCTCTTCACTACCTACGGCCGCCACCACCACACCATCATACACCCACCATCAAGTTTCATTCAAGCCATTTTCATACACTCAAAGGTGCAAGAGGTTCAACAAACAAGCTTGGTGCACTCGGAAGTTCAAGGACCGCTCTAGATTTCTTTTATCCACCACTTTTACGTCTTGTTTCTCCCCTAGCCTTGTGCTAGTAGTAAGTGTTCAAAAACATCATCTTGTTCTTCTATTTAGTGGTTAAAAGATGAAAGAAAGATTAAATGTTAAGGAACACTAATGAACATAATCTAAAGTCTTGAACATAAGGGATAAAGGGTGGATAAAGAGAAGATATTTGGGTAAATCATGTAAATCTTGTGTAGTTATGATTATTTGATGTTGTTTGTTAGTAAAAGTTGGATGGATCATCATCTAGACATGCTAGATCATGTTCAAGAACATGAACTAGTAAGATGTTAGTGTTAGAAATATGAAAGATGATGAAACCATCCACCATGAACTTGAAACTTGAATAAATATAATTTTTCTTGGAAAATAAGGTTATAAGCTTGTAGATCTAAAGATCTACAAGTGGTTTTTCGGAAGAACCAAGTGAAAATACTAGTCTTGTTAAAACTCGGATCTTGTATGAACTAAAATCATTTTTAGTAAGCAAACAAGTGTAGGAACACTTGTGTAGAAAGAAAGTTTAACAAAGAAACATTTTTGTAAATCATGACCAGAAGTTGTTAAACTTCAAATTCTTTAAAAATAAAGTTTTTAAGAAACTAAACTTATTTTTAAAGGTAACAAGACCTACTAAGCATGTTAGTAACTTACTACATATTTTTGCAAACTTTCAAGTTCATGAGTTTATGATTTAGTCTTATTTTTGTCAAGATTAGTGATTAAATATTGTATGTTGATTGATTGTTAAATTGTTTGATTGATATTACAAAAGAAAATGATACGCTAGTAAGCGTGGACACCTCCATTTACAAAGGAAACTCTGGCGAAATTTTTCTAGAATTTCAACACTTAGAATTATTTTTCTAACAAATGTTTACAAATATATTTTTAACTTGGTTTTCAAAATAAACTTCGCCAGGATTTTTATTAAAAAAATACCAAGTGCCGGAGGTGGATTTTCGTAAATGAAATATGTTAAATATATATTTAAAATATATATTTTATAACAAAACGCTTGTGCGATGGTTTGTTATTTTGTGCACTAGATATATTATTTTTAGGGTAAAAATAATATATAACTTGGAAATACTATGACATTACTACTCCAAAATAATACCAACGCTCTCACAAAATAAATATTTAAGATACACAAGTATTATTGTTACAACGCGAACTTTAAAATGTAACTTGTGTATATTTTAGAAAAATACTCTCATGTGTATATTTTGATAAAGTATTATTTTGGAAAATGTATGAGGTAAAATATAGAATATTTTTGGGAAAAATATGTATATTTTGGAATTAAAGTATTTTAGACAAGTGATTAAAAATATATTTTTCAAGTGGGACTTAAAATATATTAATCGGAATTATAATGCGTACATGTATAAAAACCCCCATCCTTGGGAAGGAAATATAAAATAAATAAGAAGTGTGAATACGGAATAGTTACCTAACTATTTCTCCAAAAACGTTAAACCCTAAGCCAAGGCACGGCCATCCGTCTAATAGGCATTAGTACGTGTAGGTCGTCACGCAGCAGATTGAGTTGGAGATTGATGTTTCTGGATACGCACTTCTGTGAGTTCATGTCCCCCTTTTCTCTTAACTGTTTTCAGTTTTTATACTTCGGGGGTGGAATACATGTTACAATATTTACAGACACTATTATACATGGTATGGTTAGCTTAAGGAGGGTTTACTACTTAGATCATGTGAGTGGGTAGGTGTTACTTGGGGCCATTAATCCTCATTGTAGGACCGAGGGTCAAGAGCGATAGATCTATTTGGGTGTAGCGAGCCCAGCTCCTGAGTCCACTGTACGGACCATGGGGTGACTTTCAGCCCGACGCAAAAATCTGCTAGGTTTGAGTCTTCCTGCATCACTTCACACATATCATTGGCTTTGCAACCCAATGGTGATCTCTTTTTCCTTAATTGCTACATACTAGGGATTTTTCATACATACAGACATATTACAAAGGGTTATACATACTCACTTTTACATGAACTCGCTCAACTTTTTGTTGATTTTTCAACTACATGTATTTTTCAGGAAATTAGGGGATCTGGCAAGGTATGCAATGTCGTCAAGCTGCGTAGGAGTAATGATGTCATCCGAGTTTAGGAAATGTGACTTTTTCCTGGACGGGTCACAAGTCTTAAACTGTGTTTTTATCCATGTCTTTTGGTTGTGTCCTGTGAACAAGCTTCTAATTATGACATTGTTGTAATCTGTGTTAAGTGTCAACTTTTAAAACAATGTGGTTGTGGTAACTTTTAAAACTAGTTGAATGGATGAACATCATGGTTTTATTTTCATATAGCATTGTTGTGATTGTGCTATGGTATTAAGAAGTCACACCAAAATAAACCCACGCTTCCGCAAAGCCAGGGTGTGACAACTATCATTGGAACTCAGGCCCTCCTCGGTGTGCATTTAAGGTGGATATTCAGAAGGCTTACGATACGGTTGATTGGAGTTTCCTGAAAAATGTTCTCATTGGGTTTGGGTTTCATGCCAGAATGGTGGAGTGGATTATGGTGTGTGTTTCAACAATTTCCTATTCCATTTGCATTAATGGAAATGTGCATGGGTATTTTATGGGTAAGCGTGGTTTACGTCAAGGAGACCCGTTATCCCCTTATTTATTCACGCTAGTTATGGAGGTTCTAACGTGCATTCTTCAGCATGCTTCTCGGATAGATGCTTCGTTCAAATTTCACAATAAGTGTGAGAAACAACGGATTATTAATCTTTGTTTTGCAGATGATCTTTTCTTATTTGCGAGGGGTGATGTTAATTCGGCCAAGTTTATTATGTCCTCTCTTACAAAGTTTACTAACATGTCTGGATTGGTGCCTAGTATTCAGAAGAGCACAGGGTTCTTTTGCAATGTGCCTACTCATGTCAAGGACCACATCTTAGATATCATGCCGTTTGAGGAGGGATCGTTGCCAGTTCGTTACTTGGGGGTTCCTCTCATTTCTTCTAGACTTCTTTATAAAGATTGCAGTGCCTTAGTGGAAAGGTTAGATCAACGTATTATGAGCTGGAGAAATAAGCTTCTCTCTTTTGCAGGTAGAGTTCAACTTATAAACTCGGTTCTTTCTGCGATGCATGTTTATTGGTCTTCTGTTTTCATCCTTCCGTCTCGGGTTATTCAAGAGCTGGAAGCGAAAATGCGGAACTTTTTATGGTCGTCTGAAGGATCGTTTCACAAGGGGAAGGCTAAGGCTTCGTGGTAATCCGTTTGTGTCCCAAAGTTTGAAGGTGGTTTGGGTATTCGTAGAATAGGGGATGTAAACAAAGCTCTAATGACCTCTCATATTTGGATTATTTTGATTAAACGCGAGTCCTTATGGGTTGCTTGGATCTACTCATACAGACTAAGAGGTAAAAACTTCTGGGTTTGCAATACGGTTTCTAATTGTTGTTGGAGTTGGCGTAAACTCTTACAGCTTCGACCGATTATTAGAGATTTTGTCTGGTCAAAGCTAGGTGATGGAAACAACACTTCAGCTTGGTATGATCTCTGGTGTCAAGTGGGACCGTTGGGTATTTCCAGTTTTAAATCAAATTGATCATGTTCATACGGTCCCTAACGAGCGTGATCGGCTGCTGTGGAAGGATGGCAATGAATTTTTTGAGCATTCTTCATCTCAAGTTTGGCATTCGCTTCGACATCGGAATCAAGAGGTGGATTGGGTTAAGTTTGTTTGGTTCCCGCATTGCATTCCTAAACATGCGTTTTTTATGTGGCTGGTTATCCGACAGAAGTTATTGACTCAAGATAAAATCCTACAATGGGATATCTCGAGAAGGAAAAACATGAACATGATGTGTTGTCTTCTGTGTTATGCGGATGTTGATTCACACTATCATTTATTCTTTGAATGCAGCTATTCATTACAAGTATGGAACATGGTTCGGTCCAAAGGTGGTATGGAGAGTGTAGGCCCGTTTTGGGATGATATTATCGATTGGATGGCGGCCCGGGTTCATTCAAAATCAGCCGCTACTTATGTTAGTAAACTGGTGCTGGCTGCGGCTTCATATTTCATTTGGCAAGAGCGAAATTCAAGACTTTTCAAGACCAAACAAGACCTCCAGATGTGCTAAGTGACATAATTCTGCAAACGGTTCGGTATAAGCTAATGGTTGTGAAGTTCAAGAACACTGTGAAGGTGTGAGAGCTTCTAAGCGCTTGGGGGATTCATGGAACACTCTTGACTGATGAGTGATTCGGCTTAGTGTGGTCGTCGTTTTTTTCTAGATGTTAGTCTAGTAGTTTCTATTGGTTTTTGGTTTGATGTACTTTCATGGGGGTTGTCCCATGTTTGAACTAGTATGGATGCTCCATACTACTTGTTTTGTATTGTTTTGTTGATATATAGAATCACCGGGGTAACCCTTTACCCAAAAAAAAAAAGTGATATGGTTCCCGCCACATCGTGCAGTTAAAAAAATAGCATATAATTATGTGTATACGCATACAAACACTTGTGCCACTTTTTACCCGTTACCTAATAAAATAAGTCAAGAAAAAAAAAACTCACATAGTTCTCAAACAAACACGCAACCCATTTTTCTAAAAATAAGTGTTCATGTCAAGAGCCAAACATAGCTTTTTTTTTTAAAACATACACTCAAAATATAATCAAGCAGCATCAAGACTACTTTTATTGACCAACATAAACCACAGATTCCATTTGGCATAATCAACCCTGCAATCCAATGATACCACATGCAACTCTTCCACCAGCATTTCCAGTGCTTTTGCTTAGCTCATGCCCTCCTGCAAGATTAAAACAACTTCACATCTACGATACGTGTCCCCGCAAGGATGTCTATGTGTTTTGATACTAAAAAAACTCAAGTTTACCCTTTCCAAGATCATCAGCATCAGCATGGACAACCACAGCTCTTCCAATGATGGATTGAGCTCCAATTAGTGGAATCTGCATAAATTTTTACGTCTTAAATTGGCATGCTTAAACATGTATCAAACCTCAATTTCAAAAAGGAACCAACCTGCTTATCAACAATGGTGAACTTTGCAGTACCTGAGTCAATGAGAAAGCCATAAGAAGTTAGTAGTAGGTATTAGTTACGGAGCTGACATTTTTCTCACTCTCCATTCATAGTCTTTGAAAGTTCAAATAAAATTTGCGTAATTTTGTCATTAGCAAAGAAAATACAAATAGAGCCATAACTTATTATATAGAACTGTCATTAGCAATTTTGCCTCCCCTTAATTTTAAATTGAAACGAAGCTCATGGATAAAGTGAAAGCAAGAAAAAAGGGGTAATTTCATATACACCCATAAATACTTGCATAGTATCAAACGTTTTTAAATTAAAAAGAATTATTACTAAATATCCCACATCCCAAATGCTTAAAAACCGTATTAATCAATTTCATTATATACAATTCATAATATGACCATTATACCCATCTGTTTTTCCTTGCATTCCAAACGCTAATATCCTAATGAATAAGGGTGTAGATCTCAGAGTTTTAAAAACAGGTATACTTGATAATAGATATTATAACTTTTTGTTGAGCAAATATAATATTGTACATTTGTACCCCAAGAGCAGGGTATGAAATTATCCTGAGCAAAATTTCACACACATTGACCATGATTTAACGAAGAGATATGATGGTGAAAACATTGCCGAAAGCAATAAACTAGCAAAAAATAACAAAGCAAAGTTGATTTGTATTAGATTTTGAAAACTGATCTTGTATAAAGCTTGCAGAAGAAAAGATCATAATGCTAATTCTTGAAACATAAAGTATACCATCTTCGCCTACTGTGACATTGCCAAGATCGCCAGCATGGCGAATCTCGTCATCAGGGGCACCATGCTCCTTTCCATGAGGATTGTAGTGAGGACCTATCATCAGAAAGAAAAGGTTTAAATGTTTAGATATGTCAACATTAAGCACAAATGACTCAACTTTAACAATTTTAGTGAGGAACACATACCGGTTGACATGCATCCATTGGTTGTGTCACCAAGTGCATGAACATGGAAACCATGTGGTCCAGGTTTAAGGCCAGAAATGTCACCAGTAACAGTTGTGGGAGCACCTGCAACGTCAATCAAGTAAGATACCTAAAAAGTTTATCAAACTTCAATATGTAAATAACTACCTTCTGCCTCTTGAGTGAAGAAAATGGTGCCACTAACACCTTCACTGCTGTTAAGAACTGCGACTGCCTTAACCATTTTTGTATGTGATCTAAACAAGTGATAAAATGAATAAGCAGATATTATCCATGAAGCGCATATAACTCTCCGACCGATGATTTTGATATCAATATACAATATTTAGTTTTAGACTCTTTGATGATTGACTTAAATGTCAGATTCGACACCACCAACCTAATGGAGCTTTGCAAGAATTAAGTATCCAGATAACAAATAAATCTAAATTGTATATGATTTACGATTACTAACATAAGTTTTCACTATTGGGAATGGATGCAAGCAAGTTTAATTGAGCTGATATAATAAGGCTATGAGCATCTGCTTTGTCTCACACACCCTAAAGAAGATGCCGATATAGTAATCAATTTACAGATGTGATTATGTGCATGTAATATATAACAAAATCCCTTTGTTATTCTACTTACATTGGCCTATTTCAGCACAGAGCCCCATAACTTACACCCTCAAAAAGCATGTTAACTAATATGCTTTGGCAACTAAAACCACAAAAAGAAATAACCATTTAAAAAATAAACATTCACTTTGACTAAACTTGATTGTCATACTTTCGGTTATGATCAATTATATAGAGAAATGATCTAGATCAAGTCATCAAGTGATACGTAAATGAATTTTGACTAATGATTTGTATCCGAAAATGGCACATACATATATATCAAGACAGTAATGCAAAATCATTCAAACAGAAGAGAGACAGAACAGTATATCTATATATTCTTGACACCTATTCCTTTCCTTAAAACATAAACTCAAATTTACTCTACAGCAACACTTGTAGACAAAAACACAAGTCCCCATCCACTTGAGATTTCAACCTCTGTGCTTTGATTTCAATCAATTCTCCATAAGAACATTTAAAAACCTAGTTTTCCACTTAATAGAAACCGATCATCCAATAACACAACATGATTTCCATTACATGATTGTTACTTAATCACTAACTTAAACTTTTGTCTAGATTTACTACTAGATGAACGCATGCACCACTTCTAGATAGAAATGATCAAAGTCAAAATTCATTGATCTCGGTCAAATCGGTTATAAATTTATAATCGAAAGTACGAAGATCAAGCTAAATCAAATCAAAAGCGATGCAAACAAAATAAGAATAACACACACATCGTAATCAAATTCGATTTCGATACAACAGATTACAAGATCAAATACACATACATACATCCATACAACGATCAGACTCAAAGAAAAGCGAAAAAAGATTCAATTTTACCTCAGAACACCCCTGCAATGCTTGTGTGTGTGTGTGTGAGTAGTCGAGAAATTAGGGCAGGCCGATTGATTGATACATACATATAGCAAAGGTCACCATTTAAGACCGACCTGAAAGAACCAACTGGCCCAGCCCAGTTGGCCAGGAAGGATGATGATTCGGAAACATGACCAAGAGGTCGTGGGTTCGAGGAGTTTTCTATTACCGCGCATACTTGCCTAGAGTGTCCGCTCTAGGTGGAGGTGCAACTTCCATCAAGTGGTGGAGGGTGGGAAATTTTCTCGGGGAGCGCCAGCTACTCCAATGCACCAGCACGGGCCCGGTTAAGACAACGTAGCCTGGTTGCGTGAGTAGTGAGTGGGTACCACTTCGGGTGGTATTGCGGCATGAGCCGTTTGTTGTGAAATGTCGCCGTTCAAAAAAAAAAAAAAAAAAAAAAAAAGACCGACCTGAAAGTCTACTACCTAACCCCATCAGGACACGCGCGAGTTTATGTTAGACGCGTACTATTATTGGTGCGTGTAAAGTACGTAGAGACGCAGGGTTGGGTTTCATTTTGTGGTGCTTTTTGGAAAGTTGGGCCTTTTTGTTTATGTATTCTCACAGGACAGGTGGAGCAAAGCCCATCCTCGTTGAACCTAGCGTTTGGACTTTAGAACAGGAATTTTACGAATTCATATAAAATAATAATAATAGGGGTGTAAACAAGCCTAAAGGCTCGAGGGCTACTTGTGATCGGCTCGATTAAAAGCTCGAACGAGCCGAGCTTTAACGAGCCCGAGCTCGAGCCTGAAATACAAAGCTTGTTTAAGCTCGAGAGCCTAAACGAGCCCATACAAAATTTTAAATTATATATATATATATATATATATATATATATATATATATATAGTGTGAGGTTCATTGGGGAACACTAAAACAGTGGGGAACCGACTCAAACGAACTCCGATTGGACTCATTCCAGCGGCGTTGGAACCGTCTCGTCGAACCCTAACTAGGATCTCTTAACCCTAAGCCTTAAATCATACCCCCTAAACCCTAAATATATTAGGGTTTGGCTTTTAGGGTTTAGCTTTAGGGTTTAGCCTTAGGGTTTAGCTTTAGAGTTTAGCTTTAGGGTTTAGGGTTTAGCTTTAGGGTTTAGGGTTTAGCTTTAGGGTTTAGCTTTAGGTTTAGCCTTTAGGGTTTAGCTTTTAGAGTTTATAGTTTAGATTTTACGGTTTAGCTTAGGTTTTAGCCTTATTTTTTAGCTTTAGGGTTTATAGTTTAGGAGTTAGGATTTAGGGTTTAGGGTTAAGAGATCTTAGTTAGGCTTCGACGAGCCGGTTCCAACGCCGCTGGAATGAGTCCAATCGGAGTTCGTTTGAGTCGGTTCCCCGCTGTTCCCCACTTTTTTAGTGTTCCCCAATGAACCTTTCCATATATATATATATATATATATATATATAATATTATTAATGGTGATAACATTGATGACCCGAGCTAGAGCCGAGCTTTGGCTTGTTTAAGCGATGTTGAGGTAAGCTAGAGCCGAGCTTTTAACTCGTTTAAGGTTGTTCTCAAAATAGTTCGAGCCGAGCTCGAGCTTTGGGTTTTACTCGCGAGCCGAGCTCGAGCTCAAAGAAGTAGGCTCGGACCGAGCCGAGCTCGAGCTCGAGCTTCATAAAAACCTAACGAGCCGAGCTCAAGCCTGGTCGAGCTCGGGCTCGGCCCGGCTCGTTTACACCCCTACATAATAATTATTGGATAATTGGGTGTAGAGGAAGGTTCAAATGGAAACAATAGTACACATGTGTATGTGTACTACACATGTGAATTATTACACATGTGCATTACAAAAAAAAAATATTGAAATAAAAGTTTTTTTTATATACAAAAACTAGCGATTTTTAATAAAAATTTGAAAAAAGAATTGTGTGTTTTTAGGCTTTTTAAGTTAGTTTCGAGTTTTTACGTTAAAAATGGTTTTTATTTGAACCATCCCCTTGGGTCGTAATGGTTCAAATGAGAAGAAATTTGTTGTAAGAAGAAAAAAAAATTAACCAACAAAAATGTTGCATTTTACTTTATTTAATATTTGTATTTAATTTTATTTTAAGGGTATATTGGTAAACTTATATTGATCATTAATTTTTATTCTTCATATTTAATAACTAAGTAAATTAAATTTGTAATTATTTTTTTAAAATATGTACTTTTTTTCAAATTAAAAAAATCAACTTAATTTAAAGTGTATAATAAATTATAATGTGTGTAAAATAAATTACGAGGTGTGAAAGATATATTTCGAGGTGTGTATGATAAATTTCGACATGTATAGAATAAAATTAATATAATGTGTAGGGTATATGTGAGGACCATTTCGGTCTTCTAACGCTCCGACCTGCTTAATATATCTTCGTATCACGTGCGGAATCCGTGTAGGAAGTAAATCTTGGTCTGCATCTAAGCATGCTGATAATACGTATATGCCATGGTCTGCTGATGGGCCATGATCGCCTACTGAAGACCAATAATGCAATCATACAGATCCCTGCGATGATGCGCCTCCTCCGCTAAGGCAACAGTATGGGCTATAACTTGGTCATACAAAAATCTGATCCAACCGGTACCCTGGGGCGAAGATGATGGATCCTCCTGGTGGGACAGTATACCCCAAATAGGCCTAGAAACGGCTAACCGGCTTTACAGGGCGTGAACGGTGGTTTACGAAAAGATCCGGTGAATAATAAGCAACAACAAACTGATACCGTACGAAATACTGACAACGCTGACAAATACGGATTTTCTACGAATATTCTATATTTATGAAATTAATTTTGTGAATTTATTGGGCTTCCGTGCGACATAAATGTAAACGTGAACTAAAAACACGATGATAGGAAACGCATCGGCAACAAAACGGAAGCGACGGAGACGCCTGTCACCTTCAGAACTTACATTTTACGCTATATTTAGCTCCGTAATAAAATTTTAGCAACTACAGTCGAAACCGGATTAGAAAACGCATTAAAGCGACGACAACACGGTTTTACGCGATTTTCACCGTAATTGACGAACGGACACGACAACCGGCTACTAACATACATTTTACGGGATTTCGGCTATATAAACATACGTCATTAAATTTTACGGAGCACAAGTGTGTTAACGGGTCTCGTAGGAATTACAGTCCGCTGAAACACGGGGATTGAGCTTGTGGGCCCTGGGCCCAAGCCCAAAACCCACAAGCCTAAACCTGCACATAAAATATTAGGAGTTTTCCTATAAAATCTGCACAAGATCTCATCAAAATCTTATAAAATCCTTCCAAAATCCTTATAAAATCTATTCAAGATATTCAAAAGATTTACAAGATCTCTTTAAATCCCATAAGATTTCCACAAGATCTCCCCATCTTTATAAAATGGTCTATACCCTCTGTGCAGACCAAACAAATACTCACACACCTAAAGTTCATCTTCTCTAATTAAAACACTCAAACAAGCACCTGATCCTCTTACTCTCCCTCTCGATACATTTCAGCAAACCACACATAAGACATCAAAGCATAACCCTCCCTCTCCTTCTCTCGATTGCTACTGCAACACACAAATACACAGCCATAAACCCTCTGTGCTCCTCTTCTTCTCCGCTCGCACATGACACAGCCCCCCTCTTTCCGATGATAGAACGGACCACCACCACCGTCCGGTGGTGGTGAGCGATGGCTGAAAGAGACAGAGACGGGAGAGAAAGAGAGAGAGAGAGAGAGAGAGACGAGGCGGAGAGAAAGAAGCAGAGAGGAGAGAGAGAGGCGATGAGAGAGGGACGAGACGGAGTCGGAGGTGCAGCGCCGCCGCTCGCGGCGGCGGCGGCGGAGTCAAACGGCGGTGGATTCCGGGGTTGCTGATGATGACGATGCTGATAATGATTAGATGATGGAAGATGATGATGACGGTGAACGACGTTGGTGGTTTTCCGACGCGACGATTATTCCGGTAAGTCTCAGTCTTCGAGTTCTGCAACTCAGATCCGTTTGGATCTCACTCATCACAGACACATTTTGTTTTTTTTTTTTAAAAAGGGTATCGAGTGTTTTGTTTGATTACCGATAATGATGATGATGTTGATGACAAAGGTGGTCCGACGGCGGTGAAGCCGCTGGAGTGACACCGTCTACGGCAGGGCCAATAGTGGGGGATGGTTCAGCTGGCTCGGGGTTAACTTTTGGCTTAACCGGCTCAGGTTCAGACAACAGCAGTCAACGATTCGGTTCGGGTCAGACGGTTCGGGTCAGAATATGAAACGGTTTGGTTGACTCGGTCAAACCGAGTCAACTCAGTCAAACCTGGTCAACTCGGTGAGTCGACTCGGTCAACTGGTCAACCCAGCTTATCGACACGAAGAAGTGGTAAAGATTAACGGCGAATTAACTTGAATTTATATATTTTTATTAATTTCGTGAAACGAGCTCGAACCGATTCGGATTAGTACTTTGTTTACATTTTGTCGTTTTTACAAAAATACATAGATATTGATGATTGAAAAATTGTTGAATTTTGAAAAATGACGACACTTTAGTTGTCGGGGGCGTCCAAAAACAGAGGAAACTCTGCCCGTTATTCTAAAAAACCCGAAAACAAAACGCGTTTTATTGAAAAAATAACTAACGGTATCAAACGACTTTTATGAAAGCAAACACAAGTGTATAATACTTTGTACGACACGATACAATTTACGAAAGCGACGTTTCGGTACATTATTTGCGACAATAAATATAGTTCTTATATTTATTCTAAAATTTTGAATTCTCGACAATTCTTTTATAAAGATAAATATAAGTTATGTATATATTTCAAATATCAAAATACGGACTCGTTTTATATAAATAAATATAGTATATATTTATTTACGTTAACAAACAACACGCGTTCATTTTATAAAAATAAATATAGTTTACATATTTATTTTGAACATCAAACAAGACGACGGTTCTTTTGTAAACTTGAATATAGTTTTTATATTATTTCAAATATCCAACAACACGAATTCGTTTTTATAAAGTAGACATGGTTTATACGCTTATTTCAAGTACCAAACAACAACGAAATTCTTTTATAAAATAAACATAGTTTTATGTTTACTTCAAACATCAAGCGACACGCATTCATTTATAAAAATAAATATAATTAGATATTTATTTCCAACCACAAACAACTCGATGATACTTTTGTAAAATGAATATAACTTTTTATATTCATTTCAAACTGCGAAACTGCATATGCGCATACTTTGACGAATATAAGACGTAACACGAGTTTGTTATATGATATTTTCATATAAATATTCTTTTTGTACACGTACGACTACTCGAGACGGCTAACGCAATTACAACGATATGTCTATATATTTTTATATAAATATTTATTTATTTTTAAATCTCTCGAGAATCAAGTCCTAAAAGACTTATTAATTATTACCGACGAATAGACGAACTAAACAAAGTATAACTTCATCGTTAACAACTTACCGTTGAATCGTTCGGTCAACGATTTGGTAGAGCTCGATGACACGTAGTTTAGTTACCGTGTTTATTTAGAAACTTATTAGATATTCCGTGTTAGGAATATTGTAGAATGCACGCTAGCAAGTCAAGTCTTGGAAACGACATCACGAAGTCGTAATTAGCTAGCTTTGCACAAGGCAATTCAGGTGAGTTCATAACCCCACCTTTTTACGATTCTACATGTTTTCGGGGTGGAAAGACATGCACGTTTTGCAAGAACATACAAAGTTTTAGAACGAACGAAAACTCATATTTCTAAATCATGTTACGAATGGATTTCGAGGAACTCGAATGGTTTACGAATGGATCATACTAAATATACCGGTTTTTACAAAACAAATGCGTATTATCGAAATGTGAATGATTTTCATGACTAGGGATGGATCTTCTGGTGATAATATATAGAGACTGGTTAGAGGCTGGGGAGGTTCAGTCTTAGTGGCTGGGGAGGTTCAGTCTTAGAGGCTGGGGTAAAATTCATGTTACAAAAGGATTACAGACACATTTTTTATATATGGTATGGTTAGCCTAAGGAGGGTATACTACTAGATCATGTGAGGGGTGGGTACAACACTTAAGGCCATTAATCCTCATTGTAGGACCGAGGGACATAAGTGATAGATCTATTTGGGTGTAGCGAGCCCACACCCATGAGGCCGGGGCGGCCCATAGAGGTGATTATGTCTTCCAGCCGGAAGCCCGGTACAAATTTGCTAGGTTTGAGTTCTTCCTGCACCTTTTCACACATACCATTGGCTTTGCAATCCATTGGTGATCTCTTTTTCCTTATTGCTACATACCAGGGACATACATACTTACAGAAATACTTGATTTATACAAATTAAATACCATGTTTTATACAAATTCAAAGCATAGGATTTATGCGGGCGTGGAGTCAAAGTCAGGGTGGGCATTGACGGTTATACGAACATTACAAATACGAGAGTTTACAAATACATGGTTTTACGAACATAATGCGTTACAAATACAAAGTTTCCATATAACTTGGCAAGAAAATGATTTCTAAATTCGTTTTCTCAATATTATTTCACAAACCGGTTATTCAAAAGATTTATTTCAAATCTTTTACAAACAAACTATGAACTCGCTAAACTTTATGTTGACTTTTTCGCATGTTTCTTTCTCAGGTTACTTTTCAGAAAATATGGCATGGTTGGAATAGGAGAACCATGTGTAGTCGAGTACTTAGTGGCGTTCAATTTTCTAAAAGACTTAGCTTATTTGCTTCTGCTGTGCAATGAAGATACCAGTCCAGTCACGCCAGCTCTGATAATTTCGGGGTGTGACAGATTGGTATCAGAGCCATAGGTTACAGCGAATAAGGTTTTCTGTAGGAATACCAAGGCTCTAACCTCACCTTTATCTGGGACATCGATTATTAAGACCTTGAATACATACAGAACGCCTAAGACTCGAATATGGTCTCCAACCGTTGCCGAAAACTATGTGTCAAAATTTTGTTTTCAAACATACGCTATTGTGGTGTTTCATACACGGTGCATAAAACAATTACATACAGTACACAAAACTCTGAGAGTTTAGGAAACATGCATTTAAGACCTTCGGAAACTTATGTTGAAGTTCATTAAAGGTCATCACGTAGGAACCGCGAGCATTAACTCGGGCACACACTATTATCCATATTGTCTATGATATTTTAACTTCCCGAGCAGGCAGCCTACGCATAACGAAACGCTAGTGCATGAGAATACATGAAACTCAAATTTTACGTCAACGGATGTCGGAGTACATCACATTCTACGCGGAACGAAACGCTTATGCACAGGTATACGTGAAACTTAAGCTATACGTCAACGAAGGTTGAAGTACATCACATACGACTTCCGAGGTGAAGTCACCAAGAAGACACTATAGAGCATTTCAACGATGATGCTAATCCTGTCAGCACGAAAACTATCGACCAGAAAGCGGCGGTTTGGCACGTGGTCCTGCAAACGACACGAATCACTCCAAGGAGAAGACGTATGTCTCCGCATCCCCCTATATCAGTTAACGACGAATACGCTATGTTCGACATTCCATGGTAATGTCAACTAACAACCGGTCATCACATGAAACCCCAGGTAAAGTCCTTAAATTTCTTTTATTGAAATTTCGACTTTTGCATCTAGCGAGTAGATTTTCACATCTCTACTCCTCTTAATGGTCATTGTATCACGATCATTTCTTTCAGTATAGCGAATATTCATTTGCTTCATTTCTTGAAAAAAATCATATGTTACACATGCATCGGTTTGTTTCGCATGTGGTTTTGTTTCGAATAAGTGTTTCATCAAAGTTCAAAAATTATTTCGCTAAATCTAATTATTGATTTGTGATTCGAATGACTCACATTATTGAAATTGTTGACTCCTTTGTTACCAAGTCAACACATTTTCTTGAAGGTTCTTTTCGTTTCAAGTTACATACATGGTTTTTCGTTGTAACCATGTCGAAATTTCCTTTTCGAAACATATATATTTATTGTCGGATTGCACTAAAATCAAGTTCAATTGTTTGAACTTGTCCATTACACGTATTCACTTCAGAGCATCATATGATGTATTGGGAGCATCATATTCTAAATTCGTTTTAACAAGTGTTTCATTTGTTCCGAGTCGAAGTAAACTTGTTTGGCATTCGACTCCATTAAATTGCTTGTTGATTTCGACACCTTGTGGTGGTAATTTCACTTATTTGAACTTTGCACTAAACTCGTTTACATATCTTATGCGCAGATTTAATTATTTATTTATTGATTTAGATTAAATCCGCTTTGAATTATCACATTACAACAACCTTAACACAATCGTGTGTTAAGATAGTGGTACACAAACTTATTTCTATATTTCGGTGTACCTATTAACGGTTCTTTCATTATCGATCGAATGTTTTGCAAAATTCATTGCTTCTTCATCTTCGATCGAAAACATTA
The DNA here is from genome assembly GCA_030545235.1 of Helianthus tuberosus. Taxonomy (NCBI): domain Eukaryota; kingdom Viridiplantae; phylum Streptophyta; class Magnoliopsida; order Asterales; family Asteraceae; genus Helianthus; species Helianthus tuberosus. Next base: position 82,572,135 of record CM060389.1, read on the forward strand.
ATTCCTTGATGTTCCACTTTCAATTGAAAATCCTATGATGTTTGTTTAGAACAAGCGTTCAGATTTATTTCGTTGAATCTTCATTCGGTTTCAAAACACAGTGAATTTGTTTGATCACCGCTATTATTGAATTATTTAAATCACTACGACACCTTGTGGTGTCAGTACAAACTTGTAGCTTGAGCTAATCATGATTGAGCGTTTCATGCAAAACACAGGTGATACTTGTTCAATCACCCCTATTATTGAATTGTTTCATTCATTGCGACACCTTGTGGCGTCGGTATAACTTGCAGCTTGTGCTGAACACGATTGAGCGTTTCATGCAAACTATTACATTTGAGATTGTTGATTCTAAGTTCATCCAGTGGATGTAATTGCTTCTAGAACTCATTTACATGTTGTAAACGTTCATATGGAATTCGATTGGTCGGAGTTCCTGATCATTGTTGGATCCCTGTTAACTTAGTCACATTAGTGACTGTACCTATACATCTTGTTTCCTTTGACATCAATTTTTGAAACACATTTCTTTTAAACCGTTGGGTTCTTATTGTTGAGGAATGTCATTAAATTCACATGATTCGAATAAGTCTTGTTTCGATTACGCGGTCATTCACTTTGTTATTATTCGGACTTACCTGTGAACAACACAATTCTGAGGAGATAACATAGTCTAAATTTCGAGGACGAAATTTCTGTAACAGGGGGAGAATGTGACAACCGGTGATTTACAGCTCCTAATTTCATGATTAACAGATGATTAACGCGACAATAAATAGTGTTTAAGACGCAAATTAACTTAATTAGGCCTTTGGAGTGCCTAGAAACGGCTAACCGGCTTTACAGGGCGTGAACGGTGGTTTACGAAAAGATCGGGTGAATATTAAGCAACAACAAACTGATACCGTACGAAATACTGACAACGCCGACAAATACGGATTTTCTACAAATATTCTATATTTATGAAATTAATTTTGTGAATTTATTGGGCTTACGTGCGACACAAATGCAAACGTGAACTAAAAACGAGATGATAGGAAACGCATCGGCAATAAAACGGAAGCGACGGAGACGCCTGTCACCTTCAGAACTTACATTTTACGCTATATTTAGCTCCGTAATAAAATTTTAGCAACTACAGTCGAAACCGGATTAGAAAACGCATTAAAGCGACGACAACACGGTTTTACGCGATTTTCACCGTAATTGACGATGAACACGACAACCGGCTACTAGCATACATTTTACGGGATTTCGGCTATATAAACATACGTCATTAAATTTTACGGAGCACGAGTGTGTTAACGGGTCTCATAGGATTTACGGTCCGCTTAAACACGGGGATTGAACTTGTGGGCCATGGGCCCAAGCCCAAAACCCACAAGGCTAAACCTGCACATAAAATATTAGGGGTTTTCCTATAAAATCTGCACAAGATCTCATCAAAATCTTATAAAATCCTTCCAAAATTCCTATAAAATCTATTCAAGATATTCAAAAGATTTACAAGATCTCTTTAAATCCCCATAAGATTTCTACAAGATCTCCCCATCTTTATAAAATGGTCCATACCCTCTGTGCAGACTGTCACACCCCCAAAATCCACACGCGGAGTACCACCTCTTGGAGGCGTGACATGACCAGGATCAAGCCACCAATCATATTGAACATAATTATATATATATCAAAAGTCATTCATCAATACGATAGGTGTTTACAAAACCAAATATATACAAGTGTGTAGCGGAAGCATTAATGTAAAACCCAACATAAGTTTAAGTACAAAATGTTATAATGTTAAACAACACATTCACAATCCATGTCCACAACGACCGTGCCTCCCGTGCAAGCTCCGTAAGTACCTATGGTCCTGCAAGGCATGTAACAGAGAGTCAACAACTAGTTGAGCGAGTTCACAGTTGGTTATTTAGTTATAATGTTCGTTTCGTAAATCGTATGTAATAGCATCGCGGCCCTCTAGGCATGTTTGCGAAGTTTAGTGGGGGTTTCCCATGTTTTATAGACTAGTTATATTTGTATCGCGGCCCTCCAGGCATGTTTGCGAAGATTAAAGTATAGTTCGCGGCCATTCCAGGCATGTTTGCGAAGATTGTTCTAGTATAGTTCGCGGCCATTTCAGGCATGTTTGCGAAGATTGTTCTAGTATAGTTCGCGGCCATTCCAGGCATGTTTGCGAAGTTTAGAAATTGTATCGCGTTAGTCCTTGCTGCCTGTCCAGGCATGCGTGCGATGAATAGTGTTGACTAGTCGTATTTGTACGTGCCCTTCTTGATCCAAGGACCGTAGCGAGTGTGATTGTCCTACCCAAGGAGGACGAACGTATGTATTCTACCCAAGGAGAATACACAGGATTTATATTGGCATCCTACCCATGGAGGATGGCGGTACATATCCTACCCAAGGAGAATATGTAGGTTCCATTTTAGTTTCTTAACCCATTCCCAAACCACCGGGAATCCCATGCCTTAGAAAGAGTGTGAACTCACCTTGTTTCGCTCGGTATGCTAAGTATGTGCTCACGGTTAATCAGTCACGTCCTAAGGTATGCACGTATACATAATCAGTTTGTGTTTAAGTTGTTCATGTGTAAGCAGGTAACACGTAATCACAATCATACCATTCATGTTTAACATTTAACAGCAGTTACATATTCCAGTTAACACTTAACAGAATTAACTCAAGTTCCTGCACAGATCAGCTATTCGGCGAAACACACATGTTGGCGAAACACAGATATTGACGAAACACCTTCAGTTTCGTCGTGGCCTTGTTCGGCGAAACAGGATTCTGATTCGTCGACGACTCTTGGCGAAACACATTCTGTTTCGCCGAGATTCCTGTTTCGTCGAATGTCTGATTCGTAAACACAGTTACAGCAGTTACGAAATACACAGAAACCCTAATCATGTTAGCAGCCGAAATCACACAACCATCATCATACACAAGTCATACGATATTCATCCAGCAAAACATCAATATCTGTGATTTCCAATCATAACTAAAGCCATGAATTAACCCTAGGCCATCCAACAACATTCCCGGATTTAACATTATCAACCTACTATTCTGATGATCAATATCAACAATCTGATCTTGTTTATAAGAAACCCTAAATCAATACCACGTTTCAGATATAGCTGTGAAATCGATTAAGCATGCATAACGAAACAACATCATCATATTCATAACCATTCTATAAATCAAACATATACCTAAGCATGAATTCAGAAATCAAGAGTCATGAAATCGATTAAACAAACATATGACTAACCGAGGTCGATAGTACGAAGGTTTAATCTCTTAACGAGGCTTCGAGAACTCTAATCTGCCGTCACGCAGGAGTGGGAGCTCTAGGGTTTTTTTCTGTTTTGCTAAAGTGACGAATTGAGCGGTTCCGTATAACTTATACGCGTCTAAGTGTTTTGGGCCCTTACTGGGCTTGGCGAAACTGACGGGCCGGCGAATCACATTTGATTCGTCGAGATGTTGATGGCGAAACACCTGTTTCGTCGGGTGGTATATGACGAATGGCACATGTGTTTCGTCGAGTTTACACAGGGCTTAATAGTCTGAGTGTTTACAACAGGTTCCCATTAAATCATTAAACACATATTCATGCAACCATCACAATAAGTATTATCATATCAGCACGTAGCATATCCAACAATCATCTCAAATTACAATCAGTGTACAGTTATAAGTCAAACCAGTCAAACAAGTCAAAGTCAACGTGCATTAAATGCAAATAAAGGATGTCGGAATTTCGAGTTGTCACATTATCTCCAACTTGAAAGAAATTTCGTCCCGAAATTTTGCATGCGGTTACTGAGGAAGCTAATAGTGTGACGTTGTTTACCTGTTTCGTATCGCGGCTCCCCGAGCATGTATGCGAAGATTACTGGTTTTCTTGGGGTGTCACATTATCCCCCCGTTGATTTGGAATTTCGTCTCGAAATTATGTATTGATAGCTTCAGCCTCAGTGGTAGTTGCATTGGTTCCGAATAACTGGGGATATTTGAGTTCCATAAGATCTTCACGCTCCCAGGTGAACTCTGGGCCGCGGCGGGAGTTCCAACGAACTCGTACAAGAGGGATTCTCGTGTTCTTGAGGACCTTAACATCCCGGTCCGTGATTTCAACAGGTTCCTCGACGAAGTGCAACCGCTCGTCGATAGTGAGTTCCTTCAAGGGAACTATGTGGGTCTCATCTGACATACACTTCTTCAGATTCGACACGTGAAAGACGTTGTGAACTGCACTGAGTTCAGCTGGTAAGTTCAATCTGTAGGCTACCCTGCCTATCTTCTCAGTAACTTCGAAAGGTCCGACGTATCGTGGATTGAGTTTGCCGCGTTTGCCAAAACGAACCACACCCTTCCAGGGTGAAACTTTGAGTAGCGCTCGATCCCCAACTTGGAATTCGAGTAGTTTTCTATCTTTATCGGCGTATGCTTTTTGACGGTCACGAGCTGCCGCCATGCGTTGTCGTGTTTGTGCAATCTTTTCTGTAGTAACAACTGCCATTTCTGGATCCGTGATTTGACTATTTCCCACCTCTGCCCAACAAAGAGGTGACCGGCATTTACGTCCGTACAATGCCTCGAATGGAGCAGCTTTAATGCTGGTGTGGTAGCTGCTATTTGTATGAAAATTTTTACAAGTGGCAGATGTTTTTCCCAACCATTGCCAAAAATCTATTACGCACGCCCGAAGCATGTCTTCTAAAGTTTGGATAGTGCGCTCAGACTGCCCATTCGTCTGAGGATGATAAGCTGTGCTCATGTCTAAACGAGAGCCAAAAGATTTATGCATTGCTTGCCACAGTTCTTCCAAGTAGATGTCTGCTAGCGTAGAGAACTTGCCTGTTTCTTTAATAGCCAAGAAGTGAGCAGACTTTGTGAGTCGATCCACGATCACCCAAATAGTATCGTTTCCGTGCTGAGGTCTAGGTAAACCAGCAACGTAATCCATTGAAATTTGTTCCCATTTCCATCGTGGTAATTCAGATTGTTGGAGTGGTCCTGACGGTTTCTGATATTCTGCCTTGACTCTCACACAAGTCAAGCATTTGCTAACGTATGTGGCTATGTGGGCCTTCATGCTAGGCCACCAATATGTGGTTTTGATGTCGTGGTACATTTTATCCGCACCTGGATGTACCGAGTAGCGAGACTTATGAGCTTCATCCATCACTAGCTCACGTAAGTTGCCATAAAGTGGAACACAAATGCGTCCTGTAACGTAGTAAGCACCATCTTCCTTCTGTTCTAAACGTTATCTTGAGCCACGTAGGGCTTCAGCCCTGACATTTTCTGGTTTCAATGCTTCTACCTGAGCATTTCGTATCTGAGAAGGAAGACTAGACTGTATAGTGAGTTGTAAAGCTCGCACGCGCTTAGGCGCGGTGTCCTTTCGACTGAGGGCGTCAGCCACAACATTGGCTTTGTCTGGGTGGTACCTGATCGAGCATTCGTAGTCATTTAACAGTTTGACCCATCGTCGCTGTCGCATATTCAGCTCTTTCTGTTTGAAGATATGTTCGAGGCTTCTGTGATCAGTGTAGATTGCGCACTTGGTACCATACAAATAGTGTCGCCATATCTTAAGTGCAAAAACAACCGCTCCCAGCTCTAGGTCGTGTGTCGTATAATTCCGTTCGTGAATCTTTAGTTGGCGCGAAGCATAAGCAATAACATCCAAGACCTTGGATAGATGCGTCGCAGTAGACTACGAAATCATCCGTGCCTTCAGGAAATGAGAGGATAGGTGCGCTACAGAGTCTATCCTTTAAGTGTTGGAACGCTGTTTCCTGTGCATTACTCCATCGGTAAACAACACCTTTCTGTGTCAGTAGTGTAAGCGGCTGAGCAATCTTTGAAAAGTCCTTGATGAAACGTCGGTAATAACCCGCCAAACCCAAGAATTGGCGTATTTCTGTTGGTGTACGAGGCGCAGGCCAATTCTTGATTGAATCTACCTTGGATGGATCGACATGAATCCCATCCTGGTTTACCACGTGGCCTAAGAAGTGGACTTCACGAAGCCAGAAGTCGCATTTTGAAAACTTAGCGTATAGCTGTTCCGTTCGAAGAAGTTCCAAAATAAGTAGTAAGTGATGCTCGTGTTCCTCCCGATTCTTCGAATAAATCAGGATGTCGTCGATGAAAACAATAACAAACTTGTCAAGATAAGGTTTGCACACCCTGTTCATTAGATCCATAAAAACCGTAGGCGCGTTCGTTAGCCCGAATGGCATGACCAAAAACTCGTAGTGGCCGTAGAGTGTTCTGAATGCTGTTTTGGAGACGTCCTCATCCCGGACTCTCAGCTGATGGTACCCTGACCTTAAGTCTATCTTGGAGTAGTAGCTCGACCCTTGCAGCTGGTCGAATAAATCATCTATGCGCGGAAGAGGATAACGATTCTTGATCGTCACCTGGTTGAGTTCACGGTAGTCTATACACATCCTGAACGTACCGTCTTTCTTCTTCACGAATAACACTGGAGCTCCCCAGGGCGAAGAGCTAGGACGTATAAAACCCTTTTCCAAGAGTTCTTGTAGCTGTTTTGACAGTTCTTCCAATTCAGTTGGAGCTAGACGATAAGGTGCTCGAGCTATAGGTGCTGCTCCAGGAGCTAGCTCGATCTGAAACTCAACCTGACGATGAGGCGGTAGCCCAGGCAACTCTTCAGGAAACACTTGAGGAAAATCGCGTACTACCGGAATATCCTCTATGTTTTTCTCTGTCGTCGATGAATCAGTAACGAGTGCTAAAACAGCTGTGTGACCCTTGCGCAGACACTTCTGAGCCTTCAAGAAAGAAATGATGCCACTCACGACACCACTCTTGTCGCCTTGAACTTCGAGAGGTTCTTTACCAGAACGTGGGATACGAATGATCTTCTCTATGTATAGGATCTCTGCTTGTTGTTGGGATAACTAATCCATACCCATGTCGATGTCGAAACTATCGCAACGCTGGGGTCATTCCTAGTATCACCCTGACCAATCACGAACACTCGACCCCTGGCACCATTGCCGTCGTTATTACCCCCGTTGATTTCCTAGTTCCCGTTTCCTTGGTTGTGGTTCTGATTCTGGTTCTGGTTCAACCGTGGGCAGTGTCTTTTGAAGTGACCTTCAGCACCATCTGATAACATCCCTTGTTACCATGCTGTTGTCGCCGATTCTATAGATCTTGTGGCTGTTGTTGTTGGTTCTGGCTTGCAGGACGTGAGTTTCTACCATCCTTGACTCCATGACCAAGCTTGTCGCATCATTGACAATGATTTCGGTTGCACTGCCCGCTGTGGTGCAAGTTACATCGTTTGCGCTCAGGGTGGTTTCCCCTGTATCCACCCTGCCATTGACTGCTAAAAGGTTGCTGACCAGGACTTTGGTTGACATCGATCTTTGACCGCTGTGCCTGGGACGGAATCGTAGTCGAACCCTTGCTAGAGGTTCTATCCCACTTTCATCCATTGTTACTGAGGGTAGCAGAAGTAGTTGAAGTAGTAGTGGTAGTAGTATCGCCGATACGTTGAGGCAGCTTGTTCTGTCCCACTGCCTGGTTTGTGAGACGATGAGCAAGATGAGTAACATCTTGAATAGTAGCAAGTCTAGCCGTCTTCACATGGTTTTGAATTCCTGGTACTAAGCCTTTGAGGTACAGCTCAAAGCTCTTTATGGGAGGATCCACCATAGTTGGACACAAAATTGTCAGTTTGTTGGATCGTTATCGTGCACGCTTCTATCTCTGACCCCGTCATCTTCATGTTAAAGGACTCCACTTCCAACTTGTGGATGGCATCATAACTATCGTATTCACGTTTGATAGGTTCCTTAAAATCATTCCATGGGGTGGCATAGCAGCCGCCAGCCCCAGTGTCGTAACTTGCGCGTTCCACCAAGTTTGCGCAGTGCCTTCGAGAATATCAGTGGCATATTTCACCTTACGAGCCTCGGGTCATTCACACACTCGAAGACCGATTCGAGTTCCTCGAACTAATGGAGGAGTACAACAGCTCCTCCAGTGTCGCTGAAAGTAGTAGGACGACAGTCCATAAAAGTCGTGTATGTGCACGCAGGTGGCTGAGCGTGTTGACTTGTCGTGTGCGTAAGAGTAATCAAAATTAAGCACAAGTGTTGAGTTACAAGAGTAGGATCTAAAAATCCTGGAGTAAGTGGTGATGGCAGGTTACACCTCCTGTCTGGGCAGCTGCGAGTGCTGCAGTAACTTGTTCAGTGATCGAAGCCGCCAACTGGGCTTGAGTTAGGTTAACGCGTCCACTCATGATCTTAACATCAAGGAGGACATGTGTAAGAGAGGTTCGCGAATAGTGCGAAGAGGGTGAGTACACAAGTATTCTCTAGCAATAACGTATAGTAGGTTCTGTAATCTGAGCATACCACGAGCAAAGTTCTATGTAATTCTAGCAAGTAGGTAAAGTAACATGAATAGTAGTACCTATGATGTTGAGCCTTGCACGTGGAGCGAAGCGTCGTTGTGGATCGTTGAGAGCACTGTTCTGGTTATAGTCTGGTTTTAACAAAAATCGTTTTCCCTTTATTAAAACCAAGTTCTCTATAACCAATGGCTCTGATACCAATCTGTCACACCCCCAAAATCCACACGCGGAGTACCACCGCTTGGAGGCGTGACATGACCAGGATCAAGCCACCAATCATATTGAACATAATTATATATATATCAAAAGTCATTCATCAATACGATAGGTGTTTACAAAACCAAATATATACAAGTGTGTAGCGGAAGCATTAATGTAAAACCCAACATAAGTTTAAGTACAAAATGTTATAATGTTAAACAACACATTCACAATCCATGTCCACAACGACCGTGCCTCCCGTGCAAGCTCCGTAAGTACCTATGGTCCTGCAAGGCATGTAACAGAGAGTCAACAACTAGTTGAGCGAGTTCACAGTTGGTTATTTAGTTATAATGTTCGTTTCGTAAATCGTATGTAATAGCATCGCGGCCCTCTAGGCATGTTTGCGAAGTTTAGTGGGGGTTTCCCATGTTTTATAGACTAGTTATATTTGTATCGCGGCCCTCCAGGCATGTTTGCGAAGATTAAAGTATAGTTCGCGGCCATTCCAGGCATGTTTGCGAAGATTGTTCTAGTATAGTTCGCGGCCATTTCAGGCATGTTTGCGAAGATTGTTCTAGTATAGTTCGCGGCCATTCCAGGCATGTTTGCGAAGTTTAGAAATTGTATCGCGTTAGTCCTTGCTGCCTGTCCAGGCATGCGTGCGATGAATAGTGTTGACTAGTCGTATTTGTACGTGCCCTTCTTGATCCAAGGACCGTAGCGAGTGTGATTGTCCTACCCAAGGAGGACGAACGTATGTATTCTACCCAAGGAGAATACACAGGATTTATATTGGCATCCTACCCATGGAGGATGGCGGTACATATCCTACCCAAGGAGAATATGTAGGTTCCATTTTAGTTTCTTAACCCATTCCCAAACCACCGGGAATCCCATGCCTTAGAAAGAGTGTGAACTCACCTTGTTTCGCTCGGTATGCTAAGTATGTGCTCACGGTTAATCAGTCACGTCCTAAGGTATGCACGTATACATAATCAGTTTGTGTTTAAGTTGTTCATGTGTAAGCAGGTAACACGTAATCACAATCATACCATTCATGTTTAACATTTAACAGCAGTTACATATTCCAGTTAACACTTAACAGAATTAACTCAAGTTCCTGCACAGATCAGCTATTCGGCGAAACACACATGTTGGCGAAACACAGATATTGACGAAACACCTTCAGTTTCGTCGTGGCCTTGTTCGGCGAAACAGGATTCTGATTCGTCGACGACTCTTGGCGAAACACATTCTGTTTCGCCGAGATTCCTGTTTCGTCGAATGTCTGATTCGTAAACACAGTTACAGCAGTTACGAAATACACAGAAACCCTAATCATGTTAGCAGCCGAAATCACACAACCATCATCATACACAAGTCATACGATATTCATCCAGCAAAACATCAATATCCGTGATTTCCAATCATAACTAAAGCCATGAATTAACCCTAGGCCATCCAACAACATTCCCGGATTTAACATTATCAACCTACTATTCTGATGATCAATATCAACAATCTGATCTTGTTTATAAGAAACCCTAAATCAATACCACGTTTCAGATATAGCTGTGAAATCGATTAAGCATGCATAACGAAACAACATCATCATATTCATAACCATTCTATAAATCAAACATATACCTAAGCATGAATTCAGAAATCAAGAGTCATGAAATCGATTAAACAAACATATGACTAACCGAGGTCGATAGTACGAAGGTTTAATCTCTTAACGAAGCTTCGAGAACTCTAATCTGCCGTCACACAGGAGTGGGAGCTCTAGGGTTTTTTTCTGTTTTGCTAAAGTGACGAATTGAGCGGTTCCGTATAACTTATACGCGTCTAAGTGTTTTGGGCCCTTACTGGGCTTGGCGAAACTGACGGGCCGGCGAATCACATTTGATTCGTCGAGATGTTGATGGCGAAACACCTGTTTCGTCGGGTGGTATATGACGAATGGCACATGTGTTTCGTCGAGTTTACACAGGGCTTAATAGTCTGAGTGTTTACAACAGGTTCCCATTAAATCATTAAACACATATTCATGCAACCATCACAATAAGTATTATCATATCAGCACGTAGCATATCCAACAATCATCTCAAATTACAATCAGTGTACAGTTATAAGTCAAACCAGTCAAACAAGTCAAAGTCAACGTGCATTAAATGCAAATAAAGGATGTCGGAATTTCGAGTTGTCACACAGACCAAACAAATACTCACACACCTAAAGTTCATCTTCTCTAATTAAAACACTCAAACAAGCACCTGATCCTCTTACTCTCCCTCTCGATACATTTCAGCAAACCACACATAAGACATTAAAGCATAACCCTCCCTCTCCTTCTCTCGATTGCTACTACAACACACAAATACACAGCCATAAACCCTCTGTGCTCTTCTTCTTCTCCGGTCGCACATGACACAGCCCCCCTCTTTCCGATGATAGAACAGACCACCACCACCGTCCGGTGGTGGTGAGTGACGACTGAAAGAGACAGAGACGGGAGAGAGAGAGAGAGAGACGAGGCGAAGAGAGAGAAGCAGAGAGGAGAGAGAGAGAGGCGATGAGAGAGGGACGAGACGGAGTCGGAGGTGCAGCGCCGCCGCTCGCGGCAGCGGCGGTGGAGTCAAACGGCGGTGGATTCCGGGGTTGTTGATGATGACGATGCTGATAATGATTAGATGATGGAAGATGATGATGACTGTGAACGACGTTGGTGGTTTTCCGACGCGACGATTATTCCGTTAAGTCTCCGTCTTCGAGTTCTGCAACTCAGATCCGTTTGGATCTCACTCATCACAGACTCATTTTGTTTTTTTTTTAAAAGGGTATCGAGTGTTTTGTTTGATTACCGATAATGATGATGATGTTGATGACAGAGGTGGTCCGACGGCGGTGCGGCCGCTGGAGTGACGTCGTCTACGGCAGGGCCAGTAGTGGGGGATGGTTCAGCTGGCTTGGGGTTAAGTTTTGGCTTAACCGGCTCAGGTTCAGACAACAACAGTCAACGATTCGGTTCGGGTCAGAATATGAAACGGTTTGGTTGACTCGGTCAAACCGAGTCAACTCAGTCAAACCTGGTCAACTTGGTGAGTCGACTCGGTCAACTGGTCAACTCAGCTTATCGACACGAAGAAGTGGTAAAGATTAACGGTGAATTAACTTGAATTTATATATTTTTATTAATTTCGTGAAACGAGCTCGAACCGATTCGGATTAGTACTTAGTTTACATTTTGTCGTTTTTACAAAAATACATAGATATTGATGATTGAAAAATTGTTGAATTTTGAAAAATGACGACACTTTAGTTGTCGGGGGCGTCCAAAAACAGAGGAAACTCTGCCCGTTTTTCTAGAAAACCCAAAAACAAAATGCGTTTTATTGAAAAACAACTAACGGTATCAAACGACTTTTATGAAAGCAAACACAAGTGTATAATACTTTCTACGACACGATACAATTTACGAAAGCGACGTTTCGGTACATTATTTGCGACAATAAATATAGTTCTTATATTTATTCTAAAATTTTGAAATCTCGACAATTCTTTTATAAAGATAAATATAAGTTATGTATATATTTGAAATATCAAAATAAGGACTCGTTTTATATAAATAAATATAGTATATATTTATTTCCGTTAACAAACAACACGCGTTCATTTTATAAAAATAAATATAGTTTACATATTTATTTTGAACATCATACAAGACGACGCTTCTTTTGTAAACTTGAATATAGTTTGTATACTATTTCAAATATCCAACAACACGAATTCGTTTTTATATAGTAGACATGGTTTATACGCTTATTTCAAGTATCAAACAACAACGAAATTCTTTTATAAAATAAACATAGTTTTATGTTTACTTCAAACATCAAGCGACTCGCATTCATTTATAAAAATAAATATAATTAGATATTTATTTCCAACCACAAACAACTCGATGATACTTTTGTAAAATGAATATAACTTTTTATATTCATTTCAAACTGCGAAACTGCATATGCGCATACTTTAACGAATATAAGACGCATTATATGACACGAGTTTGTTATATGATATTTTCATATAAATATTCTTTTTGTACACGTACGACTACTCGAGACGGCTAACGCAATTACAAGGATATGTCTATATATTTTTATATAAATATTTATTTATTTTTAAATCTCTCGAGAATCAAGTCCTAAAAGACTTATTAATTATTACCGACGAATAGACGAACTAAACAAAGTATAACTTCATCGTTAACAACTTACCGTTGAATCGTTCGGTCAACGATTCGGTAGAGCTCGATGACACGTAGTTTAGTTACCGTGTTTATTTAGAAACTTATTAGATATTCCGTGTTAGGAATATTGTAGAATGCACGCTAGCAAGTCAAGTCTTGGAAATGACATCACGAAGTCGTAATTAGCTAGCTTTGCACAAGGCAATTCAGGTGAGTTCATAACCCCACATTTTTACGATTCTACATGTTTTCGGGGTGGAAAGACATGCACGTTTTGCAAGAACATACAAAGTTTTAGAACGAACGAAAACTCATATTTCTAAATCATGTTACTAATGGATTTCGAGGAACTCAAATGGTTTACGAATGGATCATACTAAATATACCGGTTTTTACAAAACAAAAGTGTATTATCGAAATGTGAATGATTTTCATGACTAGGGATGGATCGTCTGGTGATAATATATAGAGACTGGTTAGAGGCTGGGGAGGTTCAGTCTTAAAGGCTGGGGAGGTTCAACCTTAGAGGCTGGGGAGGTTCAGCCTTAGAGGCTGGGGAGGTTCAGTCTTAGAGGCCGGGGTAAAATTCATGTTACAAAAGGATTACAGACACATTTTTTATACATGGTATGGTTAGCCTAAGGAGGGTATACTACTAGATCATGTGAGGGGTGGGTACAACACTTAAGGCCACTAATCCTCGTCGTAGGACCGAGGGACATGAGTGATAGATCTATTTGGGTGTAGCGAGCCCACACCCATGAGGCCGGGGCGGCCCATAGAGGTGACTATGTCTTCCAGCCGGAAGCCCGGTACAAATTTGCTAGGTTTGAGTTCTTCCTGCACCTTTTCACACATACCATTGGCTTTGCAACCCATTGGTGATCTCTTTTTCCTTATTGCTACATACCAGGGACATACATACTTACAGAAATACTTGATTTATACAAATTAAATACCATGTTCTATACAAATTCAAAGCATAGGATTTATGCGGGCGTGGAGTCAAAGTCAGGGTGGGCATTGACGGTTATACGAACATTACAAATACGAGAGTTTACAAATACATGGTTTTACGAACATAATGCGTTACAAAAACAAAGTTTCCATATAACTTGGCAAGAAAATGATTTCTAAATTCGTTTTCTCAATATTATTTCACAAACCGGTTATTCAAAAGATTTATTTCAAATCTTTTACAAACAAACTATGAACTCGCTCAACTTTATGTTGACTTTTTCGCATGTTTCTTTCTCAAGTTACTTTTCAGAAACTATGGCACGGTTGGAATAGGAGAACCATGTGGAGTCGAGTACTTAGTGGCGTTCAATTTTCTAAAAGACTTAGCTTATTTGCTTCCGCTGTGCAATGAAGATACCAGTCTAGTCACGCCAGCTCTGATAATTTCGGGGTGTGACAGATACCATCTTTTGTCAAACCCCTACTCGCAGCGGAAGCGCACATGGATGCAACAAACACATGGTACAAGCACATTGTTCATAAGGATATTGTATTAAACACTAAACATAACATCATTTTAAAATATTGTTTACATGCTAAGGTTTGTCACAAAAGCGTAATTCCACAAGCAGCTTATCCTTAAGGCATGTATGCACCTATCGACGATAATATCCGAAAAGCAAAATTGGATCAACTAGCACATCTACACTCTATTCTTCTTTTTCCTTACCTGAAAAGCATGTTAAAATTTGAAAGGTCAACTATAAAGGTTGGCGAGTCTCACAGGTTTTGTTCGAATCAATCAGAATGTATGTAAATCAGATTTAGCACATGTGATGTAATTATACTAAGCCCACAAGTGAAGCCTTGATTGTTCATTCATGATCCGGTGGTCTACACCCACCACTTCCCCGCTCCAAGTAGCTATCGCTAACACCCCATAGCGTGTTCAACGTATGTGCATGAACATGTGCAATTGTAGAAGAACCTATGCATCCGTGCCATCACAATTGGGTTTGTCAAACCAAGAGTACTATTTACACATTCACCAGCCTAAAGTTAATCACTCGTGTTTGTGGGGACTTTCCGTGTGTTAATGCTAACTCAGATAATTCACAACAAATCACATTCTCATGTGAACGTATGTATGCATATAACATGTAATTCACCCTAAGTAAAACAGTTTGGAAAAATGGGAAATGAAACTCACCCGATAGCATAGCTCAAGTACGAAAGCATAGTATGATCTTATCGTTAATCCAATCCTAACATCTATAGTTTACAGTTAATTACCGAAAACAGTGTCTGGATCGGTAATCGTTATATCCCAAGCTCAGATGTGAATATTCATCCTAGAATGGACTAATTGCCTGTCACGGTTGTTCATTTAAGGTGTTCGGGTAATGGCATGATCACATATGACGTCAGAACTTGTTGACTAACAAAAAATGATTTGTATTATAAAGAAACTTTGGGCGAAAAAGGGGTCTAGTTCGTTGTTGATACGTATTTTGACAGTTTGCTCGATTAGTCATTTTGGTTTATTTATAATTAATTATAATTATAGTAGGTTGAGCTTGAACTTGTAATTAAGACCCTAATGGTGATTTAAGCCCATTAGGGAGCCTAAGGCCTCATAACTCATACCTATATATATTGCAAGAAAAGTATTTAGTTAGTAATGGGTCACTTGAGGGTTTTAGAGACCTAGATATCCTTGAGAGAGAACCATCTAGATTTGTATTGTGTTTTGGGTTTATTAGTGATTAATAGATCCTGGAAAGTTTAAGTAATCTCTTGTTCATCTCGTTTCTTACCCACATTAGGTGTTTTAGTGATTTCCGCTCACTCGAACATCATTGATCCGATATCTTGTGTTAGTTTATCGATTACGTGGACCTACATTCGTTCAAATAGCAATTCAAGTTTTTGTAGTTTGGGGATTTCCCAAACTAGTATGTAATGCACCCCTAATTACCCAGTTTACCTCGGAAAAGTTCGGATCTACTCCCGACTTTCCAATTATCACAATAAGTCATTGAACAGCTTAAAAGTCCCGGCAGGTTCGTTAAATGCTTATTTTGTTGGTTTTATTAAAATAATATATTGCAAATGCACAATTCCCAAAGTTATAATTGTAAATTTAATAAAATTCTGAAAAAATATTTATAAGACTTTATTAATATTTAATAATTCAATTCTAAAAGTCCGTTTAACCAATAAATTGGCGATTAATACCATCTGAGTTTCAAAAATTCCAGAATGTTTTCTAAAGTGTTACAATATGCCCAGAAACTCCCTGTAAAATTTTCAGGTTCAAACAAATTTCCTAAATAGGGTTTTCGGTTACCGAAAACTCGATAGATCGCGATTCTTAAAATCATAGTTAAGGTCAAGCAATGAACCCTGGAATTTTTGTGGATCATTCTTATGCCAACAACAGTCTCTCTGCAAAATTTGATGATTTATTAAATCCATTTGATATTTTTCCCGAATTAATGCAATTTAAAACCAATAAATTCACCATATATTAAATGTCAAAAATTCCCAAATTTTCAGAGACGTTATTTTCACCATATATGACCAGCCTATAAAATTTCAAGTTCTAACAATACTCACACTAAAAGTTATGCTAAAACAAAGTTTTTGTTACACCCAGGAAAACCAGGAAACCACGCAACCTAACTAGCTTCCTCAGTAACTACGTACTAAATTTCGGGATGAAATTTCTTTCAACTTGGGGATGATGTGACAACTCGTATTTCAGAACCTTTCTTTGTATTTGATGTAACTAGTATGAACATTATGTGATTATGTGATACGTTGATTTTTATGGAATGTTATGTATTGGATGTGTTATGTGATATGAAATTTATAATGTGAACATGTATCCTCGGTCACACAACACAAACCTAGTCGCACAATATGTGACCGATCGCAAAAACTTGTTTGGCCCGTACACTTTGTCTTTTGTCACACTCCTTTCTCTCGGCCCAACTCTTGTTCGTATGCATGACCCAAAGGGCAGCCCGGGGTGGGCCGGCCCCTATTTTTTTCGCATAACACCAAGGGTGTTAGTATAAATCCTACACTTTATCAAAACACACAAAGTTTAGCAAACCCTAAACTCTCCCATCCTCTCCTTCGAAGTCCAGTGGCAGCCCCTCTCTCGAAGACACCTTCTTATTCGGAACGATCTTATTCTACCTTTCAATCGGTTAGTATTCCATCATAGTTTGATTGTATGATAGATAATGTTGTGATTGTTATGATTGTATGTGATAGCTAGGGTTGTTCATGCTGGAAGATTTGGTCATAGGAATCCGGAATATGTGTATGATTAATGTAATGATTAATATGATCTTGATGGTTGTGATATGAATGAATGATTCGGTTGACGTATGATTAGTTGTTATACATGATTTAATCATTGTTGATGTTCATATGAATTTAAGAAAGTTAAACCGTTTGATCTAATGATGCTTATGATTAAGTGTTAATTAGTGTTCAAAAGAATTAACTGTTAAACCCTTGATTTGATCGATCAATGTAAAGGTTGAAAACTGTTAGAATTAGTCTTGCAAAATAAATGGAAACAAGGTAACTAATTGCATGATTTAAGGAAAAACATAAACTGATCGCACAAGCCCAATCGCACAAGATCGGATCACACAAGATCTGATCGCACAAGGGCATCTCGCACAAGTTCTGGTCGCACAAGCTAGGTTCCCATAATGTACAACTGTTAAAGCGCATATTACAATCTGAATATGCATGATCGCACAAATATATTGTGAATCGCACAAGTCTGTGCTGATCGCACAATATATTGGGCCACACAAGAAGTTTCTTTGTTTAATACTTTTGGGTCGCACAAACTATTGGATTGCATGGTTTATTGGGCTGGGATATGTATTGGATCGCACAACCTGTCGTGGATCGCACAAGTTTGTGCTGATCGCACAACACGTTGGGCCGGATAATCATTGGGCTTATTCTTCTAAATCACACAAGATGATTGGGCTCGCACAACCACAACGGCCCAATCATCTAAATTGCACAATTTAGGCTTATGTGTATACTTGATCGATATTGTTAACATGTTTCTATGGGTATGTCGTGATCGTTATGTGTACGTAACTTGTGAGTTTATGTGTGAACATATGTGAATTACTTGAACCTAGACCTGACTCGTATGGTAACCATGTTAGGACGTGGTTGACCCAATTAGCTCAAGTGACCTTCCTATTTATCTGTCGAGCTAACCTAAGGTGAGTTCACACTTTCTACAAGGCATGGGATTCCTGGTGGTTTGGGAATGGGTTAACATTTAATAAGGAAACCTGCGTATTCTCCTTGGGTAGAATTCGTACTCCCACCCTCTTAGGTGAAGGGTGACAACATTGAAATCTACGTGTTCTCCTTGGGTAGGACACGTACTCCTACCCTCTTAACTGAAGGGTGACAACATTGATTGACACTAGACCAAACTCTATCATTAAGTCCCTCATTTTATATTGACTTAATCGTCGGGCCAATTGCAAACGGGTCATTAGTTAAATAGCGCTATTAGGTTTGACAAGCCTCACACCGTGCCGCAGAGGACGAGCGTGGACTAATGGACTTGGGCACTAGTCAATGATGATAGACATTGACGCAGGGCGCATAAACATAACTACAGTCTGTAGTCGATATGGTAACGGGTCTAGTGGTTAACATGGGGAAGCCCCCACTGGCTATGGTTTGGGAAACAATGAATTGGATAACTCGTGGTTTTCGAAACAACTTATGGTTTTTGGAACAATACTAAAATGGACAACCAACTGTGAACTAGCTCAACGTTGTTGTTGATTCGTTGTTACATGCCTTGCAGGTCGTTAGGTACTTAGATGGAGCTTGCACCGGAGGAGTCGTTGTGACTTGTGGAGCATGGACATTGAGTGTTCATGATAAACTTATGAACTTTAAAACTTATGATTTGGGTTTTTGAACTATTTGCTTCCGCTGTTAACTTAGACTTTGTTGGACTGTTTTGACACCAATTATATTGTTTGGTTTGGACTTCTACTTATTTAATTATATTGTTCGATATGATTGGTGGCTGGATCCTGGTCAGTCACGCCTCTTGCGGTGATACTCCGCTTGTGGATTTTGGGGGTGTGACAGATTGGTATCAGAGCCATTGGTTATAGTGAACTTGGTTTTAAAAAGAAAAAGCTTTTTGATAAAAACCAGACTATAACCTGTTCAGTGCTCAACGACCCACAACGACGCTTCGCTCCATGTGCAAGACTCAACACTATAGGTGATATGGTTCATGTTTGTATTGCCTGCCTGTTAGTTTAAATAGTGCATTGTTCATGATATACTTAGTTAACGTAACAACTATTGTTTGAAACCATGTGTGCTTACTCTCTTCTGTCATCTCATGCTTTTCACACCCCTACGTCACCGTTCTTACTTGTTCTTTTCTCGATGTGAAGATCATGAGTGGACGTCTCAACTTGACTCAAGCCCAACTGATGGCTTTAATCAACGAACGAGTTGCTGAGGCTCTCGTAGCAGCTCAAGCAGGAGGTATAGCCTGGTATTTCGACCTATCCTAGGATGTTTAGATCCTACTCTCGCGAACCTACTCTCGTGCTTAACCTTGTCCTTTCTTTCTCGCGCGACAGGTCAAAATGCTCAGCCTCGAGTGTGTACGTTCAAGACCTTCATGGACTGTCGGCCAAGTACCTTCGACGGCACAGAATAAGCCGTAGGTCTTCTCCACGGGTTCGAGAAGATCGAATCTGTTTTCGAAATGTGTGAATGCCTTATTGCCAGTAGGGTGAAGTTTGCTACGGGAACACTTGAAGGCAATGCGTTAACTTGGTGGAACGCACAGGTGCAAATGATAGGGTTGGCAACTGCTAATGCCAACCCATGGAATGACTTTAAGGACCTGATCAAAGAAGATGTAACACCCCGTGTTTTCACAAGTCAAAGTCAAAGTCAAGGTTAAAGTCAACGACCGGTTATACGGATTTAACTTGTAGAAATTTCTTTATTTTATTTGTATTATGTGGAGTAAGTGTTGTTAATTACAAGCCAACGACGTATTATTCAATCGACTGTGAATTATAGGAAGTAACAATGCGATAAAGTTAATCAACTAACAATCAAGCTATGCTAATCAAATCGACACCGAATCGCAACTCGATCTATACTTGTTGGTTATTGATATACATGTGTGTGCCTTAGGTGTTACTTGTGCATGTTTATTTATGTTGTGATGTGGTAAAAAATCGAAACGCAATCTAACTCGAAATGCAATCGAACTCAATCGACATCGAACTCGAATCGTAAATGAACTATGATAATTGGTGGAGAAGAGATAGTGCTTGATATGAGTGGTTGGAACTGAGAGTAATTTGACTAGGAAAGCCTATCGTATCGAACCGCTCGAAATCGAAACGCCAAAAATCATCGCGTCAAACATTCAACCCAGTGCCATCTGGCCGGATAGCCATCCGACCGGATAGCCCCTTGTCCGCAGATCAGACGCCATCCGACCGGATAAGCCATCCGAGCGGTGTGTCATCCGATCGGATAGCCCTTTACTCTTTTGGAATCCTATAAATACCCCTGTCATTGTCATTCTTTCTACTTTTGGAAACCCTCTGTCCGAACAACTCGTGCTCCCCACCTTTTCTTCGATTCCTCTCGATCAAGGTAAGATCTCGTCCTAAATCTTGTACTTTCTTGATCTACATGCACTCCTACACCTTTCTATCTTTTAAATCTTAACTTTTAACCGTGAAATCACTAGATTTCGGGTGTTCTAGGATGATGTCATCATGTGTTCATCAAGAACTTCATGTTTTGGCCTCAATCCACCAAGAACAACTTAGATCTAACCGATTTCCACAAAGATCTTGTAAAGATCTCGACACAAGGGTGATGAAAGAGGATTGAAAGATGGTTTTTAACTTTCTTCCAACTCTTTTGCACTCAAGGTACTCAAAACCGATAGGATCCGACCCTGATCTAGTCTTCTACTCTATCGTAGTGTTGTACTAGCTCAAGATTCGGATTCTACCCACGAGACTACCGATTTCGGGTTAGTCAAGAACAACCGTCTCAAGCCGGTAACCGGCCGAACTAGGGTGATTCCTGGTCGGGTTGGTCATCTGGGTCGAACTAGGGGTTCTGTTGGCTAACACGTTGTCAAAGTGTCTCGACATAATGACAAACCATCAAAATGACCAAGTGTAGGACGAACGGAACAACTGTAATGGATTGCTATCCGACCGGATTGCTGTCCGATCGGATAGGTCATCCGAACGAATCAAACTTGGGTCCCACCTTTAAAAACAATCTTATCTGAAGTTTGAGTATCGAACGAATTGCAATCCGATCGGACGACCATCTGACTGGATTACTCTTCGGATCATGAGATACTAAGACTTTAAAGACTTAAACAATTTTCAACATGTTCATTACCAGAGTTGCCACCCGATCGGATGGACATCCGATCGAGTGACACTTCAGCTTAGAGCTTGCCTTCACTAAGTAATCTCACCACTAAGTTACCGTCCGACCGGATGACCATCCGAACGGATTGTCATCCGCACGACCCACCATCCGATCGATCGACTTGATGGATAAAGATACTTCAATGCTTTCAAAATACTACAACGAAAACTTCAAAAGACAAGCCATCATACA
Organism: Helianthus tuberosus; assembly: GCA_030545235.1. Lineage (NCBI taxonomy): Eukaryota > Viridiplantae > Streptophyta > Magnoliopsida > Asterales > Asteraceae > Helianthus > Helianthus tuberosus. The sequence continues at coordinate 82,593,692 of CM060389.1, forward strand.
CAAACACATTCTTCTTATAGGAAGAAACAATCCACTCGAATCGTCATCCAACCGGACAACTGTCCGACCGGATGACCACCCGAACGGATTGTTATCCGCACGGATCACCATCCGATCGGATCACCATCCGATCGGATCACCATCCGATCGGATCACCATCCGATCGAACCACTATCCGACCCATTTGCACTTTGCACCGTTGACGCGTAAAACGTCACCTATCGTTATGCTATCGAATCTATTCAGGCTAACCTTACTAGCTAAGCGCTCCCTTCAATCCATTCACCACTGTGAGTATACTCGATCCCTTTTTGCTTTAAGCACTTTTGGGTGTTACATACATTACAACTATTCAAATCACATCAAACACACTACTCAATACTATTTGAACACTAACCGTTAATGCATGTTATACGTGGCTTATGAATGCTTGTTTGTTATGTTTACAAATGGAATGCTGTCTACCAGCCTTAGCAACGATAGTACTATAGTTTGGACTCAGCACCCGTTCACACGGGGGTTGTTAAGGACCATTACTTGCATGGATTACGGTGGTAATCATGTATTGCGAACTGCCTCGGGCAGTCAACCCGCAGTCATTGGTATCGATGGATCTATGTCGATAACTAACGTGCTTCATTTCACTATGTGTACGTGCTGGTTATGCGTAAACGAATTCGAACTCTATATGCTATTATCAAACTTGTATGCTCACCTTTACATTTTATGCATTGACATTATTTTAACGTATGTGACAGGTGCTTAGGACGCACACTTGGTAGGAATTTGAAGCTAGAATAAAGCTTTAGAGCCCAACAAATAGCTGTATGTAGTGGTCAAACTAAGGGTCTCTAGAAGCAGATAAACAATTGCTGTCTATTTAAATCTGAGTTGTCGGAACAGAATATTTGCCTGGATTCTTGTCTGTAATAATTATTTTGCTGTTTGAGATACGGTATGGGACGTATTATTTAAATTGAATAGTATTGATAATTGTTATGGAAACTTCTGGACAATCTGTTTCGCTCAGTGCCATGCCTCGATGTTTCCGCCATCGGTTGGGGTGTGACAGAAGAGTATTATCATTGTGATGACATTCACAAGCTAGAAGTGGAATTTTACAACCTGAAGATGACGAGGTCCGAAATCAAAGCGTATATAAAGAGGTCGAACGAATTAGCTGCTCTGTGTCCCACCATGGTGGATCCTCCCTCAAATGTATCGAGCTTTACATCAAAGGTTTAGTGCCAGAAATTCAGAGCATGGTAACTTCAGCTAACCTCCCTACAATTCAGCGGGTTATACGACTATCCCACCGTCTCACTGACCAGGCAGTTGAGCAGAACAAGTTGCCTAAGCGTATTAGTGCAACCACTATTTCTGATGCTCCAAGCGACAACAAACGCAAATGGGATGGAAATTCGAGAAAGGGTTCAAGTTCTGTTCAGTCTCAGCAGCGAAGGACTGACGACTACAAGAGCCCTAGTCAACTGCCTTCTGGTAATCAAGGTCAGGGCGGGTAGAAGGGAAACCACCCTAAGTGCAACCGATGTAATATGCACCACGGAGGGTCGTGTAGCAAGAACAACTGTCAGAGATGCAACAAACCAGGCCACGCAGCAAAAGATTGCAGGAGTCTTTATCCTGTGAATCAGAGGCGACAGCAGCAGCAAACTCCACAAAACCAGCGCCAGCAGCAGCAGCAACATCAGGGTAACAACAAGGGATGTTTCCAGTGTGGTGCTGAGGGTCACTTCAAAAGAGACTGCCAGGGGACGTGCATTTGTGATGGGACAGGGTGATGCGAGGAACGATCCCAACGTCGTGACGGGTAAGTTCCTACTAGATGATTTCTTTGTTTCTGTTTTATTTGATTCGGGTGCCGATACTAGTTACGTGTCCTTAAAAGTTAGTCAGATGCTTAAGCATACCCCAATCCCTCTGGATTTTAAGCATGTTGTAGAACTAGCGAACGGTAAAAATCTTGAGGCCACACACATAGTTAAGGGTTGTAATCTAGCTCTAGCTGGTCAGACCTTCTCTATCAATCTTATCCCCATCGTTCTTGGTAGCTTCGACGTTGTCATTGGGATGTACTGGTTATCCCAACATCATGCGGAAATACTTTGCAAGGAGAAAATCGCCTGCTTTCCTCGTTCTGGTGAAGAACCCCTCGTTATTCGTGGCAACAAGAGTGGTGCTGTTGTGGGCATCATCTCTTTCCTTAAGGCCCAGAAGTGTTTGCGAAAGGGCCACACTGCTATTCTAGCTCTCGTTACTGACACCTCAACGAAAGAGAAGAAGATTGAAGATATTCCGATCGTGCGTAACTTTCCTAAGGTATTCCCTAAGGAATTACCTGGTCTTCCGCCTCATCGTCAGGTCGAGTTTCAAATCGAGCTAGCTCCTGGAGCCGCACCAATAGCTCGTGCACCTTATCGTTTAACCTCATCAGAATTAGAAGAACTGTCCGCGCAACTGCAAGAGCTTTTGGACAAGGGTTTCATTCGTCCTAGCTCTTCGCCCTGGGGAGCTCTAGTCTTGTTTGTGAGGAAGAAAGACGGTACCTTTCGAATGTGCATAGACTATCGCGAACTCAACAAGGTGACCGTGAAGAATCGTTATCATCTTCCTCGTATCGATGATCTGTTCGACCAGTTGCAAGGGTCGAGCTTCTACTCCAAGATTGATCCGAGATCGGGTTATCATCAGCTGAGAGTCCGAGACGAGGACATCTCCAAGACAACATTCAGGACTCGTTACGGACACTACGAGTTTCTGGTTATGCCTTTCGGGTTGACAAACGCACCTGCAGTTTTCACGGACTTAATGAACCGAGTGTGAAAACTGTACTAGGATAAATTTGTTATTGTTTTCATCGATGACATCCTTATCTATTCCAAGAGTCAGGAGGAACACGAGCATCATCTGTGACTCATTCTGGAACTTCTTCGAGCAGAACAGCTTTATGCTAAGTTTTCGAAATGTGACTTTTGGCTTCGTGAAGTCCATTTCCTAGGCCACGTGGTTAATGAGGATGAGATTCACGTTGACCCATCCAAGGTTGACTCAATCAGGAATTAGCCTGCACCTCAAACTCCAACTGAAATCCATCAATTCTTGGGTTTGGCGGGTTACTACAGAAGGTTTATTAAGGATTTCTCGAAGATTGCGCAACATCTTATTATTCTAACTCAGAAGGGTATCACCTACCGTTGGAGTGATGCTCAGGAATCCGCATTTCAGCAGTTGAATTCGAAGCTTTGTAGCGCGCCTATTCTCTCGTTACTTGAAGGCACAGACGACTTTGTGGTTTATTGTGACGCGTCAATCCAAGGACTTGGTTGTGTGTTGATGCAACGTGAGAAAGTCATTGCTTACGCATCACGCTAACTCAAAGTTCACGAAAAGAACTACACTAATCACGACCTGGAGTTGGGAGCAGTGGTGTTTGCACTTAAGATATGGAGACATTACTTATACGGTACCAAGTGCACCATTTACACCGATCACAAGAGTCTCCAGCATATCTTCGATCAGAAGGAGTTGAACATGCGACAGCGTCGATGGGTCGAACTTCTTAACGACTACGAATGCGCAATCAATTACCATCCAGGCAAAGCCAATGTTGTGGCTGACGCCCTCAGTCGTAAGGAAACCAAACCTAAGCGTGTACGTGCGTTACAGCTTACTATTCACTCCAGTCTTCCTACCCAGATTCGTGATGCTCAACGTTGTTGTTGATTCGTTGTTACATGCCTTGCAGGTCGTTAGGTACTTAGATGGAGCTTGCACCGGAGGAGTCGTTGTGACTTGTGGAGCATGGACATTGAGTGTTCATGATAAACTTATGAACTTTAAAACTTATGATTTGGGTTTTTGAACTATTTGTTTCCGCTGTTAACTTAGACTTTGTTGGACTGTTTTGACACCAATTATATTGTTTGGTTTGGACTTCTACTTATTTAATTATATTTTTCAATATGATTGGTGGCTGGATCCTGGTCAGTCACGCCTCCTGCGGTGATACTCTGCTTGTGGATTTTGGGGGTGTGACAGTTTTAAGGGCCCTAAATTCGATTTTCGGTATTATAACTTCCGTTTCTGGACCCTTTGAGCGATTTCTATACTTCCAGGGCCCGAATAACTCTAAGAATAGTACCTACAAACCATGTACAACACAAACATGTATTCACCATCATAAATCAAGCCATTTTACTAGTTTTTTCCGTTAGGGTTTAATTTACAAGTTTCTTGTCGAATTAACCGTGTTTTTTTTTATCCAAATTCTAAAGTTTTCCACCATGAAACCTCATGAACCATCATGTTACGGGTATTATATAGTCGTTGTTGCCATTCAAAAAAATATGTTTAAACAGCCCTCAAGGCCCAAAGAAAGTTTATGGATGGATTAAAACTAATTTTTTTTTTTGTTTGTTATAATCAACTTTTACATAAAAAAGAGCATGAAAACCACTTAGAAAGGCATGGTACCTTATATTTTTTTCCCTGGAACTTGATGTAAAAAGGTTGGGGCAGAAGTATCACAGAGGTTAAAAGGATGAAAGGTTGCTGAAATGAAGGAAAGGATGGGGGTAATATGAGGCCGATCGAAATTAGGGGGGACACTTTTGACCTTGGTTTTTGCAACATTAGATGAGTATTAGCTGATATTTAGCGTTTTGGGATAATTTTCGGGTTTAAACGCTCATCAGGTTGGGAAAAGGGGCGTGAAACAACGCGTTTTTTCGCGCGGTTTTTTTGTGTTTTAAAAATACGATCCAACTTTAACAAAAACCCGAACGCTTTAACTTATTTGCTCAAAATACATTATACTAATGTTTTATAAGTCTTTTTAGGCTTGACGGATGATACAATGCATGTTTGGATGCTACAGTGTACGTTAAAATTGAAAACGTTACACTAAACGGCAACTACTTTGTTTAACGTGTTTACTACATACTAAGGCCACAAAATCCCTATGTTATTATCTAAGTATCATGTTTACATAAATACATATCCCTGGACGTGTTTATGGCACGTTCATTCGCTTTTAATTGGTTATTGCACTGTTAACCGGAAACCTTTCCGTTTAACTTGTTTTCTGCACTTTGAGGCCTCAATTTCACCACATTAATTACTAACGTTCATATGTTAACTATAACGTGTCCTCGGATTCGCCCGAGGCATAATCAGTGTTGTTTTGTTAATCGTGTAATCCGTGCGTATCAATTAGGGTTTACCTGGTTTTGCCACGAAACAACCATTTCAAACTCACCTAAGGGATATATTTCATAATGTGTAGCTCAAATGAGTGCGACATCTTTCCAAAAGGCTTTGTCAATGTTTAAGGTGTTTACACAAACCAAGCCAGCCAAATATTGACTATCTAATAACCACGCTCACTCTAATTTATGTGAGACAAATTTTCTTCGTAAAAGTGTATATCGTTCATCTTTCAACCATCACTTATATTCACATTTTGGCAAGCAAAACTTTAGACCCCTTAAATATAGGTGATTTTAAGTTATAAATACATCTCACATCTAGATTCAAGCTCTAATTTAGCATAAGAAGTGAGTTGGTAAAACACCCATTTGCAAAGGAGATATATTATACTAAGCCAATTTGGTGAGTCCTTTCAAAGATAGTAGAGGGAGAAGTCACTGATAAAATCTACTGACCTCGAGAGAATAATGTACAAGGTGATCTATCTCTAAATAATTCACACAGAAGATAGTAGAGTAACTCTTGGTTGAAGATGTAGGATTTAATTAATTAATCCCCACAACACAACTTTCTTCTTATATGGGTGATAGTGATTTTATGTCTTTTTTGTTTTCAAAATAATCAGAAATATATGTACCAATTTTGTTGAAGCTATCCCGAAACTGATTATTGACTTTCACCATACCAAAAATTAATAACTGCGACATGAGAACGCAATAATATGAAAACGCCATACCAGGTAAAAAGCTAGCACTCAATCCAATATGTCAAATATATAATAAACTCATGCAGCAGTTAGGCAGTCCTCCCAGGCTCCATATTTAGAGGTGAAAGTGCCACCACCCCTTTGCTGCACACACTCCAAAATAACCGCACGAGCACAAACATCCCAAGTCCTTGCCATCATCTCAAGTGACATCGGGTCAGAAAGCTTTCTCACACAACTATTGAACCGCCACTTTGCTTTTATTGAAAGATCTTCTTCATATTCCTTGCTGTGCAACGAAAACTAATTCTGTCACATGTCTAAAGTGCCTTCAAAATACAATATCTTGTCCTACCAGGTCAAAACTAATGATTTTGACCCATTAGTGAGTCAATTCTGGTTATGTTTTATCTCTAACAATATATACACAAGTGAAGTGGAAGAAATTAATTAGCTAAACAAGAAACTGGTCATATGAGTTGAATAGGTTGAGAGTTTCCAACATGAAACACACATCCTGAATCAGTTAATCCAAAAATAGATTATTATATAAATACTATATTTTTGTAATCATATATGACATGCTAATTATTTAAAAGAAAAAAATCAGACAAAAGTGTTTTGGGTCTGTTTGATCATGTTTTGAGCCGCCCAATTGGGCAGCTCTAACTGAAATGATCATTTTAGAAACATAAAGAAGGTTGCATGGAATGAAAAATTGCAGGGAAATAATTTCCTACCTGACTTCAACAGGAAACTCATCCAAGAGTATAGGGGAGCAATTCGGATAATTTGCAGGAACAAGCAATCGCAACGGTTGTATAGGTGACTGCACATGGGTTAAAGTCCATAAATGGCTCTAACATAAAGGGATTTGTGTTTTGAAAATGATAGCACATAAAAAAAATCAGATGTGGTTATTTGTAAAAGTCTAATGGTGTAAAGAATATAAAGTAGCGTAAAATACCATTTGCGTAGACGCGTATTGTGACTTGAGATTTGGACAAAGAGCTACAGCACTATATGAGCACTTAACAATGGTTCCTTTACCAACTTCTGGGTCAGCATTTTCCTGGCTAATATCAACCACAGTATCTATTAGTCCTTGATTTATTTCTCTTATTTCTTCCAATAGGGGATGCTTCATCTGCAACCATTTCACACACGTTAACAGTATTGTTTTTGTAACCATAATTAATGCTTTAGTTGTCAATGCAACCTGTTTTAGCGCCTACTCATATCACTGTTTGCTTATGGGTTCCGTATACAAATTGGGAAGAAAAAATTACAAATCATAACACGCTCGCATATGAGATAATACCTCAACCCGAGGCCTCTTTATGGTAGAAGTTGCAGTGGATTCCAATTCTGAGTTCTCCAAATGATTAAAGCTGCTTGCAGATGATACAACATTTATAAACATTGGGTTATTCATAAAGCGTTTCATTTTTCTTTTTCCCGTAGTTGTTGCTTTTGTCATGGCAACCAAGTCCTCACCAACAGCAGTTCTCGATCCATTACCTGGTGCCGTTCCAGCAATGCTATCAATCATACTAACAACTGAATCAATGTCTCTAACTGAAGCACTCAAGGATTCTGGTGAAATTGACTTCACCTGTTAAGCAAAGAAATACACAAGGTGTTAGCCATACTTTTTTAGTATTGGCAGGTTGGGTAATGGGTCAGACTGGATTCGGGTCAAAATTGGTAGCTCTTTGGTTCACTTTGGATTAGGCCTGTATATGAACCGATTACCATTTACTCGAAATCCCAGTTACCAAACGTGAAGGGGTAAAGGTAACAAAAGGCAAACCTGAAGGGCCAAAGTCGGGAGGTGGATTCACCACCGACTTTTGTTTTAAGTATATAGGATGATCTAACTACTTATGTATTTAAATTGAAACGAACAAACATACACAAATGAACATAAACGGACATTCATGAACATAAATGAACGAACAAAACGTGTGTTCATGTTTGTTCGTTCAATTAAATGAACAGAAACGAACTTCCCGCCAAACAAGTTCACCAACAACTCATAAACGTTCAGTTCATTTACAGGCCTACTTCGGGGTTGGTTTGACATGAACACTATTATTATGAGATTCACATTTTCCTATAATTATCTAGTGTGTCGATTATAATTATAAACATTATATTTATTCAGTTTAATCTAGTATTTAGACTAAAATAATTTAGGAGGTTTTACGCACTAAATTTACCCTTGAGTGACTTTTAACCTCTTTGACCTATTAGAGATATAACATAACCTGAATTGAAATCAATTTATAAGTAAAGGGCTTGAAACTGTCACCTCCAAGTTTATATTATCAGCAGAGAAACCTAATGCAAACAGAGTTTTATTTATATTTTATAGGTTAGACAGTTTAGAACTGATTACTGACCACTTTGAGTAAGCGTTCCAGAGGCTGTTCTATAGTAGTTAACTTTCCAGAATGAACGAAAGTACCATTGGCATCTGGATTTGTGCACTCTGCAAGCAAAGGTGAGGCAGATATTCCAGGAGTGCAAATATTTCCATCATTAGCAAGTAATGAAACACTTGAATTAATTTTATCGGTATCTCCTGGCAGGTTAGACGTAGATGGAGTTGATGGCGATGACACAAAAAACGGTGAGTTGGCAGGTTGCAAAGGTGTGCTGGATGTAGTCACAGAGTTCAACACGTTTTTCTGGTCAAGCTTTAGTTGTTTCAATGATTCTGACTTCATTTCAGTCTGCTGTTTAATCTTCAACTCATTGCTATCATTTATCTGGTTCACATTCAGCTTCATGCTATGCTTTGTTTGTGGGTGAAAGTGTAATTGTTGTTTATGCATTAACTGTTGCTGCATTTGTCGACTGTGGAGTTGCTTCAATTGCTGATGTGGAAGCATGTTGGAACTTGGCTGCTGCTGCTGCTGCAGCATACTCATCATATTCTGCTGTGCAGTTGAAGCAGAATTATGGTGCAAGGTCGCCAAACTATTATGCTGTAAGTTAACTGATTGCATCTGATTTTCATGAGGCTGCATTTGTGATTGGTGCAGAGAATTCATACGTTGTTGCAGTGTGGGCCCAGGTTTGCGCATCTGTGAACTTGTGAGATAAACAATTTCTCTCTCCAATGCACCCAACTTTTCTTTATGGTTGGGAGATATGTTGTTTTTGGGGAGTTGTAGGAATTTCATGCAACGCTCCAACATATGTTTAAACTTTTTCAGCTTCTCAGCTTGATCGCCGTTTGGTTGCTGAGGAAGAGAATCATGCTGGTCAACAATAGTCATACATGAAATTATAACTTCAAAGGGTTGTATCAGTGCGTAAAATGGATATGACCAAGAAACTTACCTGCTGCAATCTGCCTAAAATTTTCGGGTACAGATCAGCCAGCCCTTGAAAATACTGATCCTTCATAGCTTTCACCTGTAAAATGGAAGATTGTAGTTGCATGTTCAAATTGTGTAAATAAAAGGAGATCCATAATTGTATTATTCATTTGTCTTTAAAATTACAGCACCTTTTGATACACCTCTTCTTGACAATCTCCACTGTTTGGATTTCCTGTCTGAGCTGTGGAATCTGAAGATGCTACAGAACAAAACAAAAAAAAAAAAAGTTAAACATGTAACATACTCTTGAAACTAATTTATAATAAGCTCACATCAAAAACAAAGTATGAGATTAACATGTGCTTACTTGATGAAGCCTCTGGCATAGCTCTCTGCTGATGAAATGATGCTGGAAGCCTCTGGTTCATATTTAGTTGGTGCTGAAACTGAGCTGACTGTGGAATCACCTGCGGCTGTAATTCCATTTGTGACCTTTGACCTTGCGTTGACTGCAGCAGATGTGATGAATGCATGGTGGATTGAGCTCCAAGCGACTGCGGCTGTTTTTGATGGCCCAAATGCTGCTGAATAGCAGAAAAGTTGTTATGTTGACCAATTGAAAGATTATTATTCTGCTGGCCAAACACCCTCGGCTGCTGCTGCTGCTGCTGCTGCTGTCTTTGTTGTCTTAGGGCCAAGTGTTGACTCAAATGAGGTTGCTGATTTTGTTTAATGGTAGAGAGAGAAGACGGTTGCAACATTGTGGGCTGCATAAGTGCATAATTCTGATGCTGTTGCTGAACGTGTGGTTGAACTGAGGTTGTATTATTCTGTTGCAGCAGCTTCTGCTTTGCAATTTGGTGGTGCTGCTGCTGCTGATAAAGATAATGCTGTGAGCTTTGACTTGCTGGTATCTGCCTTTGACTTACAGAAATGTTCTGCAAGCTTGAATTTTGGGTGGCGGTGGAGCGCGCTATTCCAGATGAAGAAACATTATTGTGGATGCTCTGAGGTAAGATTTGTTTACCAGCTTGATGATGATGATGAGGATGAGAGGGTACAGGAATACCTTGGTTATTCAGTTGCTGCATGCCCTGAGAACCTTATGGTCCATACAGCAAATGTTTTAACGCAATTCTTAAATATATAAGATCGATGATATTTTAATAAACCCAAGGAAAGGAAAGTACCTGAATCACAAGTAGCATTGGACTGCAGAGAATTGGGCATAGGATTTGCAGATCTGTTCTCAATGCCCATCAGCTTGAGAGATATTCTCCGCATATAATCAGCCTGCAAAACCCCCAAATGAAAAGAATATATCGTTGAACTCTTCTTTATCAAATATGTGGAATGTTTACTTAATTTTCAAAATAATAATAGTAGAAAACAAACAAACAAACCTGGCTTGTTGCAGCAGTATAATATTTCTCTTCAAACCTCAAGGCAAAATCCTTAAGTTCATGTAGCTTCTCTGGTCCAGAAAACGGAGGTTGCTTCTTCAAGTTATCCATTCTACATACCCCCAGTTTTGAACATGAAAGAAGGTATAATTTTTCAAATAAATAATATAATATAAACTTTTGCATTGTACATAGGCTAAAGTAAGTAGTAAATGGAGATGAGAGATGATAAGCAAATTTGAAAGCGGATTGAAAATCATAAGAAATGGAGTTTAATTATAATAAAAACATACATCTTATCGACAAGCTTACGGCGTGTATCCGGTGGCAGAAGAGTCCTCCAGTCCACGGCGCCTTGCCAATTACTACTTGTATCCATCTATCTAATCTCACGATGATTACCTAATCAATAATATATGTATGTATTTTTAAGCTATCGATTTTGGTATGAATCTGATCAAAAGGATGGAGGAGGATGAGATTGGTTACAAGCGGAGTGGTGAATGGATCGGAATTGTAGCGACGATGATCGGTGGTTTCGTCTGCTTTGTAACCCTCCCTTTTCATGCAGCAATTTAAATACGCGTTTGCTTCCTATGCAAATACAACCCCACTCTTATTTATTTATTATTTGTTAAATAAATAATAATTATCCTTTTTTTAAACATCCTTTACTTTGCTATTAAGAAAAAAGAAAAATTTAATATTCTTGTAACGTTTGGGATGACCAATTTATTATTTGAAACGAGTGGAGATAGGGAAAGTAATGTGCTGTTTGTTTTTGCACACATAAATTGTCTGCAAGTTAATTTCATATGTTTTCATGTCTACAACTAAAGATATGGTCTGAAGCTCTTCAATCTAAAATACTAGTAGGGTGCCCGCGCGATGCGGCGGGGGCGACACTTTGGATTGCGGCACTCGTTGCTGGTAGTTTTCTTATTTGTATATGATAACATTATTGTGGTGGATATATGTCATAAGTGTTAGACATGGGAGCCTAACACCTATAATGTCTTGCAATGTTCGATCAACTGCCTCTATCGCCTGACGTTTCGCCATCGATGCCTCATCCCATATAATTAACTTGGAGGACCTAATTAGTTTACTTATAATTCCTAAAATTTTGGGACATAGTTTACTATTTATCTACTAAATATCGTAAATTAGTATTAAATAATTCCTAAAATTTTGGGATATAGTTTACTATCTATCTACTAATATCGTAAATTAGTATTAAATAATTCCTAAAATTTTGGAACATAGTTTATCTTCTATCTACTAAATATCAAAGTTTTGTTTTGTTATAAAAATTAATAATAAATAAAGTATAGAAAAACTATTTTAAACATGTAAAGATTCGTTTGTTAATAAAAAATACTAAACAAATGACAAAAAATAAAAGATAAGTTGTTATCGTTATAAAGTAAGTTTATTTTGTTGGTGAAATTATAAAGTTTATAATTTTATTATTTAAAGTCCATAACTTTTTTAAATATCCACATCATACTCATCCAATAAACTTTAATTTTAAAATTTTTCGTTTTTGAAAAAGTAAAAAGTAAAAAATAGTAGGTGACTTGTAGGTACGTTTTAAACACCTTTAACTAATGTTAAATTTCATTTTTATAAATATTTAAAAAATCATATTTTTATAAAAAAAAATAGGATGTAAAAGTTTATATCTTTATTAACTTTATCTTTTTATTTAAGAAATACAAATTATTCGAAAAATCTATAATATTATATAATTATTTTTTCATATCTGGTGTCGTCCAACAGTTTTTTTTATAGAAGGCACTAATGGATATATACGAAATCCTCGTGGAACATGACTGTTAAATTGAATAAGTTTAGTGTGCTTTGTAAATACAATCTTGAATTTACTCCAAACCAAGAGGTAGTTTTCATGTTTTGGCCATTCTTGGTAATCGAATTTATCTCTTTGGAAATGATCAAGTACGAACATGTAAATTATATAATACGAACATGATTAAGTACTAAAGTATATTAGTTCAATCGAGATGTAAATTATAAGTGCAATAAAATAACAAAAAACATAAACTTCAAACATAAAATAAACTTTATTATTCATGGGATAGTCTAGATCAAACAAAAACAACTGAAAATGAAAAAAAAACATAAAAACACTTGATATATTTCATCTAATTTCTCTTCTTTTTTGATCCGTTTTTCTTGTTTGTGCTCGAATCAGCAGTATCATCTAATTCATCTTCTTTCTCATCGTCCTCAGAATCATCTAAATTTATAACCTCGACCCATTTCCATTCAGAGAGTCTCTTAGATCTTTTCTTTTGATTCTCATACTTCCGATCCTCTAAAAACAAAAATTTAATAAAAAAGTTAAAAAATGATTAAATAAATTTTATAAAAAGAACAAATATTGAATAAAAAAAATTAAAAAAGATTAAATAAATTTTAAAATTACCTCTTTACTAAATTGACGTTGAAGATTAGACTTGTATGGACTGAACATTGCACCATAAGAAATAAATTCAACACTATTATCACCATCATCCTACAATAAAACACCAAATAATAACATAACGAACTTGTTAATATGAAAGATTATAAGCGAAAATATTACTTAAAAACTAACAAAAGCTTGTTCGACAACTGGGGTGTTTAAATTGGTGTGTTGAATCTGAAAAATCAAATAAGTTAGTATTCACATAAAAGTAAATAAAAGAAAACAATTATTCATTATTGCGATATAACAAAACTTATCATAGAACCGACCTTAGATTTTTCAATATCGCATGCTTGTTTTTTCGCATCAAGTGAATTCAGAACTGGCTCCATATTTTAAATCTGTCTAGCAATAGAAACGTAGAATTGTGAGTGTTTGCTAAGTATTTATAGTAGTCCATTAGGGTTTAGTTTTAGATTGGTTATCCATTTATTTAGGAAGTTTGTTGTGAGTTTTAAGTTTTTAAAATAAGATGCACATATCCTGTTTAGTTTGTTGTGGCATGTTTAATAGGAAGTTTGTTGTGAGTTTTATCTATATTATATTAAACATGCCACAACAAACTGACTCTGTACAAGTAAAATTAGGGAATATTTTAGTTTATTAATGCCGTTCAAAACAAAAAACTTGGGTAAAAAACAAATGTTAATGCACGGTAAAAAACAAATGTTGGCTTTAATCAATTGTACATTTACGCATCGGCTATTTGTACTTTATGAACGCACGGCGAAACTAAAAAAGACAACTATCGAAACGTTTAAAAAAATGTGCCGATCGTCATGGTACCTTCGGATTTTTTTAAAACATTACGGGTTGTAAGATATCGCAGGAATACATTTAAGAATTAAAGAGGGAGGGGGGAAGAGTAACTAATTACCCATAATTATGTTAAATGTCAAGGATTTAAATGTAATAGATTGAGGGACTAAAAAATAATTATGGTTTAAAAGACCACTTTACCCTCATTCTAGGGGTTTATTTATAAATAATGGGGGAAGAAGTTCTTAACTTTTGGGAATCCTTCCCTCATGTATTATAAGATAAGACTGTTTGTTTTTATAAATTGATACCGTCTGTACAAGCTACATGAACTTTGTTTTATTTTTCAAATCAAAACATCCTAAACCAATTACCTCCAAAATCTTTTAAGTTCAAACATCCTAAACCAGTTACCTCCTCTCTGCCTTCTCTCTTGATCCGGTCACCGAAGCCGCTTCCGGCCGGCACTCCGGCGCCTTTTTCCGGCAAACACACCCAGTGTGTCGGTAACCGTCTATCTTTCCAACCCATGAGAAAAAACGCAACGCTGCACCACCATGTAGGTTGCATTTTCGCAGCACCTCCACAACTAAATCTGGTGTGATATAAAGATCACATTTTTGTAAAGCTTCTTCCTTTGGGCACCAAGTCATAGAGGATGACACAATTTTACAGGCTTTGTGAAGATCCCGATCGGTAAAAGACTTAGAAGGCGGACATGTTAATACCGAATCAAGAGTAGTTTCATCCTTTTGTTGTACTTGGATCGAGCTTGAGCTTGAATCAAGGGTGGTTTCGTTTGTGTTACTGTCGGTTCTTTGGATCGTTTTTACTTCTTGTAACTTCTCGAATTCTCCTTTTTACTGAAATGAGGTATAATCCAGTTGAATATATTATCTGTTATAACTAACTTGAAGCTATGCCGGTTCCGGCCGGCACTCCGGCGCCTTTTTCCGGCACGGTGGTGGTGTCCGACTGAGGCGATGGCCGGTGCCGGTGACCTTACGACAATGGTGGTGGTCCAGTTTTGGTTCAAATTTGAGTTCAGAACGTATATGAGGGAGGAGGTTTTTTTTTGTGAAGATGTTTGAAGAAAGGGTGTCATAGCTTTTTTTTAAGCTGAAAAATGTCATTTTCAGATCTGTTTAAAAGAAAAAAACAAACAGTCTTCAAGGGTAACGTCTGCGCGCCTGCAGATATCAGCTCCCTTGAAGATGTTTGAAGAAAAAACAAACACCCCCTAAATGATCCCCTAGCTTCAAACTTTATTTGTAAAGCTTGTTAAGGGGTGGGGGTGGTCATCACTCATCACTCACTCATCACTCACAACATCCAATCAAGATCCGTCATGTCATCAACCATTTTTCCATCACTCACAACCTTTTTTAGTGGCATTGGTCATCACTCACAACACCCAACAATAAACCCTCACACCCCCTCACATCCATTTATCACTCATAGCCCATCACGCGTGAAAAAAAATCACGAACAAATCTCCATCACTCGTTGAAAACTATGGTGGCGGTGGGTTGTTGAAAACTATCACTCGTGGAAATTATCACGGACAAAAGGCAACCGCCCCCAGTCCCCTAATAACAGATTCACTATTTTTTTGGTCGATTCACTATTACTAAATATATATATATATATAGGAGACCGCTAAAATGAAAACCATCTCCAGTTGTTAGAACCATGAGAACCACTTTAGACCAATAACAACCTGCCAAGTCATTACTTCACATGTCTTTTGAGAAGGTTACTATGGTAATTTTACCTCCTCCCACCCTTTCAATCACAAATCAGGAAAATTGTGATGGCCGGTTTTCCATTTTTCAAGTGTCAGAGCATGATTTCATCTGCACTGTAGACTTTCATAATCCCAAAGTCTTGAAGCAACCCCCATGCCTTTTATAAACAGCTCCTCCTTCTTGAATCACCCACCTCTCATCTTCTGCCTTATTTTCTCTCCTATCCTCCTGCTTCCTAATCTCTTAAAACCTGCTTCAATTACCCACCTCGCTGGAGAAAATCCCACACTATTTTACCCCGCCATAATGTATAATCCTCTGATTGTAGAAGGCGACGGCGATAGCACCAGTGGCATTTTTGGAGATGCCGATAATAATTTGATTGGCACACCGCAACGGAACGCCGGAGTTGGTTATGCTGACAGAGATACTCTGTTTCCAGGGTAGGTTAACATGACCGCCGCGCCTATTGGGTTTGTGGAGCGTGGATCAAGTTCCGGGGCTTTCGAGACTCCATTGATTCCAACAACTGAGCCGACGGACAATGGTAACATATATATCGGTCAAGCACTTAATTTTTGAATATTTTTTTAATGTTTTGGTCTTTGGTAGCATCGGTATCAAGTATGTTATGTGGTTGAGTCTTTGGGATCAATTTGATACTGGTTCACCATTTGTTGATTTATTTATATTTGTTTTTAATTTTTGATGCTGGTTGAGTCACATAATCCCGAATCTCACCTTTTGTATAGAAATAGATGTTTGGTTTTTTAAAACAGATGTTTGTTTTTTTGCAAGTTGACACTGGTTTGACCCACCCTAATTCTGCTGATTAGTTGTTTGGTATAAAAAACCGATGTTTTTTTTTAAGTTTGATGCTGATTAGTTGTTTGGTATAAAAACCGATTGTTATCTGGTTTATTTGTTATTTTACAATCTGCTTCTGTTCCCAGACCATTTGCTACATTCAAAATTGTGGTAGACTTTTTTTACATACCATTTGTTGGTATACACCATTCGCACAGTATATTAGTTGAATGCTATTACGTTTTGTAGTCGTCTATTTATGTATGATGTATATATAATATTTTTGGTGCGTTTATGTCCGCAGACCACGCCACAGATTCAGAGGAGGAGTGCTTTTCCTGGTTCACTCCGAATGGGACGCGCTACTGGTGCCCAACTGCGCCGGACAACCTGAAACCAAGACTTGAAACCGTGTTTCAGCAGTGGGAAGACGTTGTCGAGATGTACGATCTGTACGCAGAGCACTGTGGGTTTTCGACTAGGCTTGGAACAATTAAGCGAAAGAAAGGAGCCATCACGCACCGTTACATTGTTTGTTCCAACCACGGCAAGCCACATAGCCAGAATAGGAACTTCGACACACTTGACGAGACATCGTTGAAGATAAGGCAGTTCACTTTCCGTGTATGTGACTGTAAAGCCTGTATACGTGTGAAGTTCGATCAGACGGCTCGCGGTTGGGTGTTGTATTACTTTGAAGAGAACCATAACCATCCAATGGTCCCAGTGCATAGCAGAGATCTTACGAAAAACGGCGGAGGCTTGATTTTTTTACCAAAGAATTCATCCACCGAGCGAGTCTTAGCAAGTTGGGTCCGTCGGTGGCCCATAGACTCCAAGTAAACCTTAAGGGGGGCCACCACAATGTGAAAGGAACCGCGAACGACTTTAGGAACTTTGCATCAAGGGTTCGCATGTTCATTGGTGACAGGGACACGCATTTGGTGATCGAGAAGATGAAAGATCGGGTGGACCACTTACCGAACTACACTTTTAAGTACAACATGAAAAACGGTGAGATTCGACACATGTTCTGGGCGGATGAAATTTCTAAGATCAACTATCAAGCCTTCGGCGACGTCCTCGCGTTTGACGCTACTTACCAAACTAACAAGTAAAGTTCTCCACAAAAAGTTTCCGAGTTTTTTTTTATGTTTTTTGGAAAGTTGAATAGGTTATTCGCGTTCTAACTGTTTAGCTATCTTAAATACATGTACAATCTGATCTTTGTTCCTTTTACCGGGGTCGACAACAACAAGCGGTGTGTGACTTTTGGGGCTGGCCTTTTGTTTTGTGAGACAATTGAGGCGTACACGTGGTTGCTAAGGCCTTTTATGGAGGCGCTTAACAAGCAGCCCAGCCTTGTTCTAACTGACCAAGACCCGGCCATGTGCCAAGCTGTGGCTGCTGTGTTCGATAGGTCTCTTCATCGCTTGTGCATGTGGCACATTATGAAGAAATTACCTTCCAAGGTAATTTCCAATACGACATGTACTTTTGCTAAATTAGTTGTTTTTTCCTTTTTGACTTTTTTTTGTCTTCCAGATTACAGGCGAGGTCGCACATAACTCTGAATTCAGGGATGCCATACATAAACTGGTATGGAACATTTATATTAAACTGAAGACGTTCGAGAGGAGATGGGGGAAGCTGCTAGAGAAGTATGGGCTCGAAGAGCACGAGTGGCTGAGAGACATGTTCAATATAAAGGAGCTGTGGGTCCTGGCGTATTTCAGAGAAATTCCAATGTCCTGTTTGATGAAGACTACATCCCGATGCGAGAGTTCGAACTCCGCGTTTAAGGTGAACTCCTCCTGGGCTAACACCCTTGTTCAGTTTTTTTTGTGTTACGACTCCACATTGGAATCCCAACGATACCGGCAGAGGGTTGGGGACTTCAAGGCGGATGATCGTGCACACGAGTTCAAGACGGGTTTGGCGATAGAGAAGCACTGCGCGTTATTGTATTCCCCGACCATCTTCGTTGAGGTTCGCAAAGAAATCCTGAAGGGCCTTTTACAATGTTATACTACTGGTGTCGAAGAAGTCGATGGCCGAAAGATATATACCGTTACGCATTTGGACAAGCATTCCGATGTCGTCAATGATTTCACGGTATTGGTCATTTCCTGTTTTTTTAGTACACTTTTTTTTAAAAGCTGGACGTATTTCCCGTCATGGTGCAAGTTAAAGTTGATCCAGTGGAGGACACTACAACATGCTCGTGTAACCTGTGGTGCCGTTTCGGATATCTTTGCAGGCATATATTCTGCGTCTTCCGGCAAACAAAGGTGGACGAAATACCGCTTAAGTATGTGGTTAGTCATTGGGGACGTCACGTGTTGCCAAAGTCTGTTTTCCGTGTCGAGTTCAGGTATGGGGTAGATATGTCTCCGGTGGCGTTGACCAGGAACAACCTAGTGGATTGTTTTTCTGAAGTGCTACAGGCTGTGGTGGGCGACCGGGCAGCAATAGAGGATTTTGTTGTCAAAATCAAGGGCTGGACGAAAGAAATCACTGACGCTCATCGTGGAAAAACAAACGCTGAGGCGACAGAAACACAGGTTATGGCTGATATGCTTGGAGTGGTTGTGGAAGGTGAGAGTAGCACCCCCGTTCCTGCTCAAATCCTCAAGGCATACGCAATAAGGGATGCAGCACCAACAAACGCATGATTGGGCAGGGGGAAAGGGATGTCCAGATTCACCAAAAGCCCCAGCGAATATGCAGGACGTGCAACCGGTTTGTAACCGGGCATGACTCGCGCAACTGCCCGGAGAAGCGAAAGAACGCGAAACCTTAGAGAACTGGGTCTGAATGGGGTGGTGTGACAGGGGGTGGCGTTTTTTGGATCGGGTTGATCTTATGAACTGGTGGTGCACGCTGGGTTTTTGGTGACAACTATAGCTGTGTTTGGACAAGGTAATAGTTTTATGGTATCTTATATCTCTAACTTTTGGTACAACCATAAATGTAATAGTTTTTTGTGGTATGGATAACAGTACATAGTTTATGTTTTTGCACCCCCCCCCCCTTTGGTGAATGAATGTTATGTTTGTCTGCTATCAGTTTGTCATTCCCCCCAATCCCCCTCTATATATTTTTATGTAATGTTATGTTCTTGTCTGATTAAGAAGGTAAAAACGTTACTTAAACTTTTCCCAGCAAAGTGTAAAAGCTTAAACTGTAAAGTGTAAATTTACGTAAACCGTATAACGTAAAACCTTTAAAACTGTGAAACGTAAATTTAAGTTTTTGTATAAAAAAACAGATAAAACGTTAATTTAAGTAAAACGTAAAACATTTTTGCGTAAGAACTAAAGGGTAAAAATGTAAAGCCCTTTAACGTAAAACCTAAACATTTTAACGTAAAACTTAAACTTTTTAAGTTTTATAATGTTGAACTGTTTACGGGAACCGTAAAAAAGGTTACATAATCTATAGATCGGGAACGTGAATCTTTAGGAAAACTGTAAAACGTAAATTTACGTAAACCGAAAAACATTTTCGCGTAACATGTTAAGCGTAAGACATAAAACATAAACGTAATTTTTTTTTTACGTTAGACGTAGACTATTTTTCCATGTAAAAACGTAAAATTTTTAAAATGATAAACGTTAAACTTTTTAATGTAAAACATTAAAAAATTTTAACGTAAAACGTAATTCTTTTTAAATGTTAAATTTCCTACATAAAACGTAAAAGTTGATAAACTGACTAAAAATTTGTTGCGATTTTTTTGGCGGAGCCGTAAAAACTTTTATATGGTGAAAAAAAAAACCAAGTCCAAAAATAATACCCTAATATAAAACCAAAATGAACTGGTAGGTGTTGCACTATAAGCATTCTTGTTTGTGGATTGGACAAAACAACTATTCTAACTTTGTCTTTTTTCTAAAAATAGAAATGGTTTTTAAACCACACAAACCAAATAGTGACCTTTTGATTTGAAGTGATCTCTGCACACCAGTCAGGAATATACATTATGGCATTTGGAGAAAAAAAGCAAACCTCTTCTTGTTTCCTTGTTTTGTGTCTTTCCCTATATATAGCTACTGCCTTTTGTTGTTTTCATGCCAAGACAACGCAAAAATTGGTGTTACAAATCCACTATTATTCTTCGAAACCCAAAGGAAAGAAAGATGGCAGATGGCCGGAAAGTGTGGCGTCCACGCAAACCTGTCCCCCCCCCCCCCCGAGGTGAACTAAAACCCATAAAATAGGTTACATTGTTTTTAGCTGCTCATTTATATAATTCTTTTTTTTCCTTTAAAAAAATGGTTGTTATTTTTCCTTCCGATCAGGTTCGTCGCCAAGCCCGCCCAATCAAGCTGCGAAAGAAAAAACAGTGCAAGTGTGGGGTCGTGAGCAGATGGGGTTGGTGTCTAACCCAGACACTTGCTGGCTCCCCATCCAGCATGGCGGCGTCGGCTCAGGGGTGCAAGTATGGGACCGTCGTCGACTGGATATGAGTTCGGGCCCAGGTTTGGTTTGGTATCCCAGACAACCCCCAGTGTCTCCCACGACCCCCTATCGCCCACCGCAAACACACTTTGGTTCACCACCCCCCGCTTCGGGTCACCTTCTGTCCACTCCAGCTCACCGGGTCCCGTTACGCCGGGTGTTGGGCACTTACGTTCCCCGCTAGCCCAATTTGCTTCCCCCACACATCTTCGAAGTGCTTTTGGTCCTTCCCATGGATCAGCTGCAAGCACGCCAACGTCTGTAGGTGTCAGCGAGAGGTCAAAGGACAAGCGGCCGATGACTCAGGTTTGGGTACCGAAGGCAGCAACAGTTGGAGTTGCTGACCCTGATGATGGTTGCAAGGGTGCAGCGGCTGGTTCAGATGCGGCTTGGTTTTCGTGGGGGTCGGACTGTGACTCTAACTTGGATTAGCCATGGTGAATGGTTTTGAAGCATCGTATGTTTGTGCGTCGTCTGTTCCATTTTCAGTGATGTTTTTATTTAATGTTCGTTGTACGCGTCGTCTGTTTGTAATGTTTCGTTATATGCATAAAAAATGGAACGTAGGTCTTTTCTAATGTTTCGTTCTATGAATAAAAATGTAACGCGTTGTCTGTGTTATAATGTTTGGTTTTATGAATGAAAATATCGCGTAAACTGTCAAACGTAAAATGTAAAAGATTAGGTAGACCGTAAAGATTAAAAGATTTGAATGTAAAATGTAGAACGTTAAACCTTTTTATGTAATAATCTACAGCTTACGTAAATTTTACGTAAATCAAAAAAGTATACGCAGATTGTAGACGTAAAACGTAAGAAATTTTACGTAAAGCATTTGATGTACACATGGAACGTTGAACTTTGGAGGTAAAACAGCTAAAGTAAAACGTAAAACGTAAAAGTTCACGCAAAAAGTAAAACGTATAGCATTTCTTGTAGAACGTAAAGCATCTCTTGTACAATTTTAAACATTTTATGTAAAAACGTGAAACGTAAAAAGTTTGACGTGAAAAGTTGTACGTTAGGCGTAAAAAGATTTACGTAAAAAGTAAAACGTAAATTTTTTCCATAAAACACAAAAAGTAAACGTAAAAACTTAAAAAATTAATCTGTTAACGTAAATTTTTTTACATGAAACGTACAAAAAATAAATCGTAAAACGTAAAAGATTACGCAGACCGAAAAATGTAATTCATTTAAACGTAAACGTAAAAACATTAAACTTTTTGCGTAAAAACGTAATTTTTACGTCAATTGGGAAACGTTAAACCTTTGAACCAAGCACATTTTCTAAACGTCAATTGGAAAACGTTAATCGTACGATGTAAATTTTCTAAACATAAGACGTAATTTTCTAAACGTAAAACTTAACTTTTTAAACGTAAGACGTAATTTTTTAAACGTAAAACTTAATTTTTTAAACGTAAAACGTAATTTTTTTAAACGCAACACGTAAATTTTTTAAATGTAGGATGAAAAGTTTTTAAACGTGGGACGTAAACTCTTTTATGTGGAAATTTTTTAAACGTAAGACGTAAATTTTGTAATGTAAAACCTAAAATTTATAAAATTTAAAACGTAAAAACGTAAATTTTTTAAATGTAACCCGTAAATATTTTAACATAAGACGTAATTTTTTTTAAACGTAATCTTTTTTTATGTTGAAATTTTTTTAACATTAGACGTAAATTTTTATAATGTAAAACGTAAAATTTATAATTTTTATAACGTAAAACGTAATTTTTTTTAAAAGTGAGACGTAAATTATTTAAACGTAAGATGTAAAAAATTTAAACGCTAGACGTAGATTATTTAAAAAGTAAAAGTTTGACGTAAAAAAACTAAAAGTGTTGCGTAAAACCATGTAAAACATAAATGGTAAAACGTAAAACCAAACAGTTACTTAGTTTGTTAAACGTAAATTTATGTAAACCCCAAGAACGTTTTTGCGTACGACGTTTTACGTAAACTGTAAAAATTTTCCAAAAAAATCCACCTAGGCTGTAAACATTTTTACGTAAAAACGTTTTCATGTAAAACGTAAAAAATTACGTAGCCTATAAAACGTAAAGCGTTTCACGTAAGATATTTAGGTAGACTTTAAAATTTTACGCAAACTGTAAAAAGTTAGAATTTTACATAAAACATTTTCGTGAATAAAAGCATATGTATATCGTAAAAATGCCGGATTGAATATGCAAAAAACGTTAAAAGCAAAGACGTAATTTTACGTAACCAAATTTTGTTTGTCCACCTGACCCACATGCAAACATAAAATATCAACATCCCGACAAAATTAATTGTTTAACCTTTGCAAAACCACCCCAAAAAACGCCCAACCCAAAGACGCCCAACCAAAAAGAGGAAACTGTTTATCACGCCAAATCATTGTCTACACAAAAGCCAACCGACATCGAATCTCGTCGCCATATTTGTTCACCAGGGACAGGAGTATCGCGACCGCATACCTTTTCCGTAAGTAGTTGCACTGGACTTTCTTCCGCGCCTCATGCACACTGAATCCGCAGAAGAAGTTTCTCCTGGAACCCACAAACCGTTCCATATGGCGCATTGCAAAAATGCCAGAGTCCACAAACGGTGCCGCGTTTCTATGGGTCGTAGACCATGGAAGAGCCTCTCTCGTGATGACACTCGAGTGCATGGCCGTCACTTTTGGATGATTCACCGATTTCAGATAATCGACAAAAAATTCTTTGTTTTCCAAGTAAACAAAAACAGCAGTAAGCACACCGGGGATATAAGTTTCACAGTTCCTTGAAACGACATTAGTTCAAGGAGAAAAAACACATGAATCACATACCACTTTAAATGGGGTTGTCTTCAGGATATAGGATTCGTTGTCCCTCAAAAGCCTCCCAGACCCCCTGTCACCCAAGTGATCAATGAGGTATATGCGCTCCTCCTCCAAGTCAAACACTACAAGATAGTAGTCGTCTACCTCCAGAACGGGCACGAAGACCATATCGAAGTCATGCAGGTCTACAAGGTGATGTCGGCCGCTCAGGCTTGTCTTCAACCCACATTCAAAAGCGGACACGCGGCTACCGCTAGGGTCCGTCTCCAGGGATAACATCCAATCAACCTGCGGGGATAAAAACCAAAACGTTTTTTGCATTACCAGAACTGCACCATTTTCCAAAAATACAAAATCAATATCGTCACAGGGACAATGATATGAGAATTTTTTTTACCACAGTGGTGTGGACGCAAAACAACCGTCTAGGCATCCCCGGCAACGAGAGGTTTGGGTCGTCGTTGAGGACGTGCACCCATGCATCCACCACTGAACTGGATACGTTGCTTCCGATCTCCAGGGATTGAAGCGCAAGAACATCCGCGCATGCCCCAAACTTGTCCTCAAACATCACATATCTGCCCCGGGGGGGGGGGGGGGATTGAACAACAACTTAAAAATTATTTACGTAAAACTTTTTTTAGGGTTCATGTAAAAACGTAAAAATTTACGTAGACTGTAAGACGTAAAGCGTTTCACGTAATGTGGAAAATTTTTCGTAGTCAAATTTTACGTAAAGCGTTTCGTTAATAAAAAGATGCGTATAACGTAAAAAAAAACTTTACGTAATACGTACAAGTTTACGCAAAAAAAAGTTAAAAAGTTTATGAAAAATGAAGAAGGTAAAACGCAATCCCTTTTTTTACGTAAAGTGTAAAAAGAACGTGAAACGGTTCCCAAAATGTAAAATTTATATGTAAACAGGAACATTTTTTGTAAACTATAAAATTTATATGTAAAATTTTTCGCAAACGTTTCATAGACTGTAAAATTATTCGTACAGTGTAAAATTTATATGTAAACTGGAAAATTTTTCGTAGTCAGTCAAATTTAACGTAAAGCGTCTCATTAATAAAAGATACGTATAACGTAAAAAAAACTTTTACGTAATTCGTACAAGTTTACGAAAAGAAGTTAAAAAGTTTGTGAAAAAATGAACAATGTAAAACGCAATCCCCTTTTTACGTAAAAATGTAAAAAGAACGTGAAAATTATTCGTAGACTGTAAAAATTATATGTAAACCTGAATATTTTTCCTAGTCAAATTTTACGTAAAGCGTTTCGTTAATAAAAAGATGCGTATAACGTAAAAAAACTTTACGTAATACGTACAAGTTTACGCAAAAAAAAAAGTTAAAAAGTTTATGAAAAATGAACAAGGTAAAACGCAATCCCTTTTTTTACGTAAAGTGTAAAAAGAACGTGAAACGGTTCCCAAATTGTAAAATTTATATGTAAACTGGAACATTTTTCGTACACTGTGAAATTTATATGCAAAAATTTTTGCAAACGTTTCATAGAGTGTAAAATTATTCGTACACTGTAAAATTTATATGTAAACCGGAAAATTTTTCGTAGTCAGTGAAATTTTACGTAAAGCGTCTCATTAATAAAAGACACGTAAAACGTAAAAAAACTTTTACGTAATTCGTACAAGTTTACGAAAAGAAGTTAAAAAGTTTTATGAAAAAATGAACATTGTAAAATGCAATCCCCTTTTTACATAAAAATGTAAAAAGAACGTGAAAATTATTCGTAGACTGTAAAAATTATATGTAAACCGGAAAAATTTTCGTAGTCAAATTTTACGTAAAGCGTTTCGTTAATAAAAAGATGCGTATAACGTAAAAAACTTTACGTAATACGTACAAGTTTACGCAAAAAAAAGTTAAAAAGTTTATGAAAAATGAACAAGGTAAAACGCAATCCCTTTTTTTACGTAAAGTGTAAAAAGAACGTGAAACGTTTCCCAAATTGTAAAATTTATACGTAAACTGGAAGATTTCTTGTACACTGTAAAAATTATATGTAAATTTTTTTGCAAACGTTTCGTAGACTGTAAAATTATTCGTACACTGTAACAAATACCCGCCCGATATGGTTTTTATATATTTATTTTTGGTGGGATAAGTTACGGAAACTCATCTGTTGCGTGGTCCGGGTTGACCTTTGTGAATGGATCCCTGCAAAGAACAAAACGAAAAATACCTGTCAGTACTAGAAAAAACGACAACACACAAAAAACACAGAATCATAAAAAATCATTTTAGATTTGGCTCGGTTGCGACGCGCGCACAGTCTAACATGGGGGTTGTTTATCCTTTTTACCTCTCACTCATTTCAAAAACTGTTTGCCTCAACCACGCATACTTGGTCCTCTTCCGGAATAGTAACCGCCATGCCGAGCTTTGCTGGTTCGTGGTTTGTTTTGGATCCAACTCAACGGCCCGGGCTGCTAACCAAGCGTGGCTTCTCATGGAACGCTCGTATCGGTCTTGCTCGGATAGGCTCCGTCGGTTTAGGGTCATCACCGTCTACATTTTGCTCCGTGCCGTCTTCCTTGTCGACCGGCCCACGTGTTTCAACAGGCACCCAGAAATCGACGCCTATATGTCTTCTAACCGGTCTATCTTCGCTGCCCGACCCAACAGCACCAACCAAACGTCCCGATTCCGAGCCAGCCACATCACCTGCTACCAGGGGTGGTATTACACAAAAAAAATTAAAAAAAATTAAAAAATAACCCAAATAATAAACATAATAATCAGACGTTTTTCTTGTTTTTCGAAGCAAGACTCTTAAAAAAATAAAAAAAAAAATAAAAGCATGAAAAGCGTGCGATTCCGTTTTACAATAAAAAAGAGAGCTGTACGTACCAGAAGCTTTTTCGTTCAGCCCCGGCCCACGCGCCACCTCCTGCGAGATCCCGAGACTGAAACTCGGGTGACTACACGAAGCAACATCAGCCTTGCAAGTGTCATCACGTACGGGCACCCAAGACTCAAAACTTAAAGGGCTTCTGACAGGGCTAGATACGGTGGCCGACACACCCAAACCATCCGAAGGTCGAGCATCCAAGCCAGTCTCGTCACCTATTTATGGGTGGGGGTCACAGGTTAAAAAAAGAAAAGGGACAAAACAAAAAGATAAACATAATACTCTTTGACGGTACGTACCAGTTGGTTTTTCAGTCGGCCCCGCGCCACATGCCACCTCCTGTGAGATCCCCAAGCTAAAACTCGGCTGGCTGCTAGTCGCAACATCGCCCTTCCCCGTGACATCATCTATAGGGGTGATGGAAAAAGGTTACTCGAAAGTGAAGGTTTTTTTTAAGGACACCCCCCACCCCAAAACTGTTAAACAAAAAAAAAAACGAAAAAATACAATGCGTCTAGGCATTTTATATACATACCACTGTCCGCACCCACGCTTGGCTGGTCCACCTCGCAACATTCAACAGCGGTGACGTCTGCAGTGCGCATGCCTGACGAACACGCTTGGCCAACAGACGGGAGTGGGCTAAAAAGCCGAGCGGCAATTTGGGACTTTGTCCAACCTCGCACCTGTCACACCCCGACCACGTAAAACATCAAATCGTGGCGGAAACGTCGGGGAGTGTTGTAACAGAATTATTGTTTCACAACCATGGCATTTAAAAGTTGAGTTTTATTCAGCAAACAAAGTGTTACATTGTCTCAAAACAACAGAACAAAGAGTACATAACGTTATTTAAACTAGTTCTATCTTCATTTTAAGGCTCTAAGGCACGGGTCCGCCCTAGTATGTTCTGCTCAAACCTATGCACCAATACCTGAAACACATGTGAAAATAAGTACGTCAGCATAAAAATGCCTGTGAGATACATAGGTTTTATGAAAATAGGGTTCATGACTTAAGTTTAAAGAAATGTTTAACAAAAGTCAGTCATGAACATTGTTAATTGTTTTGTTTTATTACTCTTTCGAAAAACGATGATATGTAAAAGAGTAATGTGAGGTTAAATGAATAACCAAGTAAATGAGTTTTGTATAAAATAAGTTGTTTGTAAAACAATGATTAAAAAAATATATGTTATTTGTATAAAATGTTATATGTCTAAATTGAAATGATCTAAATAACGCTACGATATGTAATACCATACAAGCACTTATATATAGGAAGTACCAGCGGCGTATCCACCATGCTTGTATCATATTACACACGCCTCGTTACTCAAACCACTTACCCCAAACAAACCACCAATGTAAATTGCCCATGTCTAAACCATTTGTTAAATGTCTTTGTGTAAACCGTGTCAAAATGTTTATGTCAAAATGTGATTTATGAAATATGTATATAAATGTCAAAATGTCTATATCAAATGTCAAGCATGTAATGTGTAAACAAAAGTGTCATGTATGGCGAGTGAAATATATCAAATACCATAGGTAAAATGTACAAAACAAGGTATTGAAGTAAATCAAAGTTATGTTTTGTAGAAAACTACATGCTATACTGATACGAACATCTATGCGGTATTGTAAAAATGCATACATTCAAGCCTTGAGACTGTGGTGATAAACCTTTAAACAAATTAAAGATTTATCTGAGTTAATGTATTCGAATTCGGTCATTCCTTTCATCCAAACATACCTAGGATGTCAGGAACGGGAGTTGTCAATTCCTATGGTACCACTACCTACTAACGAGCGGCGTGATCAATGTTAATGAATGTATATTGTCCCACTTAACAACCCAAATGTCATAATCAAAATGTAAGCATGTGATGAAAATG
Organism: Helianthus tuberosus; assembly: GCA_030545235.1. Taxonomy (NCBI): domain Eukaryota; kingdom Viridiplantae; phylum Streptophyta; class Magnoliopsida; order Asterales; family Asteraceae; genus Helianthus; species Helianthus tuberosus. The sequence continues at coordinate 82,622,220 of CM060389.1, forward strand.
AAAATGTACTCAGTATGATGAACATACGTAGCATGAAAAGGTAATGTAAAACAATGTACTAAGTATGCACACAATGAACATACATAGCATAAAATGTCATGTAAAACGATGTACTAAGTATGCACACAATGGACATACATAGCATGAAATGTAATGTAAAACAATGTACTAAGTATGCACACAATGGGCATACATAGCATGAAGTGTAATGTAAATCATGTACTATAAATGTACTAATGAACATAGCAGGTATATGATGTGAAAACATGGAAAGCATGAAAGTAACAAGTAGGCACATGTGTTTCACCCCAAAATGTTTGGAAAACAGTAAAAGAGGGGTCTATGTACTCACTTGAGATTGCTCAATAGACTTTAGAAATCCACCAAGCAAAGCTAGAAGGTCACGGAATCAAACGGCACCTAATATAGGTAACTACATTAATAACCGGACCTAAACGGAGGATCGGGTAGTATGAGGGTTCGTAAACCAAATGAGTGTAGGAACTCATGTAATATGGTTTAACAAAGCCTACATACTAAAACGAAACTTATCCTAAGTGCTTTTGACCCGTTACGACCCGTTTAGGTAGCTTATGCTACTTTAACGCGTCGTTCGCGTAAAACGCGTTCGGATCGCCTAACTAGCCTTATGACAAGTAAGATATGCCTTAACATGTTTAATATTGTTGTTAAACCAGTTTAGATGGCAAAAGTTATGTTACATAGGCTTAAAATGAATTTTGGCGCAAAAAGGGCATTTTGGTAATTTACCTAAGGCATAAGAATTACTTATCATACAACTACTTAAACGACGTGACCATAAGGTATAACCTCGGAAGGTTATTCCCTAAACTACTATGGTCACCTAATGTATTTGGTCGGATCCTAATGATCGACCAAATGTGTCGGGTTCGAAAGCATAAGCGATTGATTAGATCGCTTACCCTTACGACCCTAAACAAGCACAATTCTAAAAGTGACGAGCTAAACATGCTAGGACATGTTTAGTTAAGTTAGAAAACAGGTTTGGTATCAAAACAAACGGTTTTGATACCCTAGAGTAGTTTGGTTACAAAATACGCGAGTACACGCATTTTGCCCGAAACTACGACTCGTCACTGAGCCTAGATAACGTGGTAATCAGTAGGTATAGTCACTAGGGACTATAACCATCGTGATTACACTCACGTTATGAAGTTCAAACGAACTTCGCATTGACCATAAACTGGTCAATGCAGAAAGTCAAACACAGTTTGAATTTAAAGCATAAAAACGAAGGAAAAGAACGAAGGAGTACTTACAGAAGGTCCCCGCAAGTATTAAACCCGATTCGTTCTCAGGTAGGAAGCACAAACACTTCCACTTAGAGAGTTATGATCAGATTTAGGTGTGAGGGAAATGAGCAAACATGGGGGGGGGGGTATTTATAGGAAACATGGAACCGTTAGGATCGTTTATCGGGAAACGTGCCTCGATCTCAACCGTCCAAGTGTGCCCCTAGTTTTACTAAACCATTAGAACCCATAGAAATGGCCCATGGTATTGTAAAAACCGTTTGCAAGTGGTTTTGAGGTGCTAAACAGCTGCAAACAGCTGTTTGCAACAATTCTGCACATCAGAGAGGCTGACGCGGCCCGCGTGGATATGTACAAAAACTGAGGCGGGCCACCTGGGAGTTGCAGATCAGAAATATGTTTGCAGAATTACAGTTTCAGTCCCTGTTGACGTTTTAAGCCATTTTCGACACTTCTAAGGCCCGTAAAGCCAACTTTAAGGCCCTAAAATGTTGCCTAAACATTGTGGACATGAAACATGCTCAAAAATATGCCGGATGTTGGTTCGTTTGGTCGTACGATCGCGATGTTTGCTTAATTACGACGGAATGCGCACAAGCGCGAAAAACTATTTTAGTGCCAAACACTAAAATAAAATATTTTAGTGCTTACATAAATTTTTGGATGTCCGGTTGTATTCAGAACGTAAGTTATGCGCGAAAATGCAAACTTGTGCACTTTTTGACGCTTTTAGTCCCTGAATGAGCATAAAGTTTATTTTAGCACACCGAACTCCTCAAAGCCTATTTCTAAGCTATGTAAAGGATATTTAAGGTGTGTTTAACTTATGGCCATGTTCCGGAATGTCCGTTACAGTTCAAATCGGCATACTTTCGCAGTTTGTCAATTTTAGTCCCTGTAAGCGTATAAACTTGATTTTGCCATACCAATGCCTTCAAAACTTATTTCTAAGTTATGTAAAGGCTATTTAAGGTATGTTAAGCATAAATTGATGTTCTGGAGTATTTATCGCATTAAACTGATTACGTTTACGCACCAGTTTGCGTATAACTCTCCAGAAGGCGATGTAAAGTTTAAAATTGAACAAAAGTTAAAACATGAAAAATGTAAAACATAGCCAAACAAACATTGGGATCAAATAACTTTGTTTTATTGATAACTGAATTGTTTACAATGATTTCAGACACAGATGTTACAGCACCCGTCCAACAGTCACCGGACCCGCTACTGGTGCCGTACGGCGATCAAGATCTGGCTCACCTTCTCTGGACCTGACAGTTACATCACCCATATCCTTCGTCGCCCCATCAGTACTTTCAGGAGCACCCCCTAGTGTGTGGAGAAAAAAAAATTATTTTATTATAAACCGTTTTATGGTTAATACTTTTTTGGCGCCACATACCTGCTTCGGTTGCTGTAACATTTGTTTGTTCCCCTGCGGCAGATGAAAAAAGATTACCAACTGCGGCTGCCAGCTTAGGAATCCCAGCCCTCGGAGCATACAGACCGCATACCGCTACTGGCCGAAGGGCCTCGGTAGGCTGCTGCTGCAACACGGGGGTCGCCGGTGGACTAACATCAGCCTGCAGGTCTACATTTTCATCACGGTCAGCGGCGTAGCCTCCCTCCTCATGCACCGTCCCCATATACTCGATTTCGAAGTTCACCTCATGCCCGCTGGCAACGTCGTCTGTGTGTTAAAAGAAATTTTAAACCAAAATAAAAAAAAATATTAGTTGGCCATCCCTAACATATCTCGCCATCATGTCGACTTTTCGGTACCTGGCTCCCCGACGTCCGATGGTATGTTAACATCCGAGCTTCCAACTCTTTTCTCCACCGTCACGCTAGCTTCCACTTGGCTGTTTTCCCCTAAGTTCATAGTACCCTCATATTCAAACGACATCTGTTCTAAACCACATGTCACATCTTTTGACCCCAGCATCTTTGACCCCACCATCCCCGCTATCTCTTGCAATCGCACCAACGTTGTCCGCACCCGGCAGGCCAGCACTGCGCTCATCAACGTCACCTCCTCCTGCAGCACCGCCCGTATCTAAAAACGAAAACCAAAAAACAGATTTTTTACAGAGAGCCACAAACTGCATAAGAAGAAAAAAAAACGAATGGGTTTGCATGTTTATTTTATTTTTTTCTTTCTTTTTGTTACCTTGCATGGTGTCAAGGACCACGCTTACGGCTCCGAGGCTGACGCCGCCCCCACCTTCAGCTGTTTCAGCGATACCAGAGATCAGCAAGTTCAAATCAACATCCTCCTCTTCCTCACCAGAATCAGAAGCTGGAACCGTAATATCCTTCACCAGTTCCTCACGTCCCCCTACAGAATTTAAACCAAAAATTGGTATAAAATACTCGTGCCCTTTGTGTAGCATAAAACATCATACAAATACCTGACAGGGCGGACGGGCGGCTCGAAGAACCCCCGGTCGTTCTATTCAGCATTTCGCCCTCCTCAATACTCTCTAACCCCTCAGCTGGAAAACATGGTAACACATCTAAAACTTCGATGTATCTTCGTCTTAACCTCCGGTGGTCCTCGTTATCTGGCTCCACAGCCAACCGATCTCTTAAAGCCTGCTCTATTCTTGACCTTAGAGCGGCTAAGTCATCGTGTGACACCTGTGCCTCTGCGACCATCAAACAAATACCAAATTTATGAAATATTGTGTTTCATACTTGGGAATTGTAAAAATACGTGTATTGTTTGCACATATCAATTCATGTTCGATTTCAAGCTTTAAATCGCTTTCTGTAAGGTTATACGCGCACTGATGCGTAAATATAACTAGTTTAATGCAATGAACACTCCGGAATAGTGAAATAGGCTTAACATACCTTAAATAACCTTTACATAACTTAGAAATAAGTTTTGGAGGGTTTGGTGTGGCGAAATCAAGTTTATTCCCTTACAGGGACTAATTTCGATAAACTATGAAAGTATGCCGATTTGTACTGTAACGAACATTCCGGAACTTGATCATAAGTTAAATATGCCCTAAATATCCTTTGTATAGCTTAGAAATAGGCTTTGAGGTGTTTGGTGCGCAAAAATAAACTTTCTTGATCAATAGGGACTAAAAGCGTCAAAAAGTGCATAAGTTTGCATTTTCTGGCATATCTTACGTTCTGAATACATCCGGACATCCAAAAATTTATATAATCATTAAAATATTTTATTTTAGTGATTGGATTGATAAAAATCCATTCGTCGCGTAATTTAGACCGTTTTTCGCGTTCGTTCGTGTTTCGTCGTAATTAACCGAATAACGCAACCGTACGGTCAAACGAACCGACATCCTAGATATTTTTGAGCATGTTTCATGTTCCCTATACTTTAACTTCATTTTAGAGCCTTGAAATGGGATTAACGGGGCTTAAACGTGTAAAAAATGCATCAAAAACCATGTTTTGCACATTCAGGGACCAAAATTGACAATCTGCCATAGTTATCTTAGGAAGGGACCAAAATGGAAAATCTGATTTTCAGCTTTTTCCAGCTGTTCCCCTCATTTTCACATGGTTTATAACTTACTATGGGCTATTTTAAGGTGCCCATGGTTTTGCAAAACCACGGGTGCATGTGTACGGTCCAGATTTAAGCTCGGTTTTCGAGGAACGATCCTAACGGTCCTAGAAATCCTATAAATACCCATGCTCCTCATTGTTGCAACTCACACAATCTGGTCTATTTGCTCTAAGTTGGGGCTTAGCACCTCATACCTGTGCAAGTTGGATCTAGATTTCCATTCTTGGACCTTTTGTAAGTCCTCTTTCGTTCTTTTACGTGTTTTTATGTAACACCTCGTAAAATCGTGTCCAATGGTGTGGTGACACGTGTAATGAACCCTAATAAAGTCAAATGTTGACTATGAGGGACTAATTTCGTCAAAATCGAAAACCTTGATTATAGAAGGACGGAAAGTGTCAACATGCCTAAACTAGGCCTCTGAGTGACCTTATACGGTGTCCGTATTCTCAAACGAGCCACTTGTTGGACGAGATGAGCCGTTTGTGTAATTATGTGAATGTTTGCGCGTCGAACGGTTAAAAGTGTCAACATGTTAATTCTTACCTCTGAGTGACCTTTTAACAAACCGAGAGCTTCATTATGTTTCATCATATTCTCGGGAATGCCTAATATTGGCTATTAAAGACTTTTTATGCCAATAAGTGAGGTTACGCGCAAGTTTGTCAGTTAGAGGGGTTGAAAGCATCAGTATGTTTAATTATACCTCTGAATGACCTTTTAACGAACCCGAAACATCGTGATGTATTATAATACTCTCAAGAATGCCTAGCGTGGACTAGATAAGGCTTTAATGTCATTAAATTATAATACGCGCAAGTTTGCACATTAGAGGACCAAAAGTGTCAATAAGCGAAACTACGATTTCGAGCAACCTTTAAGAGAACCAGAGACTCCGTAATGCTTGGTCACGTTCTCGGGAATCCCTATATGGGCTATACAAGACTTTGATATCAATAAATGGCATTACGCGCAACTTTATGCGTTCAAAGGACTAAAAATGTCAAAACGGCGAAACTATGCATATTCGCGCGTATTCTACATTCTGGCCATACCCGCACATCCATAAATGTTGGTAATCATTAAAATATTATATTTTAGTGATGGGAATGTAAAAATACCATCCGTCGCGAAATCTGGAATGTTTTCGCGTCCGTTCGAACGTTCGTCGTAATTAAGCGGAAAACGCGACCGTGCGACCGAACGAACTGGCCTCCATAATATTTTTGAGCATGGTTGAAGTTAAATATACTTTAAATTCCTTATAGAGCTTAGAAATATGGTTAACGGGTGTTAGACGTGCCAAAACTCAACGATACACGTTCAGGGGCCAAAACTGCCAACTGTTGAAACTTCATGTATGCTGACCAGGTCCTTACGGACCGTATACCAGGGACCCTTACGGTCCGTAAGCCAACTGCCAGATATGAATTTTGTTTGCAGCCCAAGGAAACTGCTATAACTCTCATATTCCGACTCTAGGGGCTTGTTGCTGGTTTTTACATATACAAGGGTACTTGTAATCATCTGATGAAGCCCTTAACACCTGTCAATCATCTACAAATTCTCCCAAAACTATAAATAAGCCTCTTGTCCAACCATTTCATTTGCTCATTCATTCATTCTTCTCCTCTCTTAAGTTCTGGAGCTTCTTGATCTGATTAGGACTTGTTTTCTTGTAGAAAAGATAGCTATGACCTGTTGTAAGTGTCTTGGCTCCCTCCTTAGTTCAGTTTTATGTTTTAAAAACCGAAAAGTCAAGATATCGTAAAATAACTTTGACTTTCGGTTTAAACTCTAATGGTCCAGCCACTGATCAAATTGAATGTGGGTATAAGACCATAGTTAGGTAGGTGATTAACCCTTAAAAGGGCACCTCCTAATTCCTTCGTTTGCTTAGTTAATTGTCGGGTCAAACTATTTAATTAAAAAGTCAAACTTGGCAGAATTGTGATTAATAAGTAAAACCAATAATACAAAGTTTATAAATTATATTTAACACTTTAATAATTTGGTAATTATTATTTAAACATGTCTAAACATGTTTAACCTGACAATTCTATGTTTAGGGTCGGTTCGCAACCGAAAGTCGTGTAGTTTGACTTCTACATTGACTTTTGGTTATAAGCCGAATTAAACTAGCATGCTACTGATTTTAGGTTCCGTTATGATCATATTATAATTTAGCATAACCCTCTGGGATTATATTACATGATCATACTAGTAATCCGAGTCTTATGCAAGTTTCCGTTAATATGTCATACTTTGACTATTATGCCCTTTTTAGCAAAAGTAAGGTTTTGGACACCAATAAGCTTTCAAACAACTTAGGTACTGATATGTTAACATGTTTAACATATTTTGATGTTATAAATCTGATCATAAACTGAGTTCGCGTATAATGTCGTGAATTGTGCTTTAAAGTGACCAAAATGCCCTTTAGGTGCATAGATCGGTTTTAAGCATAATTCCTTATACCAAACTCATTGCCTACTGATTTAATATAATAATTAGGATAATTTGGGATATCAATTCAGATTATAAACTGAGTTTATGCACAAGTTCTTGAATTATGTCTTCAAATGTCGATAATGCCCTTTTGGCACCTAAAATGGTTTTAAAGCATGATTATCATACGAAAACTTTTTACTACTGATATATCATATTAAATAACATATTTTGGTCATATAAACCTGACCGTAATATCAGTTTTCATAAAAGATCGCATATATCGTCATTTAGCGACTTAATCGCCGTTTCGGCGCGTAGTATGGTTTTAAACCATAACTACCAACCAAGACTTGTTACCTACTGATTTTATAAATCATTTTAATTATATTTTTGCTGTAGGTATATGTTATAAACTCAGATTCCCAAATTAGCCTTCAAAACTATGTGTGAAATTACCAAAATGCCCCTACGGAGCATAGTTTGGTTTTAAACTACGAAACACACATATGTTTGATATCATACTGATATTATATCATAAATAAAGTATTTTAAAAGAATTTTTATGATCATAACATCAGATTGTACCCAAGTTCCTTTTATACGTCATTAAATGACCAAAACGCCCTTACGGGGCATGGTTTGATTTTAAAACCTAAACGGGCATACAAGTTGATATCCCACTGATATTATAACTTGTTTAAAGTATATTGACATACGGAACTTGTTCATGACTTATCCGGTTACTCATTATCGCTTATACGTGTACGGTTGGACTTACGTAACTAGTTTATGTAAGTTTGATGAAACAGGTTTAACCTTATTGTTTTTACTTCAAAATCCAGAATGTACTTAGTGTACCCATATTACACAAGTCCTCGTACTTGTTGGGTCTGAATTACATTCTATTCCGGTCATCGCTTAATCTAGCGCATCGTACCGTTCTAGATGTTTTAAGCTACCAGGTCTAAGTCTACGACTTAAATAAGACCATTAGCATTCTAAATTTGGTTATATATTACCATCACTCCAGACTAGAGCCACCCAGTAAAAGCTACCTGCATTTAGATAGATTGGATACGACTGAGTTATTTTGCTGTGAATCAAGTATTAGCTCAGGTAAATACTTTTAACTTATTTTCCCTATACGGGCTTAGGATACGGTATCATAAAAATACCGCTTGGTCGGGTATGAGATCATTTAGTCGGATTGTGATTTAATAAATCTGCATAACCCGTTTTAATCTATTTTGTTTGATAACATAAATATTGGGGGTTAACGACCGTGTCCTGGATATCCTCGGCTCATTAAAGTTAAAAATGGCCACTACCCCTTTCCCCTTTTAGCATCCTATAAATACCCGGTCACTCTCCAAACTTTCCACTTTTGGCAAGTGAAGTCCGACCAGCACGCATTCTTCACCTTTTCTCCGATTTCTCTCAATCCAGGTAAGATCTTGCTCTAATTCTTGTACATTCTTGATCACTACACAATTCTACACCTTTCTATCTTTCAAATCTCAACTTTTAACCGAGAAATCACCAAGATTTGGGGTATTCTCGGGTGACGTCATCATGAAGTTCTCATGAACTTCAAGCTTGACCTCATTCCACCAAGAATAACTCAGATCTGAACGATTTCCACAAGATTTCACAACAACTCCACCTGGATCTAAACTTTTCTAAGGATAAAAGAGTTGAAAGAAATAAACTCAAGGTTTCTCCTTCTTTTACCCTCAAAAAGCGGTACGAATCGGATCAGTTCTAGTCTTCTACTCAATATTAGTGATGCACTAGTCCTAGATCTGGATTCTACCCGCAAGACACCTGATTTCGGGTTAGACTGGAATGACTGTTCTAAACCGCCGACAGGCCGAGTTAGGGTGAGTCCTGGCCGGCTTAGTCATTCGGGTAAGAACGCGATTCCAAATGGTTGCCACGAAGTCAGAACGTCTCGATAGAACGACAAAGGCAACCAAGGGTAGCCGTACGGAACAACCAGGACGAGGAAGTGGTCCGCACGAGTGAGTTGTCCGCACGGACAAGTTGTCCACACGAACAGACAATCCGGACGGGTTGTCACCCGGGCGAGCTACACTTGGGACCCACATTCAAAGCGAGGTTTGAGTATCGACGAATGAACAATCCGGACGGACGACCTCTGAATGGATTACTCTTCGGATTATGAGATACTAAGACCTTGAATGAATTCAAACAATGTTCACCCGCACGGCCAAGCTGTTCGCACGGACAGACTATCCGGACGGATTGCTTTTGTCTGCGCGAACAGACTGTCCGGACGGATTACCATAGTCCGCACGGATTACCATCCGGACGGACTTCACCAAGTGACTCACCTTTAAGGTTGTGTGTCACACCCCAATTTTCCACGTGTCACCGGTGGGCCCAGTGGGGAGTATAGTGACGTAGTTGATATCATCATAGTCAAACAACACAATATTTAAATGCACAGCGGAAGCAAAAGATAAATATATTACAAACCGATATAAAGTAATATCAAGTATTACAAACGGAATGTAAAGGATCCACAGGCGGATAAAAAAATAAAATGAATCATTTGTTCAACAGACTTTAAGGCATCCAAGCTTGCGAGACTTATTGTGGACGCTAGAAGACATCCAGCCTATTACGAGTAGTACCTGCACTTAACCTTTTGGAAAATACGTCAGTTTACACTGGTAAATACAATTTAACTGACTCATTTTGAAAAGGGTTGAAAATTGATTTGAATGCACGTGGCACAAAACATTTTATAACTTGGGATAATTATTTAATATTATAATCTTGTGAACGAATTACATGTTACTTGTGCGTTCAGTAGCCCGGATCTTGTCCGGGTTAAAGATCAATAGACCCACCACAATATAGAGTTATACACTGACAGGTGTACGCCTACACCCCGTGCTCAGGTCGTGGTCATTTTGTAAAATGATGCCAGGATATCCGGGACATGGTCATTAACCCCCCAAAGGCTTTAAGTGAACAAGACTGTTTAAACGAGCCGATCAAATTATTCAATTAACCACCCAACGATGTAAGATTTGATGCTCGACCAAGCGGTATTCTATATACCATAAGCCAAGCCCGTATAGGGAAAATAAGTTAAAAGTATTTACCTGAGCTAAATATAAATTCAATCCCAGCCGTATACCACCAAGCAAGTACAGATAGCTTTTACTGGGCTCCTAAATCTGGAACGAAGGTTTTTAATAACCTATTAGATTCCTAACGGGTCTTTAATTACGCCTAAGCTTAGACCGGTTAACTTTCAAAAGGAAGACATGGTTCAAACGCATGATAAAGCGAAGACCGGTTTAGAATGTGGTTTTGACCCGACAAGCTTGCATGCTTGTTTAATATGGGTAACTTAAACACATTCTGGATTTTGAGACAAAAATGATATGGTTTGACCCGCTTCGGCTAATACATGCGAACTAGTCACATAAGCCGACCCGAACGCGACAAGTGCGTAACGAGTAACCAAAAGAGTCATATACAGGTTTCCTAAGTTAATATGCCTTTAATATGTTGTGATATCAGTAGGATATCTTCCATTATGCCCAAAACGAGTTTAATCTCAAAATAAGCCCCGTAGGGGTATTTTGGTCATTTTAAAGATTATAAAAGAGTTTATTTTTAAATCTGAGTTACAGGTCTGATTTATACAGTAAATACACTTAATTTAACATGTTATCACAGTAGGGTATGACCTATATGTGAAACTTATCATTTAAAACCAAACTATGCCCCTTAGGGGTATTTTGGTAATTTCACTTAGGCTAAAAAGGTCAAAACTGGAAACCTGAGTTTAAAAACTTTTACTTACTATTAATATATAAAAATATACTAAAAATATCAGTAGGTATCAACCTTATATGTTTAATATGGTCTTAGCACATACTATGCGTTAAAAACGCTTAAAAGGACGATTTGGAGCCATTTCCGGGTTTTCAAAGAAAAGCTGATATTTTTATAATTCCAGAAGGCTCAAAATATTGTATTTATCGAATAAAATCAGTAGAAAAAGGTTTGGGGTCAAAAGGATTTGTAAAACTCATTTTATGGCTTAAAAGGGCAAAACCGTCATAACCCGAATCAACCTAGAGACCTATGTTATGCTCAGCCAAAAATTAAATAAAAATCTTCAAAAATCCCAAAATATTATATTACATCAGTGGGTAAAAAGTTTGATATCAAAAAGTGGGTTTAAATAGGCAATACGCTAATTACGCCAATTAATTAACATAAAGCTTTCAAATTACGCTAATGAGCATAACTCTTAATCTAGACCTCAAACTGATATCAAATTTTAGGTGCAAGTTTATAAATCAGTAACTAAGGTTTCTACTCTTTCACTTTTTCAAAAATCATGTTTTATAGTCAAAAGGGCATAATAGTCAACATTTAAGCATTAATCGGAAACATGCATGTGAATCGGATAAGTATTGAACCAAGTTGTATAAACTCAGAGAGTTATACTTATATAAAACCTAGTCCAAAATAAGCTCTAAGGCAGATCTTAAACATGCATAAACGGGTCAGAACTGAAAGTCAAAGCAAAAGTCAAATTATGCGACTTTCGGTTCCGATCCGGGTTTAATACTGAAAATTGTCGAGTTGAACATGTTGGGACATGTTCTTACATTAATTACCATGTTATATTAATGATCAAATAGGTTGCATGTACCCTACATTGCTAATTATGCTTAAATTTGAAAATACACATTCTGTTGACTTTTTAAAGTAAGCTTTGACTCGACAATTAACGTAGTTAGAGTGGGAATCTGAAAGTACCCTTTTAAGGGTTTGTTACCCACATAAATACCTACTTGTAGGTACTTTCAATTCGAGAAATGACGGAGCAAATTTTATTTAATCGCAAAGTCAAACTTAATTTACGACGGATTGACTTTTAATTAATTAACTAAGCTAGAATGAATTAGAAAAGGTTAGGAATACTTACAAGAGTCCTAATTACGATTATAGATCACTAGAAAGCCTGAGTTTGATCAGAGAGCTTCAGAATTGAGAATGCAAGTGAAGTATCAAGTGAACTTACTTCCCTTATATAGTTTTCGGGTCTCCGTAGGATCATGACACGTGTAGGGACGTTATAATCAGATCATGACATGTCTTAAGCTGTCTTTTAAACCTGTGGGCAGCCCCTAGATTCTTGTATGAGAGTATAGGAAACTAGAATGAACAAAAACCAGCAACAACAGGCTGTTACCAGCTGTTTCTAGCAGCCCAGTTCAGCAAAACAACTTCCAGAAGTGGCTGTTTCAGTCCCTGCAAGTACATAACTGCATATAACAGCCCCTTATAAACCCGTACATCTTATAAAAAGACATATTTAGTCCCTCTGACCTCTGAATCAGATGGTTACAGGTCTAAAACAACTTCTGAGGGCTGTTAAGATCAGGAACAGTTTGCTGAATTACAGTTTCAGTCCCTGTACATGTTAAATGCCATTTCTAACACGTTTAAAGTCTGTTAAGCCATCTTCAAGGCTCCACAATGATGCCTCAACATAGGGGACATGAAACATGTTCAAAAACATGTCGGATGTCGGTCCGTTTGGCCGTACGGTCACGTTGTTGGTCTAATTACGACGAAACACGAACAGATGCGAAAAACGGTCCAAATTACGCGACGAATGAAATTTTATCATGGCGATCACTAAAATAAAATATTTTAGTGCTTACATAAATTTTTGGGTGTCCGGAGATATTCAGATTGTGAGATATGCGCGAAAATGCAAACTTGTGCACTTTTTGACACTTTTAGTCCCTGGTGGACTTGAAAGTTTATTTTTGCGCACCAAACACCTCTAAGCCTATATCTAAGCTATAGAAATGATAATTAGGGCATGTTTAACTCATGGAAAATTTCCGGAAGGTCCGTTACCATACGAATCGACATACTTTTGCAGTTTGACGCAAATAGTCCTTAAATTGCGCAAAGTAGCGCGAAATGCCGTTTAATGTTATCCAAGCCTTCCATGGCCCATATTTATCCTTCCCAAGCATATACTTAAATATTAATACGCTCTCGTTCGCTTAGATGGTCACCGAAAGGCATAGATTCAAAAGTTGACGCTTTAGGTCCCTCTATTGCGCAAACTTGCGCATCTCATCATTTAATAGCATTGAAGCCTCATCTAATCCATATTAGACATTCTTGAAAGTATTATTAATCATCACGATGCTTTGGGTTCGCTAAAAGGTCATTCAGAGGTATAATTAAACATATTGACACTTTTAGTCCCTCTAACTTGCAAAGTTGTGCGTAACTTTACTTATAGGCATAAAAACCTTAGACGGCCATTATTTGGCATTCCCGAGAGTATAATTAAATATTATGAAGCTCCCGGTTTGTTAAAAGGTCACTCAGAGGTAAGAATTAACATGTTGACGCTTTTAACCCTTTATTGAGCAAACTTTCAATTAATTATGCATACGGCTACACTTAATCATCAAGTGGCACATTTGTGAATATAACATCGTAAGAAAACTTATTTTTGGTATGTTAACACTTCCAGTCCTTTCATAATCAAAGTTTTCGATTTTTCAAAAAATTAGTCCCTAAATTTCAGTGTTTGACTTCATTAGGGTTTATTACACGTGTCAATACATCATTGGACGTGATTTTTGCGAGGTGTTACATCCTCACCCCCTTAAAAGAAATCTCGACCTTGAGATTTGCTAAAATGCTGGAAGTACTTTTTGTCACATAACGGACTTAACTTCTATAGCATATCTGGAGTCTCTCCAAGCTCCCAATTTGACCTCTATATAATAGGTTCATGTATCCTTTTTGAGGTTTCTTATCCTGTCGATCTGCATTCGATACAGGTTTATCATTATATCACAAGTCTACCAACCGTTATGTGATAGTGCTTCTTGACTTATTGGCGAAACATATCCTTTAATCCTTTGGGTGTAATACATTGCGAGCTCCGCCAAGCTCCTTAAATAGGTTTTAGCTCATAAGTTATCTGATCTTTGATACATTCGATTCCTTCGAATGATTTTATATATTCAGAGCTTAACTAGTCTGGTAATTAACAAATTGGCACACCCTTCCAGAGTGATATCTTTGTTGAACCTTATTCCTTAACAAGGACTTAGGAGGGTTGCTATTTTCATTAATCTTTGATTTTCTGCCAAAACTGGCAATCTTACAGATGATCATGGATTTGTATGATCCTATTCGTTGTTTCCAAGGCAATTTTCAGATCCTGATGATTGGACGTACCAATCTTCTATTTAACAATAGGTATTCTACATTCCATCTAAGCAAGGTCTCCAAAGGAGCAGCCTTGATACTTATACATCAACTATTATAGAAAAGCTTATCTCAATGTGAAATGGTTATTCCAACCATTACTTAAAACTAATCTTAAGGGATAGTTAATCCTCACAGTTAGTCGAACAAATCGACGATCCTGGGCAGCTGATGGAAATTCTTAATTGTTGCCTAATTTGGGTTGCGGTATTCAATGCATAAGCAAAATGAACCGTCTTTCTTAATTAACAATACCGAATTCTTAGAATATAGGGTTAGGCTATATGAATTCTTTATTTTCAAAACTTATTTAATTGGGGTTTTTGATTCTTCCAATATTGGCACTAGCCGTCTTGGAGATTTCATAAGAATACAACCCTAAATGGGATATAAATCTTAATTCTACTTGCCCCTCAGGAGGTAAACAGGGTAATCAAGATACAATGAGGTTACAAAGATTTTCCAAATCTCAGGCTCCAGTTCATCTGTCATATTCTGTGTCAGATAAGTGACACATTTATGTCACAAGTCCATGAATTCCTTAATCGGGAACATTTACTTTGGCAATTCCATTCTGGATATCTTCCTTGAATACCATTAGTTGACTTTAGTACCATATGACTATTAGAATATCCTTGCGGTTCCATGCATTAAACCTCCATACTGATCAGGCATGGAAGCAATCTATGGAACATATTAAGATACACCAATCCTCATGTGGCGCTTTTATCATACCATCAGGTATTCGTAATCGATAGAGATCAAAGAGATATCAACTATACATGTTGACGCACTTCTTCTAGAGAGAGGGTACTTCTAGAATTCCATGATTAGAGATTTCTAACAGGAACAGAAGAAATGGTTCTTATGATTTTGCCTGTAAGTTTTACCTTACACTTACTATCTGGGGTTCTTACGGGAAAGATTAAAAGTTTGCTAAGCTTATGGTTTTATGAGAGACTTAGCAGTACCTGCAACCAAACGTAACTCCTAGCCATAAAACCACCATAATGGATTTATCTGGTGTCATTATTAATGTGAGCTGCCTCTAATCATACATCAGGAGGGCTAAACGCCTCCATTCTTAAACCTTTTAAACTTAGCTATAAAACCTTTTGACAAATTGTAGGGCAATCTCGGCCTCGACTGGTTATTTCTTAATCTATAAAACGTGAGTAGTTGAGGTGGATCCATAATGGATTCATAATAAGCAGGCTTTGAAATCTTAATGTGCCCTCTTATTGCCGATGCTAAATCATAATATATATATATAGTGCATTATGCTTAAATTCTAGGTTAACCGAATAAGGGCACTATTTCCATCAATGAACCAAGGTCTGCAGCACACTGCCGATAGTTTATAAATCTTATGGGGGAGTCGGAAAATTATTACTCAATCTTTTCCTATTCCGTGACGTGTATAATAGGTTTTCTAATAAGGTCCTTAAAACTTGGACCATCCCATAATGTATAAGAGGATCTTTCTTGTGGATTTCATTAATGTCCTCACTAATCAAGGGTATTACCATCGAATGATTGTGATGTATACCTTACCATGTTCTTTCTAGTATAACCACTGATATACTTAATGGTTTCTACTTCATCCTTTCTAGTGTTTAGTTAACATAAGCAAGCCAAGAGTAACCAAAACATAGAGGTAAAATCTTGGATTCTAATACTTAGTCAACATAAGGAGGACAAGTAGGTGACTTATAGTAAGAAGTAAGGAATTTATTGTACATGTGCTTATATTCAATCAAAATAGAAATTTCACAAACTAGGCACCTAGCTCGGTTGGCTAGGCGCGCGAAAGGGTGTGGCCTAGACCCAGGTTCGATTCCGGGGACGGCCGGTTCCACCATTTTTTTTGTTGTTTAATATTAATTAAACGTACGGATACATGTAATTATGTGGGTTGTCTCATAAGGAGTCTTGATAACTACTTGTTTCTTATTATACACAATATGGGCTTGATTTTCAAGACAACCAATCGATTTTTTTTATCACTATATTGAGTCCTTATACTTTAACGGAAACTAGGACATCGGACGAATGATTCCTAATGGATATAAAACATCCATCTAATATTGCTGAAGTAGTCTCTGAGGTACTATCGACCAATTTTACTTTATAATTAACGCTTAGAGTTTTAACAGGCAGATTTAATGATTTACAAAAATCTATTGTCTACGAAAGACTTATCTGAACCTGAATCAATAATACTCTAGCATGAGCGTTATTGATAAAGAAAGTACCTGTTGTGACATTGTCATCCTGAATAGCCTCTTGAGCGTCCATTTGAGAGCTCCCAGCTTTGGTTTCCTTAGCCTCCCTAGGCTTCTTGGTTTTATTTGGGCAATTTGTCTTGATGTGCCCTATTTCATTGCAACCATAGCAGGTTGCGTCCTTTATGTCTTGGCACTCCAAGGTCTTGTGCCCTTTCTTATTACAAATCCCACAAGGCCTAGCTTGTGACTCCAGAGTGCATTTCCTTTTAGTTGCCTTCTTTGGGCAACGGTTAATTATGTGCCCCTTCTCGCCACAATCATAGTATGTGGCGTCCTTCAAGTCCTTGCACTCATGGGTCTTGTGATCCATCTCCTTGCAGATGACACATCCCACGGTCTGCTCATAGAAACATTTTCCGAAATGCTTCTTCTTGCAGGTTTTACATCTGGGTTTTGCCTCCTTTGGTTTGGACTGGTTATAGTTCGAACTGGTCTTACCCTTTTTACAACATTTATTTGGGGTATCATCGCACTTTCGCTTATGATCCTTCAACACACGGTCCACAGCGTTGTTTACGGTTGTATCTATCATAGCCTGTAACTCGGTGCTTGTTAAGTTCAATCTTGCATCATCATTCTGATCAACTAGACGATTGTAAGCTTCAGAGGAGTCAGCCATGGTGAAGCTTTGAAGGCTACAAACCAAGTAGTAATAAATTGGTTTAATTATATAGCGAATTGTCGAACTTGATAATTAAGTAGCCATGGTGCGAATAAACCATATGGGCCAACAGATAGTATTTAATTTATTTGATTATGTTTTGCCTAAGTTTTTAAATAAACCATCTTTGGCGTTTAAACGGAATATAATCCTTCGTATTTACTAGACAGGGGACATAAGTCACGACTGTCAATGTCATACTGACATCTTATATAGCACAACGGCTTGTTCCAAAGGATTTTTCGATGGCACAGATGCCTTGTCACTAGGGACATTTTAAAAACATAATCAATGATTCCTTTGGATCGGAAAATTTCATAATTCATTGTATTAACAAGAAGTTATGAAATAAAACTATCGTTTTCATGTATGCATCTTTGCCCGTAGGTATACATCCCAGGTGGATGTTTAGATGTGTACATCATGTTCGACGTTTATTAGCCATGATTCCTATTGATTATATAGGCTAAATAAAGGGTTTGGAAGTTCCTAATATAAAGATGACAATCGTGATTTTATCGTATCACTGTTGTCGGGAGTGTTAACATGTTTTCAGATGTTAACAAGAATCTGAATCTCTTTTTAAACAGGTTTTACCATCTTAGCTAGGTCTTCAATGACATTCAAGCTAGGTCAAACCTTTTAAGATTCTCTTTAATATTTATACTGGCAGGAAATGAATGATATTATTTTCATTCAGGATTTTTATTATAATTATCCTGACTTTAATTAAAATATAACTATAGCACAAAAAGTCAAGTCACAAGGACATCTTTAAATTATAAACCATGATTTTGTAGAATCAAGGTATTTAGGCTTGAACGTGTCCACGCCTTTTCTTGACAGGGAGTTGTAGGCTACGACTGTCTTTAGTCTCAGAGGACGTTAATTATAGCCCGTAGGCATTATATCCCTAAAGGATGTTTAAAACACAAAATAAGAAAGGATTTCGGGAGAATCCAGTATAAGGATGATTTGTGTGACTTTATCGAACCACGTCTGCCAGAAAAGTTAATATGTTACAGATGTTAACCAGGATGTGAATCTCTTGAATAGGTCCTACCATCTTGGCCTCGTCATACAGGCTAGGTTTACCTTTAAGATTCCTTTTTAATAATTAACGCAGAACAATCCTAACTCGGGATGTTAATAAGGATCTGAACCTAAATTGAGGAACTGCCATCTTGGCCGGGTCTTAATAATGACACGAGGCTAGGTCTTGTCCTTTTTAGATTTTTCCATTTTATTATAATGGTAGATCTTATAACAGAAATGTTATTTTAATTTATTTCATATATTATATTCATATATAATGATATAAATGAAATCTAGATAAAACATCCCAATGGTTTTAAAAGAGGTATAGAATTGCCCTAAAAGGGACTTAAAAGAAATGATGTTGTCCTCAAAGGGACCAAAAGATAAATATCGTTATAAAGACTTTTAAGGAAACGATCTTCAGTAAAAGGAGTCTCTTCTTCATTTTAGTTCTGAATGTCCTCTCCTTGGTCGTACGTTAATCCTAGTCGCAACACAAAGCTTGGCCTTTCCTAGGCTTCAAATGGGGAGAATTTCCATTACAGCTTCTTGCTTGGCGACATATTAAAATATAATTGAAGGTAATAATCTTCCGAATAGGGACGAGAGTATTCCTATGTTAAGTCTAGACTCAGAAGGTCAAAGGATGTGCTATCGTGTCATTGAGATTAAACACAAAAAGCTAGTGTTTAATTCACTCAATGTTGGCTCTGATACCAACCTGTCACACCCCAATTTTCCACGTGTCACCGGTGGGCCCGGTGGGGAGTATAGTGACGTAGTTGATACATCATAGTCAAACAACACAATATTTAAATACACAGCGGAAGCAAAAGATAAATATATTACAAACCGATATAAAGTAATATCAAGTATTACAAACAGAATGTAAAGGATCCACAGGCGGATCAAAAAATAAAATGAATCATTTGTTCAACAGACTTTAAGGCATCCAAGCTTGCGAGACTTATTGTGGACGCTAGAAGACATCCAGCCTATTACGAGTAGTACCTGCACTTAACCTTTTGGAAAATACGTCAGTTTACACTGGTAAATACAATTTAACTGACTCATTTTGAAAAGGGTTGAAAATTGATTTGAATGCACGTGGCACAAAACATTTTATAACTTGGGATAATTATTTAATATTATAATCTTGTGAACGAATTACATGTTACTTGTGCGTTCAGTAGCCCGGATCTTGTCCGGGTTAAAGATCAATAGACCCACCACAATATAGAGTTATACACTGACAGGTGTACGCCTACACCCCGTGCTCAGGTCGTGGTCATTTCGTAAAATGATGCCAGGGATATCCGGGACATGGTCATTAACCCCCCAAAGGCTTTAAGTGAACAAGACTGTTTAAACGAGCCGATCAAATTATTCAATTAACCACCCAACGATGTAAGATTTGATGCTCGATCAAGCGGTATTCTATATACCGTAACCCAAGCCCGTATAGGGAAAATAAGTTAAAAGTATTTACCTGAGCTAAATATAAATTCAATCCCAGCCGTATACCACCAAGCAAGTACAGATAGCTTTTACTGGGCTCCTAAATCTGGAACGAAGGTTTTTAATAACCTATTAGATTCCTAACGGGTCTTTAATTACGCCTAAGCTTAGACCGGTTAACTTTCAAAAGGAAGACATGGTTCAAACGCATGATAAAGCGAAGACCAGTTTAGAATGTGGTTTTGACTCGACAAGCTTGCATGCTTGTTTAATATGGGTAACTTAAACACATTCTGGATTTTGAGACAAAAATGATATGGTTTGACCCGCTTCGGCTAATACATGCGAACTAGTCACATAAGCCGATCCGAACGCGACAAGTGCGTAACGAGTAACCAAAAGAGTCATATACAGGTTTCCTAAGTTAATATGCCTTTAATATGTTGTGATATCAGTAGGATATCTTCCATTATGCCCAAAACGAGTTTAATCTCAAAATAAG
This sequence comes from Helianthus tuberosus, assembly GCA_030545235.1. Taxonomy (NCBI): domain Eukaryota; kingdom Viridiplantae; phylum Streptophyta; class Magnoliopsida; order Asterales; family Asteraceae; genus Helianthus; species Helianthus tuberosus. The sequence continues at coordinate 82,642,765 of CM060389.1, forward strand.
CCCCATAGGGGTATTTTGGTCATTTTAAAGATTATAAAAGAGTTTATTTTTAAATCTGAGTTACAGGTCTGATTTATACAGTAAATACACTTAATTTAACATGTTATCACAGTAGGGTATGACCTATATGTGAAACTTATCATTTAAAACCAAACTATGCCCCTTAGGGGTATTTTGGTAATTTCACTTAGGCTAAAAAGGTCAAAACTGGAAACCTGAGTTTAAAAACTTTTACTTACTGTTAATATATAAAAATATACTAAAAATATCAGTAGGTATCAACCTTATATGTTTAATATGGTCTTAGCACATACTATGCGTTAAAAACGCTTAAAAGGACGATTTGGAGCCATTTCCGGGTTTTCAAAGAAAAGCTGATATTTTTATAATTCCAGAAGGCTCAAAATATTGTATTTATCGAATAAAATCAGTAGAAAAAGGTTTGGGGTCAAAAGGATTTGTAAAACTCATTTTATGGCTTAAAAGGGCAAAACCGTCATAACCCGAATCAACCTAGAGACCTATGTTATGCTCAGCCAAAAATTAAATAAAAATCTTCAAAAATCCCAAAATATTATATTACATCAGTTGGTAAAAAGTTTGATATCAAAAAGTGGGTTTAAATAGGCTATACGCTAATTACGCCAATTAATTAACATAAAGCTTTCAAATTACGCTAATGAGCATAACTCTTAATCTAGACCTCAAACTGATATCAAATTTTAGGTGCAAGTTTATAAATTAGTAACTAAGGTTTCTACTCTTTCACTTTTTCAAAAATCACGTTTTATAGTCAAAAGGGCATAATAGTCAACATTTAAGCATTAATCGGAAACATGCATGTGAATCGGATAAGTATTGAACCAAGTTGTATAAACTCAGAGAGTTATACTTATATGAACCCTGGTCCAAAATAAGCTCTAAGGCAGATCTTAAACATGCATAAACGGGTCAGAACTGAAAGTCAAAGCAAAAGCCAACTTATGCGACTTTCGGTTCCGATCCGGGTTTAATACTGAAAATTGTCGAGTTGAACATGTTGGGACATGTTCTTACATTAATTACCATGTTATATTAATGATCAAACATGTTGCATGTACCCTACATTGCTAATTATGCTTAAATTTAAAAATACACATTCTGTTGACTTTTTAAAGTAAGCTTTGACTCGACAATTAACATAGTTAGAGTGGGAATCTGAAAGTACCCTTTTAAGGGTTTGTTACCCACATAAATACCTACTTGTAGGTACTTTCAATTCGAGAAATGACTGAGCAAATTTTATTTAATCGCAAAGTCAAACTTAATTTACGACGGATTGACTTTTAATTAATTAACTAAGCTAGAATGAATTAGAAAAAGGTTAGGAATACTTACAAGAGTCCTAATTACAATTATAGATCACTAGAAAGCCTGAGTTTGATCAGAGAGCTTCAGAATTGAGAATGCAAGTGAAGTATCAAGTGAACTTACTTCCCTTATATAGTTTCGGGTCTCCGTAGGATCATGACACGTGTAGGGACGTTATAATCAGATCATGACATGTGTTAAGCTGTCTTTTAAACCTGTGGGCAGCCCCTAGATTCTTGTATGAGAGTATAGGAAACTAGAATGAACAAAAACCAGCAACAACAGGCTGTTACCAGCTGTTTCTAGCAGCCCAGTTCAGCAAAACAACTTCCAGAAGTGGCTGTTTCAGTCCCTGCAAGTACATAACTGCATATAACAGCCCCTTATAAACCCGTACATCTTATAAAAAGACATATTTAGTCCCTTTGACCTCTGAATCAGATGGTTACAGGTCTAAAACAACTTCTGAGGGCTGTTAAGATCAGGAACAGTTTGCTGAATTACAGTTTCAGTCCTTTTACATGTTAAATGCCATTTCTAACACATTTAAAGTCCGTTAAGCCATCTTCAAGGCTCCACAATGATGCCTCAACATAGGGGACATGAAACATGTTCAAAAACATGTCGGATGTCGGTCTGTTTGGCCGTACGGTCACGTTGTTCGTCTAATTACGACGAAACACGAACGGATGCGAAAAACGGTCCAAATTACGCGACGAATGAAATTTTATCATGGAGATCACTAAAATAAAATATTTTAGTGCTTACATAAATTTTTGGGTGTCCGGAGATATTCAGATTGTGAGATATGCGCGAAAATGCAAACTTGTGCACTTTTTGACACTTTTAGTCCCTGGTGGACTTGAAAGTTTATTTTTGCGCACCAAACACCTCTAAGCCTATATCTAAGCTATAGAAATGATAATTAGGGCATGTTTAACTCATGGACAATTTCCGGAAGGTCCGTTACCATACGAATCGACATACTTTTGCAGTTTGACGCAAATAGTCCTTAAATTGCGCAAAGTAGCGCGAAATGCCGTTTAATGTTATCCAAGCCTTCCATGGCCCATATTTATCCTTCCCAAGTATATACTTAAATATTAATACGCTCTCGTTCGCTTAGATGGTCACCGAAAGGCATAGATTCAAAAGTTGACGCTTTAGGTCCCTCTATTGCGCAAACTTGCGCATCTCATCATTTAATAGCATTGAAGCCTCATCTAATCCATATTAGACATTCTTGAAAGTATTATTAATCATCACGATGCTTCGGGTTCGCTAAAAGGTCATTCAGAGGTATAATTAAACATATTGACACTTTTAGTCCCTCTAACTTGCAAAGTTGTGCGTAACTTTACTTATAGGCATAAAAACCTTAGACGGCCATTATTTGGCATTCCCGAGAGTATAATTAAATATTATGAAGCTCCCGGTTTGTTAAAAGGTCACTCAGAGGTAAGAATTAACATGTTGACGCTTTTAACCCTTTATTGCGCAAACTTTCAATTAATTATGCATACGGCTACACTTAATCATCAAGTGGCACATTTGTGAATATAACATCGTAAGAAAACTTATTTTTGGTATGTTAACACTTCCAGTCCTTTCATAATCAAAGTTTTCGATTTTTCAAAAAATTAGTCCCTAAATTTCAGTGTTTGACTTCATTAGGGTTTATTACACGTGTCAATACATCATTGGACGTGATTTTTGCGAGGTGTTACATTGTGTCCGCACGGACTACCATCCGGACGGATTGTTGTCCGCGCGACCGGCTTGAAGGATAGAGATACTTAGATGTTTTCTAAATGCTACAACGAAAACTCCAAAGCACAAGCCATCATACACAAACACATCCTTAACTTAGGAAGAAACAATCCACTCGAATAAGTTATCCGCACGAGTGAGTTATCCGCACGAGTGACTAGTCCGGACGAATGACTGATCCGCACGGATTACTTGTCCGCACGGATTACTTGTCCGCACGGACTACTTGTCCGCACGGATGACCATTCGCACGAACTACCAATCCGCACGGATGACCCATCCGCACGATCAGCCATCCTGCCCACACTCATTCTGTACTGTTTTTCCATGCCACTTATCCTTACGCTATCGAATCTATTCAGGCTAACTGTACTCGCTGAAAAGCGCTCCCTTCAATCCATAATCGCTGTGAGTATACTCGAACCCTTTTTGATTTTAGCACTTTTGGGTGTTACATGCGTTACGAATATTCAAACTACAATTTTCACACTACTCAAGCTATTTTAACGCTAAACCATTCACGCATGTTATACGTGGCTTATGAATGCTTGTTTGTTATGTTTACACATGGAATGCTGTCTACCCGCCTTAGCAACGATAGTACTATAGTTTGGACTCAGCACCCGTTCACATGTGGGTTGTTAAGGATCTTTTACTTGCATGGATTACGGTGGTAATCATGTATTGCGAACTGCCTCGGGCAGTCAATCCGCAGTCATTGGTATCGATGGATCTATGTCGATAACTAACGTGCTTCATTTCACTATGTGTACGTGCTGGTTATGCGTAAACGAATTCGAACTCTATATGCTATTATCAAACTTGTATGCTCACCTTTACATTTTATGTATTGACTTTATTTTAACGTATGTGACAGGTGCTTAGGTTGCTTTTATGCTCTTTGTGCTGTGATGAACTTGAAGCTAGGAACTGGAGTCCTAGAAACCAACGAATAAATTACTATGTTTAAATCTGAGTTGTCGGAACAGAATACTTGTCTTGATGCTTGTCTGTAATAATTATTTAACTATTTGAGATACGGTATGGGACGTATTGCTTTAATTGAATGGTAATGATAGTTGTTATGGAAACTTCTGGACAATCTGTTTCGCTCAGTGCCACGCCCCGATGATTCCGCCATCGGTTGGGGTGTGACAGATTGGTATCAGAGCCATAACTATAGGGAATTAGGCAAGACTCGACCTAGTCTGGGTCGAAGTCTTAGAGACCTAGTCTATAGTTAAGAACCAACAGACCAACTCACGCGTATGCGTAAACTCGCTATTATCACTCGCTCTTTTCTATCACTGCACTCGAATTTTCAAGTTATGAACGGGTAATGAGGCCGAGAATAGGTGTGAAAACCGCGAACTCTCGACTAAAGTTGCCTAATCAGCTTGCGTTTTAACTACAAACGAGGAGAATCATACCAAATTAGGAGTGGAGTCCATATTTTGATGAATAACCTCGTCAATTTTATTAAGAACAAGGACGAAGTTGTAAGATAGGGGTGAAACCCTAACCTTGACGACTTGTCCTGCTTCTATACAAAACTCCCACCAAAGTATCGATGGACTCCAACGATCTGAAGACACAATATAACCAATGGGAATTGCGCCAACGCCCAAGAATCGAGGCAAAGGCATAGTCCCGAAGGTAATTGTGCACACGGGATCCGTGTGAATAGTCGAACCACTTTGGTTAGTCGAAGTCTAAATAGCCGCAGACAATCTATTCTCGACTTTATGTGTTTCAAGTTTTCGTCGCTTTTATGTGAATTACGTGTTTTATGCTTATTTGTTAGCGTTTTGAGATACTACCGGTTTCAATCTATCCACGCAACACATCATTAATGAATCGCTCGCACTATACTACATTCGAACATTCGTGAACTTTGAATGCTAGGTTTCTGTTTTCTGAATGCCTCTAGTGACTAAGGCGTATGTGTTTCTTGCTAATGTGCTTACGTGTTTAGGAAGGTTGTGACTATGTGCCCTATGTGCTTATGTGATTTAGTGTAAATTCTGTGATTCTGTGACTATATGCGTTTACATGATACGTGTTACTGAGCTTTAGTAGTAGTAGACGTGTGAGGTGAGATTCGAATACATGTGTTGAGTTCCGTGGCGATGTCTATTGCAGACAATGTCGTCTGGATCTCGTCATCCACTCTCTCATCAAGAAAAGAGGGACAGACGCCTTGCTTCTATTATCGCGAAAAGTGTGGCAAAAGCCGTGAGTGATGCGTATGAGAATGCTAGCAAATCATCCGAGGAATCGAGAATCGAAGCCCCCAAGGCCAACGCGAGGCCTTTCAGTTTTAAGCAATTTAAGTCATGTGGGCCGAAAGAATTCACCGGCGAAGGAGGTCCTACTGTACTATTCCACTGGTTTGACTCTATCGAGGTTACTTTGCGACAAAGTGGTTGCCCTGATGACCTTCGAACTCTGAACGCTACCGGCGTCTTCCAGTCCCGTGCTCTAGACTGGTGGACGGCCGAGAGGAACAAGCGAGGGAATGATGCAGCCTACGGTATGTCATGGGATGAGCTCAAAGAAGTCATGCTAGAGGAATTCTGCCCTCCTCACGAACGACAAAAGCTTGAAGATGAATTTTGGCACATACATCAGAAGGATGGAGACAATGCTGGTCTCACTGCTCTCTTCAAACAGCTCAGCATTATCTGTCCCGACCAGGTCAAGACTCCTGAGATGACCATCAAGAAGTACATCCGAGCTTTGCCCGACCGCGTTGCTGATTTCGTGCAAGCGGCTAAGACTACCACGATCGAGGAAACCTATCTGCTAGCCGCTGAAATCAATGACAAAAGGGTTAAGGCTGGGGTGTGGGATAAAACCTCCAAGCATCTGCATCAAGCTACTGCTACTGCACCAACTGCTGAACCTACCTCGTCAAGCAACAAGAGAAAGAACAAGAGAAAGAACAACTCCACCAACAAGAACTGTGCGATCACTACTGCACCGGTTCAAACTGTACCCGCTCAACAACGTCAGGTGGCGGCGCCTGTGGCCAATGCACCACCCGCAAAGCGTGCATATACTGGGCCGCACCCGCTCTGCCCTACTTGCACCTATCATCACCCAACAACTATTCAATGCCGCTTCTGTGCTCACTGCAATGTATACGACCACTTCACTGCCAACTGCCGTATTCGCCAAGCTCCCGCCAATCAAGCTCTACTCATTGCCCCACAGGGTCAACAAGCTCCTCCGGCACCCGCAGTCAAGGCCAGAGCCTGCTTCACGTGTGGCGACCCGAATCATTTCGCAAACATGTGCCCGAACAGGGTGGTGAAACAAGAACCGCAACAGCAGCAGCCACAGCAGCAACAACAACAACAACAGCAACAACAGGCCGCACGCGCCAGAACTTTCAATCTTAACGTGCGTCAAGCCCAGGCCGACAACAACGTGGTCAATGGTACGTTCCTTGTGAATGGTAGTTATGCTTCATGTTTGTTTGATACTGGAGCGGATAATTGCTTTGTGTCGTTCGAATTTGAGAAACTCCTTAGTCGTAGACGTTCCAAACTCTCCTCGGCATTCGAAGTTGAAGTCGCTACCGGAAGAACCGTCGCTGTTAATTCCGTTATCCGTGATTGTACTCTTGAGCTTAAGAACCATATCTTCTCGATCGACCTTATTCCAATGCAACTCGGAAGCTTTGATATCATAGTAGGCATGGACTTTCTTTGAGAAAACCATGCCGAAGTTGTGTGCTTCGATAAAATGATTCGTTTTTCGCTCGCGAACGGTGATTCATTGCGCGTTTATGGTGATACTACTTCGAAGGGTCTCAAACTTATGACATGCCTCCAAGCTAGCAAGTATCTCCGCAAGGAATACAGGGCTTTCTTGGCGAACGTTGTAGCAGCGGAAAAGGAGAAGAAAGAGAAGAAGGAAGTAAAAGACGTTCCCGTGGTTCGGGAATTCCCTCAAGTTTTTCCAGAGGACCTTCCCGGACTACCTCCAAAACGCGATATTGATTTTCGCATCGATCTCATTCCTGGAGCTAATCCTACCGCCAGAGCTCCTTATCGACTCGCACCGTCCGAAATGCGAGAACTCGCAACCCAACTCCAGGAATTACTTGAAAAAGGCTTCATTCGCCCGAGCACCTCTCCTTGGGGCACACCAGTCCTTTTCGTCAAAAAGAAGGATGGGTCGTTCCGGATGTGCATCGACTACCTGGAATTGAATAAGCTGACTATCAAGAACCGCTATCCTCTGCCTCGAATCGACGATTTGTTTGATCAGCTACAAGGCGCTACGTGTTTCTCGAAGATCGATCTACGTTCAGGATACCATCAGCTGCGTATACAAGAGGAGGATATACCCAAAACCGCATTTCGAACCCGTTATGGCCATTACGAATTCGTTGTCATGCCTTTTGGCCTAACCAACGCACCAGCGGTTTTCATGGATCTGATGAATCGCGTGTGTAGACCATATCTCGACCGTTTCGTCATCGTGTTCATCGACGATGTCCTGATCTATTCCAAGTCGAGAGCCGAACACGCGCAACATCTATGTTTGGTTCTCGAGTTACTCCAGGGGAACCAACTCTACGCCAAATTCTCCAAGTGCGAATTTTGGTTGGGGGAGGTTCAGTTTCTGGGTCACATTGTAAACAGTCAGGGTATTCACGTCGATCCTGCGAAGATTGAAGCTATTAAGAGTTGGGTTACGCCTAAGAACCCGTCTGAAGTCCGCTCCTTTCTCGGACTAGCGGGCTATTATCATCGCTTCATCGAAGGATTCTCGAAGATTGCTGTACCACTTACCTCTCTCACGCATAAGGACCAGCCTTTTGTCTGGGGAACCAAGCAGGAATCTGCCTTTCGAACCCTCAAACATATGCTTTGCAATGCTCCTGTTCTCACACTACCCGACGGAAACAATGATTTCATTGTCTACTGTGATGCTTCCAACCTTGGTCTTGGCTGTGTCCTAATGCAACGGGACAAGGTCATAGCTTACGCATCTCGACAGCTCAAAATCCACGAGAAGAACTATACAACCCATGATCTCGAGCTAGGCGCGGTTGTTTTTGCATTAAAGATTTGGCGACACTACCTGTATGGCACTAAGTGTACGATCTTCACCGATCATAGGAGCCTACAACACATCTTTAATCAGAGGGAACTAAATATGCGACAACGCCGATGGGTAGAACTTCTCAACGATTACGACTGTGAGATTCGTTATCACCCAGGCAAAGCAAATGTTGTAGCCAACGCACTTAGCAGACGGAGCTATCTGCTTAGCACTCGTAATGTTCAAGCCCAGCACAACCTCGAAACTCTCATCCGCGACGCCCAGCATGCGTGTTTCAATGAACGCACTTTGAAGAAACAACGAATCTACCACGATGGAGCCCAACTTGTGAGCAAATTGAACGGGATATTCCACTTTTTAGACCGAATTTGGATTCCCAAGCGAACCGATTTACGACAGATTATCATGGACGAAGCCCATAAATCCCGCTATTCTATTCATCCCGGAGCTGACAAGATGTACCAGGATCTTCGCTATAGGTACTGGTGGCCGGGTATGAAAAGGGATATCGCCCTCTACGTCGGAAAACGCCTAACTTGTGCTAGGATCAAGGCTGAACATCAAAGACCCCCTGGCTTGCTCGAACAACCACCAATTCCTATGTGGAAATGGGAGAGCATAGCCATGGATTTTGTAACCAAGCTTCCAACCACGTCATCAGGTCACGACAACATTTGGGTTGTTGTTGACCGCTTGACTAAATCAGCTCACTTTCTGCCCATACGAGAAGACTACAAGGTGGAACGACTAGCCCGAATCTACACCGACGAGATCATCTGTAGACATGGGACGCCTCGGGATATCATCTCTGACCGTGATGCTCGGTTTACGTCGCGATTGTGGGAAACGTTTCAAATGGCACTAATCTAAGTACCGCTTTCCACCCGCAAACCGACGGTCAGACTGAAAGAACGATTCGTACTCTTGAAGACATGCTCCGTTCGTGTGTTCTAGACTTCGGTGGTAATTGGGATAAACACCTGCCGTTAGTCGAATTCTCGTATAACAACAGCTACCAGGCCAGCATTCAGATGGCACCTTTCGAGGCGTTGTATGGGAGAAGATGTCGATAGCCTATTGTGTGGCACGAGATCGGTCACTCGCAACTAACCGGTCCGGAGCTGCTACAAGAAACGACAGACAAAATTTTCCAAATTCGAGACAACTTAGCGAAAGCTCAGGATCGACAGAAAGTTTACGCCGATAAAAAGCGCAAGCCCCGGGAATTTGGCATTGGTGACTACGTACTCCTAAAGGTATCACCTTGGAAGGGTGTAGTCCGATTCGGCAAAAAGGGAAAACTCGCGCCTCGATATGTTGGACCTTTTAAGATTCTGGAAAGGATCAGAAAAGTCGCCTACAGACTCGAATTACCAGAGGAACTTAGCAATGTCCACCCGACTTTCCACGTGTCAAACCTCCGAAAGTGCATCGCCGACCACGATTTACATGTCTCTCTAGATGATCTACAAGTGAACAAAACATTACACTTCGTGGAGAAGCCTGTCGAAATCATGGATCGCCAAACCAAGCAGCTCAGGTGCTCACGCATTCCTATTGTGAAAGTCCGATGGGAAGGCAAACGCGGCGCAGAGTTCACTTGGGAACTCGAAAGCGACATGAAGGCAAAGTACCCACAGTTGTTTAATTAGAAAAGCGAACCACAAAAACTCAGATTTCTCTCAAACGGCTTTGAATTAAGATATGAAGCTTTGTAGGCTTGTAGATCAATGTATTTCGCACAACATATCCAATTTTAGTCGATTTTAACCGTAAAATCTTGTCTAATTTGACGTTTTTCAGTTAGAAACGTGAATAGACGAAAAGTGAAGAAATTTGACAAATCTGAGTGAATTTGACTCTGAATCTGATCAATTCCTGTACGAATCTAGTGCATTTGATGTGCAATCGAGAACCTGCTTAGATACCACTTGTAGGTCCCGGTTTCAACTCCGTTGCAATTGTGTTTGGTCACGATCGTGCACGGATCCCGCATGTTACACGAGTCAAAATCGGTCCAACCGAAAAGCTCTCACACGTGATTCACGACTTGTTACGGCTTTCAGCTTAATTTCGGGATGAAATTCCCTAAACAAGGGGAGGCTGTAACACCCCGTGTTTTCACGAGTGAAAGTCAAAGTCAACGACCGATTTCGCGCAACTTGACTCGTAGAAATGTTTTTATTTTATTTATATTATGTGGAGTAAGTGTCGTTCATTGCAATAATCGAGTCGTGTTAATCGTACTTCAATCGACCTACGACTGTGAAGGATAGGAAGTAACAATGCGATAAAGTTAATCAACTAATAATCAAGCTATACTAATCGAATCGACATCAAATCGTAACTCGAGCTGTGTATTTTACTTGTCGTTATATGTGTGTGTGTGCCTTACGTGTTGCCTGTGCATGTTATTTATGTTTTGTTGTGGGAATCAAGCGAACTCAATCGAACTCGAAGTCTAACTCGAATGTAATCGAACCCGAACCCGAATTCCGAATCGAACCATATTATATACGAAGTACTTGGGACTACAAGTAATTTGACTAGGAAACCCTATCGAATCACTCGCAATCGAAACCCGAAGCGTCGTCGCACCCGAACGCGCTATTCAGTCGACATCCGAACGGATGGCCCATCCGCACGGATTGCCAGTCCGCACGGATAAGCAATCCGGGTGGCCTGCAATCCGCACGAACCACCCCTTTCCCCTTTTAGCATCCTATAAATACCCGGTCACTCTCCAAACTTTCCACTTTTGGCAAGTGACGTCCGACCAGCACGCATTCTTCACCTTTTCTCCGATTTCTCTCAATCCAGGTAAGATCTTGCTCTAATTCTTGTACATTCTTGACCACTACACAATTCTACACCTTTCTATATTTCAAATGTCAACTTTTAACCGAGAAATCACCAAGATTTGGGGTATTCTCGGGTGACGTCATCATGAAGTTCTCATGAACTTCAAGCTTGACCTCATTCCACCAAGAATAACTCAGATCTGAATGATTTCCACAAGATTTCACAACAACTCCACCTAGATCTAAAATTTTCTAAGGATAAAAGAGTTGAAAGAAATAAACTCAAGGTTTCTCCTTCTTTTACCCTCAAAAAGCGGTACGAATCGGATCAGTTCTAGTCTTCTACTCAATATTAGTGATGCACTAGTCCTAGATCTGGATTCTACCCGCAAGACACCTGATTTCGGGTTAGACTGGAATGACCGTTATAAACCGCCGACAGGCCGAGTTAGGGTGATTCCTGGCTGGCTTAGTCATTCGGGTAAGAATGCGATTCCAAATGGTTGCCACGAAGTCAGAACGTCTCGATAGAACGGCAAAGGCAACCAAGGGTAGCCGGACGGAACAACCAGGACGAGGAAGTTGTCCGCACGAGTGAGTTGTCCGCACGGACAAGCCGTCCGCACTGACAAGCCGTCCGCACGGACAAGCCGTCCGCACGAACAGACAATCCGGACGGATTGTCACCCGGGCGAGCTACACTTGGGACCCACATTCAAAGCGAGGTTTGAGTATCGACGAATGAACAATCCGGACGGACGACCTCTGAATGGATTACTCTTCGGATTATGAGATACTAAGACCTTGAATGAATTCAAACAATGTTCACCCGCACGGCCAAGCTGTTCGCACGGACAGACTATCCGGACGGATTGTCTTTGTCCGCGCGAACAGACTGTCCGGACGGATTACCATAGTCCGCACGGATTACCATCCGGACGGACTTCACTAAGTGACTCACCTTTAAGGTTGTGTCCGCACGGACTACCATCCGGACGGATTGTTGTCCGCGCGACCGGCTTGAAGGATAGAGATACTTAGATGTTTTCTAAATGCTACAACGAAAACTCCAAAGCACAAGCCATCATACACAAACACATCCTTAACTTAGGAAGAAACAATCCACTCGAATAAGTTATCCGCACGAGTGAGTTATCCGCACGAGTGACTAGTCTGGACGAATGACTGATCCGCACGGATTACTTGTCCGCACGGACTACTTGTCCGCACGGACTACTTGTCCGCACGGACTACTTGTCCGCACGGACTACTTGTCCGCACGGACTACTTGTCCGCACGGATGACCATTCGCACGAACTACCAATCCGCACGGATGACCCATTCGCACGATCAGCCATCCTGCCCACACTCATTCTGTACTGTTTTTCCATGCCACTTATCCTTACGCTATCGAATCTATTCAGGCTAACTGTACTCGCTGAAAAGCGCTCCCTTCAATCCATAATCGCTGTGAGTATACTCGAACCCTTTTTTCTTTTAGCACTTTTGGGTGTTACATGCGTTACGAATATTCAAACTACAATTTTCACACTACTCAAGCTATTTTAACGCTAAACCATTCACGCATGTTATTCGTGGCTTATGAATGCTTGTTTGTTATGTTTACACATGGAATGTTGTCTACCTGCCTTAGCAACGATAGTACTATAGTTTGGACTCAGCACCCGTTCACACGGGGGTTGTTAAGGATCTTTTACTTGCATGGATTACGGTGGTAATCATGTATTGCGAACTGCCTCGGGCAATCAATCCGCAGTCATTGGTATCGACGGATCTATGTCGATAACTAACGTGCTTCATTTCACTATGTGTACGTGCTGGTTATGCGTAAACGAATTCGAACTCTATATGCTATTATCAAACTTGTATGCTCACCTTTACATTTTATGTATTGACTTTATTTTAACGTATGTGACAGGTGCTTAGGTTGCTTTTATGCTCTTTGTGCTGTGATGAACTTGAAGCTAGGAACTGGAGTCCTAGAAACCAATGAATAAATTACTATGTTTAAATCTGAGTTGTCGGAACAGAATACTTGTCTTGATGCTTGTCTGTAATAATTATTTAACTATTTGAGATACGGTATGGGACGTATTGCTTTAATTGAATGGTAATGATAGTTGTTATGGAAACTTCTGGACAATCTGTTTCGCTCAGTGCCACGCCCCGATGATTCCGCCATCGGTTGGGGTGTGACATAAACACTAGTCTTTTGTGTTTAATTTCAATGGCACAATAGCATATTCCTTAGACCTTTTGAGTCTAGATTTAACATAGGAATGTTCTCATCCCTATTAAGTAAACATTGTTTTCGATTTTATGTATTTTAAATAAGTCGCCAAGCAAGGAGGTCGTTGATAGAGATTCTCTTTAATCCGAAGCCAAGAAATGCCAAGCTTCACAATACGGCTAGAATAAGAGTGCGACTGGTGTGGAAGAAAGACCTTTATGGACTCATTCCTAAAACCAAATCTATTGAATTGCAATCAGACTTTAGAGTCCATACCGGAGGTCCCTGAGGCTCAAATTTTAAAAGTATGTGCTAGTGGAGTCCATACCAGGTGGTCCCTGAGGCTCCCGTTTTGAAAATAATGCTAGTAAATGCTGATGATCCTTATTTCTTACCTCCAAGTTTTGGAATCCTAGACTTGGATTATATAAGTCAAAACCCAATCCGTGATCCATATCATTCCTTAACCATTGAATCCTTGGATTCTACTTCTATAACGGATCCTAATTGGAATACTTACCTTATTCATTAAGGTCTTCAGTGTCCTTACTGTATATGGTAAACAAAGAAGAGAAACAGTCGAAATGGAGCAAGGAAGGCGTTAGAGAATCCTTCTTTCATAATATTCTTTGTCTTTCAAGTCCTTATAAGGACCTATCTCGTCTATTTAGTCCCTGTGTGGACATACCTTTTTACATAAGACCCTATATGGGCATTTGATATTTGATCCTTTCATGGACATTATATTTCAATATAGTCCCTTGTGGACATTATATTCCAATAAAGTCCCTTGGTGGACATACTATTTTAATACAGTCCTTTCATGGACGTATGATTTTATTAAAATCCCCTTGGGGATACGTTATTTCGAGATAGTCCCTTTGAGGACATTGATATTTCATCATAACCCTTATATAAATTTGTAATATTTTATAGTCCTTATACGGACTTATAATTTTTCCTCTTAGTCCTTTGTGGACAAATATATTACTAGAAGTCCTGATTAAGGCACTATTGTAAATTCCTAATGATCTAGGAAAGTTTTGAAAATTTTATGTAGGTATTCATTTCGTCCTTTATCCAACAATAGTTCTGAATTTTTACTCGAACTTTATCGATCAGCTGAAAATTTTCAAAAGATCCTCTTAATGGTATAACCTAGCCTATATGTCTACGAACATGGCTGTGATGGTAAAACCCTCTTAAGAAAAAAAATAATCCTTGTTAACATCTAAGAACATGTTAACTTTCCTGGCTGTGTGACTTGAGAGACCACACTAGCTTCCAAAAGTACTTGGACTTTTCCAAGACACCTTCATAGTATGATCAATACGAATCACGGCTATCAAACAACAGTATGAAGTATACATCAAAACATCCAATTAAGATGTATGCCATTGGGCGAAGATGTGTTCATGACAATGATAGTTTATTTTATAAACTTCTTGTCAAAGGGCGATGAACTATGATTCGACCCTTAAAGATCACTGATCCAAGAGATCATTGATTATGTTTTAATTATCCTTGTGGCAAGGCCTTTTGTGCCATCTAACTGTCCTTTGAGACAAGCCTTGTGCTATATTAGGACGTCTCTATGACATTGACATTGTGATCTTTATGATCCCCTGTCCAAGGTAATGAGCTGTGCTCAAGCCTAATAGTCTACATGATCAATGCGATCATGACTAAAATCATCAGTACGATGATTAAATCTGATATCCTTAATGATGTTTTGCCTAAGGGCTATATTATATTGTCCATCTGGGATAAGGCAATTGTAATCTTTTGTGATTCTTTGCCCAAGGGGGTGAGTCATGCTCAAATCCCATAGTCTATCTGATCATTACGATCCTGGCTAGTATCATCAGTATGATGATCATAATATTAACATCCCTCGTGATGAAATGCCTACAGGCTATACTTTACTCTATTGTCGATAAGACAAAGATAGTGGTGATCCTCATAATCCCCTATCCAAAGTGGTGAGTTATCCCCAACACTAACAGTCTATATGATCAGTGTAATCATGACTAATATCATCAAATGCAATGATGATATATGAACATCCATTAGTGATGTCAATTAGTTTACCTTTGATCCATATCTAAATGTCCTTTGCGATAAGGCCTTCGTGCCATATAATCATTTATGTCTTTCATGAATAGGCTTTATGCCATATATTTTTTTACGCCTTTCGCGACAGGCATTTATGCCATATATGTATATAGTTATAATAAAAGTCATGTAAGGCTAGCCTTCGAGCTATTCATAATCGTCCTTGTGACAAAGACAGTTGTGAGATTATGATTCCCCGTCAGGCAGGTATTGGACTCACTCCAAACCTTAAATGCCATAGATGGTCCTTTTGTGACCTAGACTAAATATAATGGATATACATCCAAATAACATTCGTTAGGGACGTTTGGAAAATAATAGCCTATACGGTTTAAGGATGCCGTGGCTGATCTATGTTAGGTCATCAGGATGATGACTAACAATTGCTTAATATGGTAGTTAGTACCAAGTTTCGAGTATGGCAAACTCGAATAAGGTGGATATCAGTCGCGATACTATTAAGGCGACAAAGACTAATGATGCTACAGATGCAAACCTCAATATTAATGGAGTTAGTCTCCAAGCTGTGGTTGACGCAGCAGTTTGAAAGACCATGGAAAAGGTCATGAAACAATTCAAAGAGCCGAATGCTTCTCACTCTAAATTTCATTCAAAACCTCAACCAATTGCTCATGAAAAGAGCTTTGTTCACATTTCGATTGTGAAGGATGAACCAAGGGAGGAGGATAACTCCCAGAAATCTAGAAAAAGAGCAATTACGGGCTTAATAAGAACTAACATAAGTTCAGTAAGAAGCCTGTATGTAAGAGTTGCTATAAAAGACACTGGGGACAGTGTCGAATAGGATAAAGACCAAAGCAGTGTGCATCTGCAAAGAAACTGGTCATCAGTCCCATGAATGTAGGGACATGTGGAATACAGTCTGTTACGGCTGTGGTGAGTAAGGCCACATCAGAATTAGATGCCATAAGGCTGCCAAAGAAGGTGCAGCTAAGCCTGGAAAGGCTAAGAAAGGAAATGCCTGAACTCACCTGATAAATGCCAAGAGGCAAAACATGATGTCATCAAGTACATTCCTTATCATGTACCAATGATAATCTTTGCTAGGTGTCCTGTTTTAATACAGGCAATAATAAGTCTTTCATAGACCATAAGCTTAGCAAAACCTTAATGATATTCATAAGAACTCCAGATTCTTAGTCAGGTAGAACTTACCAATGAAATCTGAGAGACCGATTCTTCTATTATCGGCAATGAATCCTTCTGCGAAATCTAAGAGTACTCTTTCTTGAATAGAGTACGACAATATATGTTATTTTAATTATTTTCCACATTGATTTTATCAACTGCGAGTGCCAACTATGTATGATAAAAGCGCCATATGAGGATTGGCGTAACCTAGTGCGTCCCATAGATTGCTTCCATGCCTGATCAGTATGGAAGTTTAATGCATGGAACCACTAAGATATACCAATGGTCATATTGTGCTAAAGTCAGCTAGTGGTATTCAAAGAAGATATCCATAATAGAAATGCCTAAGTAGGCGTCTCTACTTAAGGCATCTGTGCACTCGTAAAACAGATATGTCATTTGCATGACATAATCGACGGTAAGTGGACCAAGGTCAAAGATTGAGCTGCCTCTATCATATTTGGATAACTTGATTCCTTCTCAGTAGAATTACCCTGTTTTACCTCTAGAGAGGCAAGATGAAATTAGGATTTACACCCTACTAAGAGTTGTATCTGTTCCAGAAGCTCTCTATCGGTCAGCATCAAAGGAAATGGAAGAACTGAGGACTAACCAGATAAGTTAGGAAGAAAGGCTTGTACAGCCTAGCTCATTGTCTTAGGAACTCCGACTATTATTGTTGATAAAGGAAAGCACAATGCAATACCCTTGAGCATTGGTTACTGCAACCTAAGTAGGTAACGATTGAGAATCGTTATTAGCTGCCCAGGATCGTCGATTTGTTCGACTAACTGTGAGGGTAGTTAATTCCTTAAGATTGATTCGGGTAATAGTTGGAATGACTATCTCACCCTAATTAAGTTCCCCTATAACTGATAGCAGTATATAAGCATCAAGGCTGCTCCATTGGAGACCTTGTTTGGAAGAAATAGTCAACACCCAAATTGTTGGGCAGGAAATTGGGAAAGCCCAATTCTCCGGATCTGAGAATTGTCTTAAAGACGATGGATAGGATATTATAAATCCGTAATCATCTGGAAACTGCCAGTAATCGGCAATAGAGCAATGCGAAAAAAGAGGCGCAAATCTCTTAAAGTTCCAAATGGGGAACAAGAATCTATTGAAAATATCAATATGAAAGAGTACAATATGTTTCAGTGTAAAGGGAAAGTTAAGCCCTGGATATATAAAATCATTTGAGATCATCGAATGTATCGGCAGCATAGCTTATAAGCTAAACTTGCCTAAGGAGTTTAGTGGAATTTACAATGTGTTCCACACCTTAAACCTAGAGAAATGCCTAGCTGATAAATCGCTAGCAATGTCTTATAAAGAAGTATAGATCAATGAAAGCCTAAGGTTTATTGAAAGACCTATATCGATCAAGGATCGACAAGTTAAGAAACTCCGAAAAGGAGCATGTATCTATTGAATAGATCAACTGGAATACCCGTAAAGGTCCCTAAATTACTATGGAAGTTAAGTCCATTACATGACAGAAAGTACTTCCATCTTTTTGAGCAAATCTCGGGGTCGAGATTTCTTTTAAGGGGGTGAGGATGTAACACCTCGTAAAATCGTGTCCAATGGTGTGGTGACACGTGTAATGAACCCTAATAAAGTCAAACGTTGACTATGAGGGACTAATTTTGTCAAAATCAAAAACCTTGATTATAGAAGGACGGAAAGTGTCAACATGCCTAAACTAGGCCTCTGAGTGACCTTATACGGTGTCCGTATTCTCAAACGAGCCACTTGTTGGACGAGAGGAGCCGTTTGTGTAATTATGTGAATGTTTGCGCGTCGAAGGGTTAAAAGTGTCAACATGTTAATTCTTACCTCTGAGTGACCTTTTAACAAACCGAGAGCTTCATTATGTTTCATCATATTCTCGGGAATGCCTAATATTGGCTATTAAAGACTTTTAATGCCAATAAGTGAAGTTACGCGCAAGTTTGTCAGTTAGAGGGGTTAAAAGCATCAGCATGTTTAATTATACCTCTGAATGACCTTTTAACGAACCCAGAGCATCGTGATGTATTATAATACTCTCAAGAATGCCTAGCGTGGACTAGATAAGGCTTTAATGCCATTAAATTATAATACGCGCAAGTTTGCACATTAGAGGGACCAAAAGCGTCAATAAGCGAAACTACGATTTCGAGCAACCTTTAAGAGAACCAGAGGCTCTGTAATGCTTGGTCACGTTCTCGGGAATCCCTATATGGGCTATACAAGACTTTGATATCAATAAATGGCATTACGCGCAACTTTATGCGTTCAAAGGACTAAAAATGTCAAAACGGCGAAACTCTGCATATTCGCGCGTATTCTACATTCTGGCCATACCCGCACATCCATAAATGTTGGTAATCATTAAAATATTATATTTTAGTGATGGGAATGCAAAAATACCATCCGTCACGAAATCTGGATTGTTTTCGCGTCCGTTCGAATGTTCGTCGTAATTAAGCGGAAAACGCGACCGTGCGACCGAACGAACTGGCCTCCATAATATTTTTGAGCATGGTTGAAGTTAAATATACTTTAACTTCCTTATAGAGCTTAGAAATATGGTTAACAGGTGTTAGACGTGCCAAAACTCAACGATACGCGTTCAGGGGCCAAAACTGCCAACTGTTGAAACTTCATGTATGATGACCAGGTCCTTACGGACCGTATACTAGGGACCCTTACGGTCCGTAAGCCAACTGCCAGATACGAATTTTGTTTGCAGCCCAAGGAAACTGCTATAACTCTCATATTCCGACTCTAGGGGCTTGTTGCTGGTTTTTAACATATATCAGGGTACTTGTAATCATCTGATGAAGCCCTTAACACCTGTCAATCATCTACAAATTCCCCCAAAACTATAAATAGGCCTCTTGTCCAACCATTTCATTTGCTCATTCATTCATTCTTCTCCTCTCTCAAGTTCTGGAGCTTCTTGATATGATTAGGACTTGTTTTCTTGTAGAAAAGATAGCTAGGACCTGTTGTAAGTGTCTTGGCTCCCTCCTTAGTTCAGTTTTATGTTTTAAAAACCGAAAAGTCAAGATATCGTAAAATAACTTTGACTTTCGGTTTAAAATCTAATGGTCCAGCAACTGATCAAATTGAATGTGGGTATAAGACCATAGTTAGGTAGGTGATTAACCCTTAAAAGGGCACCTCCTAATTCCTTCGTTTGCTTAGTTAATTGTCGGGTCAAACTATTTAATTAAAAAGTCAAACTTGGCAGAATTGTGATTAATAAGTAAAACCAATAATACAAAGGTTATAAATTATATTTAACACTTTAATAATTTTGTAATTATTATTTAAACATGTCTAAACATGTTTAACCTGACAATTCTATGTTTAGGGTCGGTTCGCAACTGAAAGTCGCGTAGTTTGACTTCTACATTGACTTTTGGTTATAAGCGGAATTAGACTAGTATGCTACTGATTTTAGGTTCCGTTATGATCATATTATAATGTAGCATAACCCTCTGGGATTATATTACATGATCATACTAGTAATCCGAGTCTTATGCAAGTTTCCGTTAATATGTCATACTTTGACTATTATGCCCTTTTTAGCAAAAATAAGGTTTTGGACACCAATAAGCTTTCAAACAACTTAGGTACTGATATGTTAACATGTTTAACATATTTTGATGTTATAAATCTGAGTTCACGTATAATGTCGTGAATTGTGCTTTAAAGTGACCAAAATGCCCTTTAGGTGCATAGATCGGTTTTAAGCATAATTCCTTATACCAAACTCATTGCCTACTGATTTAATATCATAATTAGGATAATTTGGGATATCAATTCAGATTATAAACCGAGTTTATGCACAAGTTCTTGAATTATGTCTTCAAATGACGATAATGCCCTTTTGGCACCTAAAATGGTTTTAAAGCATGATTATGATACGAAACCTTTTTACTACTGATATATCATATTAAATAACACATTTTGGTCATATAATTCTGACCATAATATCATTTTTCATAAAAGATCGCATATATCGTCATTTAGCGACTTAATCGCCGTTTCGGCGCGTAGTATGGTTTTAAACCATAACTACCAACCAAGACTTGTTACCTACTGATTTTATAAATCATTTTAATTATATTTTTACAGTAGGTATATGTTATAAACTCAGATTCCCAAATTAGCCTTCAAAACTATGTGTGAAATTACCAAAATGCCCCTACGGAGCATAGTTTGGTTTTAAACTACGAAACACACATATGTTTGATATCATACTGATATTATATCATAAATAAAGTATTTTAAAAGAATGTTTATGATCATAACATCATATTGTACCCAAGTTCCTTTTATACGTCATTAAATGACCAAAACGCCCTTACGGGGCATGGTTTGATTTTAAAACCTAAACGGGCATACAAGTTGATATCCCACTGATATTATAACTTGTTTAAAGTATATTGACATACAGAACTTGTTCATGACTTATCCGGTTACTCATTAGCGCTTATACGCGTACGGTTGGACTTACGTAACTAGCTTATGTAAGTTTGATGAAACAGGTTTAACCTTATTGTTTTTACTTCAAAATCCAGAATGTACTTAGTGTACCCATATTACACAAGTCCTCGTACTTGTTGGGTCTGAATTACATTCTATTCCAGTCATCGCTTAATCTAGCGCATCGTACCGTTCTAGATGTTTTAAGCTAGCAGGTCTAAGTCTACGACTTAAATAAGACCATTAGCATTTTAAAGTTGGTTATATATTACCATCACTCCAGACTAGAGCCACCCGGTAAAAGCTACCTGCATTTAGATAGATTGGATACGACTGAGTTATTTTGCTGTGAATCAAGTATTAGCTTAGGTAAATACTTTTAACTTATTTTCCCTATACGGGCTTGGGATACGGTATCATAAAAATACCGCTTGGTCGGGTATGAGATCATTTAGTCGGATTGTGATTTAATAAATCTGCATAACCCGTTTTAATCTGTTTTGTTTGATAACATAAATATTGGGGGTTAACGACCGTGTCCTGGATATCCTAGGCTCATTAAAGTTAAAAATGGCCACGACCTATGCACGGGGTGTAGGCATACACCCGACAGATGCAAATGCTAAAATATAAATAACCCACATGTTGGGGATAACTCCTTCGTGGGTTTTGTAAGTGGTGAGTCGGTTAATCATGACCGGCTTCCAAACCGGCCCTATATGTATGACAAACATGTGAAACCGTATACAAGATTTTATTAAAGACTGTCCCAAGTTATCAATGGTTTCTGCCTTGTGCACTTAAATCAATTTTCATAAACTCTTTTAAAATGAGTCGGTTAATTGTATTTACTAGTGAAAACTGACGTATTTTCCAAAGACTAAGTAGCAGTTACTACTCGTAATAGACTGGGGGATTGCTCGGTGTCGAAATAGAGGATCTTGCAAATCCTTAAAGATGCCTTAAAGTCTGCTGAACTTCATTTTATACATTCTGTAATGATCCTCCTGTGGATTTGATATTACAGACTCGTCTATAATAAATACTTTGATATTTTCAGACATTTGAGTTTGCAATAATATTTTATATTCCAAGACTTCCGCTGTGATATTCTGTGTATGTTTGACCATGATGATATCAACTACGTCACGATACTCCCCACCGGGCCCACCGGGGATATGTGGAAATATCGGGGTGTGACATTTTAGCATGAAAGTCAAACTTTGTTTGAGTTTCTGCATTGACCAATTTATGGTCAACACGAAGTTCGTTTGAACTTCATAACGTGAGCGTAATCACGTTGGTTTTAGTCTATTATGACTATACCTACTGATTACCACGTTATCTAGGCATAGTGGCGAGTCGTAGTTTCGGCCAAAATACGTATTCTTGCGTATTTTGTAACCAAACTACTTTTAGGTATCAAAACCGTTTGTTTTGATACCAAACCTGTTTTTAAACCTCGTTAAACATGTTTTAACACGTTTAGCTCGTCACTTTAGGTTTAGTGCTTATGTAGGGTCGTAAGGTAAGCGGTCTAAACAACCGCTTATACTTTCAAACCCGACCCGTTTGGTCGATCATTAGGATCTGACCAAACACATTAGGTGACCATAGTTGCATAGGGAATAACCTTCCGAGGTTATACCTTATGGTCACTTCGTTTAAGTAGTTGTATGATAAGTAGTTTATATGCCTTAGGTAAATGACCAAAATGCCCTTTTTGGCGCATAAATTTATTTTAAGCATATGTAACATAATTTTTTATATCTAAACTGATTAGACAACAATATTAGACATATTAAGGCATATAATACTTGTCATAGGACTAGTTAGGCATTCCGAACGCGTTTTACGCGAACGACGCGTTAAAGTGGCGTAAGCTACCTAAACGGGTCATAATGGGTCGTAAGCACTTAGGTTAGGTTTCATTTTAGTATGTAGGCTTTGTTAAACCATATTACATGAGTTCCTATACTCATTTGGTTTACGAAACCTCATTCTATCCGATCTTCCGATTTAGGTCTGTTTATTTACATAATTACCTATATTACGTGCCGTTTGATTCCGTGATCCCTCTAGCTTTGCTTGGTTATTATTCAAGACTTCTAAGCAATCTCAAGTGAGTACATAGACCCCTCTTTTACTGTTTTTAAATGTTTTGGGGTGAAACACATGTGCCTACTTGTTACTTTCGTGGTTTCCATGTTTTCATATCATATACTTGTTATGTTCATTAGTACACTATTAGTACATGATTTCATTATGTTTTGCTATGTATGTTCACTTAACATGCTAGCACAATTGTTTATGTTTTGAACCATTTGTAATCATTGGATGTATGTTGTAACACCTGTGCCTTCACGGCCATCAAACAAATACCAAACCAATGAAATATTATATTTCATACTTGGGATTTGTAAAAAATATGTGTATCATTTGCACATATCAATTCTCGTTCAATTTCAAACTCTAAATCGCTTTCTGGAAGGTTATACGCGCACCGATGCGTAAATATAACCAGTTTAACGCAACAAACACTCTGGAATAGTGACAAAGGCTTAACATACCTTAAATAACCTTTACATAACTTAGAAATAAGTTTTGAAGGCTTTGGTATGGCAAAAACAAGTTAATTCGCTTACAGGGACTAAATATGGCAAACTGCGAAAGTATGTCAATTTGAACTGTAACGAACATTCCGGAACATAACCATAAGTTAAATACACCTTAAATATCCTTTACATAGCTTAGAAATAGGCTTTGAGGGGTTCGGTGTGCTAAAATAAACTTTTGGGTCATTCAGGGACTAAAAGTGTCAAAAAGTGCACAAGTTTGCATTTTCGCGCATAACTTACGTTCTGAATACATCCGGACATCCAAAAATTTATGTGAGCATGACTATATTATATTTTAGTGTTCGCCATAAGAAAAATCCATTCGTCACGTCATTTGGATCGTTTTTCGCGCTTATGCGCATTCCGTCGTAATTAAGCGAACATCGCGTTCGTACGACCAAACGAACTGACATCCGACATATTTTTGAGCATGTTTCATGTCCACAATGTTTAGGAAACATTTTAGGGCCTTAAAGTTGGCTTTACGGGCCTTAGAAGTGTCGGGAATGGCCTTAAACGCGTGCAGGGGCTGAAACTGTCATTTTTGAAACTTATTTTCGGATCAGAAGCCCCAAGCGGCCCGCATTAGATTTGTCTAATGCTGAAGCGGGCCGCCTCAGCCTCTGCAGACCAGATTCATTGTTTTTACAGCTGGTTGCAGCTGTTTAGCACCTCCAATCCCTCTTCCACATGTCAATTCCCTATGGTGAGTGGCCATTTGACACACCACAACATTCCAACACATGTACGGCCTTGATCGTGCCCTCTTTTCCATGAAACGATCTCAACGGTTACCCGAAAACTATATATACCCATCCACCCCCATTGCATTTTCTCACAAGAATCTTGATTTGAGAGCTCTAAGTTGAAACCATTGTTTCATACCTGAGTTCTTGAATCGAGATTAGCATTCGGGGACCCTGGGTAAGTATTCTTTCGTTCTTTTCCTTATTTTACTGCTTTTCGAGTCAGAAAGTCAAACTTTGTTTGACTTTCAGCGTTGACCAGTAATGGTCAATGCGAAGTTCTTTTGAACTTCGCAACGTGAGTGTAATCACGTTGGTCATAGTCCCTTGGGACTATGCCTACTGATTACCACGTTGTCTAGG
The DNA here is from genome assembly GCA_030545235.1 of Helianthus tuberosus. Classification (NCBI taxonomy): domain Eukaryota; kingdom Viridiplantae; phylum Streptophyta; class Magnoliopsida; order Asterales; family Asteraceae; genus Helianthus; species Helianthus tuberosus. The sequence goes on from CM060389.1 coordinate 82,667,492, forward strand.
GTCGTAGGGTAGGCGATCTAATAAATCGCCTATACCTTCGAACTCGACCCATTTGGTCGATCATTAGGATCCGACCAAATACATTAGGTGACCATAGTAGGTAGGGAATAACCTTCCGAGGTTATACCCTATGGTCACATCGTTTAAGTAGTTGTATGATAGGTAGTTTATATGCCTTAGGTAAATTACCAGAATACCCTTTTCATGTATAATTGGTAATTAAGCATATGTAACCTAAACCTTTGTCACATAACTGATTATGTAACATGATTAGGCATATAACACTTGTCATAGGGCTAGTTAGACGGTCCGAACGCGTTTCACGCGCACGACGCGTTAAAGTAGCATAAGCTACCTTAATGGGTCGTGATGGGTCGAAAGCACTTAGGTTAAGTTTCATTTAGTATGTAGGCTTTGTTAAACCATATCATATGAGTTCCTACACTCATTTGGTTTACAAACCCTCCTGCTACCCAGTCTTCCGATTTAGGTCCGGGTTAATTATGTAGTTACCTATATTAGGTACCGTTTGATTTCCGGGACTCCTCTAGCTTACTTGGTAGTTGTTCAAGACTCCTAAGCACTCCCAGGCGAGTACATTATTCCCCTCTTTTACTGTTTTCAACTGTTTTGGGGTGACTCATATGTGCTAAATGTTTTATCAATGATTACAATAACAATTACAATGTGATTTCAAGAACGATTACAATAACAATTACAATGCGATTTCGAGAACAATAACAATTATTTCAAGAACGCTAACAATGATTTCAAGAACGAATACAATGATTTCAAAAACTAATAACAATTTCAAAAAGTGAACAAACTTGTTGGTTGTAGTTTACATGACCGATGACATTCATTAGCAATGATCAAGCCGACCAGTATTAGGTTATGGTACCATAGGATCTGACAAATCCCGTTATTTACTGCACCCATTGTTATGTGTGGGGGTTGTGGGTAGCGACTGAATCTGTAATTATTAACTTATCCTTTGGTAAGGGTTTGTTAAGAACGAGAGCGAGAGCGAGTTGGAACGAGGAACGCGTCAAGAAGGTTTGAATGTTATTAGAGAATCGACCATTAAGTAGTTTCACAATTAAAACAAGGACGATCTGAACAATTAAGACAAGGACGATTCGAACGATTAAAACAAGAACGATTTGAACGAATGGGTAACGATTAGGTAAACATCTGGACATGATTTACATTTGATCATGCATTTCCACGAAACATAGTATTGATTTAAACCAAGTTTTACTTCAATACTTTGTTTTGTGCGTTTCACATATGGTTTAGTTGATGCATTCCACTAGCCATACATATCATTTTCGTTATACATGACATTTTGACAGGGTTTTGACATAGACATTATACATTGTTGGTTTGGTTTGATTAAGTGATTAAGTAACGAGGCGTGTGTAATATGATACAAGCATGGTGGATACGCCGCTGGTACTTCCTATATATAAGTGTTTGTATGGTATTACATATTGTAGCGTTATTTGAATCATTTCAGTTCGAGACATAGAACATTTTATACAAGTAACATACTTTTCACAAGACATTTATTTACAAACAACTTATATTATACAAACTCATTTTACATGGTTATTCATTTAATCATGCATTATTCTCTTATTATACATATCATCCGAAATTATTATTTTTCAAATGATTTACAAAGACAAAGCAAATTACAAGGTTCATGACTAAACATTTTCTTAAACAGAAGTCATGAATCTTATTTTCACAAAACCTATGTACTCGCCAGCATTTCTTTGCTGACCTCGTTTTCACATATGTTTCAGGTATTGTTGAATGATATCGATTGATAAGATGCATGCTCACATAGGACTGGACGAGGCCTTAGTGACTCAATAACAATGATAGACTATGTTTAAATTGTGTATTTAGATTTCAAGACGATGTAATTATTCAATGTTTAATAAAACGAAACACTTTTTGTATCCATGGTTATGAAACATTAATTCTGTTGAAACACGCCCCGATGTTTCCGCCGCGATTTGTTGTTTTACGCGGTCGGGGTGTGACAGAAAAGATGGTATCAGAGCCAATGGTTATAGGGAATTAGGTTATTAGTAATTAGTAATGCTTTGACCTAGTCTATAACCTTCTTAGGACCCTAACGCGAGTTTACTTGCGTTTAGTCATAAAACAATACCGTCACCTATCCTTAGGCGACAATCACAACAAGAACATAAATTTCAAAACCGCTTTGAAAACTAATCATCTGTTCTAGGATGATTGATTACTAGGTTTTGAACCCTCTATTGTAAGGTTTTGAACCCTCTGTTATATGGTTTTGAACCCCTTTGAATTTTCAAAATCTCGTCAAGGTTTTGGGTTTTTAATAATGTGAACACGTGCAAACTGGAAGGGTGAATGCCTGTATTCTGGGTTTTCTGTTTAGGCAAGCACTTCGTATACATCTCATCAGACGCGAGACCAGTTGTGCTTACCTGGGAATTCTTGGGATGAGTGTTCACTTATAGGCGAGCATGTCTTCGCGATACATTATTTTTAACCTATTTACTTTGACAAATCACCAAGGTCGTTTGTTGCTTTGTAGTAACAAACAAATGACCACTATCCTTGCTTTCCTCAGATTTGTTTCATCTCATTCTTTTCGTCTAAATACTCACTCGTTTCCTTTCATGTTTCCTCTTTTAGACAATGCCTCCTCGACGCGAAAGCCAGATAGAGACTGCCGAGCTGGCAGAAATCATTGCGCAGCAAATGGCTGCTCAATTCCCAAACCTCTTTGCTCAATGGAACCAAGCCAACAACAACAACAATGTGCTATGCAAATACAAGGATTTCAACCAGGCTAAACCACTCAAGTTTAGTGGTTCTGAAGGAGCGACTGGGCTTCTTCAGTGGTTTGAGAGCATAGAGAATACTTTTCGCCACGTGCAGTGTCTCGAAAATCGCAAAGTCGAGTTTGCTTCGAGCGTATTTCAGAAGAGGGCTTTGACATGGTGGAACGGGGTTATGAGGGACCAAGGTGCAGAAGTTGCTCTCGCACAGACATGGGCTGAACTTAGAGCCCTTATGATGAGGGAATTCTGTCCTCGTCATGAGCAGCGAGCCTTAGAGAAGGAGTTTGATATTTTGAAGCAAGATAGTGGTGAGCACAGGGCATATACTGACAGGTTTGAGGAGCTGAGTCTGCTTTGCCCGACAATGGTTACCCCACTTGACATAGCTATCGAAAGGTACATCGACGGCCTACCTGACTCGGTACAAGACATCCTTACTGGTAGTAACCCTGCCACACTCCGTCAGGCGATCGAGTTATCAGCAACATTGACTGAGTCGCAGATTCGGAAGAACAAGTTACACAGAAAGGGGGACAAGGGTAAGAAGCAGGAGTCTGACAAGGAGGATAGCAAGAAAGGTCAAAACGAGAAGGATAAGGAAGGTGAGACGTCAAAGAAATCAAAGAAGCGAAAGGGTGGTCAGAACTTTGCTGTTACAGCACAGACTGCTCAAAATCCGCGGAACCCACCAGCTCAGCCACCTGCAAAGAAAGCATATGCCGGTACCGCACCTTATTGTGCACGCTGCAACGGTCATCACGCAGTACAACAAGCTTGCTGGCAATGCACGACGTGTGGTAAACTTGGGCATTTGGCCAAGATTTGTCGTTTGGGACAAAATCAGGCTGCTCAGGTTCAAGCTCCGGTTCAAGGGAATGCTGCGAGATTCCCACTGGGTTCATGTTTCAACTGCGGAGAGATTGGTCACTTCCGCCACAACTGCCCAAGACTGGTGAATGCAAATGCTAACGCAAACCCGAATGCGAATGTCAATGTGAATCCAGCACGCGGTCGAGTGTTTAACATCAATGAGGCAATCGATGATGAAGGAGTGAACTTTTAGTATTTTGTGATTCCTCTGGTTGTTATCTTGTAACATTTAAAAACAATGCGGTTCTTATATAAATAAAAATTTCTGGTTTTTATTTTTAACTAATGCAATTGTATGAATGTTTGATCCAACCTTATGATGTCAACACAGAGATAAAACTACTCGTGTGGTTCTGTCATTTTTCTATGATCACTTGTGATCTCCCTAAGAACCTCAAACACTTGTTTCTTTTAAATCTAAAGTATTTTATCGTCTTGCACCGTTCGAGATGCAAGAATTATCAAAACAGCTTCAAGAGTTGTCTGATAAAGGATTCATCCGTCAGAACTTTTCACCTTGGAGAAACTCCTGTTCTCCTTGTGAAAAGAAAAAAATGGATCTTTTCGAATGTATATCGCTTAACGTTAGCCTAGTAAGCTTACCATCAAGAAGCGATATCCCCCCTACCTTAAATCATCGATTTCTGCGATCAACTGCATAGCGTTCATGCTTTTCCAAGATCGATTTGCGTTTTGGGTATCATCAACTTTGTATTCTCGAAGAAGATATTCCCAAAACGGTTTTCTGCACGAAGTATGGCCATTACGAGTTTACAGTCATGCCTTTTAGGTTGACAAATACTCCAGCCATCTTCAAGGACTTAATAAATAGAGTCTGCAAGCCTTATTTGGATCAGTTCGTCATTGTTATTTATGACATCTTGATCTATTCATATCCCGAGCTGGTAACGATCAACACTTTCATTGACACTAGAACCCTTAAAGAAGGAACAAACTTTTCGCTAAATCCTCCAAGGGGAAATTTTGGCTTAAAGAAGTTCAGTTCTTGGGTCATGTAGTCAACAAGCAGGGTATTCATATGGATCAATCCAAATTACCGCAATTAGGGATTTGATCCCTAGTATGCTTTAAATACCCGTGTCCATCGATAACAAATTAAACAATTAAACAAATTGAACGATTATGCGATTATATGTTATGTGTTTGTGTGTTCTCCTCTATGTTTTTGTGTGATACGATTTTCAAATCCTCATAGAATCTTTCATGTTTTCATATGAGGGATTCATAGTAGGATATTCAAAAGGTACTACCTTAAATCCTTATGGGCTTCTACCTGGTAGTTAAGACCCTTGGGTTATATAGTACCATTCCATGATTCATAAGAGACCCTTTTGGTGGTCTAGTCAAAAAGATTGATTCACAATTTGGTTAGAAAACGACATCTAGTGATGTAGCTGGACAGACTCCTTGATAGTCTATTTAGATCATTTATTGATTTAATTAAAAGGACTCTATGGCGGTCTAGTCACACTCATCATAAGAATGTTCATTTGGTTTTACCCTACACATTATAAAATAGACTGTGTGAACTGTGCAAGGAATTGTCTGATTATGGACGCGTACATAATTATGAAATTTAGTGCATAGAAACCCAGTAAGGTTTATTATGTGTAAGAACCGATAGTGACAACAATAACAAAATGAGAACGATGTAATGGAGGTACGGTGGACGCACCAATGACGCTTCATATACTTGTATATAAGTATCCCTCTTACATTGCAAACATGATGTTGTTAAAGTTACTAGAAGTTCAGAACCCTAACCAATGTTGTTTGATCTTTTCAACTTCATATTTTCAAGCTCTCACAAGTTTCCTCTAAATAAATTTCGGGACGAAATTTCCTAAAGTAGGGGAGACTGTAACACCTGTGCCTTCACGGCCATCAAACAAATACCAAACCAATGAAATATTATATTTCATACTTGGGATTTGTAAAAATATGTGTATCATTTGCACATATCAATTCTCGTTCAATTTCAAACTCTAAATCGCTTTCTGGAAGGTTATACGCGCACCGATGCGTAAATATAACCAGTTTAACGCAACAAACACTCCGGAATAGTGACAAAGGCTTAACATACCTTAAATAACCTTTACATAACTTAGAAATAAGTTTTGAAGGCTTTGGTATGGCAAAAACAAGTTAATTCGCTTACAGGGACTAAATATGACAAACTGCGAAAGTATGTCAATTTGAACTGTAACGAACATTCCGAAACATAACCATAAGTTAAACACACCTTAAATATCCTTTACATAGCTTAGAAATAGGCTTTGAGGGGTTCGGTGTGCTAAAATAAACTTTTGGGTCATTCAGGGACTAAAAGTGTCAAAAAGTGCACAAGTTTGCATTTTCGCGCATAACTTACGTTCTGAATACATCCGGACATCCAAAAATTTATGTGAGCATGACTATATTATATTTTAGTGTTCGCCATAAGAAAAATCCATTCGTCACGTCATTTGGATCGTTTTTCGCGCTTATGCGCATTCCGTCGTAATTAAGCGAACATCGCGTTCGTACGACCAAACGAACTGACATCCGACATATTTTTGAGCATGTTTCATGTCCACAATGTTTAGGAAACATTTTAGGGCCTTAAAGTTGGCTTTACGGGCCTTAGAAGTGTCGGGAATGGCCTTAAACGCGTGCAGGGGCTGAAACTGTCATTTTTGAAACTTATTTTCGGATCAGAAGCCCCAAGCGGCCCGCATTAGATTTGTCTAATGCTGAAGCGGGCCGCCTCAGCCTCTGCAGACCAGATTCATTGTTTTTACAGCTGGTTGCAGCTGTTTAGCACCTCCAATCCCTCTTCCACATGTCAATTCCCTATGGTGAGTGGCCATTTGACACACCACAACATTCCAACACATGTACGGCCTTGATCGTGCCCTCTTTTCCATGAAACGATCTCAACGGTTACCCGAAAACTATATATACCCATCCACCCCCATTGCATTTTCTCACAAGAATCTTGATTTGAGAGCTCTAAGTTGAAACCATTGTTTCATACCTGAGTTCTTGAATCGAGATTAGCATTCGGGGACCCTGGGTAAGTATTCTTTCGTTCTTTTCCTTATTTTACTGCTTTTCGAGTCAGAAAGTCAAACTTTGTTTGACTTTCAGCGTTGACCAGTAATGGTCAATGCGAAGTTCTTTTGAACTTCGCAACGTGAGTGTAATCACGTTGGTCATAGTCCCTTGGGACTATGCCTACTGATTACCACGTTGTCTAGGGTCGTAGGGTAGGCGATCTAATAAATCGCCTATACCTTCGAACTCGACCCATTTGGTCGATCATTAGGATCCGACCAAATACATTAGGTGACCATAGTAGGTAGGGAATAACCTTCCGAGGTTATACCCTATGGTCACATCGTTTAAGTAGTTGTATGATAGGTAGTTTATATGCCTTAGGTAAATTACCAGAATACCCTTTTCATGTATAATTGGTAATTAAGCATATGTAACCTAAACCTTTGTCACATAACTGATTATGTAACATGATTAGGCATATAACACTTGTCATAGGGCTAGTTAGACGGTCCGAACGCGTTTCACGCGCACGACGCGTTAAAGTAGCATAAGCTACCTTAATGGGTCGTGATGGGTCGAAAGCACTTAGGTTAAGTTTCATTTAGTATGTAGGCTTTGTTAAACCATATCATATGAGTTCCTACACTCATTTGGTTTACAAACCCTCCTGCTACCCAGTCTTCCGATTTAGGTCCGGGTTAATTATGTAGTTACCTATATTAGGTACCGTTTGATTTCCGGGACTCCTCTAGCTTACTTGGTAGTTGTTCAAGACTCCTAAGCACTCCCAGGCGAGTACATTATTCCCCTCTTTTACTGTTTTCAACTGTTTTGGGGTGACTCATATGTGCTAAATGTTTTATCAATGATTACAATAACAATTACAATGTGATTTCAAGAACGATTACAATAACAATTACAATGCGATTTCGAGAACAATAACAATTATTTCAAGAACGCTAACAATGATTTCAAGAACGAATACAATGATTTCAAAAACTAATAACAATTTCAAAAAGTGAACAAACTTGTTGGTTGTAGTTTACATGACCGATGACATTCATTAGCAATGATCAAGCCGACCAGTATTAGGTTATGGTACCATAGGATCTGACAAATCCCGTTATTTACTGCACCCATTGTTATGTGTGGGGGTTGTGGGTAGCGACTGAATCTGTAATTATTAACTTATCCTTTGGTAAGGGTTTGTTAAGAACGAGAGCGAGAGCGAGTTGGAACGAGGAACGCGTCAAGAAGGTTTGAATGTTATTAGAGAATCGACCATTAAGTAGTTTCACAATTAAAACAAGGACGATCTGAACAATTAAGACAAGGACGATTCGAACGATTAAAACAAGAACGATTTGAACGAATGGGTAACGATTAGGTAAACATCTGGACATGATTTACATTTGATCATGCATTTCCACGAAACATAGTATTGATTTAAACCAAGTTTTACTTCAATACTTTGTTTTGTGCGTTTCACATATGGTTTAGTTGATGCATTCCACTAGCCATACATATCATTTTCGTTATACATGACATTTTGACAGGGTTTTGACATAGACATTATACATTGTTGGTTTGGTTTGATTAAGTGATTAAGTAACGAGGCGTGTGTAATATGATACAAGCATGGTGGATACGCCGCTGGTACTTCCTATATATAAGTGTTTGTATGGTATTACATATTGTAGCGTTATTTGAATCATTTCAGTTCGAGACATAGAACATTTTATACAAGTAACATACTTTTCACAAGACATTTATTTACAAACAACTTATATTATACAAACTCATTTTACATGGTTATTCATTTAATCATGCATTATTCTCTTATTATACATATCATCCGAAATTATTATTTTTCAAATGATTTACAAAGACAAAGCAAATTACAAGGTTCATGACTAAACATTTTCTTAAACAGAAGTCATGAATCTTATTTTCACAAAACCTATGTACTCGCCAGCATTTCTTTGCTGACCTCGTTTTCACATATGTTTCAGGTATTGTTGAATGATATCGATTGATAAGATGCATGCTCACATAGGACTGGACGAGGCCTTAGTGACTCAATAACAATGATAGACTATGTTTAAATTGTGTATTTAGATTTCAAGACGATGTAATTATTCAATGTTTAATAAAACGAAACACTTTTTGTATCCATGGTTATGAAACATTAATTCTGTTGCAACACGCCCCGATGTTTCCGCCGCGATTTGTTGTTTTACGCGGTCGGGGTGTGACAGAAAAGATGGTATCAGAGCCAATGGTTATAGGGAATTAGGTTATTAGTAATTAGTAATGCTTTGACCTAGTCTATAACCTTCTTAGGACCCTAACGCGAGTTTACTTGCGTTTAGTCATAAAACAATACCGTCACCTATCCTTAGGCGACAATCACAACAAGAACATAAATTTCAAAACCGCTTTGAAAACTAATCATATGTTCTAGGATGATTGATTACTAGGTTTTGAACCCTCTATTGTAAGGTTTTGAACCCTCTGTTATATGGTTTTGAACCCCTTTGAATTTTCAAAATCTCGTCAAGGTTTTGGGTTTTTAATAATGTGAACACGTGCAAACTGGAAGGGTGAATGCCTGTATTCTGGGTTTTCTGTTTAGGCAAGCACTTCGTATACATCTCATCAGACGCGAGACCAGTTGTGCTTACCTGGGAATTCTTGGGATGAGTGTTCACTTATAGGCGAGCATGTCTTCGCGATACATTATTTTTAACCTATTTACTTTGACAAATCACCAAGGTCGTTTGTTTCTTTGTAGTAACAAACAAATGACCACTATCCTTGCTTTCCTCAGATTTGTTTCATCTCATTCTTTTCGTCTAAATACTCTCACTCGTTTCCTTTCATGTTTCCTCTTTTAGACAATGCCTCCTCGACGCGAAAGCCAGATAGAGACTGCCGAGCTGGCAGAAATCATTGCGCAGCAAATGGCTGCTCAATTCCCAAACCTCTTTGCTCAATGGAACCAAGCCAACAACAACAACAATGTGCTATGCAAATACAAGGATTTCAACCAGGCTAAACCACTCAAGTTTAGTGGTTCTGAAGGAGCGACTGGGCTTCTTCAGTGGTTTGAGAGCATAGAGAATACTTTTCGCCACGTGCAGTGTCTCGAAAATCGCAAAGTCGAGTTTGCTTCGAGCGTATTTCAGAAGAGGGCTTTGACATGGTGGAACGGGGTTATGAGGGACCAAGGTGCAGAAGTTGCTCTCGCACAGACATGGGCTGAACTTAGAGCCCTTATGATGAGGGAATTCTGTCCTCGTCATGAGCAGCGAGCCTTAGAGAAGGAGTTTGATATTTTGAAGCAAGATAGTGGTGAGCACAGGGCATATACTGACAGGTTTGAGGAGCTGAGTCTGCTTTGCCCGACAATGGTTACCCCACTTGACATAGCTATCGAAAGGTACATCGACGGCCTACCTGACTCGGTACAAGACATCCTTACTGGTAGTAACCCTGCCACACTCCGTCAGGCGATCGAGTTATCAGCAACATTGACTGAGTCGCAGATTCGGAATAACAAGTTACACAGAAAGGGGGACAAGGGTAAGAAGCAGGAGTCTGACAAGGAGGATAGCAAGAAAGGTCAAAACGAGAAGGATAAGGAAGGTGAGACGTCAAAGAAATCAAAGAAGCGAAAGGGTGGTCAGAACTTTGCTGTTACAGCACAGACTGCTCAAAATCCGCGGAACCCACCAGCTCAGCCACCTGCAAAGAAAGCATATGCCGGTACCGCACCTTATTGTGCACGCTGCAACGGTCATCACGCAGTACAACAAGCTTGCTGGCAATGCACGACGTGTGGTAAACTTGGGCATTTGGCCAAGATTTGTCGTTTGGGACAAAATCAGGCTGCTCAGGTTCAAGCTCCGGTTCAAGGGAATGCTGCGAGATTCCCACTGGGTTCATGTTTCAACTGCGGAGAGATTGGTCACTTCCGCCACAACTGCCCAAGACTGGTGAATGCAAATGCTAACGCAAACCCGAATGCGAATGTCAATGTGAATCCAGCACGCGGTCGAGTGTTTAACATCAATGAGGCAATCGATGATGAAGGAGTGAACTTTTAGTATTTTGTGATTCCTCTGGTTGTTATCTTGTAACATTTAAAAACAATGCGGCTGTTATATAAATAAAAATTTCTGGTTTTTATTTTTAACTAATGCAATTGTATGAATGTTTGATCCAACCTTATGATGTCAACACAGAGACAAAACTACTCGTGTGGTTCTGTCATTTTTCTATGATCACTTGTGATCTCCCTAAGAACCTCAAACACTTGTTTCTTTTAAATCTAAAGTATTTTATCGTCTTGCACCGTTCGAGATGCAAGAATTATCAAAACAGCTTCAAGAGTTGTCTGATAAAGGATTCATCCGTCAGAACTTTTCACCTTGGAGAAACTCCTGTTCTCCTTGTGAAAAGAAAAAAATGGATCTTTTCGAATGTATATCGCTTAACGTTAGCCTAGTAAGCTTACCATCAAGAAGCGATATCCCCCCTACCTTAAATCATCGATTTCTGCGATCAACTGCATAGCGTTCATGCTTTTCCAAGATCGATTTGCGTTTTGGGTATCATCAACTTTGTATTCTCGAAGAAGATATTCCCAAAACGGTTTTCTGCACGAAGTATGGCCATTACGAGTTTACAGTCATGCCTTTTAGGTTGACAAATACTCCAGCCATCTTCAAGGACTTAATAAATAGAGTCTGCAAGCCTTATTTGGATCAGTTCGTCATTGTTATTTATGACATCTTGATCTATTCATATCCCGAGCTGGTAACGATCAACACTTTCATTGACACTAGAACCCTTAAAGAAGGAACAAACTTTTCGCTAAATCCTCCAAGGGGAAATTTTGGCTTAAAGAAGTTCAGTTCTTGGGTCATGTAGTCAACAAGCAGGGTATTCATATGGATCAATCCAAATTACCGCAATTAGGGATTTGATCCCTAGTATGCTTTAAATACCCGTGTCCATCGATAACAAATTAAACAATTAAACAAATTGAACGATTATGCGATTATATGTTATGTGTTTGTGTGTTCTCCTCTATGTTTTTGTGTGATACGATTTTCAAATCCTCATAGAATCTTTCATGTTTTCATATGAGGGATTCATAGTAGGATATTCAAAAGGTACTACCTTAAATCCTTATGGGCTTCTACCTGGTAGTTAAGACCCTTGGGTTATATAGTACCATTCCATGATTCATAAGAGACCCTTTTGGTGGTCTAGTCAAAAAGATTGATTCACAATTTGGTTAGAAAACGACATCTAGTGATGTAGCTGGACAGACTCCTTGATAGTCTATTTAGATCATTTATTGATTTAATTAAAAGGACTCTATGGCGGTCTAGTCACACTCATCATAAGAATGTTCATTTGGTTTTACCCTACACATTATAAAATAGACTGTGTGAACTGTGCAAGGAATTGTCTGATTATGGACGCGTACATAATTATGAAATTTAGTGCATAGAAACCCAGTAAGGTTTATTATGTGTAAGAACCGATAGTGACAACAATAACAAAATGAGAACGATGTAATGGAGGTACGGTGGACGCACCAATGACGCTTCATATACTTGTATATAAGTATCCCTCTTACATTGCAAACATGATGTTGTTAAAGTTACTAGAAGTTCAGAACCCTAACCAATGTTGTTTGATCTTTTCAACTTCATATTTTCAAGCTCTCACAAGTTTCCTCTAAATAAATTTCGGGACGAAATTTCCTAAAGTAGGGGAGACTGTAACACCTGTGCCTTCACGGCCATCAAACAAATACCAAACCAATGAAATATTATATTTCATACTTGGGATTTGTAAAAATATGTGTATCATTTGCACATATCAATTCTCGTTCAATTTCAAACTCTAAATCGCTTTCTGGAAGGTTATACGCGCACCGATGCGTAAATATAACCAGTTTAACGCAACAAACACTCCGGAATAGTGACAAAGGCTTAACATACCTTAAATAACCTTTACATAACTTAGAAATAAGTTTTGAAGGCTTTGGTATGGCAAAAACAAGTTAATTCGCTTACAGGGACTAAATATGACAAACTGCGAAAGTATGTCAATTTGAACTGTAACGAACATTCCGAAACATAACCATAAGTTAAACACACCTTAAATATCCTTTACATAGCTTAGAAATAGGCTTTGAGGGGTTCGGTGTGCTAAAATAAACTTTTGGGTCATTCAGGGACTAAAAGTGTCAAAAAGTGCACAAGTTTGCATTTTCGCGCATAACTTACGTTCTGAATACATCCGGACATCCAAAAATTTATGTGAGCATGACTATATTATATTTTAGTGTTCGCCATAAGAAAAATCCATTCGTCACGTCATTTGGATCGTTTTTCGCGCTTATGCGCATTCCGTCGTAATTAAGCGAACATCGCGTTCGTACGACCAAACGAACTGACATCCGACATATTTTTGAGCATGTTTCATGTCCACAATGTTTAGGAAACATTTTAGGGCCTTAAAGTTGGCTTTACGGGCCTTAGAAGTGTCGGGAATGGCCTTAAACGCGTGCAGGGGCTGAAACTGTCATTTTTGAAACTTATTTTCGGATCAGAAGCCCCAAGCGGCCCGCATTAGATTTGTCTAATGCTGAAGCGGGCCGCCTCAGCCTCTGCAGACCAGATTCATTGTTTTTACAGCTGGTTGCAGCTGTTTAGCACCTCCAATCCCTCTTCCACATGTCAATTCCCTATGGTGAGTGGCCATTTGACACACCACAACATTCCAACACATGTACTGCCTTGATCGTGCCCTCTTTTCCATGAAACGATCTCAACGGTTACCCGAAAACTATATATACCCATCCACCCCCATTGCATTTTCTCACAAGAATCTTGATTTGAGAGCTCTAAGTTGAAACCATTGTTTCATACCTGAGTTCTTGAATCGAGATTAGCATTCGGGGACCCTGGGTAAGTATTCTTTCGTTCTTTTCCTTATTTTACTGCTTTTCGAGTCAGAAAGTCAAACTTTGTTTGACTTTCAGCGTTGACCAGTAATGGTCAATGCGAAGTTCTTTTGAACTTCGCAACGTGAGTGTAATCACGTTGGTCATAGTCCCTTGGGACTATGCCTACTGATTACCACGTTGTCTAGGGTCGTAGGGTAGGCGATCTAATAAATCGCCTATACCTTCGAACTCAACCCATTTGGTCGATCATTAGGATCCGACCAAATACATTAGGTGACCATAGTAGGTAGGGAATAACCTTCCGAGGTTATACCCTATGGTCACATCGTTTAAGTAGTTGTATGATAGGTAGTTTATATGCCTTAGGTAAATTACCAGAATACCCTTTTCATGTATAATTGGTAATTAAGCATATGTAACCTAAACCTTTGTCACATAACTGATTATGTAACATGATTAGGCATATAACACTTGTCATAGGGCTAGTTAGACGGTCCGAACGCGTTTCACGCGCACGACGCGTTAAAGTAGCATAAGCTACCTTAATGGGTCGTGATGGGTCGAAAGCACTTAGGTTAAGTTTCATTTAGTATGTAGGCTTTGTTAAACCATATCATATGAGTTCCTACACTCATTTGGTTTACAAACCCTCCTGCTACCCAGTCTTCCGATTTAGGTCCGGGTTAATTATGTAGTTACCTATATTAGGTACCGTTTGATTTCCGGGACTCCTCTAGCTTACTTGGTAGTTGTTCAAGACTCCTAAGCACTCCCAGGCGAGTACATTATTCCCCTCTTTTACTGTTTTCAACTGTTTTGGGGTGACTCATATGTGCTAAATGTTTTATCAATGATTACAATAACAATTACAATGTGATTTCAAGAACGATTACAATAACAATTACAATGCGATTTCGAGAACAATAACAATTATTTCAAGAACGCTAACAATGATTTCAAGAACGAATACAATGATTTCAAAAACTAATAACAATTTCAAAAAGTGAACAAACTTGTTGGTTGTAGTTTACATGACCGATGACATTCATTAGCAATGATCAAGCCGACCAGTATTAGGTTATGGTACCATAGGATCTGACAAATCCCGTTATTTACTGCACCCATTGTTATGTGTGGGGGTTGTGGGTAGCGACTGAATCTGTAATTATTAACTTATCCTTTGGTAAGGGTTTGTTAAGAACGAGAGCGAGAGCGAGTTGGAACGAGGAACGCGTCAAGAAGGTTTGAATGTTATTAGAGAATCGACCATTAAGTAGTTTCACAATTAAAACAAGGACGATCTGAACAATTAAGACAAGGACGATTCGAACGATTAAAACAAGAACGATTTGAACGAATGGGTAACGATTAGGTAAACATCTGGACATGATTTACATTTGATCATGCATTTCCACGAAACATAGTATTGATTTAAACCAAGTTTTACTTCAATACTTTGTTTTGTGCGTTTCACATATGGTTTAGTTGATGCATTCCACTAGCCATACATATCATTTTCGTTATACATGACATTTTGACAGGGTTTTGACATAGACATTATACATTGTTGGTTTGGTTTGATTAAGTGATTAAGTAACGAGGCGTGTGTAATATGATACAAGCATGGTGGATACGCCGCTGGTACTTCCTATATATAAGTGTTTGTATGGTATTACATATTGTAGCGTTATTTGAATCATTTCAGTTCGAGACATAGAACATTTTATACAAGTAACATACTTTTCACAAGACATTTATTTACAAACAACTTATATTATACAAACTCATTTTACATGGTTATTCATTTAATCATGCATTATTCTCTTATTATACATATCATCCGAAATTATTATTTTTCAAATGATTTACAAAGACAAAGCAAATTACAAGGTTCATGACTAAACATTTTCTTAAACAGAAGTCATGAATCTTATTTTCACAAAACCTATGTACTCGCCAGCATTTCTTTGCTGACCTCGTTTTCACATATGTTTCAGGTATTGTTGAATGATATCGATTGATAAGATGCATGCTCACATAGGACTGGACGAGGCCTTAGTGACTCAATAACAATGATAGACTATGTTTAAATTGTGTATTTAGATTTCAAGACGATGTAATTATTCAATGTTTAATAAAACGAAACACTTTTTGTATCCATGGTTATGAAACATTAATTCTGTTGCAACACGCCCCGATGTTTCCGCCGCGATTTGTTGTTTTACGCGGTCGGGGTGTGACAGAAAAGATGGTATCAGAGCCAATGGTTATAGGGAATTAGGTTATTAGTAATTAGTAATGCTTTGACCTAGTCTATAACCTTCTTAGGACCCTAACGCGAGTTTACTTGCGTTTAGTCATAAAACAATACCGTCACCTATCCTTAGGCGACAATCACAACAAGAACATAAATTTCAAAACCGCTTTGAAAACTAATCATATGTTCTAGGATGATTGATTACTAGGTTTTGAACCCTCTATTGTAAGGTTTTGAACCCTCTGTTATATGGTTTTGAACCCCTTTGAATTTTCAAAATCTCGTCAAGGTTTTGGGTTTTTAATAATGTGAACACGTGCAAACTGGAAGGGTGAATGCCTGTATTCTGGGTTTTCTGTTTAGGCAAGCACTTCGTATACATCTCATCAGACGCGAGACCAGTTGTGCTTACCTGGGAATTCTTGGGATGAGTGTTCACTTATAGGCGAGCATGTCTTCGCGATACATTATTTTTAACCTATTTACTTTGACAAATCACCAAGGTCGTTTGTTTCTTTGTAGTAACAAACAAATGACCACTATCCTTGCTTTCCTCAGATTTGTTTCATCTCATTCTTTTCGTCTAAATACTCTCACTCGTTTCCTTTCATGTTTCCTCTTTTAGACAATGCCTCCTCGACGCGAAAGCCAGATAGAGACTGCCGAGCTGGCAGAAATCATTGCGCAGCAAATGGCTGCTCAATTCCCAAACCTCTTTGCTCAATGGAACCAAGCCAACAACAACAACAATGTGCTATGCAAATACAAGGATTTCAACCAGGCTAAACCACTCAAGTTTAGTGGTTCTGAAGGAGCGACTGGGCTTCTTCAGTGGTTTGAGAGCATAGAGAATACTTTTCGCCACGTGCAGTGTCTCGAAAATCGCAAAGTCGAGTTTGCTTCGAGCGTATTTCAGAAGAGGGCTTTGACATGGTGGAACGGGGTTATGAGGGACCAAGGTGCAGAAGTTGCTCTCGCACAGACATGGGCTGAACTTAGAGCCCTTATGATGAGGGAATTCTGTCCTCGTCATGAGCAGCGAGCCTTAGAGAAGGAGTTTGATATTTTGAAGCAAGATAGTGGTGAGCACAGGGCATATACTGACAGGTTTGAGGAGCTGAGTCTGCTTTGCCCGACAATGGTTACCCCACTTGACATAGCTATCGAAAGGTACATCGACGGCCTACCTGACTCGGTACAAGACATCCTTACTGGTAGTAACCCTGCCACACTCCGTCAGGCGATCGAGTTATCAGCAACATTGACTGAGTCGCAGATTCGGAATAACAAGTTACACAGAAAGGGGGACAAGGGTAAGAAGCAGGAGTCTGACAAGGAGGATAGCAAGAAAGGTCAAAACGAGAAGGATAAGGAAGGTGAGACGTCAAAGAAATCAAAGAAGCGAAAGGGTGGTCAGAACTTTGCTGTTACAGCACAGACTGCTCAAAATCCGCGGAACCCACCAGCTCAGCCACCTGCAAAGAAAGCATATGCCGGTACCGCACCTTATTGTGCACGCTGCAACGGTCATCACGCAGTACAACAAGCTTGCTGGTAATGCACGACGTGTGGTAAACTTGGGCATTTGGCCAAGATTTGTCGTTTGGGACAAAATCAGGCTGCTCAGGTTCAAGCTCCGGTTCAAGGGAATGCTGCGAGATTCCCACTGGGTTCATGTTTCAACTGCGGAGAGATTGGTCACTTCCGCCACAACTGCCCAAGACTGGTGAATGCAAATGCTAACGCAAACCCGAATGCGAATGTCAATGTGAATCCAGCACGCGGTCGAGTGTTTAACATCAATGAGGCAATCGATGATGAAGGAGTGAACTTTTAGTATTTTGTGATTCCTCTGGTTGTTATCTTGTAACATTTAAAAACAATGCGGCTGTTATATAAATAAAAATTTCTGGTTTTTATTTTTAACTAATGCAATTGTATGAATGTTTGATCCAACCTTATGATGTCAACACAGAGACAAAACTACTCGTGTGGTTCTGTCATTTTTCTATGATCACTTGTGATCTCCCTAAGAACCTCAAACACTTGTTTCTTTTAAATCTAAAGTATTTTATCGTCTTGCACCGTTCGAGATGCAAGAATTATCAAAACAGCTTCAAGAGTTGTCTGATAAAGGATTCATCCGTCAGAACTTTTCACCTTGGAGAAACTCCTGTTCTCCTTGTGAAAAGAAAAAAATGGATCTTTTCGAATGTATATCGCTTAACGTTAGCCTAGTAAGCTTACCATCAAGAAGCGATATCCCCCCTACCTTAAATCATCGATTTCTGCGATCAACTGCATAGCGTTCATGCTTTTCCAAGATCGATTTGCGTTTTGGGTATCATCAACTTTGTATTCTCGAAGAAGATATTCCCAAAACGGTTTTCTGCACGAAGTATGGCCATTACGAGTTTACAGTCATGCCTTTTAGGTTGACAAATACTCCAGCCATCTTCAAGGACTTAATAAATAGAGTCTGCAAGCCTTATTTGGATCAGTTCGTCATTGTTATTTATGACATCTTGATCTATTCATATCCCGAGCTGGTAACGATCAACACTTTCATTGACACTAGAACCCTTAAAGAAGGAACAAACTTTTCGCTAAATCCTCCAAGGGGAAATTTTGGCTTAAAGAAGTTCAGTTCTTGGGTCATGTAGTCAACAAGCAGGGTATTCATATGGATCAATCCAAATTACCGCAATTAGGGATTTGATCCCTAGTATGCTTTAAATACCCGTGTCCATCGATAACAAATTAAACAATTAAACAAATTGAACGATTATGCGATTATATGTTATGTGTTTGTGTGTTCTCCTCTATGTTTTTGTGTGATACGATTTTCAAATCCTCATAGAATCTTTCATGTTTTCATATGAGGGATTCATAGTAGGATATTCAAAAGGTACTACCTTAAATCCTTATGGGCTTCTACCTGGTAGTTAAGACCCTTGGGTTATATAGTACCATTCCATGATTCATAAGAGACCCTTTTGGTGGTCTAGTCAAAAAGATTGATTCACAATTTGGTTAGAAAACGACATCTAGTGATGTAGCTGGACAGACTCCTTGATAGTCTATTTAGATCATTTATTGATTTAATTAAAAGGACTCTATGGCGGTCTAGTCACACTCATCATAAGAATGTTCATTTGGTTTTACCCTACACATTATAAAATAGACTGTGTGAACTGTGCAAGGAATTGTCTGATTATGGACGCGTACATAATTATGAAATTTAGTGCATAGAAACCCAGTAAGGTTTATTATGTGTAAGAACCGATAGTGACAACAATAACAAAATGAGAACGATGTAATGGAGGTACGGTGGACGCACCAATGACGCTTCATATACTTGTATATAAGTATCCCTCTTACATTGCAAACATGATGTTGTTAAAGTTACTAGAAGTTCAGAACCCTAACCAATGTTGTTTGATCTTTTCAACTTCATATTTTCAAGCTCTCACAAGTTTCCTCTAAATAAATTTCGGGAAGAAATTTCCTAAAGTAGGGGAGACTGTAACACCTGTGCCTTCACGGCCATCAAACAAATACCAAACCAATGAAATATTATATTTCATACTTGGGATTTGTAAAAATATGTGTATCATTTGCACATATCAATTCTCGTTCAATTTCAAACTCTAAATCGCTTTCTGGAAGGTTATACGCGCACCGATGCGTAAATATAACCAGTTTAACGCAACAAACACTCCGGAATAGTGACAAAGGCTTAACATACCTTAAATAACCTTTACATAACTTAGAAATAAGTTTTGAAGGCTTTGGTATGGCAAAAACAAGTTAATTCGCTTACAGGGACTAAATATGACAAACTGCGAAAGTATGTCAATTTGAACTGTAACGAACATTCCGAAACATAACCATAAGTTAAACACACCTTAAATATCCTTTACATAGCTTAGAAATAGGCTTTGAGGGGTTCGGTGTGCTAAAATAAACTTTTGGGTCATTCAGGGACTAAAAGTGTCAAAAAGTGCACAAGTTTGCATTTTCGCGCATAACTTACGTTCTGAATACATCCGGACATCCAAAAATTTATGTGAGCATGACTATATTATATTTTAGTGTTCGCCATAAGAAAAATCCATTCGTCACGTCATTTGGATCGTTTTTCGCGCTTATGCGCATTCCGTCGTAATTAAGCGAACATCGCGTTCGTACGACCAAACGAACTGACATCCGACATATTTTTGAGCATGTTTCATGTCCACAATGTTTAGGAAACATTTTAGGGCCTTAAAGTTGGCTTTACGGGCCTTAGAAGTGTCGGGAATGGCCTTAAACGCGTGCAGGGGCTGAAACTGTCATTTTTGAAACTTATTTTCGGATCAGAAGCCCCAAGCGGCCCGCATTAGATTTGTCTAATGCTGAAGCGGGCCGCCTCAGCCTCTGCAGACCAGATTCATTGTTTTTACAGCTGGTTGCAGCTGTTTAGCACCTCCAATCCCTCTTCCACATGTCAATTCCCTATGGTGAGTGGCCATTTGACACACCACAACATTCCAACACATGTACGGCCTTGATCGTGCCCTCTTTTCCATGAAACGATCTCAACGGTTACCCGAAAACTATATATACCCATCCACCCCCATTGCATTTTCTCACAAGAATCTTGATTTGAGAGCTCTAAGTTGAAACCATTGTTTCATACCTGAGTTCTTGAATCGAGATTAGCATTCGGGGACCCTGGGTAAGTATTCTTTCGTTCTTTTCCTTATTTTACTGCTTTTCGAGTCAGAAAGTCAAACTTTGTTTGACTTTCAGCGTTGACCAGTAATGGTCAATGCGAAGTTCTTTTGAACTTCGCAACGTGAGTGTAATCACGTTGGTCATAGTCCCTTGGGACTATGCCTACTGATTACCACGTTGTCTAGGGTCGTAGGGTAGGCGATCTAATAAATCGCCTATACCTTCGAACTCGACCCATTTGGTCGATCATTAGGATCCGACCAAATACATTAGGTGACCATAGTAGGTAGGGAATAACCTTCCGAGGTTATACCCTATGGTCACATCGTTTAAGTAGTTGTATGATAGGTAGTTTATATGCCTTAGGTAAATTACCAGAATACCCTTTTCATGTATAATTGGTAATTAAGCATATGTAACCTAAACCTTTGTCACATAACTGATTATGTAACATGATTAGGCATATAACACTTGTCATAGGGCTAGTTAGACGGTCCGAACGCGTTTCACGCGCACGACGCGTTAAAGTAGCATAAGCTACCTTAATGGGTCGTGATGGGTCGAAAGCACTTAGGTTAAGTTTCATTTAGTATGTAGGCTTTGTTAAACCATATCATATGAGTTCCTACACTCATTTGGTTTACAAACCCTCCTGCTACCCAGTCTTCCGATTTAGGTCCGGGTTAATTATGTAGTTACCTATATTAGGTACCGTTTGATTTCCGGGACTCCTCTAGCTTACTTGGTAGTTGTTCAAGACTCCTAAGCACTCCCAGGCGAGTACATTATTCCCCTCTTTTACTGTTTTCAACTGTTTTGGGGTGACTCATATGTGCTAAATGTTTTATCAATGATTACAATAACAATTACAATGTGATTTCAAGAACGATTACAATAACAATTACAATGCGATTTCGAGAACAATAACAATTATTTCAAGAACGCTAACAATGATTTCAAGAACGAATACAATGATTTCAAAAACTAATAACAATTTCAAAAAGTGAACAAACTTGTTGGTTGTAGTTTACATGACCGATGACATTCATTAGCAATGATCAAGCCGACCAGTATTAGGTTATGGTACCATAGGATCTGACAAATCCCGTTATTTACTGCACCCATTGTTATGTGTGGGGGTTGTGGGTAGCGACTGAATCTGTAATTATTAACTTATCCTTTGGTAAGGGTTTGTTAAGAACGAGAGCGAGAGCGAGTTGGAACGAGGAACGCGTCAAGAAGGTTTGAATGTTATTAGAGAATCGACCATTAAGTAGTTTCACAATTAAAACAAGGACGATCTGAACAATTAAGACAAGGACGATTCGAACGATTAAAACAAGAACGATTTGAACGAATGGGTAATGATTAGGTAAACATCTGGACATGATTTACATTTGATCATGCATTTCCACGAAACATAGTATTGATTTAAACCAAGTTTTACTTCAATACTTTGTTTTGTGCGTTTCACATATGGTTTAGTTGATGCATTCCACTAGCCATACATATCATTTTCGTTATACATGACATTTTGACAGGGTTTTGACATAGACATTATACATTGTTGGTTTGGTTTGATTAAGTGATTAAGTAACGAGGCGTGTGTAATATGATACAAGCATGGTGGATACGCCGCTGGTACTTCCTATATATAAGTGTTTGTATGGTATTACATATTGTAGCGTTATTTGAATCATTTCAGTTCGAGACATAGAACATTTTATACAAGTAACATACTTTTCACAAGACATTTATTTACAAACAACTTATATTATACAAACTCATTTTACATGGTTATTCATTTAATCATGCATTATTCTCTTATTATACATATCATCCGAAATTATTATTTTTCAAATGATTTACAAAGACAAAGCAAATTACAAGGTTCATGACTAAACATTTTCTTAAACAGAAGTCATGAATCTTATTTTCACAAAACCTATGTACTCGCCAGCATTTCTTTGCTGACCTCGTTTTCACATATGTTTCAGGTATTGTTGAATGATATCGATTGATAAGATGCATGCTCACATAGGACTGGACGAGGCCTTAGTGACTCAATAACAATGATAGACTATGTTTAAATTGTGTATTTAGATTTCAAGACGATGTAATTATTCAATGTTTAATAAAACGAAACACTTTTTGTATCCATGGTTATGAAACATTAATTCTGTTGCAACACGCCCCGATGTTTCCGCCGCGATTTGTTGTTTTACGCGGTCGGGGTGTGACATATGTGAACCATTTGTAATCGTTGGATGTATGTGAAGCATTTGTGATCATTGGATGTATGTGAACCATTTGTAATCGTTGGATTTATGTAAACCGTTTGTAACCATTTGATTTATGTGAACCATTTGTAACTGTTTGAACCATTGGGTTAGGGAAGTGATTAGGTAACGGGACGGGTGTAATGTGTTAAAAGCATGGTGGATACACCGCTGGTACTTCCTATATATAAGTGCTTTTAACACATTATATATCGTTACGTTATCTAGATCCCTTGGGTAAACGATTTTGAAACAATGTCACACAATTATGTTTTCTGAATAATATAAACCATACGAGTCTTATTAATGAGTTTCTACGAGATGTTTTACGATTTGATTTAATAAAACAAAATGTTTTGGAGTTAAGAATCATGGCTACAAGATTTTATAAATCATATCCAACTTGATTTGAGTTGGTTAATTATGTCGCAATACTATACTTTTCAAAATATGGTTTTTAAATAAGTATTGCAACATGTAAAACAAGCCATGAATTTGACACTCACATAAAACCTATGTACTCGCTGGCATTTTTATGCTGACGTATTTTCACATGTGTTTCAGGTACCATAGTTGATGATATTTGATGATGATATTGATGCATGCTCACATAGGAACGGACGAGGCCTTAGCGACTTAATAACAATAAAAGTCTATTTGTTCATGTTTTGTTTCTAATTCCAATGTAATGTAATACATTTAATTAAATAAAACGAAATTGTTTAATCCATGGTTGTGAAACAATGATTCTGTTACAACACTCCCCGACGTTTCCACCATGTTTTGTTGTTTTACGTGGTCGGGGTGTGACAGAAAAGTTGGTATCAGAGCCAATGGTTATAGGGAATTAGGTTATTAGTAATGCTTTGACCTAGACTATAACCTTCCTAGGACCCTAATGCGAGTTTACTTGTGTTTAGTCATAAAACAATACCGTTGCCTATCTTTAGGCAGCAACCACAATAAGAACACAAAATTCGAATCTTCTTTGAAAACTAATCATCTATTCAAGGATAATTTATTATAAGGTTTCGAACCTTCAAAGTTTTCAAATTCTCATCAAAGTTTAGGGCCACATAATGTGAACACGTGTAAACTGGAAGGGTGGGTGCCTGTACCCTGAGCTTTCTGTCTAAGGCTAGAGTGTTCGTACAAATCCGCAATATCGGACCAGTCACTCTTACCTGGGAACTCTTGGGGTGAGTATCCACTTATAGGCGAGCATGTCTTCGCGATACATTAAGAGGACCCATTTACTTTGATTCAGCCTTTGTGTGTCGTTTGTTTGCTTCGTGGTTCAAACAAATGACCATCACCCGTGATTCTTGGTTGATAATTGTAACATCCTATTCTTACCCAATGCCATTTCATTTGTTTTCTCTCTTGTCTCCCCTTTTTAGAATGCCTCCACGACGCGAAAATCAGGTACCTATTGAAGAGCTGGCAGCTGTCATTACGCAGCAAATGACTGCTGCAATCCCGAACATAGTTGCTCAATGTAACCAAGCTCTCAACAACAATAATGTCCCCTGCAACTTCAAGACGTTCAACTCGGCTAAGCCATCAAAGTTTTCTGGGTCTCAAGGAGCGACCGCACTTCTGCAATGGTTCGAGAGTCTAGAGAGCACCTTCAGGCATGTTCAATGCCTAAATGAGCGAAAGGTAGAATTCGCATCTAGTGTCTTTGAAAAACGAGCTTTGACATGGTGGAATGGTGTGATGAGAGATAGGGGTGCCGATGTGGCACTGGCTCAAACGTGGGAAGAGCTTCGAGCTCTGATGATGAAGGAATTCTGTCCTCGTCACGAGATCAGGGCCTTAGAAAGGGAATTCGACGATCTTAAGCAAGATAGCGGTGAGCATCGAGCCTACACGGATCGTTATGAGGAGTTAAGTCTGTTATGCCTGAATATGGTTACGCCTTTGGATAAGCAATCGAAAAGTACATTGATGGCCTCCCTGACCCAGTACAAGACATTATGACTGGTAGTAACCCCACTACGGCTAGGCAGGCCATTGAGCTATCTGCTACCTTGACTGAATCTCAAATCAGGAAAGGTAAAATTTTCCGAAAAGGTGATAAGAAACCAATCGAGGAATCGAAACCCAAAGATGAGCAGACTGAATCCTCCAAGAAGTCAAGGAAGCGAAAAGCTTCCCAGAACTTCGTCGTGGTTGCTCACAATGATCAAGCTGCCCCCAACCAACCAGCTCAACCCCCTGCTAGAAAGCCATACAACGAAACTGCACCCTTGTGCAACCAATGTAACCTTCATCATCATGCTAGTGTGAAGTGCCGCAAATGCCAAATTTGTGGACTTGTAGGTCACATAGCAAGAGTTTGTCGAGCTGAAGTTGCACCAAATCAAGCTGACAACAATCCTGCTCAAGCTCGTTTTCCACCAGGTTCTTGCTACAACTGTGGTGAGATGGGTCATTTCCGAAGAAATTGCCCAAAGCTTGCTAATGCAAATCCAGCACAGGGATGAGCATCTGACCGACTAGAAGACAACAACGTTTAGAAATAATCACGTCTTATGTATTATTTTCTTTTGTTGTCAAGGTCCATGAAACAGTTGTTATCTTTGTTTATAAATAAATTTTTTATTTATATTGCAATGTATTTATGTGGTTGCATGTATAAACAACATATCCCCTACAATACCGATAATCAGGGAATCGTATTCCTTGAAGAACAGACTACCCCCAAAATTCTTCTATTTTATGATCTCTTGCGTTTTCCACGAAAATCCTAAGTACCGTTTCTTCCAAAGAAACGAAGTACAAGGCGCAAGTTACAACTCTGGACGAATACCCAAAGTACCACTATAAATCCTTAATAGGGTACCTAAGGGTATTTCCGTAAATCCTAAAATTGTTGTGTACCTTAATTCGAATATTACGTTTCTTTGAAAACAAAATCGAATTTTTGGAAGATCATCCTATCTTCATAGATAGATTCTTGAAAATGATTAAAGTGCCAAATGAAATCCACGGATTGGATTCCTATTGTGCTTTAAATATCCGTGTCCAAAGATAACAAATTGAAGGTCGGATTAGACAATTATGTGATTATGTGCTTATGTGTTCCCTTTTATGTTTTTGTGTGATCCAAGTTTTTGCTATCCAAATCCTCGTAGAATCTTCCATATCTTCGTATAAGGGATTCATAGTAGGATATCCAAAGGTACTACCTTAAATCCTTAATGGGCTTCTACGTAATAGTAAAGACCCTTGGATTTTAATTAGACCCCTTGAGTGGTCTAGTTAAACAGATTGATCCAAAAATCTGGTTAGGAATATCATGTGATGATATAGCTGAAAAGACTCCTTGGTGGTCTAATTAAAGAGATCATTTGTCGATCTAATTAAAAGGACCCTATGATAGTCTAGTCACACTAATCACAGGTTTGATTTTCTTCCCCTTCACATTACAAAACAAACTGTGCGGACTGTGCAAGGAATTACGTAATTATGGATGCATACATAATTATGGAATTCAGTGCACAGAAACCACAACAAGTTTTGTCATGTGTCTAGAGTTGACTCAGTTCATTTCCGTTTCTGAAGAATACCCATTGAGGAAAATGACTCATTCCGTTCATTTTCGTTTCTGAAGAATATCCATCGAGGGAAATGAATATCCCTGATTTTTCTTTTTCCTTTATTTCCGTTTCTGAAGAATACCCATTGAGGAAAATGACTCATTCCGTTCATTTTCGTTTCTGAAGAATATCCATCGAGGGAAATGAATATTCTTGATTTTTCCTTCATTTCTGTTTCTGGAGAATACCCATTGAGGAAAATGACTCATTCCGTTCATTTTCGTTTCTGAAGAATATCTATCGAGGGAAATGAATATTCTTGATTTTTCCTTCATTTCCATTTCTGAAGAATACCCATTGAGGAAAATGACTCATTCCGTTCATTTTCGTTTCTGAAGAATATCCATCGAGGGAAATGAATATTCTTGATTTTTCCTTCATTTCCGTTTCTGAAGAATACCCATTGAGGAAAATGACTCATTCCCTTCATTTTCGTTTCTGAAGAATATCCATCGAGGGAAATGAATATTCTTGATTATTCGTTCATTTTCGTTTCTGAAGAATACCCATTGAGGAAAATGACTCATTCCGTTTATTTTTGTTTCTGAAGAATATCCTTCGAGGGAAATGAATATTCTTGATTATTCTTTCATTTTCGTTTCTGAAGAATACCCATTGAGGAAAATGACTCATTCCGTTCATTTTCGTTTCTGAAGAATATCCATCGAGGGAAATAAATATCCTTGATTTTTCCTTCATTTTCATTTTTAAAGATTGTCCGTTGAGAGAAATGACAGGATTATGCCTTGCATAATCTTTGATGGGTTATTCTACGCAAATAGATAAACACCCTAGATTCCATGCAAGGCAATTATTTAACACATCGTCACACACAGACTCCTACGAATAAATTTCGGGACGAAATTTCGTAAAGTAGGGGAGACTGTGACACCTGTGCCTCTGCGACCATCAAACAAATACCAAATTTATGAAATATTTTGTTTCATACTTGGGATTTGTAAAAATACGTGTATTGTTTGCACATATCAATTCATGTTCGATTTCAAGCTTTAAATCGCTTTCTGTAAGGTTATACGCGCACTGATGCGTAAATATAACCAGTTTAATACAACGAACACTCCGGAATAGTGAAATAGGCTTAACATACCTTAAATAACCTTTACATAACTTAGAAATAAGTTTTGGAGGGTTTGGTGTGGCGAAATCAAGTTTATTCGCTTACAGGGACTAATTTCGACAAACTGCGAAAGTATGCCGATTTTTACTGTAACGAACATTACGGAACT
This sequence comes from Helianthus tuberosus, assembly GCA_030545235.1. Classification (NCBI taxonomy): domain Eukaryota; kingdom Viridiplantae; phylum Streptophyta; class Magnoliopsida; order Asterales; family Asteraceae; genus Helianthus; species Helianthus tuberosus. Next base: position 82,695,363 of record CM060389.1, read on the forward strand.
TGATCATAAGTTAAATATGCCCTAAATATCCTTTACATAACTTAGAAATAGGCTTTGAGGTGTTTGGTGCGCAAAAAAAAAACTTTCTTGATCAATAGGGACTAAAAGCATAAAAAAGTGTATAAGTTTGCATTTTCGCGCATATCTTACGTTCTGAATACATCCGGACATCCAAAAATTTATTTAATCATTAAAATATTTTATTTTAGTGATAGGCTTGATAAAAATCCATTCTTCGCGTAATTTGGACCGTTTTTCGCGTTCGTTCGTGTTTCGTCGTAATTAACAGAATAACGCAACCGTACGGTCAAACGAACCGACATCCGAGATATTTTTGAGCATGTTTCATGTTCCCTATACTTTAACTTCACTTTAGAGCCTTGAAATGGGATTAACGGGGCTTAAACGTGTCAAAAATGCATCAAAAACCATGTTTTGCACATTCAGGGACCAAAATTGACAATCTGCCATAGTTATCTTAGGAAGGGACCAAAATGGAAAATCTGATTTTCAGCTTGTTCCAGCTGTTCCCCTCATTTGCACATGGTTTAGAGCATTCTCATCCAATCCATCAAAATTTGTGAGGGTGAGTTTTTATATTGTAAAGGGTAAAAAAAGTGGTTGTGAGTGGAGGAGAGAGAAAATGTTACTGTTCATCTGTATATTTTGGGGGACACTGTTCACCCAGTATAATTTTTTTAATATATATTGAAAGTGGTTGTGAGTGAAGGAAAGAGAAAAATGTGATGATAATATTATTTAATTGAAAAGGAGAGAGAAAAAATATTTGTTTTTAGTGGAAATATATTGATATAAGAGTTGTTTTTTAGTGGAATGTATGTATAATTTGATGGATTGGATGAGAATGCTCTTATAACTTACTATGGGCTATTTTTAAGGTGCCCATGGTTTTGCAAAACCATGGGTGTATGTGTACGGTCCAGATTTAAGCTCGGTTTTCGAGGAATGGTCCTAACGGTCCTAGAAATCCTATAAATACCCATGCTCCTCATTGTTGCAACTCACACAATCTGGTCTATTTGCTCTAAGTTGGGGCTTAGTACCTCATACCTGAGCAAGTTGGATCTAGATTTCCATTCTTGGACCTTTTGTAAGTCCTCTTTCGTTCTTTTACGCGTTTTTAGTATGAAAGTCAAACTTCTGCATTGACCAGTTTATGGTCAACATGAAGTTCGTTTGAACTTCATAACGTGAGCGTAATCACGATGGTTTTAGTCTCTTATGACTACACCTACTGATTACCACGTTATCTAGGCATAGTGGCGAGTCGTAGTTTCGGCCAAAATACGTATTCTTGTGTATTTTGTAACCAAACTACTTTTAGGTATCAAAACCGTTTGTTTTGATACCAAACCTGTTTTCAAACCTCGTTAAACATGTTTTAACATGTTTAGCTCGTCACTTTAGGTTTAGTGCTTATGTAGGGTCGTAAGGTAAGCGGTCTAAACAACCGCTTATACTTTCGAACCCGACCCGTTTGGTCGATCATTAGGATCCGACCAAACACATTAGGTGACCATAGTTGCATAGGTAATAACCTTCCAAGGTTATACCTTATGGTCACTTCGTTTAAGTAGTTGTATGATAAGTAGTTTATATGCCTTAGGTAAATGACCAAAATGCCCTTTTTGGCGCATAAATTTATTTTAAGCATATGTAACATAATTTTTTATATCTAAACTGATTAGACAACAATATTAGACATATTAAGGCATATAATACTTGTCATATGACTAGTTAGGCGTTCCGAACGCGTTTTACGTGAACGACGCGTTAAAGTGGCGTAAGCTACCTAAACGGGTCATAATGGGTCGTAAGCACTTAGGTTAGGTTTCATTTTAGTATGTAGGCTTTGTTAAACCATATTACATGAGTTCCTATACTCATTTGGTTTACGAAACCTCATTCTATCCGATCTTCCGATTTAGGTCCGTTTATTTACATAATTACCTATATTAGGTGCCGTTTGATTCCGTGATCCCTCCTGCTTTGCTTGGTTATTATTCAAGACTTCTAAGAAATCTAAAGTGAGTACATAGACCCCTCTTTTACTATTTTCAAATGTTTTGGGGTGAAACACATGTGCCTACTTGTTACTTTCGTGTTTTCCATGTTTTCATATCATATACTTGTTATGTTCATTAGTACACTATTAGTACATGATTTCATTATGTTTTGCTATGTATGTTCACTTAACATGCTAGCACAATTGTTTACATTTTGAACCATTTGTAATCGTTGGATGTATGTGAACCATTTGTAATCGTTGGATGTTTGTGAACCATTTGTGATCATTGGATGTATGTGAACCATTTGTAATCGTTGGATTTATGTGAACCATTTGTAACCATTTGATTTATGTGAACCATTTGTAACAGTTTGAACCATTGGGTTAGGGAAGTGATTAGGTAACGGGACGGGTGTAATGTGTTAAAAGCATGGTGGATACGCCGCTGGTACTTCCTATATATAAGTGCTTTTAACACATTATATATCGTTGCGTTATCTAGATCACTTGGGTAAACGATTTTGAAACAATGTCACACAATTATGTTTTCTGAATAATATAAACCATACGAGTCTTATTAACGAGTTTCTACGAGATGTTTTACGATTTGATTTAATAAAACAAAATGTTTTGGAGTTAAGAATCATGGCTACGAGATTTTATAAATCACATCCAACTTGATTTGAGTTGGTTAATTATGTCGCAATACTATACTTTTCAAAATAAGGTTTTTAAATAAGTATTGCAACATGTAAAACGAGCCATGAATCTGACACTCACTTAAAACCTATGTACTCGCCGGCATTTTTATGCTGACGTATTTTCACATGTGTTTCAGGTACCATAGTTGATGATATTTGATGATGATATTGATGCATGCTCACATAGGAATGGACGAGGCCTTAGCGACTTAATAACAATAAAAGTCTATTTGTTCATGTTTTGTTTCTAATTCCAATGTAATGTAATACATTTAATTAAATAAAACGAAATTGTTTAATCCATGGTTGTGAAACAATGATTCTGTTACAACACTCCCCGACGTTTCCGCCACGTTTTGTTGTTTTACGTGGTCGGGGTGTGACACATCGACCCATTTATCCAGGCAGGTCGCCTCTCCAGACGTACCCTCGGCATTCTTCGCGGCGGCACACGAGGTAACTCTCTAGTGAAAATGAAAAGACACGATTAGCCTATATATGAGTACACCAACCAAAAAAAATAAAAAACAAAACATGGAAAAATCAGTTTACAAATTTTAAATATGCTTATACCTGTTCACCGGATATACCAACGCTTAGGGGTTTCCCCTGACCACGACCAAACCCTCCATTTGAAATCTCGTAATCTTGTCTACGTGTCAAAAGCTCCTTTGTCCAGTAATGAATGGTCGGATCCCATCGCCAGTGTTGCAGGATGGCTGCCGCGTGCAGTCTACATACAGCAACTGCAGCAAAAAAAATAAAATCAAAATAAAATAAAGCAGAATAAAAAAATAGTAATAAAAAACTAATAAAATTACAATAACCAAACACATGCTCACCGTCAGGATGGTCAAAGGCCCTGCCCGGCAACACTTTGGGTCCAATGGCCTCCACTTTTTCTTACATTTTCTCAAACAGTCTACGATGAAAGAACACCAGTTGAAATCTTCGTACCTCGTATCCGCGGTCAAACGCTTCAAAACCTTGTCTTTTACGTACCCGTTCTGCTGTGAGCTGGCCATCGTGGTTAGGAAAAGCAAAGGAAAATCGGTACGAAATGCGCCATGTCAGAATACTTGTCGTCTTGAATCGCTGCCGAGATCAGCGAAGGGGCTATGTAGCTGGTCGGTGGGAAACGTGCACGCCACTCCTTCAATGATGGGTGTAGCGTCATCGCTTCCTCAACATCGGTGAAACTCAAACCTGAGTCACTTATCCCCAACAGCTTGCTAATCACCCCGCCATCCACCAACAAGCCGCTTTTGCCTAGGTTTAACGTCATTGAGTGGGCATCAAAATTGTCCACGACATGGTAGGCTAGTTTCTCGGGAACCCCATTGACACAAAACCTTATCAACCCCCCAAATCCCATTTGGTTGATAGCCTCTTTCTAGCGATCAGATAACCCCATCATCGCAAGGAATAATTGCTTCAGTGAAGAACGTGTGTTCAACGCCGGAAGCGATTTCTGAACTGCAGGTTTCTGTTTCTTGTGCCTTTTCGTTGGTGAACCACCCAACTCAGGCTGCTTGAACTTCTTAGTAGGGCCTTTTACACTCTTCCGTGGGGGGTAACAGCTTCGTCACTCGAGTCAAAGATAAGACAAGATACCTTACCACTACGCTGAGGCCTAGACCTCGAACCTACACGTATACAGCGGAAAAAAACATATTAACATTCAGAACTAGATAACATAATCGGTGCCAAAAAACCATTCGCTACAGAAGTTAAGTAAAAAAAAAAACAATTTTATGTTACTCGAACTAATGTTTATAACCCCCCTTTCTTCTTCTGTCTTCGCCTTGGTCCGGCTCGAGCTTCGCGTTGCCGCAACCATTTTTCCAAAGATTCCTGCGATAATAAACAAAATTTATTAATACAACACAGACGTCAACACAAACAACCACCCATTACGTAAGTTTGCTCTCAACCCCTGCTATCAATAATTAACAAAAAAAAAAAACAGATGAATTCCGGCTAGGCATAGATTGACTAACCAAAAACCCAAAATCACCTCCAAACCTAACCACAAATCCCATAATCACCTCCAAAACCTAAAACCCTAACCGCTCAACCGATGAATTCTGGCTACGCATAGATTGAACCTACTTTCCTAACACTCTAAACCCAATGAAAAACTCTAATCCCAACAAAAGTTGCCAATCTCCGATTCAACGGACAATCTTAACCAAAGGGACACACACCACTGTAATGTCAAAAGGATAAGAGGTAAAGGAGCCCTGAAAAAAAAAAACGATTACATTTTTCACAGTAAGGAGGGGAACGAAACCAACCTTTCTATTTTGCTCGATTGAGAAACGTCGGATACAGAATCTTGTAAAACGACGAACCACGATTCCCTTTGCTTCACCTTCGGATAGAAAATATTGAAAACCAGGGTCGCCGGACTCTCCAAATCGTTCCCGGGGATAATCGTCGTCGGAGTCTAAGAATGGCAGAGAGAAATCTAGGTTTTGGGTGTTGGGTGTTTTGATTTAGGGAGAAAGAATGGTATTGACATAGAGAATGGAGAAGTTTTAATGAAGACATGCACACTGAATTCTACAGAAGAGGTGACTACTGGCTCACCAAATGCTTTTACCAAAATACCCTTTTCTTAATAAAAAATTCAAAAGCAAAAGAGACAAAACATTTAAAAAATAATTTAATATTCAGATCATCTCAACCATCCATCTCTTTGATCAAAAGGCTAGAAAGTGGTTCTCATGGTTCTTACAACTGGAGATGGCTTTTATTTTAGCGCTCCCCTATATATATATATAGAAACGGGATCAGGAGAGAACGGTGAAAAGTGTGAGAACGGTGAGAACGGATCCTGGCCCAACACGTGGCAGGGAGCGCTAATTGTTATGCCGGGGTACGATTGTCATTGTCCACTTCCTGCTAAACAATGACGTTATGATTCCTTTGCCCAAAAATAATAAAATATATATGGCGTTTTCATCTTTATGCTAGTTTATATGGCGTTTTTTTAAAAAAGTGTATTTTGTACGAATGGCGTTTATGTTTTAATGGCGTTTTCATCTTTATGCTTGTTTTTTCATGGCGTTTTTTTTAAAAAGTATTTTTTTTACGAATGGCGTTTATGTTTTAACGGTGTTTTGTTGATTTCCTATAGATTTGGCGTTTTTGTGTTTTCTACTTGTCTTAATTTAGTTTTTAAACCATTTTTTTAATGTTGTTTATGTTTTAAATGTTTACGATTTGTTAATTTTTTAATCATGACGTTTTCTTTTATTTGCACAAACACGGTAGTAGATCACACAACCAAACATGTAGATGTAATAATGTAAATAGTAAAACACGATAGTCAACATTAAAATACATGGCGTTTAGCTAGTCTACATATTCTAACATTTGTTTTGCTATTCTCTCGTCTGCTTTGTCAAACAACTTACGTATTCTTTCTCCCCCTAAAGCCATGAATGTATTTAGACAACTTGTCAGTAGTTTTATGTTTTCATTTTCGCTATGAAACAGGATTTTTCCAATGTATTTTACCCTTAGTTCATTTAGCTGTCTTTGTTGGAGTTGATTTGGGGCATCTTCTGTTGCCAAACCACTTTTCCAACTAGCTATATCCCCCATGTATGTTTCCATATGTCTCATTGTGAAAATCCCATAGTCGATGACGTTAGACTTTGTCCTCCAATCCCTCTTTTGTCTGACAACCTTCGCCTTGCTCATGATCTTATGCTTTGGGTGATTTTTAATACGCAAGTAGTTTGCAAAAGCTCCGTGCTGCATTTTTCACATTTTTTTTGCATATATTAATTTGGCGTTTTGTCAACATAGTTCCTATATTCAAAGTTTTTAAGATACTTACCAATTTTTCCACCCATCCTTCATATTTGTTTTTTATGCTGACTTTATCCCCTACACCGCTGTTGTCCAATACATCAACTCTTTTGTGTTTCATGTTGAAACAGACAACATAGAAATGTCTTTCCCAGATTATTGGCACGAAGACCAGTTCATAATCCTTGATTGTTTTATGTTTCTTGTCTCCTTTGAAACGTGTGTTTTTCATAACAGTTTCCATGTTTCTGTTGAATTCATTGTTTCGTGCATCTTCTGTTGTCGTTTCGTAGTATGCCGGAGTATTCTGTAATATTGAGTACCACATAATTAAACAACAAAACAATGTCCTGTTATAATTTTATCAATTATATATAGCAAAAGAGTTACCAGCAGTAATTCTGTGTAGAATAACCTTGAGGGTGATTCATGAGCCTTGTATCTTTCTTCATAGTTCAGGATATTTGCCCAACATAGAATAATTGAGATGTATGCTTGAAATCCTGGTTTCATGCTCTGACAGATCACCCTCATGAGAAACTTTTCTCCCATCTTGAACAGCTCAGTTCTAAAAAAAACATCATTTGGCGTTTTAGTTATACAAACTCATTCTATTATAATACATGGCGTTTTGATTGTTTTTGCATGCATATTCTCAAGTAGACGTTATGAATGGATAGTTTGGCTTTTTATTTTGAGCTGTTCTCCCATCTTGAACAGCTCAGTTCTAAAAAAACATCATTTGGCTTTTTAGTTATACAAACTCATTCTATTATAATACATGGCGTTTTGATTTTTTTTTGCATGCATATTCTCAAGTAAACGTTATGAATGGAAAGTTTGGCGTTTTATTTTGAGAGAAGTGTACATACTCATAATCGCCGATTCCAGTGAAGATGTATGTGGAAAGGTTATTTTCAGGGTTTGTCCTTTTTTTCATTTATTACCACTTGCCTCCTTAGATAAGGTGACAAACATGCATTGCTCAATTTTTTATCTCTCTTCTCCTCTTCAGCCACATTCTTTTTTTTATATTTTTATCTTCTTCATCATCTTTATCAGCTTTTTCATCACCAAGCAGCTCTTCAGGGTTTGAAATTTTATTTTCTTTCATCAGCTTTGTGATGTCTGGAGTGTTGTCCTCATCACCTTTCTCCTGCACATCTGACATGTTTGGCGTTTTTGGTGGTGATGTGTTGATGGCGTTTTCATCCTGGGGTTTATTGGGTGTCTCTTCCTCTTCAAAACTTTTCAAGAGGTTTTTCCCAGATGTAGTTGGTGGTTGTTCATATGGCGTTTTATCAATCACTGCCCCTTGTTGGTCAACACTTTTGTTCACCATCTCCCCTTCAGTTTTTTCTTTTTCATTGTTGAATACCTGACTGTCTTGTGTTTCTGTCGTGGCGATGTTTGGTGTCTTATCAAATACAGGCATTTTTTGGGTCTCTTCAGCAGGTTGCAGATGTTTTTTATTGCTTTAATTGCTTCATCCACCATCTTTGAATTATCAAGACCTTCTTTAATATCAATCATTTGTTTTAGATCTTGTCCTGGCAGCTCCAAAATCCCAGCAATATTCCTCTTAATTATTTTTCCCCATTGTATCTTAAAATGTGATATTCAAGTGTCTTGAAATCACAACTCCACCTGTCAATATCATTTCCGTTTACATCTTCATCTGATGATATAGTCTCCTCTTCATCATCATATATCGGGGCTGTTGTAGCAGTCGAGGGTTCGGCGTTTTGTTCTATTGCCAGATCCCTTGTATCCCCTTCTCCTTCCCCTTCTTCTTCCCCTTCTCTTTCTCCTTTTCCTTCTCTTTCTCCATCCCCTTCACCATTCCCTTTCTACTCCCCTTCTTCTTCTTCTTCTTCTTCTTCTCCTTCCCCTTCTCTTTCTCCTTTTTCTTCTCCTTCTCCTTCTTCTTTTCCTTTTCCTTCATTTTTAACTTCAATGGCGTTTTCATGAACTATTTCCACTTCCATGGCGTTTTTATCAACTGTTTCCACTTCAATGGCATTTTCAATTCCAGCCATCTCCTTCTCCCTTTCTTCTTCATTTTCACATCCTTCCTCTCCTTGTTCTTCATTTTCAAATTCTTTTGCATTTTCATGAACTGTTTGCTCTTCAATGGCGTTTTCTTTTTCAGCCATCTTCTTTTCCCCTTCTTGTTCATTTTCATCTTCTAGTACGACCTCATTTTCATCCTCAGTTTCTTGTGTATCTTCTTCTGTTTCAGCTGGCATTTCTTTGGCGTTTTCATCAACAAATTTGGAGATGTTCTCCAACAATGTCATACATTGTGAGTATTTAATGTGTGCCAGGAGGCTGTTTGGGTATTCAGTCTTTGACTGTTTTAATAATGTGCTCATTTTATTGTAACAGTCTTCTAATTCTTTGTATGCTCCATCCAATTTATCAGCCATTTCCTGTTATATTAAATAACAGGATTTTGTTTATCATGGTGTTTTTTGTTTTTTTTTAAATTTATTATTCGAACAACATACCTCTTCAGGTTCTTTGTTTTGTTCTTCTTCATCAAGATAAATGTTGTCATACTGTATTACTCCTTTGATAAGAGCATGGTTTCCTGATGCAGAAACTTCAAACATTGTTTCCCGGCTTTCTCAATCCTCATTCACCATTCTTTGAAGTGAAGCCTCTTCATCATCATTGAAGGGCCTGGCGTTTTTCACCTCATAGTTATAATGATCATCATGATCAAAACCATCATCATCATCATCAAACTCATCATCATGCTCATCGACCTTGTGAACATCATCTTCATCTTCATTCTCAACATCATAACCATCATCTTCACCGTGAACAACAACCTGCATTTTTCTTGTTTTTTGGGGCTTGTTTCCTTTACCTTTTTTTTACTGTTTTCCTTTTTTACTTCATTGCACACAAGGTGTTTTGCCATTGCACTCTCAAATAAGTCAAGAGTTTCTGTTGTAACCCACTCAATTGGGTATCCTTCTTTTCAGTCCCATTTTTTTCCTGTTGCAAGCATCGTTCACCAAGGTAAGCTGTAACAAAATAGATTTTTCAAATGACAGATATTTTTTGGTGTTTTAATGACACACAAATGAATTGTGAAATTGTATTCTTACCGCAAGTATGATCAGTGGCCCTGTGTAATGCTTTTTGGGAGCCCATGCGGTTTTGGCGTGTTGCAAGCATTGGATGATATAACTACACCGGTTCATTTGGTTTATTTGAACGTCTGGTGTAACATTGTGCAAGAATTGTTTGTTGACGACTGCATTGTCAGTTGTAAGCCCCATTATAGTGACGAATGCTACAAGGAAATTTAGGCAGAAGGCTCTCCCAAAGCTATCTATCATAGGCACAACATTTTCAAAGTATATTTTCACACTTGGTCTGTTAACCCAACCCAATCCTCGGAACTGTGCTTTCCATTCAGCCACCACCTGGTCTTTAGCTGTTGGTCTTTTTTTCATGTTCACGGGCACCCTTCCATTTGGTATACCCGTTAAAGAGTTTACCCATTCTTCATTTATATGAATGGTATGGTTGCCAACGTTTAGGGTGATTGTCTTTTCATTGTAATTTTCAACCAACCAGTACGCAAGCATTGTCGGTACGATGTCTATTTTCAACCTTAGTGTAGCACCAAACCCCATTTGGTGTACTGTCTATCTTTGATTTTCGTTTAGATTCATAAACCATCCAGTCAAGTTTGTAGGTTTTACTCTTGACAAGATCCTAGCCCCACCGAACTCATGATATGGTTCTTCCTCAACCTCCACATTCTGACTTAATGTCTTCCTCTTATTGGCGTTTTTGGCCTTTCCAGTATGGACATTTATTCTCAATCTTAACCTCTCTTCGCCTATAAAAAATGATTTTATGGCGTTTTAATAGTATAAATTAACATAACTATGATACATTTATGGCGTTTTATAAATCAATAATAGATTATAGATGTTGAATAACTCAATAATAGTTAAATGGCGTTTATAACAGAAACCATACATTTTATGGCGTTTAGTAACAAAGCTATGACAGGATTCATATGTTGTGGCCTTTAGTAACAAACGATACATATTTTGGCGTTTTGGCAACAAAGTATGAAAGTGTATTTTTACATCACGACAAGTAACATTTTGTGTACCATGTCCTCTTGTTGTCTTCTTTCTTTGCTCGTCGTTTTTTGGCGTTTTGGAGCAGATGACTCTTCCCCTACCACACTTGTAGAAACTGCAAATATTTGTTAAAATTAGAACGCCGAAAGCAGCATAAACTAGCACAATGTAAATCGAAGTTAACTCACTATGTTTTTTCCTCTGGATCTGGTTTGATCTTTTGACGCCATAGTTTTTGTTGTTTCGCGTTTTCTAGGGTTTTTGCGTTTTCCGTTGGTTTTGGGGAGGTTTTTCTAGGAAGTATATATGTTTCGGTCAGGCTTTGATGTGTTTTGTATATGGACATTTACCTTTTTGCCCTTATGGAAGCGCGCCACACTAATAAAAGTGATGTTTATTTACGAAAATGCCACCGCGTCATGTAGTCCATAGATTATTTTGAGAGTTAATTACTGTTTTTGTCCTTGTGGTTTGTCAAAAATCACTATTTCAGTCCACTAGTTTAAAAATTGCGATTTCAGTCATGTGGTTTCACTTTCGTAACCATTTCAGTCCACTTTGTAACCATTTCAGTCCCTGTATTTAACAGAATAATGGATTGAAATGGTTACGAAAGTGAAACCACAGAGATCGAAATGGTTACGAAAGTGAAACCATAGGGACTGAAATCGTAATTTTTAAACTAATGGACTGAAATAGTGATTTTTGACAAACCACAGGGACGAAAACAGTAATTAACTCTTGTTTTGATCTGACGATTCCTAATCGTTCTCACCGTTCTCACACTTTTAGTCGTTCTCTCTAAATCCTCACCCTATATATATAGGGTAGGGATAGTGTACATAAATTCAGAAGTATGATAAGTGTGAGAAGTGTATTATAACACTATATATAACACCATATAAACACCGTATAACACTATGTAACACCATGTAACACCATGTAACACCATATAACACTATGTAACACTATATAACACTATATAACAATATATAACACTATACATCTATCATAGACATGCTATCAAACAAAATATAGTGTTATATTTGTTATATAGTGTTATATAGTGTTACATAGTGTTATATGGTGTTATATGGCGTTACATAGTGTTATACAGTGTTTATATGGTGTTATATAGTGTTATATATAGTGTTATAATACACTTCTCACACTTCTGAATTAATGTACAGGGTCCTCTACCTATATATATATATATATATATATATATATATATATATATATATATATATAACTAGTCAGGTTGGGATCGGGTTGTAAGAAAGTAAAATCAACTTAGATTTCAAATAATGTAATAATTACTCTGGTAACAAAATTCTTAACATACATAATAGCATTTAGATAATCAAACGTTCTAGCAAATAATTTACAAATAATTTAATCCACTAATCAAGAATCTAATCAACTAATAAGGTAAGATTTAGAGAAAAAGTTTAAAAAAAAATACATAAATGACTGAAATGATTAATTGGCAGAATGGAAGTTGTTAGAAACTTGAAACAACTCATAGGGGTGGTCAGACTTCTCACTTTGGATTTGGACTAAGAAGGGGCCGTTAGAGTAGCCGACAGACACGCGGGCGACAGTGTATGCAGGCGTACAATTGGGTAACTGTTCAAATGTTGCTAATGTCTAATTTGTTACTTCAAATGCCACTAGTTTTTTTTAAAGCCTCAAAATTTGAATGTTAATATTCGCTAATATGTTCCATATGATATAACATGAAATAAATTAACTAGGCTCTTTAACCTAGTTATTTACTTAGTTAAACAAGTAAGGGATGAAATTTGGGACAATTTTGATCAAGTGACCAACATGAGAGGCTGAACTTAGAGATTTGAGATGAAGTTTGGATTAAATAGAAACTTTAGAATTTTGTGTGTGCAGCATGTGTGTGCAGCGTGTGTGTGCAGCGTGTATGTGTAGTGTGTGCAGCGTGTGTGTGTGTGTGCAGCGTGTATAGAGATGGAGAAAGAGGATAAATCTTCTCAAAACAAGAATGCAAAATCAGCCCCAAATCAAGGTTAAATTGAATGATAAACCTTGCATGAACGAAGATTCCTCGCCATCTAGCTCTAACAATCATGAGGTAAGTTGTAATATTTAATTTGGTGATTTTGCAAGAAGTGGGTTTATGATTAATCCATGAATTAGTATGAGATTAAGAAGTGGGTTAAATTTATGACCTATTTTCATCTTTATCTCACCTATGTTCTCCAACGACCGAAAAGTCTTCTCACAATCCCACTATCGCAAGCGACGGAGGAATTCGCCGGCCCTTGATTCAAGACCCCGAGTTGAAGAGACTGAGGGACCCATGTCTCATCACGTAAACGGTCACACCTCAAAAAGATCGCGTAGAAACACTGTCTTGGTCCTAAACGCTTCGTCAGAAAATCGCCTTCGCCGGAACTCCTTGTATCTCGTCGTTCAACGCCAACCGAAGGTATAATCGCACGTCTTCCTATTCAGTTTTCAACATAAAACAAAACCCCTAAGCTATTAACTGTTGTAGATGTCACACCCTGACTTTTGCGGAAGCATGATTATGTGTGACTTGCTTAATATCGTTGCATTCAACCATAACAAACAACTATATGATAAAACCAAAGATGTTCATCCATAGATTAAGTTTAAAACATCACAAACAACATTATCTCAAAATCCAAACACAGACTTCAAATCCAAATTACAAACCATTCAAATTGTTTTAGAGTTCCATAAGGACTCGACAAAAGACAATAATAAAAACTAGGCTTTGAACTATGTATCTTATCCAGGATAAGATACACAATCCAAACCCTTAGAGACCGGATGACATCTTTTAGTTTCAACATCACTTGAAACTTCCAAACGCCCGCCATGTCACACCCCGACCACGTAGAACATACAAAAACGTGGCGGAAACATCGGGGAGTGTTGTAACAGAATTAATGTTTCACAACCATGGATATTAAAGTTTCGTTCTATTCATCAAACAAGCGAGTTACATTGTCTTTAAACAAGAAGTAAAGAGTACATAACATAAATTAACTAGTTCTTGTCTCGTTTAAGTCACTAAGGCACAGGTCCGCCTAAGTATGTCTTGATAAGTCCTATGCATCATCTCCTGAAAACACATGTGAAAATAGGTACGTCAGCATAAAAATGCCTGTGAGATACATAGGTTTTGTGAAAATGAGATTCATGACTTATGTTTAAGAAAATGTTTAGTCATGAACCATTTAGTTTGCTTTGTTTTGTAAATCGTTTAAAAAGCAATAAGATCGGATGATATGTATAAGTAAGAGAATTTTGTATGGTTAAATGAATAACCAAGTAAAATGAGTTTGTAAAAGATAAGTTGTTTTGTAAAACAATGTCTTGTGAAAAGTATGTTATTTGTATAAAATGTTATATGTCTCAAATTGAAATGATTCAAATAACGCTACAGTATGTGATATCATACAAGCACTTATATATAGGAAGTACCAGCGGCGTATCCACCATGCTTGTATCATATTACACACGCCTCGTTACTTAAATCACTTACTCAAACCAAACCCCCGAAGTAAAATGTTTATGTATAATCAAATGTCTAATGTCTATGTCGAATGTTTATGTCAAAAGTCCTTGTATAAACCATGTCAAATGTTGATAATCCAAAAGTAGTCAAGTAATGTATAATCAAAATGATATGTATGGTAAGTAAAATTAAGACTACTTAAACCATAAGTAAAAATGTACAAAACAAAGTATTGAAGTAAAACTTGGTTTAAATCAAAGTTATGTTTTGTAAGATATATGCATGCTATACTGAATATGAACATTTATGCGGTGTTGTGAAAATTCATACATCCAAGCCTTGAGACAGTCGGATAACTATGTAAAAGTGAGTTATCAAAAGAAGTATGTATTCGGATTCGGTCATTCCTTACGTCCAAACAAACCCGAGATTTCAGGAATGGGATTTGTCAAGTCCTATGGTACCACTACCTACTACCGAGCGGCATGATCGGTGTTAATGAATGTACATTGTCTCATTTAAACAAACCAAATGTCATACCAAAATGTAAGCATGTTTTATGAAGATAATGTACCTAGTATGCTAGAGTAAACATACAAGGTAGAGCTGTAAAACAATGTGTCCATATGCTGAGTAAACATATGCAACAGAAATGCAATGTAAAACAATGTGTCCATATGCTGAGTAAACATATGCAACAGAAATGCAATGTAAAACAATGTGTCCATATGCTGAGTAAACATATGCAACAGAAATGTACTAAGTATGCTAAGTTAACATACAAAGTAGAAAAGTCATGTAAATCAATGTACTAATAGTGTACTAATGAACATAACCAGTATATGATGTGAAAACAGGAAAACATGAAAGTAACAAGTAGGCACATGTGTTTCACCCCAAAACAGTTTGGAAAACAGTAAAAGAGGGGTCTATGTACTCACTTGAGATTGCTCAGTTGTCCTAAGATAACCACCAAGCAACGCTAGAGATCTCGGAATCAAACGGCACCTAATATAGGTATCTATGTTAAATAACCGGACCTAAATCGGAAGACTGGGTAGCATTAGGGTTTGTAAACCAAACGAGTGTGGAGACTCGTGTGATATGGTTTAACAAAGCCTACATACTAAATGAAACTTAACCTAATTGTTTACGACCCATTACGACCCGTTTAGGTAGCTTATGCTACTTTAACGCGTCGTTCGCGTGAAACGCGTTCGGATCGCCTAACTAGTCCTATGACAAGTGTTATATGCCTAAACATGTTACATAATCAGTTATGTGACAAAAGTTTAGGTTACATATGCTTATTTACCAATTATACATGAAAAGGGTATTCTGGTAATTTACCTAAGGCATATAAACTACCTATCATACAACTACTTAAACGATGTGACCATAGGGTATAACCTCGGAAGGTTATGCCCTATACTAGGGTCACCTAAAGTATTTGGTCGGATCTTAATGATCGACCAAACTGGGTCGGGTTCGAAGGTATAGGCGATTTATTAGATCGCCTACCCTACGACCCTAGACAACGTGGTAATCAGTGGGCATAGTCCCAAGGGACTATGACCAACGTGATTACAATCACGTTGCGAAGTTCCTACGAACTTCGCATTGACCATTACTGGTCAACGCTGAAAGTCAAACAAAGTTTGACTTTCTGACTCGAAAAGCAGTAAAATAAGGAAAAGAACGAAAGAATACTTACCCAGGGTCCCCGAATGCTAATCCCGATTCAAGAACTCAGGTATGAAACAATGGTTTCAACTTAGAGCTCTCAAAATCAGAATTCTTGTAAGTTTTGCATTGGGGTGATGGGGTATATATAGTATTCGGGTAACCGTTAGGATCGTTTCAAGGAAACCGTGCCATGAATCCAACCCGTACACTTGTCGGAACCTTATGGTGGCTAGAAATTTGTTCTTATCCAATGACTAAGCAATTGGGAATGTGTGGGTGTGGTTAATTCTGCTGAAAACAGGCTGTTAAAGACTCTGCACTTGGTCAGAAGACCCCATACGCATCGTATGGTATAAATACCATACGCATCGTAGGGCTTACTTTGGCAGAATTACACTTTTGGTCCCTGAACTGTATTTAGGCCATTTTTGACACGTTTAAGGCCCGTTAACCCCATTTCAAAGCTCTAAAATGAAGTTAAAGTATAGGGAACTTAAAACATGCTCAAAAATATCTCGGATGTCGGTTCGTTTAGCCGTACGAACGCGATGTTCGCTTAATTACGACGGAATGCGCATAAGCGCGAAAAACGAACCAAATGACGCGACGAATGGATTTTTCTTATGGCGAACACTAAAATATAATGTATTCATGCTTACATAAATTTTTGGATGTCCGAATGTATGCAGAACGTGAGTTACGCGTAAAAATGCAAACTTGTGCACTTTTTGACGCTTTTAGTCCCTGAATGACACAAAAGTTTATTTTAGCATACCGAACACCTCAAAGCCTATTTCTAAGCTATGCAAAGGATATTTATGGCATGTTTAACTTATGGTCATGTTCCAGAAGGTCTGTTACAGTTCAAATTGGCATACTTTCGCAGTTTGTCAACTTTAGTCCCTGTAAGCGATTAAACTTTGATTTCACCACACCAAACCTTCCAAAACTTATATCTAAGTTATGTAAAGGTTATTTAAGGTATGTTAAACCTATTTCACTATTCCGGAGTGTTTGTTGCATTAAACTGGTTATATTTACGCATTAGAGCGCGTATAACCTTCCAGAAAGCGATTTAGAGTTTGAAATCGAACAAGAGTTGATATGTGCAAAAGATACACATATTTATACAAGTCCAAAGTATGAAATACAATATTTCATTGGTTTGGCATTTGTTTGATGGTTGAAATGACACAGGTGTTACAGTCTCCCCTACTTTAGGAAATTTCGTCCCGAAATTTATTTAGAGGAAACTTGTAAGAGTTTAAAACATGAAGTTGAAAAGATCGAACAATATTGGCTAGATTTCTGAACTTCTAGTAACTTTAATAACATCATGATTGCAATGTAAGAGGGATACTTATATACAAGTATATGAAGCATCATTGGTGCGTCCACCGTACCTCAATTACATCGTCCTCATTTTGTTATTGTTGTCGCTATCGGTTCTTTCACATAATAAATCTTACTGGATTTCTGTGCACTAAATTTCATAATTATGTGCGCATACATAATTAGAGAATTCCTTGCACAGTTCACACAGTCTATTTTATAATGTGTAGTGTAAAACCAAATGAATAATCCTGTGATGAGTGTAACTAGACTGCCATAGAGTCCTTTAGACTAAATCAATAAATGATTTAAATAGACTATCAAGGAGTCTGTTCAGTTACATCACTAGATGTCATTCTTTAACCAAATTGTGAATCAATCTTTTTGATTAGACCACTAAAGGGTCTTTTATGAATCATGGAGTGGTACTATATAACCCAAGGGTCTTAACTATTACATAGAAGCCCATTAAGGATTTAAGGTAGTACCTTTTGAATATCCTGCTACGAATCCCTCATATGAAGATATGAAAGATCCTGCAAGGATTTTGATAAAGAATATCCAGAGTAGTAAAAACACCAAAAATGTATAAAAGAAAACATAAGATGAGTAAACACATAGTCACATAACCACAAAATTGTTTGTTAATTTGTCTTGTAAATTGCGTACATGCATTTAAAGCACACTAGAAATCCATTCCGTGGATTTCATTTGGTTCTTTAAACGTTATCAGGAATCCAACTATAAAGATAGAAAGATTCAAAAAGAAAATTCGATTTCGATTATTAGGAACCGAAATGTTCGAATTTAGGTATATGAGGAATCCAATTAAGGACTCTGATTTGAATGATGATCATCCACAAGGGTCTAATATATGAAGATAAAAAGATCCCATATGGATTTTTGAAGTTGAAGATGTTTTGAAATCTTGCACGGGATGTGCTTAAGTCAAAACATGAAGTAAAATGCTTATGAAGTTGAGATGCCTGATATGTCAAGGCGACATATGAAGCAGAATTTTGAAGGTTAAGTCAATGTATATGGAAAAATATTTTTGAAAACTATGCATGGGGTTCTTTTAAGAAAAATGTGTTTGACGTTTTTGAAACCTTATATATAATACTTTTGAAATCATAAAGTAGGTGTATTAGATAGATATATTTACAAAAATGTTTTAAAAATCATGCGAGATGAATTTTGAAATTATGTATAAGGTTTTTGAAAGACATGAATGATGCTTTTCGAAATCATGCACTTGATAAGAAAATGTATTGTGTTAATATTGTCTTCAGACTATATGAAATATTTTGAATTTTAAAAAGGTTGGTTTTGATAACATGGCCAATGTTTTTGAAATAACATAGACAATGTATCTAGAAAAATTTGTTTTCAAACTATATGAAATGTTTTGAGATCATGAAGATTGTTTTGAAATACTGGTACTGTGTATGTTGAAAAATCAAACGTAATGAGTAAGAGATTTGAAAATACCCTTAGTTATCTAACCAAGGATTTAAAGGCACAGATGTGCGAAAAGCACGATTACTCATAATGTCACTTAATTTTCTGTACTTTGTTTCTTAGAGTGAAACGAGTACTTAAAATTTTCGAGGGAATCATGAGCAATCATTTGAAAGAGAGAAATCACAAGAGTAGGTTGTAAGGTACACAGTTCCTTGATGTAGGTATCATAGGAAAATCATACACACATGTAACTATACTTGTATATCAGAATTTGTGAACAACGATTTATTTATAAACAAAACAGATTGTTTCACATTACACGAAACAAAAGAAACAAAGGCATAAGACAGCAACATCCTTTGTTCAGCCAAATGCTCATCCGAGGGTTGGATTTGCACTGACTATCTTCGGGCAGTTGTTCCTGAAATGGCTCGTATCGCCACAGTTGTAGCAAGTACCACGCGGGAAACGAGCTTGAGTAGGGTTGACTTGGGGTTGGGTAGCAGCAAGATTTGCAACAACTTTGTTCTGGATATCAAAGCGGCATGTGTTGACCAAATGTCCCCGCCGTCCACAGTAGGTACATTTCCAGCAGGGTAGGAGGTTTGAATGATGACCGTTGCATCGCTTGCACCTAGGAGCAGTTCCTAAGTACTGCTTCCTAGCTGGTGGCCTTGCCACTTGGCTAGGTCCAGCTTGATTAGGTGTAACCGCTGC
Organism: Helianthus tuberosus; assembly: GCA_030545235.1. Lineage (NCBI taxonomy): Eukaryota > Viridiplantae > Streptophyta > Magnoliopsida > Asterales > Asteraceae > Helianthus > Helianthus tuberosus. Next base: position 82,714,752 of record CM060389.1, read on the forward strand.
GGGTTTCCTTGAAGCCTTACGCTTCCTTGATGTTGTTGCAAGACTGACTACTGCTTCCTTTGGTGTCTCTTGAGTGGCTTCATTGTCGAGACGAGAGGCTTCATTGTTAAGACGAGAGGCTTCATTGTTAAGACGAGAGGCTTCATTGTTAAGACGAGAGGCTTCATTGTTAAGACGAGAGGCTTCATTGTTAAGACGAGCCATGGCAATACCTAAATCCACAGTCCTCTGAATCACTTCGCCAATTTGCTGGACAAATTTGGTTGTTCGCTCGGGCATTTGACCAGTTCCAAGAGGAATAGACATTCTAGAAGAAAATGAAAGACAGAGGAAGAAACGAGTGAAAGGTTATTGGATAATCAATACAAAATGGTAACGAATGAAAATTGTGATCATTTGTTTGTTACCTAAGGCAAACAAATGAGATGACGACAAATCAAAGTAAATGGGTACATTGAGATGATGACAAATCAAAGTAAATGGGTCAAAAATAATGTATCGCGAAGACATGCTCGCCTATAAGTGAACACTCATCCCAAGAATTCCCAGGTAAGCACAACTGGTCTCGCGTCTGATGATATGTATACGAAGTGCTTGCCTAGACAGAAAACCCAGAATACAGGCATTCACCCTTCCAGTTTGCACGTGTTCACATTATTTAAAACCCAAAACCTTGACGATGTTTTTGAAAACCCCAAAAGGGTTCAAAACCATATAACAGAGAGTTCAAAACCTTATAATAGAGGGTTCAAAACCTAGTAATCAATCATCCTAGATCAGATGATTAGTTTTCAAAGCGGTTTTGAAATTTATGTTCTTGTTGTGGTCGTCGCCTAAGGATAGGTGACGGTATTGTTTTATGACTAAACGCAAGTAAACTCGCGTTAGGGTCCTAGAAAGGTTATAGACTAGGTCAAAGTATTACTAATAACCTAATTCCCTATAACCATGAGCTCTGATACCATCTTTTCTGTCACACCCCGACCACGTAGAACATACAAAAACGTGGCGGAAACATCGGGGAGTGTTGTAACAGAATTAATGTTTCACAACCATGGATATTAAAGTTTCGTTCTATTCATCAAACAAGCGAGTTACATTGTCTTTAAACAAGAAGTAAAGAGTACATAACATAAATTAACTAGTTCTTGTCTCGTTTAAGTCACTAAGGCACAGGTCCGCCTAAGTATGTCTTGATAAGTCCTATGCATCATCTCCTGAAAACACATGTGAAAATAGGTACGTCAGCATAAAAATGCCTGTGAGATACATAGGTTTTGTGAAAATGAGATTCATGACTTATGTTTAAGAAAATGTTTAGTCATGAACCATTTAGTTTGCTTTGTTTTGTAAATCGTTTAAAAAGCAATAAGATCGGATGATATGTATAAGTAAGAGAATTTTGTATGGTTAAATGAATAACCAAGTAAAATGAGTTTGTAAAAGATAAGTTGTTTTGTAAAACAATGTCTTGTGAAAAGTATGTTATTTGTATAAAATGTTATATGTCTCAAATTGAAATGATTCAAATAACGCTACAGTATGTGATATCATACAAGCACTTATATATAGGAAGTACCAGCGGCGTATCCACCATGCTTGTATCATATTACACACGCCTCGTTACTTAAATCACTTACTCAAACCAAACCCCCGAAGTAAAATGTTTATGTATAATCAAATGTCTAATGTCTATGTCGAATGTTTATGTCAAAAGTCCTTGTATAAACCATGTCAAATGTTGATAATCCAAAAGTAGTCAAGTAATGTATAATCAAAATGATATGTATGGTAAGTAAAATTAAGACTACTTAAACCATAAGTAAAAATGTACAAAACAAAGTATTGAAGTAAAACTTGGTTTAAATCAAAGTTATGTTTTGTAAGATATATGCATGCTATACTGAATATGAACATTTATGCGGTGTTGTGAAAATTCATACATCCAAGCCTTGAGACAGTCGGATAACTATGTAAAAGTGAGTTATCAAAAGAAGTATGTATTCGGATTCGGTCATTCCTTACGTCCAAACAAACCCGAGATTTCAGGAATGGGATTTGTCAAGTCCTATGGTACCACTACCTACTACCGAGCGGCATGATCGGTGTTAATGAATGTACATTGTCTCATTTAAACAAACCAAATGTCATACCAAAATGTAAGCATGTTTTATGAAGATAATGTACCTAGTATGCTAGAGTAAACATACAAGGTAGAGCTGTAAAACAATGTGTCCATATGCTGAGTAAACATATGCAACAGAAATGCAATGTAAAACAATGTGTCCATATGCTGAGTAAACATATGCAACAGAAATGCAATGTAAAACAATGTGTCCATATGCTGAGTAAACATATGCAACAGAAATGTACTAAGTATGCTAAGTTAACATACAAAGTAGAAAAGTCATGTAAATCAATGTACTAATAGTGTACTAATGAACATAACCAGTATATGATGTGAAAACAGGAAAACATGAAAGTAACAAGTAGGCACATGTGTTTCACACCAAAACAGTTTGGAAAACAGTAAAAGAGGGGTCTATGTACTCACTTGAGATTGCTCAGTTGTCCTAAGATAACCACCAAGCAACGCTAGAGATCTCGGAATCAAACGGCACCTAATATAGGTATCTATGTTAAATAACCGGACCTAAATCGGAAGACTGGGTAGCATTAGGGTTTGTAAACCAAACGAGTGTGGAGACTCGTGTGATATGGTTTAACAAAGCCTACATACTAAATGAAACTTAACCTAATTGTTTACGACCCATTACGACCCGTTTAGGTAGCTTATGCTACTTTAACGCGTCGTTCGCGTGAAACGCGTTCGGATCGCCTAACTAGTCCTATGACAAGTGTTATATGCCTAAACATGTTACATAATCAGTTATGTGACAAAAGTTTAGGTTACATATGCTTATTTACCAATTATACATGAAAAGGGTATTCTGGTAATTTACCTAAGGCATATAAACTACCTATCATACAACTACTTAAACGATGTGACCATAGGGTATAACCTCGGAAGGTTATGCCCTATACTAGGGTCACCTAAAGTATTTGGTCGGATCTTAATGATCGACCAAACTGGGTCGGGTTCGAAGGTATAGGCGATTTATTAGATCGCCTACCCTACGACCCTAGACAACGTGGTAATCAGTGGGCATAGTCCCAAGGGACTATGACCAACGTGATTACAATCACGTTGCGAAGTTCCTACGAACTTCGCATTGACCATTACTGGTCAACGCTGAAAGTCAAACAAAGTTTGACTTTCTGACTCGAAAAGCAGTAAAATAAGGAAAAGAACGAAAGAATACTTACCCAGGGTCCCCGAATGCTAATCCCGATTCAAGAACTCAGGTATGAAACAATGGTTTCAACTTAGAGCTCTCAAAATCAGAATTCTTGTAAGTTTTGCATTGGGGTGATGGGGTATATATAGTATTCGGGTAACCGTTAGGATCGTTTCAAGGAAACCGTGCCATGAATCCAACCCGTACACTTGTCGGAACCTTATGGTGGCTAGAAATTTGTTCTTATCCAATGACTAAGCAATTGGGAATGTGTGGGTGTGGTTAATTCTGCTGAAAACAGGCTGTTAAAGACTCTGCACCTGGTCAGAAGACCCCATACGCATCGTATGGTATAAATACCATACGCATCGTAGGGCTTACTTTGGCAGAATTACACTTTTGGTCCCTGAACTGTATTTAGGCCATTTTTGACACGTTTAAGGCCCGTTAACCCCATTTCAAAGCTCTAAAATGAAGTTAAAGTATAGGGAACTTAAAACATGCTAAAAAATATCTCGGATGTCGGTTCGTTTAGCCGTACGAACGCGATGTTCGCTTAATTACGACGGAATGCGCATAAGCGCGAAAAACGAACCAAATGACGCGACGAATGGATTTTTCTTATGGCGAACACTAAAATATAATGTAGTCATGCTTACATAAATTTTTGGATGTCCGAATGTATGCAGAACGTGAGTTACGCGTAAAAATGCAAACTTGTGCACTTTTTGACGCTTTTAGTCCCTGAATGACACAAAAGTTTATTTTAGCATACCGAACACCTCAAAGCCTATTTCTAAGCTATGCAAAGGATATTTATGGCATGTTTAACTTATGGTCATGTTCCAGAAGGTCTGTTACAGTTCAAATTGGCATACTTTCGCAGTTTGTCAACTTTAGTCCCTGTAAGCGATTAAACTTTGATTTCACCACACCAAACCTTCCAAAACTTATATCTAAGTTATGTAAAGGTTATTTAAGGTATGTTAAACCTATTTCACTATTCCGGAGTGTTTGTTGCATTAAACTGGTTATATTTACGCATTAGAGCGCGTATAACCTTCCAGAAAGCGATTTAGAGTTTGAAATCGAACAAGAGTTGATATGTGCAAAAGATACACATATTTATACAAGTCCAAAGTATGAAATACAATATTTCATTGGTTTGGCATTTGTTTGATGGTTGAAATGACACAGGTGTTACACGCCAGATCCACATTTAATTTCCTGAAATACATGTAGTTTGAAAACATCAACAAAAGTTGAGCGAGTTCATGTGTTTTGTATGTGTGCACGAATAAACCTTTGAAATCATTGTAAGTATGTATGTTTTGTAAACCCAGTATGAAAGAAAACAAGGAAACATATCAATTAATGGTTTGCAAGGCCATTATCATGTGTGCAACGGCGTAGGAAGGCTCAAACCTAGCAAATTTTGTACCGGGCTTCCGGTTGGAAGACATAGTCACCTCATGGGCCAAACCCCGGTCCTCATGGGTGTGGGCTCGCTACACCCAAATAGATCTATCACTCATGTCCCTTGGTCCTTATACGAGGATTAATGGTCTTAAGTGTGCGCCTACCCATTCACATGATCTAACACATCATTCCTTAGCTAACCATACCAATTGTAATCATTTGTAAACAATTTGTAACATGTACTTCACCCTCGAAGTTATAAAACGGAAAACAGTTAAAAGAAAAGAGGGAACATGAACTCACTATCTTGCGTTCTTCGTATCCAACGTAACCCGAAGCTGCTACTTGTGTGCACGACTACCTACAACGTACTACGGTTTATTAGGCGGGCGGGTCGTGCCTTGACTTAGTATTAATTGGTGTCTTTGAGTTACGTTTCTGTGTGTCCTTAATATTATTCCAAGTTATATAATTATTTGTTAAAATAATTAATATTTTAACTTAAATTATATTTATTTAATTTTTGGATTATTAGTTAAAATAATACATTTTAACTTGTCACAATTATGATTTTGTACATGTATTTATACTTGTATTCTAATACTTGTATATTTTGCCAAGTATCGATGGCGTATTCCGGTGTATATTTATACGTACGAGAATACGTATTTTATTGTGTTTATTAAGTATCTTATACTTAATTTTTGTATTAACTTTTCCGGAATAATACTTCTTAAAAAGATACATCAATATATATTCCCAAAATATATACTTTTAAGAAATATTACATAGAAAAATTACTTATAATTTTTCTCTTGGCAAATATTTATAAATTTCATATATGTCTCAAAAATAATATATTTTCAAGTTTAACTTGGAAAATATATATAAACTTATTTTTCACCCAAAAATAATGTATTTCATGTTTATTCAATAAAATATATATTTTCTCCTAAAAATAATATATCTTCTAATAATCCCAAGAAAAATATATTTTTACTTACCAAAAATAATATATTTTCTCCTTGTAAAAAATATGAAATATTTTGTAATAATTATAAAAATCATATTTTTGTTCTCTTGGCTTCCAAAATACTAATTACCAAAATATACTTATGAACTAAATTTCCGGAATATTTTTGTAAGTTATATTCCTTGTTCGATTTGCCCAATATTTTGGGTATAAATTATATATTTATTTTCTTGGAATTTTGGTAATATTTTGGATTGTAATTTTCTTGGTATTTTGGTGAGTTATATTATTTCAAGTCTTAAAATAATATAACTAATACACATAATATACAAATAATCACACACATGGTGACATCTAAATATATATTTTCCTAAATACATATTTAGGCACTTTTACTTACAAAAACCAACCTCCAATATTTATAGTTTTTGTAACAAAAATTATGGCAAACTTTATATAAAAATTCATGGTTTAAAATATACTTGTAAATATTTGTTTAAAAATATTTTTCTTAGTGTTAAATTTCTAGAAAAATTTTGCCATAGTTTCCCCTAAAAATGGAGGTTTCCATGCTTTCAAAGCATATTATTTTCTTTTATAAATCACCACAATCAACAATAAACAAATCAACACTTACCAATTTGCCAAAATCAAGCATAAAGTACTACCTCATGAAATTGAAAATTTACAAAAAATGTGTAGTAACTTACTAGTGTGTTTAGTAAGCTTAGTTACCCTTTAAAGTGTGATTGCTTATTTAAAAACATCATTTTTAAAGAAGTTAGATGTTTACAACTTGTAAATCATTTTTCTAAAAATGTTTCTTCTTGAGTTTTTCTTGTTACATATATATTTCTACACTTGTTTAACCACCTAAAATATGGTTAATTTCTTTAAGAACCAAGCTTAAGTAAACTTTGTATTTTTAACTTGGTTTCTTGAAAAATCATTCTTGAAATCATAGATTTACAAGATTTATATCCACTTTGATCATCATTTTACAAAAAAAAAAAAATAACAATTTTCACTTCAAGTTCATGATCTACATATGGATGATTACTTTGATCTTAACATAATTATCCTCTCATCTTGCTAGATTATGTCTTTAATCACTATCTAGCAAGATCACATGATGATCTACATCAATATCATGAGCAATCAACAATCAACAAACATAACAACACTTAAACAACATGATTTCTTATGATTTTAGTCTTATGTTCAAGTTTCATGTTCAAGATTCATAGTGTTCTTCATGATTAACAACTTGTACCATTCTTTAACCACCAAAACAAGATGTAAAATGGAGTGTAGAAGATCTTACTACTAGCTCAAGGCTAGGGATGATCACAAGATGAAAAAGAGGTGGATAAAAGCTTGTGTGAGTGGTCCTTTAGCTTCCAAGAGCTCAAAGCTTCCTTGTATGGCTTCTATCACCTTTGAGTATGTATGGATTGGATGAGAAGTGAAAGATGATGATGGATGTGTGTGGTGTGGTGTTCGGCCGAGAGTGGAAGAGGAGAGGGAGAGAGAGCTCAAATGTTGTGTTGTGATGAGAATGGTGTGGTTATGATCTTGGAGTTTCTCTTATAATTCATCAACCTTGTTTTATCTCATGGTTAATATGTTTTAGAAAGTGAGACACAATCTATTAAAATAACAAAAGAAAATCTTGTGTGGGGGCCACAAGAAACCGTAAATAGGTGGGGGGGTCTAGGCTAGGGTGTAACTATTAGTTAGTTTATATGGTTGAAAATCAAGTGTTTAGTTAGGTTAATTAGTTACTTGATGTTATATAGTGTGTTATGATGTTCGGGGACCATAACTAGCTTGGTAATGTTAAAACAATGCTTCTATTTGGTGTTTCGGGTAGTGTCCGGTTGTTCGGTTGGTTACCGGTTCGTTAAGGTGCTAAACTATGCAGTTTAGTGAGCTTTATGTTACCTTTCGTGATAGTTTTGATTCCCGACACTTAGGAAAGCATTCTGGACCATTTAACCAAATTTCTGCATGATATTAAAGTGTTTAAATGCTGATTTTTGCTGAATTCAACAATTTGTGTGAGTTTTATGCACTTTCCGGCACTTAAACTATCACTAGGAAGGCAGTTTTGTGATCCTTACTTTCCTACACACTATACTAGTGTAACTCTTGGTTTCTGGCTCATTCTGGGTCTCAATACCATGTCTGTCTATGTACTAAACTCCGTCAGCATTTTTCTGATTTGTCTGATAATTGTGCTAACTGTGTTTCGTGCATCATTTGAATCAATAAAGTTTGCATGCAATAATGATATGTCATTTGTAATATAGGATGCACATGTATGTATGATAACAATAATCAGAAAGCAATTCAAGTCATTAATTGTAATTCAGCACAATCATTAAGCACTAATCATTGTTTAATAATTGTACGGATACCTGGAATTTTGACAGTTGTCACATTCTCCCCCTGTTAAGAAAATTCCGTCCTGAAATTTTATGCTTTACTACTAGCTGCAGGGGAGTTAGGGAACAAATGCGGGTATCTTTCTTTCATACGATCTTCACGCTCCCAAGTGAACTCCGGGCCGTGACGTGCATTCCATCTAACCTTGACAAGCTTAACACTACTCCTCCGAGTCTTGTTAACCTTCCATTATGTGACCTCAACAGGTTCTTCTGTAAAGTGGAGTGTGTCGTCAATGTGAACTTCATCCGTAGGGATGACCACTGTCTCCTGAGTTGGACTTTTCTTCAGATTAGATACATGAAATGTATCATGAACACCATTTAGTTCTGCTGGTAGCTCCAACTTGTAAGCTACAGAACCAACTCTTTCCAAAATCCTGAATGGTCCGATATAGCGTGGGTTTAACTTACCACGCTTCCCAAAGCGTGCCACACCTTTCCAAGGTGAAACTTTTAATAGAACCATATCACCCACTTCAAATTCCAAAGGTTTTCGTCTCTGGTCTACATAATTCTTATGTCGATCACGAGCCGCCTTGATTCGCTCTCGAATCTGCATGATCTTGTCTGTTGTTTCTTGGACCAGTTCGGGACCAACCATCTGTCTGTCGCCTTCATCTGCCCAGCATAACGACGATCGACACTTGCGTCCGTAGAGAGCCTCGAACGGTGCAGCTTGGATGCTTGTATGGTAGTTGTTATTATAGGAGAACTCAACCAAAGGCAGATGAGTATCCCAACTGCACCTAAATCCATTACACAAGTACGTAGCATATCTTCCAATGTCTGAATCGTTCTCTCGCTTTGACCGTCCGTCTGCGGGTGAAAAGCAGTACTCAGATTCATCTGAGAACCAAAAGCTTCCTGAAAGGATTGCCAAATCCTTGACACAAACCGTCCATCTCTGTTCGATGTTATCAAGATAGGCACTGCATGACGTGCTACTATCTCCCTTAAGTAAAGCTCAGCTAGCTTACCAGTGTTATCCTTTTCTCTAAACGGCAAGAAGTGCACATATTTTGTCAACCGCTCCACGATTACCCAAATCGTATCATGACCTCTGGGAGTCCTTGGTAACTTCGTTATGAAATCCATAGAAATCTGCTCCCACTTCCACATGGGTATTTCTGGCTGTTGCAGGAGACCTGAAGGCTTCTGATACTCGGCCTTCACCTTGGCACAAGTTAAACACTTTCCAATATAAGTAGCAACATCACCCTTAAGTCTTGGCCACCAATAATAATCCTTCAAATCTTTGTACATCTTGTCCGATCCTGGGTGGATCGAGTACCTCGATTTATGAGCTTCATCAAAAATAACCTTTCTAAGACCTCCAAAAAGCGGAACCCAAATTCGTCCCATAAAATACAAGGTTCCTTCCTCGTTGGGTACCATCTTTTTCTCCATCCCACGGAGATATTCAGCCTTAATGTTCTCCTTCTTAAGAGCTTCTCTTTGTGCCGCACGAATATGCAACGTGAGATCTGTCTGAATAATCATCTCTAAAGCCCTAACCCTTATGGGCTTAATCCTTTCTTTTCGACTTAAGGCGTCTGCCACCACATTCGCCTTTCCTGGATGATACTTAATCTCGCAGTCATAATCGTTTAACAACTCAACCCATCATCACTGTCTCATATTAAGCTCTTTCTGATCAAATATGTGTTGAAGGCTCTTGTGATCCGTAAAAATCGTACATCGAGTACCATACAAATTGTGTCGCCAAATCTTCAAAGCAAACACCACTGCGCCTAACTCCAAATCGTGCATGGTGTAGTTCTTCTCATGGACCTTTAACTGGCGCGAAGCATAAGCGATAACTTTTTGTTGCTGGATTAGCACACATCCCAATCCCTGATGCGAGGCGTCACATTTTACCACAAAGTCGTCGGTGCCTTCGGGTAGGGATAAAATAGGTGCATCGCAAAGCTTATTCTTGAGCAGCTGAAAAGCTTCTTCTTGTTTATCTCCCCATTCATACTTCTTATCCTTTTGAGTAAGAGAGGTCAGCGATTGAGTGATCTTGGAGAAATCCTCAATGAATCTGCTATAATACCCTGCTAAACCCAGAAACTGTCGGATCTCGGTTGGCGTCTTTGGAGTTTCCCAATTCTTAATCGCCTCGATCTTGGTGGGATCCACATGAATTCCATTTTCATTCACCACGTGACCGAGGAACTGTACTTCACGTATCCAAAACTCGCACTTCAAGAACTTAGCATCGAGCTTCTCCTTCTTAAGCAGCTCTAAAATGGCTCTAAGGTGTTGCTCATGGTCTTCCTTTGTCCGCGAATTGATCAAAATATCACCGATAAATACGATCACAAATTTATCGAGATATGGCTTGCAAACCCGATTCATCAAATCCATAAACACTGTCGGCGCATTTGTCAACCCAAACGGCATTACTAGAAACACGTAATGTCCATAACGAGTTCTGAAGGCAGTCTTCGGTATACTTTCTTCTTGAATCCGCAACTGGTGATAACCTGATCGAAGATCGATCTTGGAGTAGTAACTTGATCCCTGAAATTGATCGAATAAATCATCAATCCTCGGCAAGGGATACCGATTCTTGATGGTTAACTTGTTCAGCTCTCGGTAGTCGATACACATATGAAAACTATCGTCCTTCTTTTTGATGAACAGAACTGGAGCTCCCCAAGGCGAGAAGCTTGGCCTTATAAATCCCTTATCTAGCAACTCCTGGAGCTGCGTTAATAACTCTTGCATCTCTGAAGGCGCAAGTCGATAAGGTGCCTTGGCGACAGGCACGGTGCCTGGAACCAAGTCAATGCGGAACTCGATTTGTCATTGAGGAGGTAATCCTAGCAAGTCCTCGGGAAAGACTTCAGGATATTCCCTTACCATAGGGATATCTTCGTGCTTTGGTTCTTCGGCTTCCCTGTCCATGACATGAGCCAAGAAGGCAACACATCCCTTACGCAAAAACTTCCGTGCCTTTAAACAATTGATAATCCGTAGAGGCATATCCTGCTTCTCCCCATGAATCATGATCATCTCTTCATTCGCCATCGGGATGCGTATAACCTTCTCATGGCAAACAATTTCAGCTTGATTACGCGACAACCAATCCATCCCAACTACTACGTCGAAGCTTCCCAACTCAACTGGCAGAATGTCTATCAAGAACTCACGCTCTCCAAGCTCTATCACACAGCCTCTAATCACTTCGTTGGCTTCCACTAGCTTCCCATTAGCTAGTTCTATCGAATACGGGATATCTAACTTACTTGCAACTAACCCAAGTATATTCTTAAACTCCAGGGATACGAAGCTATAATCGGCACCGGTATCAAAAAGCACATATGCAAAATGTTGATTAATAGGGAACGTACCAGTGACTACGTTCGGATCCTGGCGAGCTTCCCTAGCTCCAATGTTGAATACTCTTCCCTGAGCTTGGTTATTCTTTGGGCAATCCCGCTTGAAGTGCCCTACATCACCGCAACCAAAACAACCTTGGCCGCGTCCATTCCCATTTCCACCATGATTGTTGTTATTATTTCCTCCGCGGTTTCCATTTCCCGCCTGATTCCCATTTCCATTCCGGTTTCCATTACCTCCCTGATTATTGTTTCCTCCCTGGTTTCTATTCCAAAAACCATTTCCACCACGGTTACCATTGCCGTTATTGCCTTGTCTACCATTCCCAAGACCGGTTCCATACCAGCATGTCTTCTTAGAATGACCAACTTTTCCACAGGTTTCACATTTCCCCATTCTGCATCGACCAGCATGATGAAACTGACATATATCACATTTGGGCAGGGTGCCCATATACCCTTTTCCTCTATTCTCAGCACCTGCAGCACCAGCTTGTGCCTCAACTGGTGGATTAGCGTCTCTATGCTTGTTGGCATTGTTATTGTTTGCACGAGTACCCTTCTTGAAATTCGAAAACTTCCTTTTGTTTTCTCCAGACGACTCTACGTGAGTCTCTTTCTTCTTGGTCTCAGAAATTGAGAACTTTCCCTGGTGAATCACTTCTTCAGTCAGTGCCACATTCAAGTCGATGGCTTCAGTGATTGTTGGTGGCTTGGAAGCAGTTACCATCCTGAGTATCTGGGGTGCCAATCCCCAGATGAAACGTTCAACCCGCTTGAATTCTGGTTCTACCAAATAAGGGACAACATGAGATAAATCATGGAATCTTTGCACATACTCAGCTACTTTGGGACCTTCCATTTTCTGATTCCAAAATTCAGTTTCCAACTTCTGAATTTCTGCCCTCGAACAGTACTTCTTACGCATCAGCTCTTTCAATTCATCCCATGACAACGCATACGCAGCAGCCTCACCCAACGTCTGAACCTGAAGGTTCCACCATGACAGAGCCCCATCTAGGAATAGTCCAGAAATGTAAGTGACTTGATGCTCTGGCGCACACTTACTCATCCGCAACACAGAATCTGTCTTCTCAACCCATCTCACAAAAGCTACGTCAACTCCAGTGCCGTCAAAGTTCAGAGGCTTGCAGTCCAAAAACTGCTTGTAAGTATAGCCTGTACAAGCAACATCATTTACAGAAAGCATTAGCAAAACGTACTTGGAAATGTCCAAACGTATTGTAATGTGTCTTAAGTGACTTAAACATTACCGTTAGGTGGGTTATTCCCTGAGGAACCTCCGCTGTGTTCGGAGCGTAGGGCCTCATGTTGTGCGATTGCATGTGAGATGCGTTCCTGTAGTTCTGCCTCGGTTGTGGGCAACTGAGTGTTCCTTCGAGGAGGGACATTCTAAAAAGAAGATCGGATAGGTCAGTTCTTATTCGTTAAATAGTAAATAGTACGTATATATAATAGCATTTATCATAGCAAGCAAGCATGTAACAATACAGTCATAGCACAAACATGTAAATCAACAACGTGTTTAATGAGAACATGACGATTGAGCTTTCATTAATCATCGACCACAGTTACATTGTTTACAAAGTGTATCACATCAAAAGGGACACAAGGTCACACTACCCTTGTCCAATAAGTCTATCAATATACAAAATCATACAATCAAAAGGTGGTCTCCAAAAGGCTTCACAAGCTCGGCTCAATAGTGGTGCTCTCATCAAAAGTAATGTAACCTACATAAAACCAAAAACTAACTATGCTGATGGTGGAGGAGGTAGAGGAAAGAAAAGCAAGCTGCGCACATGCGTAAGCTCCTTCTCAAGCTCATAGACACGTCGAAGCAAGTAACTGATCTGTTGCTCGACAGTAAGGAATCGAGCATCAAACTCTGGAAAAGGAGTAAGAGGTGCAGGTGGATGAGTAAAAGGAGACGATGACGAACGAGGGGGAACAAAAGCAGGCTGACAAGGACATGGTAGGGGACGCGGAGTCAGCTCAAGCTCCAAAACTCTACGGCCCATAATCTCAAACTGGAGCTGAAGTAATAAAAGTAACTCATCCCGTGTATAACCAACAAAATGGGATGGATGATAGGGATCTGAGATCGGCATAGAATACGGCGGGAACCATCGGAATGGCTCATCAAGTGGTGAAGAAGTGAAAGGAGCAAACGGTGCAGTCTGTGAGGTCGGAGGAAATGCTGCCGAAGCAAAAGGATCGTCACGCGGGTGCTGACCAGAAGTACCTTCCCCTGGACGGGGTGTAGGGATGTCCTGAAGGAAAACGATAGGCAAATCAGTGCGATAGACATCGGACTCCAGGGGAGGAAAAGGAGCAACATCAGCGGGTGCGGGTGGAGGAACAAGTGGCTCAACAAAAGGAGGGACAATAGGTGCAGCAACTGGGTTAGGTATAAGGGGTGCAATGTCTGGTAAACCAAAAGGAACATGGTCTGGATCGGGTATTGTCTCAGGATCAACAGGTGCAACATCGGGCTGATCAACAGGATCAAGATCTAGCTCAAGATCCAGCTCGGGGTCGTGTGGAGGAGATGGTGCAGCATACATAACCGTATCATCGTCAAAATCAGTAGCGTATCACTGTAATTCAACCGCCTGTAAAGCTGAGGACGTCACAGATGCAAAAGAGTCTGAGATAGAGTGCAAACTAGAATCAGAGGATAACTCAATGACAGGAATCTCAGGAGGTGGGATAGCAATCACATCCTCGTCTATCTCTCTATCTCCCTAGGCATCAACAGGAGGACCATCAATAAACAAATCAATGTCATCATCAAACAGATCATCAAAAGGCCAATCCTCGGGTGGCATGACCACGAGAGGAACAGGATCAAGGATCCGAGCCACGATGTGCTCACCATCAGGATGCCCAATGATGAGATGATCATGGACTAGAACAGGAATGAGAAAAGGATCCTCGTCTGGAATACCATCAGCAAGCAGTAAATCATTGCCAAAGTCGGGCAACGCGTATGGCTGGAAGTCGTCCTCGTCATCCGATAGCATGTTAGGGTCGCTCTCAGAGTCTGACGTAAGTATCTCGGGCTCTGGTGCAATCTCATCATCTGAGACGATAGCCATAGGATCATCAACGTCTGATAATCCTCTTTCTGAAGAAGACATAATGTCTGTAACATAACAATCATAACATGTGCACATATATTAACCACTAACACTTAGTATGTAATCAAGACAGTTATCACTCAATCATGTATTCAAGTTATCCTTCGTGAAACTTTCCATCCTTCCTAGTCTATCCCAGACTAAACCACAAATGTAACCTTGCAATCGTGTCTCTTGTCTTTCCTTTTGTAAAAATGTTAGTTCCATGGATCTGGGCATTTTGTGTATGCAATGAAAACATGTTGTAAAAATATTTTCGTGAGAGCCCTAATGATTGTAGTCTAGACTCGAGAAAGAATCCTAGTTCGCTACAATCGAAGCTCTGATACCAAACTGTCACACCCTGACTTTTACGGAAGCGTGATTATGTGTGACTTGCTTAATATCATTGCATTCAACCATAACAAACAACTATATGATAAAACCAAAGATGTTCATCCATAGATTAAGTTTAAAACACCACAAACAACATTGTCTTAAAATCCAAACAGAGACTTCAAATCCAAATTACAAACCATTCAAATTGTTTTAGAGTTCCATAAGGACTCGACAAAAGACACTAATAAAAACTAGGCTTTGAACTATGTATCTTATCCAGGATAAGATACACAATCCAAACCCTTAGACACCGGATGGCATCTTTTATTTTCAACATCACTTGAAACTTCCAAACGCCCGCCAGATCCACATTTAATTTCCTAAAATACATGTAGTTTGAAAACATCAACAAAAGTTGAGCGAGTTCATGTGTTTTGTATGTGTGCACGAATAAACCTTTGAAATCATTGTAAGTATGTATGTTTTGTAAACCCGGTATGAAAGCAAACAAGGAAACAGATCAATTAATGGTTTGCAAGGCCATTAACATGTGTGCAACGACGTAGGAAGGCTCAAACCTAGCAGATTTTGTACCGGGCTTCCGGCTGGAAGACATAGTCACCTCATGGGCCAAACCCCGGTCCTCATGGGTGTGGGCTCGCTACACCCAAATAGATCTATCACTCATGTCCATCGGTCCTTATACGAGGATTAATGGTCTTAAGTGTGCGCCTACCCATTCACATGATCTAACAGTTCATTCCTTAGCTAACCATACCAATTGTAATCATTTGTAAACAATTTGTAACATGTACTTCACCCCCGAAGTTATAAAACGGAAAACAGTTAAAAGAAAAGGGGGAACATGAACTCACTATCTTGCGTTCTTCGTATCCAACGTAACCCGAAGCTGCTACTTGTGTGCACGACTACCTACAACGTACTACGGTTTATTAGGCGGGCGGGTCGTGCGCTCGTGCCTTGACTTAGTATCAATTGGTGTCTTTAAGTTACGTTTCTGTGTGTCCTTGATATTATTCCAAGTTATATAATTATTTGTTAAAATAATAAATATTTTAACTTAAATTATATTTATTTAATTTTTGGATTATTAGTTAAAATAATATATTTTAACTTGTCACAATTATGTATTTGTACATGTATAACTTCCCAAGGAAGGGTGTATTTATACTTGTATTCTAATACTTGTATATTTTGCCAAGTATCGATGGCATATTCCGGTGTATATTTATACGTACGAGAATACGTATTTTATTGTGTTTATTAAGTATCTTATACTTAATTTTTGTATTAACTTTTCCGGAATAATATTTCTAAAAAAGATACATCAATATATATTCCCAAAATATATACTTTTAAGAAATATTACATAGAAAAATTACTTTTAATTTTTCCCTTGGCAAAAATATTTATAAATTTCATATATGTCTCAAAAATAATATATTTTCAAGTTTAACTTGGAAAATATATATAAACTTATTTTTCACCCAATAATAATGTATTTCATGTTTATTCAAGAAAATATATATTTTCTCCCAAAAATAATATATCTTCTAATAATCCCAAGAAAAATATATTTTTACTTACCAAAAATAATATATTTTTTCCTTGTAAAAAATATGATATATTTTGTAATAATTATAAAAATCATACTTTTGTTCTCTTAGCGTCCAAAATACTAATTACCAAAATATACTTATGAACTAAATTTCCGGAATATTTTTGTAAGTTATATTCCTTGTTCGGTTTGCCCAATATTTTGGGTATAAACTATATATTTTTTTTCTTGGAATTTTGGTAATATTTTGGATTGTAATTTTCTTGGTATTTTGGTGAGTTATATTATTTCAAGTCCTAAAATAATATAACTAATACACATAATATACAAATAATCACACACATGGTGTCATCAAAATATGTATTTTCCTAATATATATTTAGTCACTTTTACTTACAAAAACCAACCTCCAATATTTATAATTTTTGTAACAAAAATTATGGCAAAATTTATATAAAAATTCATGGTTTAAAATATACTTGTAAATATTTGTTTAAAAATATTTTTCTAAGTGTTAAATTTCTAGAAAAATTTTGCCATAGTTTCCCCTAAAAATTGAGGTTTCCATGCATTCAAAGCATATCATTTTCTTTTATAAATCACCACAATCAACAATAAACAAATCAACACTTACCAATTTGCCAAAATCAAGCATAAACTACTACCTCATGAACTTGAAAATTTATAAAAATGTATAGTAACTTACTAGTGTGTTTCGTAAGCTTAGTTACCCTTTAAAGTGTGATTGTTTATTTAAAAACGTCATTTTTAAAGAAGTTAGATGTTTACAACTTGTAAATCATTTTTCTAAAAATGTTTCTGCTTGAGTTTTTCTTGTTACATATATATTTCCACACTTGTTTAACCACCTAAAATATGGTTAATTTCTTTAAGAACCAAGCTTAAGTAAACTTTGTATTTTGAACTTGGTTTCTTGAAAAATCATTCTTGAAATCATAGATTTACAAGATTTATACCCACTTTGATCATCATTTTACAAAAAAAAAAAAAAAAAAAAAAAAAAAAAAACAATTTTCACTTCAAGTTCATGATCTACATATGGATGATTACTTTGATCTTAACATAAGTATCCTCTCATCTTGCTAGATTATGTCTTTAATCACTATCTAGCAAGATCACATGATGATCTACATCAATATCATGAGCAATCAACAATCAACAACCATAACAACACTTAAACAACAAGATTTCTTATGATTTTAGTCTTATGTTCAAGTTTCATGTTCAAGATTCATAGTGTTCTTCATGATTAACAACTTGTACCATTCTTTAACCACCAAAACAAGATGTAAAATGGAGTGTAGAAGATCTTACTACTAGCTCAAGGCTAGGGATGATCACAAGATGAAAAAGAGGTGGATAAAAGCTTGTGTGAGTGGTCCTTTAGCTTCCAAGAGCTCCAAGCTTCCTTGTATGGCTTCTATCACCTTTGAGTATGTGTGGATTGGATGAGAAGTGAAAGATGATGATGGATGTGTGTGGTGTGGTGTTCGGCCGAGAGTGGAAGAGGAGAGGGAGAAAGAGCTCAAATGTTGTGTTGTGATGAGAATGGTGTGGTTATGATCTTGGAGTTTCTCTTATAATTCATCAACCTTGTTTTATCTCATGGTTAATATGTTTTAGAAAGTGAGACACAATCTATTAAAATAACAAAAGAAAATCTTGTGTGGGGGCCACAAGAAACTGTAAATAGGTGGGGGGTCTATGTGACATCTGTGCCTCTTCGACCATCATACGAATACAAAACCAATGAAATATTGTGTTTCATACTTGGGATTTTTATAAATATGTGTATCATTTGCACATATCAATTCTTGTTCAATTTCGAGCTTTAAATCGCTTTTTGGAAAGTTATACGCGAACTGATGCGTAAACATAATCAGTTTAACGCGATAAACACTCCGTAATAGTTATATAGGCTTAACATACCTTAAATAACCCTTACATAACTTAGAAATAAGTTTCGGATGGTTTGGTGTGTTGAAAACAAGTTTATTCGATCACAGAGACTATTTCTGTCAAACTGCGAAACTAAGCCGATTTGTATAATAACGAACATTCCGGAACTTGATCATAAGTTAAACATACCCTAAATATCTTTACATAGCTTAGAAATAGGCTTTGAGGGGTTCGGTATGCGAAAACAAACTTTTTGATCAACCAGGGACTAAAAGCGTCAAAAAGTGCATAAGTTTGCATTTTCGCGCATATCTTACGTTCTGAACATATCCAGACATCCAAAAAATTTGTAATCATTAAAATATTTTATTTTAGTGATTGTAATGCAAAAATACCATTCGTCGTGCAATTTGGATCGTTTTCGCGTCCGTTCGAGTTTTCGTTGTAATTAACCGAACAACGCAACCGTACGACCAAACGAACCGACATCCGAGATGTTTTTGAAGCATATTTCATGTTCCCTATGCTTTAACTTCATTATATAGCCTTGAAATGGGGTTAACGAGGCTTAAACATGTCAAAAATGCATCAAAAACCAAGTTTTGGACTTGAAGGGACTAAAACTAACAATCTGTGAAACTAGTCTAGGAGGGGCGCGTAAGAACTTGTCTGGGTCTACGCGGCCCACGACAACATGCCAGACAGAAACATTGAACTTGTCCATTTGAGCTGGTTTTGATGGTTTTGATCACTGATTTGGAATACCATTTGATGGTTTTCAAGTTCCCCTAGTATTATAAACTATGGGTAACACTTGGATGACTAGGATTAAAGCATGAATTATGAGAAATGATCCTAACGATTCTTCGAAATCTATAAATAGCCACTTGGTTTTCAAGCATTCCTCACATTTGTTCTCATTTCTGCTCTAAGTTGAAGCTCTCAAGCTTCATACCTGAGCAATTTGAGTTCAAATCTTCAAGGCTTGGACCTTTTGTAAGTTTCTTTCATACTTTTATGCATTTTAAGGATTAAAGTCAAACAGTGTTTGACTTTCTGCTTTGACCAGCCTTTGGTCAACACAAAGTTCGTTTGAACTTTGCAACATGAGCGTAATCACGATGGTTACAGTCACTTGTGACTATACCTACTGATTACCACGTTGATTAGTCGAAGTGACGAGTCAAAGTTTCGGTCAAAATGCCGTTTATGCGCATTTTGAGATGAAACTGTCCTTGGGAATCAAAACACTTTGTTTTGATATCAAAACCTATTTTCTAAATTAGTTAAACATGTTTTAACATGTTTAACTCATCACTTTTAGTCTAGTGCTTGTTTAGGGTCGTAAGATAAACGGTCTTAACAACCGCTTAGGCTTTTAAACCCGACCCGTTTGGTCGATCGTTAGGATCCGACCAAGCATATATGGTGACCATAGTTATATAGGGAATAACCTTCCGAGGTTATACCTTATGGTCACTTAGTTTAATTAGTTGTATGATTGGTAGTTTATATGCCTTAGGTAAATGACCAAAATGCCCTTTACATGCATAATTGGATTTTAAGCATATGTAACTTAACTTTTTTCACTTAAACTGATTATGCAACATATTTAAACATGTTTAGGCATATAATACTTGTCATAGGACTAGTTAGGCGTCTCGAACGTGCATTTGTGCGAACGGCGCGTTAAAGTAGCATAAGCTACCTTAATGGGTCGCAACGGGTCGTAAGCACTTAGGATAGGTTCCGATTTAGAATGTAGGTTTTGTTAAACCATATCACATGAGTTCCAATACTCATTTGGTTTACAAGACCTCATTCTACCCGATCTTTCGATTTAGGTATCGATTTATTAACTTAGTGATTCGATACTAGGTGCCACTTTATTCCTTAATTGCACGAGCTTGTTAGTTCACTTTAATCGAGGATACCTAGCAATTCAATGTGAGTACATAGTTCCCCTCTTTTACCGTTTTTGACTATTTTGGGATGATTCATATGTGCTAAACGATTTCAAGCTTTCTGAACAAATGCTATGGTTTATACTAAACACAGCAATTTCAATTATATGAACTATTGAACCACTGGAACTACGTGAACTATTGAACCACTGGATGTCACACCCCCAAAATACCACATGCGGAATCACTGCGGGACGTGTGACATACCAGGATCCAAGTCACCAATCACATTGAACTACGCATAAAATTTAGATAAAACAATCCATTCATTTCAAAATATAAATCCAAGTCATAAATTTAAACCAAAGTAAATGTTCGGCGGAAGCATATAGTAATATTTAATCAATTGTTTCAAAACAAGTGTTCAGGAACCAAAGTAACAAATATCCAAGAGTCTCGATCCATGACCACTCCAACGCTCCCAGATAGCAAGTCCAGAGTCAAGAAGCTAACGACCTGCAAGCATGCAGACAAGTGTGTCAGACGACGCTGGTGAGTTCAAAGTTTGTTAACACGTTTTAGTTACCAGATATGAATATAAGACGTTTCAATGATTTGATGTTGTAATAACTCGTTTACCGCTGATGGCTTAAAGTTGTTTTGCCCAACCCTCATTGCCTCTGTCAAAGCAATGGTCAAGACTGGGATCATTAGTTCACTCCCAACCTCCTCTGTACGGTGTGAGGTTGCCAAACCTAAATAGCGCTACTAACTAATATCCCGTTGCCTCCCCGGCAACGATCGGTAGATGGGACTTAGGTGATAGATACGCGAGTATTAACAAACATCCCAATAACCCAGCATTCCTCCCCGGAACGTTTACCAGATGTCCCTCCCCGGGACGCATGCTTGGAAAAGAGCAGCGAACTCACCTTGGTTTGCTCGGTAAGATTAATTACTTGTTCACAAATAATTCAGTCAAAGCCTACGGTATTCATGTACGCATAGTCAGTTTCACATTCTCAAGGTTCACGTAAATATTATAATCAGAGTGTGCGTTCAAGCAACAATCACCAAATAACACATAACAGTTGTTCAAACTCGTACAATTCCACAATTCACGTGTATGTTTACAACAATACTCAACAATTAAGTGTGCTACTCATGCAATCAAGTTACGTTTCCCTCAGTCAATGTTTATATCCTTGTCAGACTATGATAGGTTTTCATCAACAAAGCCCCACATATTTCTTAAAAGTACAATCCACAGTCTACTGTGAACCAATGACGAATGCCAAAAGTTTCATCGGCTAGAGGGTGACGAAACATCAGGAGTTTCGCCAGTATGGTAAGTGACGAAACCTCAGGAGTTTCGTCAGCATGGTGAGTGACGAAACCTTAGGAGTTTCGCCAGCAGAGTAGTTTCGTCACCTTGCCAGTTTGCACCCACAGAAACCCTAACTGCTACTGTTCTATTCATGTCAAACCGATCAGTTACAACCATCGGTTAATCATTACAACTCCTCAATTAATTGTGCACTCTATAATAACAAATCATTACCATGTACGAATCCAATCACATATTCACTTATCATTCATAAACAATTGATGAGACAATACAAATATCAGACAGAAGCATGGACTCTGATTAGTGAACATAAACGAATACAGTTCTCTGAGTTATCATTCTGTAGTTTCTAGACTAATTAATTTGCAATAGATTCATCAAAACCGCGAACATCAAAACCCTAATTGACAACTATGAGGGCACAGCCTCTTCAAGACTCTAAATCCATAGTATCCCTCAACACCACACAAACAATCACACAATGAAACAAGTAGATCTAATCGGATAATCACATACGTACCTGTAACGAGATGAAAGTGAGAACAGCTTCGAGAGGGATGAAGATTGCCGTCAAGTGCAAGGGAGAGGAAAAGGGTATTAGGGTTTCATGAATTATGACATTACGTACGGTTAAGAGACAAATATAATGGTTCATTTATGGGCCTTACCTAGGCCACCAGCCCATATGACGAAACAGGGATTCGTCGAAAGACAGTTGACGAAACATCATAGGTTTCATCGAACATGGATATGGCGAAACACATGGGTTTCGTCGAGTGAGCATGGGGTTGCACAAGCTGATTTATAATTTTTAAACAATTAAACAATTACAAAGTTTCAACAATTAACCACACAATAAACAATTTAATAACTATCAAGCAAAGGTGCACACATTACATCGTAACGGATAGTGAAAACAAAGCTGTGAACCAAGTAACGTGTCGGGGAAAGACCTTGGAAAGTCGGGTTGTCACATCATCCCCAACTTGAAAGAAATTCCGTCCCGCAATTTGATAAGCGACCCACAACAGCAAGACGTTAACTCAGGATGACTGTGGATTTTCCGCGGGTACCACATCATCCCCAACTTGAATGGAAATTTCATCCCGAAATTCACTAGTTGCATTAGATTTAGATTTTCAAGGCTTGGACTTGTCCTCTGGGAATAAATGTGGGTACTTAAGCTTCATCTAATCCTCCCGTTCCCACGTGAACTCCGGTCCACGTCTTGAGTTCCAACAAACTCTCACGATTGGAATACGGCTGTGCTTAAGAACCTTGACCTCCCGGTCCATAATTTCTATTGGTTCTTCGATAAACTGCAACTTGTCATCAATTTTAAGCTCTTAAAACGGTGCGACCAATGTTTCATCAGACAAACACTTCTTTAGCTGCGATATGTGGAAAACATCATGAACGTTGCCCAACTCAGCAGGTAACTCTAACTTGTAGGCCACTTTACCAATCCGTTCTAGAATTTTGAATGGCCCAACATAACGTGGGTTAAGTTTACCGTGTTTCCCAAAACGCACTACACCCTTCCAGGGTGAGACCTTCAACATAACACGATCATTAACTTCAAATTCCAAAGGTTTCCTACGCTTATCAGCATAGCTTTTCTGACAGTCGCGCGCTGCTGCCATTCTGTACCTGATCTGAACAATCTTTTCTGAAGTTTCCAACACAAGTTCAGGGCATGTGACCTGGCTGTCACCCACCTTAGCCCAACAGAGAGGTGAACGACCCTTTCGTCCGTATAATGCTTCGAATGGAGGCGCCTGAATGCTGGTATGGTAGCTGTTGTTGTAAGAAAACTCTATCAGCGGCAAGTGTTTCTCCCAACCCTTGCCAAAATCAATCACGCATGCTCGTAACATATCCTCAAGTGTCTGGATGGTTCGCTCACTTTGACCATCCGTCTGCGGGTGATAAGCAGTGCTCATATCGAGACACGATCCGAATGATTTGTGCATCGACTGCCACAAATATGAGATGAAACGTGGGTCACGGTCAGAAATAATAGATGTCGGCACCCCATGCCTAGAAACCACCTCCTTAAGGTAGACATCAGCTAGTTGTGAAAATTTATCCATTTCCTTGATTGCTAGAAAGTGCGCTGACTTCGTGAGACGATCAACGACCACCCAAATTGTGTCGTTCCCGTTTTGAGTTCTCGGTAGCCCAGTAACAAAAATCCATTGCAATTTGCTCCCATTTCCACATGGGTATTTCTGGCTGTTGCAGCAATCCAGACGGTTTCTGATACTCCACTTTAACTTTCGAGCAGGTCAAACACTTACTCACATAAGTCGCGATGTGAGCTTTCATCTTTGGCCACCAATACATGACTTTGAGATCCTGAAATATCTTATCCAAACCTGGATGAACAGAGTATCGAGACTTGTGCGCTTCGTCCATCACAAGATCTCTAAGGTTGCCAAACAACGGAATCTATATCCGCTCCATAAAATAGTAAATGCCATCTGATCTCTTCTCGAGTCGCTTTTCCATACCCCGTAAATACTCAGCTTCATAGTTTTCTTCCTTCAACGCCTCGGCCTGGGCCGAACGGATCTGATCAGGTAGGTTAGAATGAATGGTGAGCTGCAAAGCGTGAACACGTTTGGGTTTTGATTCCTTTCGACTGAGAGCGTCGGCTACAACGTACCCGGGTGATACTTGATTGCACAATCATAATTGTTTAAAAGTTCTACCCAGCGACGATGTCGCATATTCAAATCCTTCTGGTCGAAAATGTGCTGAAGGCTCCTGTGGTTGGTATAAATAGTGCATTTAGTACCGTACAGGTAATGCCTCCAGATTTTGAGCGCAAATACTACGGCTCCCAACTCCAAGTCGTGTGTCGTATAATTCCTCTCGTGAACCTTCAATTGTCGAGAGGCGTAAGCTATCAAATTGTTGCGTTGCACGCACCCAAGACCCTGTATGGAAGCATCACAGTATACCGCGAAATCTTCGGTACCTTCAGGTAGAGACAAAATCGGTGCACTGCAGAGTTTTTGTATCAATAACTGGAAAGCCTCTTCTTGTTTCGTTCCCCAAGAGTATACTACGCCCTTCTGTGTCAATGAAGTAAGAGGTTGAGCGATCTTTGAAAAGTCTTTGATAAATCTTCGATAATACCCAGCGAGACCAAGAAATTGTCGCACCTCCAAAGGATTCTTTGGTGCCGCCCAATTCCTAACAGCATCAACCTTTGCAAGATCCATGTGTATCCCCAATTCATTAACAATGTGTCCAAGAAAATGTACCTCCCGAATCCAGAAGTCACACTTAGAAAACTTCGCATAGAGCTGCTCCTTCCTCAGAAGCTCCAAAATAAGACGTAGGTGCCGCTCATGATCTTCTTTGCTCTTCGAGTAGATCAAAATGTCATCGATGAATACGATAACAAAATCATCGAGATACGGTTTGCATACACGGTTCATGAGATCCATGAAGACCGTTGGCGTGTTCGTCAACCAAAACGGCATAACTAAAAACTCATAATGCCCATACCGCGTTCGAAAAGCCATTTTTGGAACATCCTCCTCTCGGACTCTCACCTGATGATAGCCCGATCTTAAGTTGAACTTCGAATAAAAACTTGACCCTTGCAACTGGTCGAACAAGTCGTCAATGCATGGCAATGGACAACGGTTCTTGACAGTCACCTTGTTGAGTTCCCGATAATCAATGCACATGCGAAAAGACCCGTCTTTCTTCTTTACAAACAAAACTGGGGCTCCCCAAGGCGAAGAACTGGGTCGAATAAAGCCCCTATCCAGTAACTCCTGCAGTTGATTAGACAACTCCTGCAATTCTCCAGGTGCTAAATGGTAAGGAGCACGAGCTATCGGGGCTGCTCCTGGCGCAAGATCAATCTGAAATTCCACTTGATGGTGAGGGAGTAAACCAGGGAGTTCCTCAGGAAACACATCAGCAAATTCACGCACAACTGGCAGATCCTCGATCTTTCTTTCCCCTGACGGAGTATCAGTAACATGTGCCAAAATGGCAGGATGCCCCTTTCGTAGACATTTATGCGCTTGCATAGCTGAGATGATACCAACCATTGCCCCACTGCGATGCCCCTGAACCGATAATGACTCTCCACTAGAGAGAGGGATACGTACAATCTTTTCCTTACACAGAATCTCAGCTTGGTGTTTAGACAGCCAATCCATACCAACCACTATATCAAAACTACCGAGGGTAACAGGAAGGAGATCAATATCAAACACTTGACCCACAAGATCTAGTTTACACCCAAATAAGACTTGCGAAGCTTCAATCATTTTGCCATTAGCTAATTCTACTACGTGCTTAACTTCTAAAGGTGTTGGAGTTAACCCTAATCGCTGACTAAACTCTAGGGATACATAACTCCAATCGGCACCGGAATCAAATAACACAGAAGCAATAAGATTGTTCACAGAAAACGTACCAGTCACGACATTGCCGTCGTTCCTAGCATCACCAGCACCAATCGTAAACACCCTTCCACGAGCACCATTGCCCCCATTGTTGCCATTATTGTTGTTGTTTCCAGCATTGTTGTTGTTCTGGAGGTTGTTGTTATCATTGGCGTTCTGATTCAGCTGAGGGCAATCCCGCTTGATGTGGCCCTCATCCCCACACTGGAAACACCCCTTCTTAAAGCCCTGGTTCTGATGAGGTTGTTGCCTTTGCTGATATTGTTGCTACTGATTCTTCTGCTTTAGGTACGGGGCTCTACAGTCTTTTGCCTCATAGCCCAACTTGTCGCATCTACGGCAAACCCGGACACACTGTCCATGATGATGATAACCACACTTATTGCACTTTGGCTTCTTGCCAGCGTAAGAGCCTTGATTCTGATTGCTGCCCTGTCCTTGATTAACTGAGGACGACTGACTGAAACTACGGTTGCTGCTGTTATCGGGCCTTTTCTGAGATTGACTGGCACTGTTCGCTTTGTCAGTATCGTTCCATATGCGCTTGTTATCACTAGCGGGTGTGGTAGCTGTAGCAGTAGAGGTAGTAGCAGATTTACGAGGCGGTAATGAGCCACGCTCGACCTCTTGGTCAGTAATCTTATGTGCTAAGCGGATGATCGAGACAGGTTAGGGCATAAAATTGCTAGTTCATGAGATTGTTTCGTGTAAGCCTCGATTTCGGATACTTCCATCTTCAAATCGTAGAACTCGTTCTCGAGCTTCTGAATTTCATCACGAGGACAGTACTCCTCCCGCATTAATTCTTTGAAATCATCCCAAGTAGTGGCGTTAGCCATCTCGACAACCAGCATTTGCACCCGGGCATTCCACCAGGTTAAGGCACCATCCTCCAGAGTGCCTGTAGCATACTTCACACGGTCCCCCACGGGACAGTTACACATAGCGAACACAGACTCAGCTTTCTCGAACCATCGAAGTAGCCCCACAGCCCCTTCAGTCCCACTGAAGGTCTGTGGCTTACAATCCATAAATGTTTTAAACGTGCAGGCAGGCGGATGGTTCTGATTCTGCTGACCTATTGGACGAAAGAGAATATAACACAGGGGTAAGAGTTGTGTACGCGACACAAGTATAAAGAAGATTTGGCACATATCGTACCAGCTTGATAGGCTGCTAAGGCCTCAGCCACACGTGTGTTGATTAAGTTTGTCAGCTCAGCTTGGGTCATCACGATGTGACCACGTCCATGACCTCGTCCACTCATGATTCTATACAAGGAGAGAGAACAAATTTAAGATTCGAGATAAGGTAGGAGTCAAGTCTCACGTTGACATCTACAAACTACCAAGTTTACACCAAACAACAGGGCAGGACCCTTCTCACACTCGTTAAGCCTCGCTGGGACTTACATGCACCTCACGTCATTATTATGTGTGCACCCATAATAATAAGGAAATTTGCATGCTCATCTCAGTGCCTCTTAACTTGCGCTAAAACTTTCCCCCATATTCAAGTAGCAAAACAGATGGTATTACAAGATTACGAATCACAAGAGTCGAAAAGTAGTGTCACACTATCAAATCACCATAGTATCTAATATATCGTTTCATGCAAGTTATGAGTGTGTGACTACTAAACAAGTAATGCATAAAGTAAACAGAGAACGAACCTTGCAATCTGGAGCTGAGTGTCATGGTCGATTTTCGAAGTTGTTCGGTTATAGTCTGGTTTTATGGAAATGTTTTAAAACCTAGTTCACTATAACCAGTGGCTCTGATACCAAACTGTCACACCCCAAAATACCACATGCGGAATCACCGCGGGACGTGTGACGTACCAGGATCCAAGCCACCAATCACATTGAACTACGCATAAAATTTAGATAAAACAATCCATTCATTTCAAAATATAAATCCAAGTCATAAATTTAAACCAAAGTAAATGTTCGCCGAAAGCATATAGTAATAGTTAATCAATTGTTTCAAAACAAGTGTTCAGGAACCAAAGTAACAAATATCCAAGAGTCTCGATCCATGACCACTCCAACGCTCCTAGATAGCAAGTCCATAGTCAAGAATCTAACGACCTGCAAGCATGCAGACAAGTGTGTCAGACGACGCTGATGAGTTCAAAGTTTGTTAACACGTTTTAGTTACCAGATATGAATATAAGACGTTTCAATGATTTGATGTTGTAATAACTCGTTTACCGCTGATGGCTTAAAGTTGTTTTGCCCAAACCCCATTGCCTCTCTCAAAGCAATGGTCAAGACTGGGATCATTAGTTCACTCCCAACCTCCCCGGTACGGTGTGAGGTTGCCAAACCTAAATAGCGCTACTAACTAATATCCCGTTGCCTCCTCGGCAACGATCGGTAGATGGGACTTAGGTGATAGATATGCGAGTATTAACAAACATCCCAATAACCCAGCATTCCTCCCCGGAATGTTTACCAGATGTCCCTCCCCGGGACGCATGCTTGGAAAAAGAGCAGTGAACTCACCTTGGTTTGCTCGGTAAGATTAATTACTTGTTCACAAATAATTCAGTCAAAGCCTACGGTATTCATGTACGCATAGTCAGTTTCACATTCTCAAGGTTCACGTAAATATTATAATCAGAGTGTGTGTTCAAGCAACAATCACCAAATAACACATAACAGTTGTTCAAACTCGTACAATTCCACAATTCACGTGTATGCTTTACAACAATACTCAACAGTTAAGTGTGCTACTCATGCAATCAAGTTACGTTTCCCTCAGTCAATGTTTATATCCTTGTCAGACTATGATAGGTTTTCATCAACAAAGCCCCACATATTTCTTACAAGTACAATCCACAGTCTACTGTGAACCAATGACGAATGCCAAGAGTTTCCTCGGCTAGAGGGTGACGAAACATCAGGAGTTTCGCCAGTATGGTAAGTGACGAAACCTCAGGAGTTTCGTTAGCATGGTGAGTGACGAAACCTTAGGAGTTTCGCCAGCAGAGTAGTTTCGTCACCTTGCCAATTTGCACCCACATAAACCCTAACTGCTACTGTTCTATTCATGTCAAACCGATCAGTTACAACCATCGCTTAATCATTACAACTCCTCAATTAATTGTGTACTCTATAATAACAAATCATTACCATGTACGAATCCAATCACATATTCACTTATCATTCATAAATAATTGATGAGACAATACAAATATCAGACAGAAGCATGGACTCTGATTAGTGAACATAAACGAATACAGTTCCTTGAGTTATCATTCTGCAGTTTTTAGACTAATTAATTTGCAATAGATTCATCAAAACCCTAATTGACAACTATGAGGGCACAGCCACTTCAAGACTCTAAATCCACAGTATCCCTCAACACCACACAAACAATCACACAGTTAAACAAGTAGATCTAATCGGATAATCACATACGTACCGGTAACGAGATGAAACTGAGAACAGCTTCGAGAGGGATGAAGATTGCCGTCAAGTGCAAGAGAGAGGAAAAGGGTATTAGGGTTTCGCGAATTATGACATTACGTACGGGTAAGAGACAAATATAATGATTCGTTTATGGGCCTTACCTGGGCCACCAGCCCATACGACGAAACAGGGATTCGTCGAAAGACCGTTGACGAAACATCATAGGTTTCGTCGAACATGGATATGGTGAAACACATGGGTTTCGTCGAGTGAGCATGGGGTTGCACAAGCTGATTTATAATTTTTAAACAATTAAACAATTACAAAGTTTCAACAATTAACCACACAATAAACAATTTAATAACTATAAAGCAAAGGTGCACACATTACATCGTAACGGATAGTGAAAACAAAGCTGTGAACCAATTAACGTGTCGGGGAAAGACCTTGGAAAGTCGGGTTGTCACACTGGAACTATTGAACTATTGAACCACTGGAACTACTGATCTATGCGAATTATTTGAACTATTTGAACCATTGGAACTATTTGATCTATGTGAACTACTTGAGCTATTTGAACCATTGGAACTACTTGAACTATCAAAAGATTGGGTTATGGTAAGTGATTAGGTAACGGGGCGGGTGTAATGTGATAAAAGCATGGTGGATACGTCGCTGGTACTTCCTATATATAAGTGCTTTTAACACATTACATACCATTGCGTTATCTAGATCACTTGGTCGAATGTTTTCAAAATGAAGTTACACTACAAGTTTTTCTTAACGATATAAACCATACGAGTTTTATTACAAAAACGATTTACGATTTGGGTTACATAAACAAATGTTTTGGGTTAAGATTCATGGCTACGAGATTTTATAAAACTATAACCAACTTGTTTTGAGTTGGTTAATCATATTACAATACCAAACACTTTTCAAACAAGGTTTTAAACTATCAACTTTTGTAGTCTAACAAGGTATTGCAACATGTAAACAAGCCATGAATCCGATACTCACACAAAACCTATGTACTCGCCGACATTTTTATGCTGACATATTTTCACATATGTTTCAGGTACCATACTTGACGATTTTTTATGATCATTTTGATGCATGCTCACATAGGAATGGACGAGGCCTTAGTGACTTAATAACAATGAAAGACAATTGCTCATATTTTCTTTCTGATTTCAAGACAATGTAATAAACTTAATTCAATAAAACAGAACTTCAATCCATGTGTTGTGAAACAATGATTCTGTTACGACACTCCCCGACGTTTCCGCCGCGGTTTGTTGTTTTAATGCGATCGGGGTGTGACAGAAAAGTTGGTATCAGAGCCCATGGTTATAGGGAATTAGGTTATTAGTAATGCTTTGACCTAGACTATAACCTTCCTAGGACCCTAACACAAGTTATCTTGTGTTTAGTCTTAAAACAATACCGTCACCTATCTTTAGGTGACAACCACAGCAAGAAAACGAATTACGAATCAGACTTGAAAACTAATAATCTCTTCTTAGATGATTTATTATAAGGTTTTGAACCTTTAAAGTTTTCAAAATCTCGTCAGAGTTTGGGTCTTATTAATGTGAACACGTGCAATCTGGAAGGGTGGGTGCATGTATCCCGAGTTTTCTGTCTAAGGCTAGAGTGTTCGTACAAATCCACATAATCGGACCAGTCACTCTTCCTGGGAACTCTTGGGATGTGTCCACTTATAGGCTAAAGCATGTCTTCATGATACATTATAAGGACCTATTTACTTTGTTCAGCCATTTTGCGTCGTTTGTTTGTTTGAAGTAACAAACAAATGATCACCTTCCTTACGTTTCGTTGATATCTTCAATACCTCTTTTGTCCATCCAATTGTTAATCTCACTCGTTTCTCATGTTTTCTTGTTCTTTTTAGAATATGCCTCCTAGACGTGATCCAGAACACGATGCTGCCCTCGTAGCCACAATCGTTCAGCAGATGGATGCTGTGCTTCCGAACCTCATTACCCAGATAAACCAAGCGAATAACAATAACAACAATAACAATGCTCAATGTAACTTCAAAACATTCAATTCAGCAAAGCCATCGAAATTTTCTGGGTCTCAAGGAGCAACTGCGCTCCTACAATGGTTCGAGAGTCTGGAAAGTACATTCAGACATGTTAAGTGTCCAAACGAGCGAAAGGTGGAATTTGCATCTAGTGTCTTTGAGAAACGAGCATTAACATGGTGGAACGGTGTGATGAGAGATAGGGGTGCCGATGTGGCACTGGCTCAAACTTGGGAAGAGCTTCGAACTCTAATGATGAAGGAATTCTGTCCTCGTCATGAAATTAGGGCATTGGAAAGGAAATTCGACGATCTTAAGCAAGATAGCGGTGAACATCGAGCCTACACGGACCGTTATGAGGAGCTCAGTCTGTTGTGCCAGGCCATGGTTACGCCTTTGGATAAGGCAATTGAAAAGTATATTGATGGCCTCCCTGACTCAGTACAAGACATTGTTACTGGTAGAAACCATACTACAGTTAGACAGGCCATTGAGTTTTCCGCTACCCTGACTGAATCTCAGATCAGGAAGGGCAAACTTTTCCGAAAAGGCGACAAGAAACCCATCGACGAAGCGAAACCAAAGGATAAGCAGACTGAATCCTCTAAGAAGTCAAAGAAATGTAAGGTTTCTCAGAACTTCGCCGTAGTTACTCAAAACGACCAAGCTGTCCCTAACCAACCAGCTCAACCCCCTGCTAAGAAGCCATACAACGGAACTGCACCTATGTGCAACCAATGTAACCTTCATCATCATGCTAGTGTGAAGTGCCACAAATGCCTAAATTGTGGTCTTATTGGTCATATAGCTAGGGTTTGTCGAGCTGTAGCTGCACCAAATCAAGCTGATAACAACCCAGCACAAGCTCGTTTTCCACCAGGTTCTTGCTACAACTGTGGCGAGATGGGCCATTTCCGAAACAATTGTCCAAAGCTTGCTAATGCAAATCCAGCATGTGGATGAGCATTCGACCGACTGGAAAATGACGCTGTTTTGAATCAATCGAACTTTATGTTTTAATTTCTTTTGTTATCCAAGTCAATGAAACAGTTATTTTGGTTTTTCAATAAATCTTTATTTGCATTACGATATACGAAAACAAGTGTGGTTACATGTATGAATGACATATCCCCTACAATACCGATGCCAAGGAACCATATTCCATGCAAGTTAAACTACTCTCGAAATTCTTCCATTTTGTGATCACTTGCGATCTCCACGAAAATCCTAAGTACCCGTTTCTTTTAGGGAAACGAAGTACAAGGCGCAAGTTACAACTCTGGACAAATACCCAAAGTACCACTTTAAATATTTAAAAAAGATACCCAAGGGTACTTTCGTAAGCCCTTGATTGGTCTTACATATCATATCTTCCCAACTTCACGATATTTTACACAACATACGATTCCAAAAGATTATGCATGTTTTCAAAAACCTCAAACATGTTTTCAAAATCATCTCCCATGGTTTTAAAACATTTCATAAAAAAAATGTTTACCTAATATAATTAGTACATGATTTCAAAAACATTACAAAAGGTTTTCAAAAACATATTTTTTTAACGATTCCAAGCATAGCTCTCAAAAACAATTTTGCTCGTATGTTGCCTTAACATACGTAGTGCACGATTTTCAAGATCACCCTGCTTCGTACGCCGACTTAGCACGCTTAGCACAATGATGTCAAGGATCCGTTTGCTTCATATGTTATCTTAGCATATCTAGCACCTTGATTTCATAAACACTATGCTTCGTATGTTGTCATAGCATACCTAGTACAAGATTCCTAAACTCTTCCCACTATACGAATTCCAAATCCTTAGAGGATCTTCTTCATAATTAGATCCTCGTGGATGTTCAAAACGCAGAATCAAAAGTCCTTAATTGGATTTTTTGTGTGCCTCAATACGAATATTACGATTCCTTGTAAACGAAATCGAATTCTTATAAGATCATCCTATCTTTACAGATAGATTCTTGAGGATGTTGAAGTCCATTGACTGGGTTCCTGGTGTACCTTGAATACCCATGTACAAATCGACAACAAGTTAATAACAATTAATATCAAACTGATAACAATTTAATAAGTGAACAATTATGTGCTTATGTGTTTATGTGTTGACCTAATCAAAGTTATCTCAAGATTATTCAACAAATTCTATCCCCTACACATTATAAAACAAACTGTGCGAACTGTGCAAGGAATTACGTAATTATGGATGCATACATAATTATGGAATTTAGTGCACAGAAACCACAACAAGTTTTGTCATGTATCTAAAGTTAACTCTAGTCATTTCCATTTCTGATGAAGTACCCGCTGAGGAAAAATGAACTAGCTATTCATTTTTCACTTCTGAAAGAAATACCCGTTGAGGGAAATGAATAATCTATTCATGAACCGTGTTCATTTTTATTTCGTATGAAGTACCCCCAGAGGAAAATGAATTATCCATTCATTTTCGCTTCTGAGAAATACCCACTGAGGAAAATGAACAAACTCATTTTCATTTCTGATAAAGTACCCATTGAGGAAGATAAACCATCTGTTCATTTTCACTTTTGAAGAAATACCCACTGAGGAAAATGAATAAATTCATTCCATTTCCGACGAAGTACCCGCTGAGGAAAATGAATTGATCATTAATTTTCACTTCTAAAGAAATACCCGCTGAGGGAATGAATAATCTTGTATCAATTCCTTCATTTCCACTTCTGACGAAGCACCCATTGAGGAAAATGAATCATCCATTCATTTTCGCTTCTGAAGAAATATATCACAACCCCCGCCCCCTTATCTGTCCCGGGAACGGGCGGCCGTGAACATTTGTTTGTGGTGGTATCACTTATTTAATTATTAATTTGGCAGTGGAAATTACATCAGGACCGTAGTTAGGAAATGTTTATCAGAGTAAAACCACCATATTTTATATTAATAATCACATGGGTAAAACCCAAGTTTCTTTATTACAACATGTTTATAGGGATAAACCCTATTTTATTGAATTTAAAACATCGTCTTTTTGGTAACTTTTATAGCCACGTTTTTCCAAGCCATCAGTGCTCTCCAGCTGGCTTTTTACTAATTGGCTGTCACATTGTGTTACCTGAAACGGGTTTTAAAAACATTTGTCAGTGGAAAATACTGGTGAGTGAATCCCAATTTAATCAAGAAACATTTTACCAATTAACACAGTATTAAGAGCGATCACATTGTTTATTTCTACACAATTACTCATTCAGTACTGTCAATCCTGACTGGTGGGTCATATTACACATTGGCTAACTCGTTGTCCAATGGTAACGTATTCCACATTTTGTATACAAAACCCCAACATACCGGCAGTAATTGAATAACTACAAAGACTCAATCACTGCTTAATCACATTATAAAGCATTTAAGGTTTTGTAAAATAGTTCCCAAAAAGGTTTACAAAAAAGCGGATAAACTCACATTGCTGTTTCAGACTTCTTCTAGGGTTTCCTGGTGTTAATCTATAATTTACACAAATGTACATATGTTAGTATAATAACCCTTTATTTTGTGACAACCCTCACAAATCCAGGTATCCGTATAATTAATTAGTATTTAATTCGTGCTTAATGACTGTGCTTGATTACAACTGTGATTTAAACTGCTTACTGTTTTCTGAAACATACATACTCATGCATCACATTTTATACTGTCACTCTATTATTTACACACAAACATTAGTGACAACCATGATGCACAAAGCACAATTAGCACAGTGAGCGGATAACCATAAAAACATGCTGACATTGCCAGCACTAGACAGACATTGTTTCTGAGGCCAGTATGAGCCAGGAATGGAATACTACACTAGTAGGGAGTGTAGGGAGGTGAGGATCATAAACTGCATCACTAGGTGATAGTTATAGTGACCGGAAGTGCCTAAAACCTACTTAAAGTGCAGAATTCTGCACTAAAACACCAAAATTCAGCTTTTAACAAAGCTAGAATTCTGACCGGAATTCCAGACACTTTCCAAAGTGTTGGTAATTTAATGTGTCACTAAAAATAATATAAATGACACTTTAAAGCTTTACTTAACACTTTAATGGATCAATATCCAACCGAACAACTGGACTTTACCAGGAACATAAAAATATTGCCAAATACATTGTTTATACTTTTCTGAGCTAGTTAGAGTCCC
Organism: Helianthus tuberosus; assembly: GCA_030545235.1. Classification (NCBI taxonomy): domain Eukaryota; kingdom Viridiplantae; phylum Streptophyta; class Magnoliopsida; order Asterales; family Asteraceae; genus Helianthus; species Helianthus tuberosus. The sequence goes on from CM060389.1 coordinate 82,750,548, forward strand.
CGAACACCCTAACACCCTTTATATTATTACACACACTTATACACTAAATAAATATCATTAGATTGCAACTAAGTCCTAACTAGATCATCACCACCCAACCCTTACCCCCCCCCCTCTAATCGACGGTCACCTTAGGGTGACCCACACTTCCATTTTGTTTGATTATTTTATTGGTTCATGTTGGTTATCTATAGAACACATTACATGTTGGACATTAGGGAATTGGTTTATAAGTATGCATAAGGGTTAACCCATCTCTTTCATCTAAACACAACATCAACAACAAAGTTCTCTCTCTCCCTCCATAACCACCTACGGCCGCCACCCCCTCACCACACTACCACCACCTTCAAGCCTTGTTCAAGCCATCCACATACATACAAAGGTGCAAGGAGTCCCACAAACAAGCCCGGTGCTTTCGAAAGTGCAAGAACCTCTCTAGATTTCTTTTATCCACCACATTTACACCTTGTTTCTTCCCTAGCCTTGAGCTAGTAGTAAGTGCTTCTAATCATCATCTTGATATTGTTTATGGTGGTTAATAGTTTATTTAATTGTTAAAAATTAAGAAACACTAAAGAACTTACATTAAAGTCTTGAACATAAGATGAATAAGGTGGATAAAGAGAAGATATGTGTGTAAATCATGTAAATCTTGTATAGTTGTGATTATTTGATGTTGTTTGTTACTAAAAGTAGGATGGATCATCATCTAGACATACTAGATCATGTTCAAGAACATGAACTAGTAGGATGTTAGTGTTAGAAATATGAAAGATGATGAAACCATCCGCCATGAACTTGAAACTTGAATAAACATAATTTTTCTTGTAAAATGAAGTTGTAAACTTGTGGATCTAAAGATCCACAAGTGGTTTTTCGGAAGAACCAAGCGGAAGATACTAGCTTTATTAAAACCCGGATATTTTATGAACTAGAAGCATTTTTGGTAGATAAACGAGTGTGTAAACACTTGTGTAACAAGAAAGTTAACAAGAAAGTATTTTTGTAAATTATGACAAGAAGTTGTGAAACTTCCAGTTCTTTAAGAATAAAGTTTACAAGAAACTAAACATGTTTTTAAAGTTAACAAGTCACACTAAATATGATAGTAACTTACTACAAATTTTTACAAAACTCTCAAGTTCATGAGTTATGGTTTAGTCTTATTATTGTCAAGATTAGTGGTTAAATATTGTACCTTGTTGATTGGTAAATTGTTTGGTTGATTTTACAAAAGGAAAATGATATGCTAAAAGCATGGACACCTCCATTTACAGAGGAAACTACAGAGGAAACTCTGGCAAAAGTTTTCTAGAAATATAACACTTAGAAATATTTTTATAACAAATGGTTACAAATATATTTTTTTAACTTGGTTTTCAAAATAAACTTCACCATGATTTTTATTACAAAAATTACCAAGTACCGGGGGTGGATTTTCGTAAATAAAACTTGTTAAATATATATTTAGAATATATATTTTATAATAAAACGCTTGTGTGATTATGTGATTATTTTGTGAACTAAATATATTATTTTTAGGGCAAGAATAATATAACTGGAACATATTATGAAATTACGACTCCAAAATAATACCAACGCTATCACAAATAAATATTTAAGTTACACCGGTATTGTTATTACAACGCGAACGCTAAAATGTAACTTATGTATATTTCAGAAAATACTCTTATGCGTATATTTTGATAAGTATTATTTTGGAAATTGTATGAGATTAAATATAATATTTTTGGGAAAAATATATATATTTTGGAGTTAGAATATTTTTGACAAGTAAATAAAAAAATATATTTTTCAAGTGAGACTTAAAAATATATTTTCGGAAATATAAGCATACATGTATTAAAAACCCCCATCCTTGGGAAGGAAATATAAAATAAATAAGAAGTGTGAATACGAAATAGTTCCCTGACTATTTCTCCAAAAACGTTAAACCCTAAGCCAAGGCACGGTCATCCGTCTAATAGGTATTAGTACGTGTAGGTCGTCACGCAGCAGGTTGACTTGGAGACTTACGTTCGGGATACGCACTTCTGTGAGTTCATGTCCCACTTTTCTCTTAACTGTTTTCAGTTTTTATACTTCGGGGGTGGAATACATGTTACAGTAATTACAGACACTTTTATACATGGTATGGTTAGCTTAAGGAGGGTTTACTACTTAGATCATGTGAGTGGGTAGGCGGAAACTGAGGCCATTAATCCTCATTGTATGACCGAGGGTCATGAGCGATAGATCTATTTGGGTGTAGCGAGCCCAGCTCCTGAGTCCACAGTACGGACCATGGAATGACTTTGAGCCCGACGCATAAATACGCTAGGTTTGAGTCTTCCTGCATCACTTCACACATATCATTGGCTTTGCAACCCAATGGTGATCCCTTTTTCCTTAATTGCTACATACCAGGGATTTTCATACTTACAGACATACTACAAGGGTTTATACATACTCACTTTTACATGAACTCGCTCCACTTTTGTTGATGTTTTCAAACTACATGTATTTCAGGAAACTAATGGATCTGGCCAAGTTTGCAATGAGGTTAAGCTGCGTAGGAATAATGATTTCATCCGAGTTTAGGAAATGTGACCTTTGCCTGGACGGGTTACAAGTCTTAAACTGTGTTTTTATTCATGTCTTTTGGTTGTGTCTTGTGAACACATTTTAAATTATGTTATGTCGTAATCTGTGTTAAGTGTCGACTTTTGAACAATGTTGTCTTGGTAACTTTTAAAACTTGTTGAATGGATGAACATCATGTGTTTTAATTCATATAGCATGGTTATGATATTTGCTATGGTATTAAGAAGTCACACCAAAATAAACCCACGCTTCCGCAAAGCCAGGGTGTGACAGCTTGGTATCAGAGCATCGATCATAGCGAACTAGGATTCTTTCTCGAGTCTAGACTATGATCACTAGGGCTCTCATGAAAACATTTTTACATTGCATACACTAAACGTCCAGATCCAGGGCACAAAACATTTTTACAAACAAAAGGGGGCACAATACACTTTTTCAAAATTTATATTTCAGTCTTAGAGACTGGGGAGGATCAGTCTTCGAGACTGAGGGAGGATCAGTCTTAGAGACTGAGGGAGGATCAGTCTTAGAGACTGGGGGAGGATCAGCCTTAGAGGCTGGGGATAATTAGTCTTAGAGACTGGGAGGATTGGTCTTAGAGACCAGGGATTTAGTCTTAGAGACTGGGAGGATTGGTCTTAGAGACCAGGGATGTAGTCTTAGAGACTGGGAGGTTGGTCTTAGAGGCCAGGGAGTTAGTCTGAGAGGCTAGGAAGTTCAGTCTGAGAGGTTGGGAGGGTAGTCTGGGAAGACTAGGAGGATTGCTTGTTTGCTTTATTGTGACTTACATGTTATTTGACTTTATGATTGATATATGTGCATATATGTGATTGTGTTACAGACGAGATGGTTTCATCGTCAGACACAGGAGTATCGGACACACTAGACCCCATGGCGATAGTGTCAGATGATAAGATTTCGTCAGAGCAGGAGGACTACACATCAGACACCACCAGCACGGACGACGATGATTTTCAGCCGTTCGTGCTGCCCGATGTTGGAGTTAAGCCTGCTGATGGCATTCCTACCGGGGATTTACCACTTGCGGTGATCCCTGCTCCTATACCGCTTGCTGCTTTTCCAGTGATTGATATGCCACTCGATGTCGTTTCTGACGACGACATTGATCTATTCGAGGTGGATCCCCCTGAGGCTGACTATGAGGGTGAGGCCCCTGTTGATGCTGACGTTATTCTTCCCATTGCTGAGGCACCTTTTGAGGAGCTTCATGTTGGTTCACCTGTCCCAGACTCATTGGAGTCTGTGGCATCTGCATCTTCGCACGACCATGGTGTGCAGCCTCACTTTTCTGACCCTGACATGGCGATGTCAGCTGCACCCGGTCCATCGCACGAGTTCGAGTTCGACCACGAGGACGATGACGCTTTTGAGCCGATCTTTCCCCCTGTTTTTGACCCTAACCACGATATCGAGTTTATTCACATGGATCAGCCCCTAGAGGCACCTGTAGATCCTATTGATCCTTTGCTTGACATCCCTGCTGACCTTGATATGGATCTTGTCGACCCGGAGCCTGCTGTGGCCCAAGAGCCTGTAGTTGCTCCTGACCCTGCATTAGAGCATGACCCTGTCCATGATGATGCACCAGCCGTTGCCCCTTTTATTGATGATATACCCGTGGCTGATCTGCCCGCTGTTGCTCCACCCTTGATAGAGGATCCTGTTGTTGAGGCACCACTACCCGATCCCGTGCCGGTACTGTTTGACCGTGCACCTTTTGCTACTCATATAGATCCACGTTACGCCGACACCCGTAATGGGTGGATCGACGATGAAGACTATCCACCACACGTGGTACCCGTCACACCTGTTTCGGCACCCACTGATATTCCACTATCCCACCCACACACGACCGATGTCCACCGTACTGATCTCCCGATTACCTTTCTCCAGGACATCCCTCCACCACGTCCTGGGGAGGGTTCATCGCGACAGCCTTTTGGTCACATACCTTTCATGCCAGGAGGTAGCCAGTTTATACCTCAGATTCCTCATTCTACTGTTTTTCCACCTGTATCGATGTCTGATCCGATCACGCCTCAGTTTTCTTCTGTTGCACCACTTACTGCACCATCTTTCATTCCATCTAGCGAGCTATTTTTATGGACTACGCCCCCTATCATACCACTGTCTGATCCATACCACCCGTACCATGTTGGGTACTCTACGGAGGACATTCTCACTTCTTTGATGATACAGCAGGATGCATTGACGTGTCGTATTCAGGACTTGGAGAGAGCTCCACGTCCATCTTTTCATTGTCAAACCCCATTGGCAGCACCACACGCTCCTCGTCCACTTTCCCCCGATTCATACGCTCGCTTTTGGACTTCTGAGCAGCAGATAGCATATTTGCTGCGCGCCTTTCGCGCTTTAGAGGAGGACTGGTTACACATGCATCGCTTGCTATTCTCTCATTTTCCTCCTCCTCCTCCTCCACCGCCATCAGCATAGGCATATTTTTGGTTTTATGCAGGTCGATCTTTTGGTGAGAAGGTCGCTATTGAGCCAGCTTACGGAGCTTTTTGAGAGATCACACTTTTTGTATATGATAGTTGTAGTTTGACTTGTACTTTTGGGGGTGATGTAGCCCCATGATATTACTTTTGATATGTGATGTACTATTAAACATGTAAAACACTGTTGTGGTCGTGGTTAATGAAGCTCAATGGCAACATTCTCACTACATGCTTTGTTGGGTTATATGTTTTAATTTAAAACATGAGATGTTATGTGATTGATGAATGCTACTATATATACATTCTTATTATACTTGCTATGACCTGACCTACATGATCATCTTTTAGAAGATGCCTCCAAGACGCGAAGTACGCATGCCTACTACCCAGGCAGAACTCCAAGGGATAATTGCCGCCGCTATAGCGCAGTATGCAGCCTCCCAGGGAGGAACCAGTGGGAGCATTTCGAACAATAACGGCAATAACAATCCACCTCATGGTAATGTCAAATTGTTTGAGGCATATTATCATACATTTAGATATTTATAGCACATCCGCTAATACCATTTGTAAATTCTAACGTATGTGCAGGATGCACCTACAAGCAGTTTCTCGACTGCAAGCCCGTGAATTTCGACGGCACAGGAGGTGTTGTTGCGTTTGTTAGGTGGGCTGAGAAGACAGACTCTGTCTTAAGAATGAGCAAATGCGCTCCCGAGCAACAAGTGACCTACATCTCAGGGTTGTTTCTGGATGGAGCCCTATCATGGTGGAATCTGCAAGTGCAGACTTTAGGAGAAGCTGCTGCCTATGCATTAACATGGGCCGAGTTAAAATAGTTAATGAGGAAGAAGTATTGCTCACGTGCTGAAATACAAAGGCTAGAAACTGAGTTCTGGCATCTGAGAATGGATGGTCCCAAGATTGCAGAATATGTTCAAAGATTTCATGATTTATCTCACGTAGTACCGTACATGGTCACACCAGAGTTTAAACGTATTGAGAGATTTATCTGGGGATTGGCACCCCAGATAATGAGTATGGTTACCACGTCCAAGCCTGCGACAATCACGGAAGCAATCGATCTTAGTGTGGCGCTTACTGAAGAGGCCATTAGGTTGAACAAATTCTCAATTTCCGATCAAAAGAAAAAGGAAACACATGTTGAACCGTCTGGGGAAAACAAGCGAAAATTTTCCAATTTCAAGCAAGGAACCAGCCATGTAAGCAAGAAGGGCGAGTCAAGCACACTGGCTAGAGCTGCAACCGGTGTTGAGAACAAAGGAAAGGGCTATATGGGCACTCTGCCCAAGTGTAACACATGCCAGCGCCATCATTCTGGCCGATGCGGACTGAGAACATGTGAAGCTTGTGGGAAAATTGGTCACTCGAAGGATACTTGCTGGGTTAGTGCTGGCCGGGGTGGCCAAGGAGGTTTTGGTAATAAGAACAACAATCGAGGAGGTAACGGAAATGGAAATCGTGGGAATTTTGCAAACCAAGCTGGGAGTGGAAATCGCAACCAAAATAACGCTCAAGGTGGAAATGGAAACGGGAATGGTCGAGGGCCAGGTTGCTTCAGTTGTGGAGATGTTGGGCACTTTAAGAGGGAATGCCCAAAACTGAACCAAGCCCATGGAAGAGTCTTTAACATTGGCGCAAGGGAAGCGCCCCAGGATCCCAACGTTGTCACTGGTACGTTCCCTATAAACCAATGTTTTGCATCTGTTCTGTTTAATACTGGTGCCGATTATAGTTTCGTGTCGTTAGAATTTAAGAATATACTTGGGTTGGCCACTAGTAAGTTAGACGTTCCGTACTCGATCGAATTGGCGAATGGAAAACTAATTGAAACGGGAGAAGTCGTCAGAGGATGTGTGATAGAATTTGGAGGACACGAATTTATGCTAGATCTGCTACCTGTCGAGTTGGGAAGCTTCGACGTGGTAGTGGGAATGGATTGGTTGTCCAGCAACAAGGCCGAGATTGTTTGCCACGAGAAGACCATCCGCATCCTTATGACGGATGAAGAAACAATCGTAGTGCACGGAGAGAAGCGTGATACGCCACTGAGGATTATTAGCTGTCTAAAAGCTAGAAAGTGTTTACAGAAGGGATGTGTTGCCTACTTGGCACACATCGTGGATAAAGAAGCTGCCGAACCGAAGATAGAAGACATTCCGGTTGTAAGAGAATACCCTGAAGTCTTTCCAGAAGACTTGCCGGGATTGCCGCCTCAAAGGCAAGTTGAGTTCCACATTGACTTGGTTCCAGGCGCTGCGCCTGTAGCCAAGGCACCCTATAGACTTGCACCTTCGGAGATGCAGGAGTTGTCAACACAACTCCAGGAGCTGTTGGATAAAGGATTCATCAGGCCAAGCTTCTCACCTTGGGGAGCTCCGGTTCTGTTCGTTAAAAAGAAGGACGGTAGTTTTCGTATGTGTATAGACTACCGCGAGCTCAATAAGTTTACCATCAAGAATAGATATACTTTACCGAGAATCGACGATCTATTTGATCAGCTGCAAGGTTCAAGCTTTTATTCAAAGATTGATCTTCGCTCCGGATACCATCAGCTAAGGATACAAGAAGAGAGTATCCCGAAAACGGCCTTTAGGACTCGTTATGGACATTACGAGTTCCTAGTTATGCCGTTTGGGCTGACAAACGCACCGGCAGTTTTCATGGACCTAATGAACCGAGTATGTAAGCCGTACTTGGACAAGTTTGTGATCGTGTTTATCGACGACATTCTAATCTACTCGAAGACAAAGGACGAGCACGAACAACACTTAAGAGCTATTCTAGAGCTACTCAAAAAGGAAAAGTTATACGCTAAGTTCTCGAAGTGTGAGTTTTGGCTACGCGAAGTCCAGTTTCTTGGACATGTGGTTAATGGAAATGGAATCCATGTTGATCCCACAAAGATCGAGGCGATCAAGAATTGGGAGACTCCAAAGACGCCAACCGAAATTCGACAGTTCTTAGGTTTGGGTGGTTATTATCGGAGGTTCATTGAGGATTTCTCCAAAATCGCTCAACCCCTGACCGCACTCACACAGAAAGACATGAAGTTTGATTGGGGTGACAAACAAGAGGAAGTGTTCCAGTTGTTGAAAAACAAACTTTGTGACGCACCGATCTTATCACTACCCGAAGGAACGGACGACTTCGTGGTATATTGTGACGCCTCGCGTCAAGGTTTGGGTTGCGTACTGATGCAACGCCAGAAGGTTATAGCTTATGCGTCGCACCAGTTGAAGATTCACGAGAGGAATTATACCACGCACAATTTGGAGTTAGGCGCGGTGGTATTTACGTTAAAAATCTGGCGACATTATTTGTATGGTACGCGATGTACAATCTTCACGGATCACAAGAGCTTACAGCACATATTTAACCAAAAAGAGCTTAACATGAGGCAAAGACGCTGGGTAGAGCTGTTAAATGATTATGATTGCGAGATCAAGTATCACCCAGGGAAGGCAAATGTGGTCGCTGATGCCCTGAGTCGAAAAGAAAGGATTAAGCCCATAAGGGTTAGGGCTTTGGAAATGATTGTCCAGACAGACCTCTCTTTGCGCATTCGTGCCGCGCAGAGAGAAGCTTTGAAAGAAAGGAATTTTGAGGACGAGTATCTCCGAGGGATAGAGAAGTAGTTGGTACCAAACGAGGAAGGAACTTTATGCTTCATGAAACGAATTTGGGTTCCTCTGTTTGGCGGTTTAAGGAAGGTTATTTTTTATGAAGCTCACAAATCTCGGTACTCGATTCATCCAGGTGGGGGTAAGATGTACCAAGACCTTAAGGATTTCTACTGGTGGCCTAGGATGAATGGCGATGTTGCAGTATATGTTAGCAAATGTTTAACGTGCGCCAAGGTAAAGGCCGAATACCAAAAGCCCTCAGGTCTTCTGCAGCAACCTGAAATACCCAAATGGAAATGGGAACAAATTTCAATGGATTTCATTACGAAACTGCCAAAGTCGCCCAAAGGTCATGATACTATTTGGGTAATAGTAGACCGTCTAACAAAGTCCGCACACTTCTTGCCAATCAAAGAGAAAGACAACACGAGTAAACTTGCGGAAATATACATGAGGGAGATTGTCGCACGTCATGGAGTGCCTCTCTCAATTATCTCAGATAGAGATGGGAGATTGGTATCAAGGATTTGGCAATCCTTCCAAGAGGCTTTTGGCTCACATTTGAATCTGAGTACTGCATTTCACCCGCAAACTGATGGCCAAAGTGAACGAACTATTCAGACGTTGGAAGATATGATGAGAGCATGTGTAATGGACCTAGGTGGTAGCTGGGATAATCACTTACCATTGGTCGAATTTTCATACAACAACAGCTACCACACGAGTATCGGAGCCGCGCCGTTCGAAGCCCTTTATGGACGCAAGTGTCGATCACCCTTATGCTAGGCTGATGCGGGTGATAGACAGCTTGTTGGTCCCGAAATAGTCCAAGAGACGACAGACAAGATTGCATAAATTCGAAAGCGCATCGAGGCGGCTCGCGACCGATAGAAAGTCTATGCAAACCGAAGAAAGAAACCTTTAGAGTTTCAAGTTGGGGATATGGTTTTATTGAAGGTTTCACCCTGGAAGGGTGTGGCACGCTTTGGAAAGCGTGGGAAGCTGAATCCACGTTACATTGGCCCTTTGAGAATCCTGCAAAGGATTGGGCTTGTAGCCTACAAATTGGACCTACCTGCTGAACTCAATGGTGTTCACGATACATTCCATGTATCTAATCTGAAAAAGAGTCCAACACAGGAGACAGTGATCATTCCTGCTGACGAAGTTCATATCGACGACACGCTCCACTTTACCAAAGAACCCATTGAGGTTACGGATTGGAAAGTTAACAAAACACGCAGGAGTAGTGTCAAGCTCGTCAAAGTTCGATGGAACGCAAGACATGGTCCAGAATTCACGTGGGAATGTGAGGATCGTATGAAGGAGAAATACCCCCATTTGTTTCCCAATACCCCTGCAACTAGAAGCAGAGCCTAAAATTTCGGGACGAAATTTCTCTAACGGGGGGAGAATGTGACAACCCTCACAAATCCAGGTATCCGTACAATTAATTAGTATTTAATTCGTGCTTAATGATTGTGCTTGATTACAACTGTGATTTAAAATGCTTACTGTTTTCTGAAACATACATACTCATGCATCACATTTTATACTGTCACTCTATTATTTACACACAAACATTAGTGACAACCATGATGCACAGTTAGCACAGTGAGCGGATAACCATAAAAACATGCTGACATTGCCAGCACTAGACAGACATTGTTTCCGAGGCCAGTATGAGCCAGGAATGGAATACTACACTAGTAGGGAGTGTAGGGAGGTGAGGATCATAAAACTGCATCACTAGGTGATAGTTATAGTGACCGGAAGTGCCTAAAACCTACTTAAAGTGCAGAATTCTGCACTAAAACACCAAAATTCAGCTTTTAACAAAGCTAGTAAAGTGTAAAAACTTGTCAAAATAATTCCAGACACTTTCCAAAGTGTTGGTAATTTAATGTGTCACTAAAAATAATATAAATGACACTTTAAAGCTTTACTTGACACTTTAATGGATCAATATCCAACCGAACAACCGGACTTTACCCGGAACAAAAAAATATTGCCAAATACATTTTTATACTTTTCTGAGCTAGTTAGGGTCCCCGAACACCCTAACACCCTTTATATTATTACACACACTTATACACTAAATAAATATCATTAGATTGCAACTAAGTCCTAACTAGATCATCACCACCCAACCCTTACCCCCCCCCCCCCTCTAATCGACGGTCAGCTTAGGGTGACCCACACTTCCATTTTGTTTGATTATTTTATTGGTTCATGTTGGTTATCTAGAGAACACATTACATGTTGGACATTAGGGAATTGGTTTATAAGTATGCATAAGGGTTAACCCATCTCTTTCATCTAAACACAACATCAACAACAAAGTTCTCTCTCTCCCTCCATAACCACCTACGGTCGCCACCCCCTCACCACACTACCACCACCTTCAAGCCTTGTTCAAGCCATCCACATACATACAAAGGTGCAAGGAGTCCCACAAACAAGCCCGGTGCTTTCGAAAGTGCAAGAACCTCTCTAGATTTCTTTTATCCACCACATTTACACCTTGTTTCTTCCCTAGCCTTGAGCTAGTAGTAAGTGCTTCTAATCATCATCTTGATATTGTTTATGGTGGTTAATAGTTGATTTAATGGTTAAAAATTAAGAAACACTAAAGAACTTACATTAAATTCTTGAACATAAGATGAATAAGGTGGATAAAGAGAAGATATGTGTGTAAATCATGTAAATCTTGTATAGTTGTGATTATTTGATGTTCTTTGTTACTAAAAGTAGGATGGATCATCATCTAGACATACTAGATCATGTTCAAGAACATGAACTAGTAGGATGTTAGTGTTAGAAATATGAAAGATGATGAAACCATCCGCCATGAACTTGAAACTTGAATAAACATAATTTTTCTTGTAAAATGAAGTTGTAAACTTGTGGATCTAAAGATCTACAAGTGGTTTTTCGGAAGAACCAAGCAGAAGATACTAGCTTTATTAAAACCCAGATATTTTATGAACTAGAAGCATTTTTGGTAGATAAACGAGTGTGTAAACACTTGTGTAACAAGAAAGTTAACAAGAAAGTATTTTTGTAAATTATGACAAGAAGTTGTGAAACTTCAAGTTCTTTAAGAATAAAGTTTACAAGAAACTAAACATGTTTTTAAAGTTAACAAGACCCACTAAATATGATGGTAACTTACTACAAATTTTTACAAAACTCTCAAGTTCATGAGTTATGGTTTAGTCTTATTATTGTCAAGATTAGTGGTTAAATATTGTACGTTGTTGATTGGTAAATTGTTTGGTTGATTTTACAAAAAGAAAATGATATGCTAAAAGCATGGACACCTCCATTTACAGAGGAAACTCTGGCAAAAAAATTTTAGAAATATAGCACTTAGAAATATTTTTATGACAAATGGTTACAAATATATTTTTTTAACTTGGTTTTCAAAATAAACTTCGTCATGATTTTTATTACAAAAATTACCAAGTACCGGGGGTGGATTTTCGTAAATAAAACTTGTTAAATATATATTTAGAATATATATTTTATAATAAAATGCTTGTGTGATTATGTGATTATTTTGTGAATTATATATATTATTTTTAGGGCAAGAATAATATAACTGGAACATATTATGAAATTACGACTCCAAAATAATACCAACGCTATCACAAATAAATATTTAAGTTACACCGGTATTGTTATTACAACGCGAACGCTAAAATGTAACTTATGTATATTTCAGAAAATACTCTTATGCGTATATTTTGATAAGTATTATTTTGGAAATTGTATGAGATTAAATATAATATTTTTGGGAAAAATATATATATTTTGGAGTTAGAATATTTTTGACAGGTAAATAAAAAAATATATTTTTCAAGTGAGACTTAAAAATATATTTTCGGAAATATAAGCATACATGTATTAAAAACCCCCATCCTTGGGAAGGAAATATAAAATAAATAAGAAGTGTGAATACGAAATAGTTCCCTGACTATTTCTCCAAAAACGTTAAACCCTAAGCCAAGGCACGGCCATCCGTCTAATAGGTATTAGTACGTGTAGGTCGTCACGCAGCAGGTTGAGTTGGAGACTTACGTTCGGGATACGCACTTCTGTGAGTTCATGTCCCCCTTTTCTCTTAACTGTTTTCAGTTTTTATACTTCAGGGGTGGAATACATGTTACAGTAATTACAGACACTTTTATACATGGTATGGTTAGCTTAAGGAGGGTTTACTACTTAGATCATGTGAGTGGGTAGGCGGAAACTGAGGCCATTAATCCTCATTGTATGACCGAGGGTCATGAGCGATAGATCTATTTGGGTGTAGCGAGCCCAGCTCCTGAGTCCGCAGTACGGACCATGGAGTGACTTTGAGCCCGACGCATAAATCCGCTAGGTTTGAGTCTTCCTGCATCACTTCACACATATCATTGGCTTTGCAACCCAATGGTGATCTCTTTTTCCTTAATTGCTACATACCAGGGATTTTCATACTTACAGACATACTACAAGGGTTTATACATACTCACTTTTACATGAACTCGCTCAACTTTTGTTGATGTTTTCAAACTACATGTATTTCAGGAAACTAATGGATCTGGCCAAGTTTGCAATGAGGTTAAGCTGCGTAGGAATAATGATGTCATCCGAGTTTAGGAAATGTGACCTTTGCCTGGACGGGTTACAAGTCTTAAACTGTGTTTTTATTCAAGTCTTTTGGTTGTGTCTTGTGAACACATTTTAAATTATGTTATGTCGTAATCTGTGTTAAGTGTCGACTTTTGAACAATGTTGTCTTGGTAACTTTTAAAACTTGTTGAATGGATGAACATCATGTGTTTTAATTCATATAGCATGGTTATGATATTTGCTATGGTACTAAGAAGTCACACCAAAATAAACCCACGCTTCCGCAAAGCCAGGGTGTGACATATTTATATTAACGATACCCTCCCCGAGACGGTATTCCAACAACTACGTCGGGCAGAACCACGACAGTTGTTACGGAACCCTGGATCAATCGGGCGGCGTATCTAATACGTAATTGGGGTTATAATACTTACAACGGAGCAGAACGTCGCTAATTAGGGGGTATTATACTCGAAGATTATGCCTATTACTTCATAAATTTAAGATTTGTAAAAGAATTGAACGAGCAGACTGAAAGCCCGATGCCCTCTATTTATAGGGCCTAATTTTCACTTTCTCACGGCCCGCGTAAAGGTAAGCATAAGCTTACGCGGCCCGCGTCGTAGAGGGGTCTAGGCGTAGGTGATCCGGGTCATGGGGTAGGTTCAACACGCGTCGGCCACGTGTCAGCACCGGAGCTCGCCTGGCCTTTAAGTTGTCGCGGCCCACGTAGGATTAAGGGGTGGCTTACACGGCTCGCCAGAACCCCATTTTTCTTGTTTCTTATTTATTTTAAATGATATTTTATATTTTGGGCTCGGTTTTCACATACTGGATGTATTTTATGACATATAAGGGTATTTTTAAATATATAAGGGTGTCAGAAAAATTTCAGGAGGGTTGTTATATCCTCCCCACCTTGTTTTAGAACTCGTCCTCGAGGTCTACTGGAACAGGTGTGGATATTTCCTTTTTATTTCTGATTCAAGCTCCCATGTATACTCTGGTCCTCTTTTGGAGTCCCATTTCACTTTGATCAGAACTAGTCTCTTGTGCTTAAGGTTCTTGACTTTCCTGTCTTCAATCTGTAGAGGCCTTTCTACAAACTTGAGTTGTTCATTTACCTCTATATCCTTAAGAGGTATTACAAGTGATTCATCGGCTAAGCATTTCTTGAGATTAGATACATGAAATACATCATGTATTCCTGCCATTTCCTCTGGCAGTTGTAGCTGATAGGCAACAGGTCCTATTCTTCTAATAATCTTGAAAGTTCCAACATACCTGGGACTTAGCTTTCCCCTCTTTATGAATCTTACCACTCCTTTCCAAGGAGAGACTTTTAATAATACTTTATCTCCTACCTGAAATTTCAATGGTTTCCGCCTGTTATCAGCATAGCTTTTCTGTCGATCACGTGCTGCTTTCAGTCGTTCCTTGACTTGAATGATTTTGTCTGTTGTTTCTTGTACTATCTCAGGTCCAGATAGTTGCTTTTCCCCAATTTCGGCCCAACAGACTGGAGTTCGGCACTTTCGTCCATAAAGTGCTTCGAATGGTGCAACATTTATACTTGTGAGATAACTATTATTATAAGAAAATTCTATCAATGGTAAGTGATCATCCCAATTACCTCCAAAATCAATTACACAAGCTCTAAGCATGTCTTCCATTGTCTGAATTGTCCTTTCGCTTTGTCCATCCGTTTGAGGATGATAAGCTGTGCTTAGATTCAACTTGGTTCCCATTGCTTTTTGGAAACTTGTCCAAAAATGAGAGGTAAAACGACTATCTCTGTTAGAAACAATTGATAGAGGAATTCCATGTAAAGAAACTATTTCATTTACATACAATTTAGCTAATTGTTCCATACTAAAAGTTTCTTTCATTGATAGGAAATGAGCTGACTTGGTTAGTCTGTCTACAATCACCCAGATTGTATCATTACCTTTCTTCGTTTTGGTAAATTTAGTAACAAAATCCATTGTTATCAATTCCCATTTCCAAACAGGCATTTCTAATTGTTGCAATAAACCTGAAGGTTTCTGATGTTCAGCTTTGACTTGTGAACAGGTTAAACACTTAGAAACATAGGTTGCTATGTCCTTTTTCATTCCTATCCACCAGAAATTCTTTCTTAAATCCTGGTACATTTTATCGCTTCCTGGATGCATCGTATATTTAGACTTATGAGCTTCTTCTAATATGCGATGACGTAGGTTTCCTAATTTAGGTACCCATATTCTTTTCTTATGGAATTTCCAAATCCCATCTGTTCCTTGTTCTAATTCTTTGATCATTCCTTTTAGTTTTTCAGTATCATCCTTGATTACTGATTCTTGTGCTTTTCTAATCTGCTCATTTAAATCTACTTGTAGATTTAATTTAAGAGAACATACTTTTTTTAGCTGTTCGTTGATATTTTCGGCTTAAAGCATCAGCAACTACATTTGCCTTTCCTGCATGATACTGAATATCACAATCATAATCACTAAGTAGTTCCATCCAGCGTCTTTGCCTCATATTCAATTCCTTTTGCCCGAAGACATACCTTAAACTTTTATGATTAGTGAAAACAGTAAACATACTACCGTACAAGTAATGTCTCCAAATCTTAAGGGCAAAAATTATAGCTCCTAATTCTAAATCATGAGTTGAATAATTTTATTCATGATTCTTAAGTTGTCTGGATGCATAGGCTATAACCTTTTGACGTTGCATCAATACGCATCCATAACCTAATTTAGAAGCGTCACAATAGATTACAAAATCCTCAGTTCCTTCTGGTAACGCTAGTATGGGTGCATGGGTTAATCTTTGCTTAAGGATTCTAAAGGCTTCTTCTTGTTTTGGTTCCCATATAAACTTAACAGATTTACAAGTTAACTTAGTTAAGGGAATGGCTATTCTAGAAAAATCTTGAATAAATCTTCTATAATAACCGGCTAGTCCTAAGAAACTTCTAACCTCGGTTGGTGATTCAGGGGTTTTCCATTTGGTTATTGCCTCGATCTTGGTGGGATCCACATGAATTCCTTCATGATTAACTAGATGTCCAAGAAATTGTACCTGTTCTAACCAAAAATCGCACTTTGAAAACTTAGCATAAAGCTTTTCTTTTCTTAATAGACTTAAAAGTGCGTGCAAATGCTTTGTATGTTCCTCTTTACTCTTAGAGTAAATGAGAATATCATCTATAAAGACAATTATGAATTTATCCAAATATGGCTTACATATTCGGTTCATCATATCCATGAATGCAGCTGGGGCATTGGTTAAACCAAATGGCATGACAGTAAATTCATAATGACCATACCTTGTTCTGAAAGCGGTTTTAGGAATGTCCTCTTCTTGTACCTTTAATTGATGATATCATAACCTTAAATCGATTTTAGAGAAAAATCGTGCTCCTTGCAATTGATCAAACAGATCATCAATTCTTGGTAATGGATACCGATTCTTAATTGTGACTTTGTTCAATTCACGGTAATCAATGCACATACGCATTGATCCGTCCTTCTTTTTAACGAATAAAATCGGCGCTCCCCAGGGTGATGAAGTGGGCTGTATGAATCCTTTCTCCAACAATTCGTCTAATTGTTTCTTTAGTTCTTGCATTTCTGCAGGTGCCAAACGGTAAGGTGCTTTGGCAATTGGTGTTGTCCCTGGTATTAAATGGATTCTGAATTCAACTTCTCGATCTGGAGGTTGCCCTGGTAATTCTTCTGGAAATACATCTGAAAACTGAGATAATACTGGGATATCCTTTAATTCTTTTCCTTTAGTGTTAGTGATTATAGAAATCAAATACACTAATGATCATTTTCTTATGTAACTTGCTGTTTTCATCACAGAGATGAATTTAGTGGATCTAGAGGTTTTATATCCTTTAATTGTGATCTTTTCACCTTTTGGCGAATTTACTTGTATTGACTTTTGATCACACAAAATACTGGCTTTATTGGCTATTAACCAATCCATTCCTAATACCACATCAAATCCTGCCAGATTCATTGGGTAAAGGTTTGCAATAAATTTCTGATTTAGAATTTCTATTCTTGCTCTGCAAGATCTCAGAAATTTTAATGGTTTCCCCATTTGCTGTCTCTACTAGGCATTCTTGTGGAAGTTTAGTTAATGATTGGTTGAGAATTTTTCAAAATGAAGTATTAATAAAACTTTGGTTTGCACCAGAGTCAAATAATACTTTAGCAAAAATGTCATTAACTAAAAACGTACCAGTGATCACATACGGGATCATCTTTGCTTCTTCTGCAGTCAGAACAAAAGCACTAGCATTTTTGGTATTTTTGTTGTTCGTAGTCGGAGCTAATTTTGGGCAGTTAGGCTTGATATGACCTTGTTCTCCGCAGTTGTAACATATCCTGTTTTTAGCTTTCTTCCCGCAGTCTTCTTCCTTGTGTCCTGATATTTTGCAAAAGTTACAGTATATGGAGCATCTTCCTGAATGCTTCCTTTTGCAATTCTTACAGTAAGGTGCAGAGGTAGAACCGATATTTTTCCCACGGTTAAAATTTCCAGAACGAAATTCGTGTGTGAGCTTCTGGGTTAGGTTCTTCCTTTGATTCTCTTCTTGTGTACGAACTAATTCATCTGTCAAGGTATTGGCTAGTTCTACGGCTTCTTCTATAGTTTGAGGTCTAGCTGCCTTGACTACATGTCTTATCTCCCCGATTAATCCCCAGATGTAACGGGAGATTAACACTGGTTCAGGTGAAGCAAGGGTTGGCACTATTCTAGCATATTCAAAGAATAACTTAGTGTACCCCTTACTATCTACACCAGTCATTCTAAGGTTTAAGAACTTGTTTGCTATCTGTTCTTTTTCATTAGGAGGGCAGAATTTCCTTTCTACCATGTTTTTAAACTCCTCCCATTCTATATTGTAAGTTCTATCACTTCCTTTAGAATGAAGGATAGTGTTCTACCATTCTAGTGCTGAATTCTTAAATAGATTAGAAGCAAACATTATCTTATCCTCTTCTGCGCGCTTACTTATTCTTAAGACTGCCTCAGTCTTTTCTATCCAGCATAGGACTGCAACGGCCCCTTCATTGCCCGAGAATTCCATTGGTTTACAAGACCAGAATTCTTTGTAAGAACAACCGTAAGACACGGTTCTTCTTTTTTTAGGAATGGGCATTTGAAGTAGAGGTCCATTGTTCACACTGTTTTTAGGTTCGGAAGGTCGCTTGCTATCATGCTTACTTTTATTTTCTGCTTCCCTAACCGTTTGAATAATATATGGCATCGCATCTATTATTCCTTGTGCCACTATGTGTTGGATGGCACTGTTATCCACTTGGTTTCCATTGTTGTTGTTGTTTGGATTTTCGTTACCCGAGTTATTGTTACTCTGGTTATCATTATTCAGATTTCCCTGGTTTACTTCGTCGTTCATCTGAATTTTAAACATTTATCACATATTAATATCACAGAATAATTAATAGTTTAGATAACAACCACACAATACACATATTGGTCAAAAGCGTCGAGCATTGCGACTTTACTCTTTTTATATAGTATGCGTCAAATACACACTAAAACAAAATTTTAAAAATTACAATATTATTATGCATCACTAACCACAAAGTGGTCTATACTACAATATATTATTATTATTACATATATATATATATTCATAAAAACATATTATATATTATTATTATCATTACCAACTTCACTATCATCTTTATGGATATGGATTTCCTCCGAAATCCATCTGACGCTCGTCATATTTCCAGACGAGTTGTTCTCCTACATACCTCATCCTCTCACCACTCTCTAAGATTTCTTCTCCGAAAGTTCGGAGTTCTTGCAAATTCTCTGCACTCATTGGGGGTGCAGGTGCTGGTACTGGATCTGGATACTGTGGCCTGGGATTCTCCTGAGGGTACGGATTCTCTAAAATCTCCCTGACGTATTCATCGTTGTCATAATAGGGATCTAGAGGGTCCAGACCTGGATACGCTGCTATGTTTGGCAAGGTTTCGTTATTTAGATTATAGTGTGGCACATAATCCCTAAGATCATCAAACCCATAATTTGGGACTAAGGGATTAGGGACTGGTATCCTAGGTATTTCCTCAGGGTTGAATTCATGCATTTCTACCTCCATCGGCTGAGTGGGAATTAAAGGTAAGGGTTGTGGGGCTACTAGTTGTTCCAGACTTGGGTCGGCAGCAGTTGTTGCTAGGATATGGAAATTGGCTAAGCTCATATTAAGCATATCCTGTGTATGGGCATCTGACTCTCGCTTAGCGGCTGCTAGGACTCTTTGCTGTTGCAACTTTCGCATTCTTATTCTACGTTCAAAGGCTCTCTTACTGAACAACCCTCTCTTTTTCTGAGGGAATGGCTCTTCAGACTGAGCTTTAAAGGCAAACACTCTTCCTGATCAGCAGAATACCCAGAGAGGGTAGGCTGGGAAGAGGTACCTTCACTCCTAGGTGAATCGGACAACTGACGATACACGTCTGAGGGTCCTTGATCACTCATACTGTAAACTAACAAATAGTCAAATAACACATAATAATAAAATACATATATGCACGTATTTTCATAATTTATTTCCTAACAATTTAGATAATATATTGATGTCAGCAGAACACTCCTGTGGATGAATCAGTGGCTAAGCTCTGATACCACCTTCTGTCACAACCCCCGCCCCCTTATCTGTCCCGGGAACGGGCGGCCGTGAACATTTTTTTGTGGTGGTATCAGTTATTTAATTATTAATTTGGCAGCGGAAATTACATCAGGGCCGTAGTTAGGAAATGTTTATCAGAGTAAAACCACCATATTTTATATTAATAATCACATGGGTAAAACCCAAGTTTTTTTATTACAACATGTTTATAGGGATAAACCCTATTTTATTGAATTTAAAACATCGTCTTTTTGGTAACTTTTATAGCCACATTTTTCCAAGCCATCAATGCTCTCCAGCTGGCTTTTTACTAATTGGCTGTCACATTGTGTTACCTGAAACGCGTTTTAAAAATTTGGCAGTGGAAAATACTGGTGAGTGAATCCCAGTTTAATCAATAAACATTTTACCAATTAACACAGTATTGAGAGCGACCACATTGTTTATTTCTACACAATTACTCATTCAGTACTGTCAATCCTGACTGGTGGGTCATATTACACATTGGCTAACTCGTTATCCAATGGTAACGTGTTCCACATTTTGTATACAAAACCCCAACATACCGGCAGTAATTGAAGAATTACACAGACTCAATCACTTCTTAATAACATTGTAAAGCATTTAAGGTTTTGTAAAATAGTTCACAAAAAGGTTTACAAAAAAGCGGATAAACTCACATTGTTGTTTCAGACTTCTTCTAGGGTTCCCTGGTGTTAATCTATAATTTACATAAATGTACATATGTTAGTATAATAACCCTTTATTTATATTAACGATACCCTCCCCGAGACGGTATTCCAACAACTACGTCGGACAGAACCACGACAGTTGTTACGGAACCCTTAATCAATCGGGCAGCGTATCTAATACGTAACTGGGGTTATAATACTTACAACGGAGCATAACCTCACTAATTAGGGGGTATTATACTCGAAGATTATGCCTATTACTTCAGAAATTCGAGATTTAGAAAAGAATTGAACGAGCAGACTGAAGGCCCGATCCCCTCTATTTATAGGGCCTGATTTTCACTTTCCCGCGTAAAGGTAAGCATAACCTTACGCGGCCCGCGTCGTAGAGGGGTCTAGTCGTAGGTGATCCGGGTCATGGGGTAGGTTCAACACGCGTCGGCCACGTGTCAGCACTGGAGCTCGCCTGGCCTTTAAGTTGTCGCGGCCCGTGTAGGATTAAGGGGTGGCTTACGCGGCCAACCAGAACCCCATTTTTCTTGTTTTTTATTTATTTTAAATGATATTTTATATTTTGGGCTCAGTTTTCACATACGGGGTGTATTTTACGACATATAATGGTATTTTAAAATATATAAGGGTGTCAGAAAAATTCAGGAGGGTTGTTATAAATATCCATCAAGGAAATGAATATCTTATTCAATAATCCTTCATTTCCACTTCTGACGAAGTACCCATTGAGGAAAATGAATCATCCATTCATTTTCGCTTCTGAAGAAATATCCATCGGGAAATGAATATCTTATTCAATAATCCTTCATTTCCACTTCTGACGAAGTACCCATTGAGGAAAATGAATCATCCATTCATTTTCGCTTCTGAAGAAATATCCATCGGGAAATGAATATCTTATTCAATAATCCTTCATTTCCACTTCTGACGAAGTACCCATTGAGGAAAATGAATCATCCATTCATTTTCGCTTCTGAAGAAATATCTATCGGGAAATGAATATCTTATTCAAATAATCCTTCATTTCCACTTCTGAAGAAATATCCATCAGGAAATGAATATCTTATTCAAATAATCCTTCATTTCCACTTCTAACGAAGTACCCATTGAGGAAAATTAATCATCCATTCATTTTCGCTTCTGAAGAAATATCCATCAGGGAAATGAATATCTCATTCAATAATTCTTCATTTCCACTTCTGACGAAGTACCCATTGAGGAAAATGAATCATCCATTCATTTTCGTTTCTGAAGAAATATCCATCGGGAAATGAATATCTTATTCAAATAATCCTTCATTTCCACTTCTGACGAAGTACCCATTGAGGAAAATGAATCATCCATTCATTTTCGCTTCTTAAGAAATATCCATCGGGAAATGAATATCTTATTCAATAATCCTTCATTTCCACTTCTGACGAAGTACCCATTTAGGAAAATGAATCATCCATTCATTTTCGCTTCTAAATAAATATCTATCGGGAAATGAATATCTTATTCAAATAATCTTTCATTTCCACTTCTGACGAAGTACCCATTGAGGAAAATGAATCATCCATTCATTTTCGCTTCTGAAGAAATATCCATCAGGGAGATGAATATCTTATTCTATAATCCTTCATTTCCACTTCTGACGAAGTATCCATTGAGGAAAATGAATCATCCATTCATTTTCACTTCTGAAGAAATATCCATTGGAAACAAATAACCTGTTTATCTTTCATTTCCACATCTAACGAAGAATCCATTGGAGAAAATGAATCATTCATTCATTTTTGCTTCAAATTATATCCACTGGGAAATGACAAGATTATGCCTTGAATATCTTTGATGGGTTACTCTACGCAAATAGATGACAACCTAGATTCCATGCAAGACAATTATTTAACGCAACGTCGCAGACAGACTCCTACGAATAAATTTCGGGACGAAATTTCCTAAAGTAGGGGAGACTGTGACATCTGTGCCTCTTTGACCAACATACGAATACAAAACCAATGAAATATTGTGTTTCATACTTGTGATTTGTATAAATATGTGTATCATTTGCACATATCAATTCTTGTTCAATTTCGAGTTTTAAATCTCTTTCTGGAAAGTTATACGCGAACTGATGCGTAAACATAATCAGTTTAACGTGATAAACACTCCGGAATAGTGACATAGGCTTAACATACCTTAAATATGTGACAACTCGAGTTTCCGACTTTCATTTTCGCATTTAGTGCACGTTGACTTTGATTGTGTAGTTGTTTAACTTGTTCAACTTGTAACTGTACACGTTATTTTTTTTTTATATATATTTTATGAACGCATTGTGGTTGCATGATTTTGTGTTTGGCTGTATAACATGAAACCTGTTGAAAACTTAAAACTGTTAGCACAGACAGGACTCGACGAAACAGACAGGACTCGACGAAACAGACAGGACCCGACGAAACAGACTGTTTCGTCATAAGCATCCCGACGAAACAGAAGTCTGTTTCGCCAAGCCCAGTTTCGCCAAGCCCATTAAGGGCCCAGAACGGTAATTCGTTCATATTAACGTGAACCGACTCCCTGTTTCACACTTTTAACAAAAATAGAAACCCTAGAACTCTCCACTCTGTGAAGGCGATAACCATCCTCAACCATCATCTTTCTCTCTCGAATCCTCCCTTGTTCATCCCGGATATCTCGGTTAGTGCGTGCTCGTCTAATCGGTTTCTTTGTTCTTTGTTTTCTTTATACATGTTGTGTATATGCTTGATTTCTGGATTATAGGAGTATACGTGTATGATGAATACTTAGGGTTTCATGAACCTCTCAATGATTGTGCATGATAGCGGGTATGCATAGAGTATGGATTTTATGAGTGTTGTTTTGTGATGATTACATGATTTTATTGATGATGATGATGATATGATCCCTGTTTGATTGATGCTTCGGTTGAGATGCATAGATTAATGGTTAGTAACATAAGACTCATTATATTGAGCGAGGATTGAACGTTTTCTGTAAAACTGTTGTATCGGCGATTAGGGTTTCTGTGTTATCCGTATCTGCTGTTACTGATGTCTGCGAAATTGACATCCGACGAAACAGAACCCTCGGCGAAACAGAAAGTGTTTCGCCAAGAGTAATCGACGAAATTGAATTCTGTTTCGTCAAATGAGACCCCGACGAAACAGAACGTGTTTCGTCGAATGTGTGTTTCGCCAATATCTGTGTTTCGCCAATATCTGTGTTTCGCCAATATGTGTATTTCGCCGAACAGTTAATCTGCGCACTAACTTGAGTTAATTCTGTTAAGTGTTAACTGGGTTAGTTAACTGCTGTTATGTATAAAGTATTACTTGTATGATTGCAAATACGTGTATTGTGATTGATGCGATGTTCATGATGATTATGTTTACGCACAAACAACTTTAATACAAACTGTTTATGTATACGTGCATACCTTAGGACGTGATTGATTAACCGTGAGCACATACTTAGCATACCGAGCGAAACAAGGTGAGTTCACACTCTTTCTAAGGCATGGGATTCCCGGTGGTTTGGGAATGGGTTAAGAAATTAAAAAAAATGGAACCTACATATCCTCCTTGGGTAGGATATGTACCGCCATCCTCCTTGGGTAGGATGCCAATATTAATCCTGCGTATTCTCCTTGGGTAGAATACATACGTTCGTCCTCCTTGGGTAGGACAACAAACCTTAACGCATGCTCGTCCTCCTTGGGTAGGACAACAAACCTTAACGCATGCTCGTCCTCCTTGGGTAGGACAATCACACTCGCTACGGTCCTTGGATTAAGAAGGGCACGTACAAATACGACTAGTCAACACTATTCATCGCACGCATGCCTGGACTGGCAGCAAGGACTAACGCGATACAATTTCTAAACTTCGCAAACATGCCTGGAATGGCCGCGAACTATACTTTAATCTTCGCAAACATGCCTAGAGGGCCGCGATGCTATTACATACGATTTACGAAACGAACATTATAACTAAATAACCAACAGTGAACTCGCTCAACTAGTTGTTGACTCTCTGTTACATGCCTTGCAGGACCATAGGTACTCTTGGAGCTTGCACGGGAGGCGCAGTCGTTGTGGGCACGGACGTGGATGTTTTGTTAAACATTATAACATTTTGTACTTAAACTTATGTTGGGTTTTACATTAATGCTTCCGCTATACACTTGTATATATTTGGTTTTGTAAACACCTATCGTATTGATGAATGACTTTTGATATAATTATGTTCAATATGATTGGTGGCTTGATCCTGGTCATGTCACGCCTCCAAGCGGTGGTACTCCGCGTGTGGATTTTGGGGGTGTGACAAAATAACCCTTACATAACTTAGAAATAAGTTTCGGATGGTTTGGTGTGTTGAAAACAAGTTTATTCGATCGCATAGACTATTTCCGTCAAACTGCGAAACTATGTCGATTTGTATAATAACGAACATTCTGCAACTTGATCATAAGTTAAGCATACCCTAAATATCTTTTACATAGCTTAGCAATAGTCTTTTAGGGGTTCGGTATGCGAAAACAAACTTGATCAACCAGGGACTAAAAGCGTCAAAAAGTGCATAAGTTTGCATTTTCACGCATATCTTACGTTCTGAACATATCCGGACATCCAAAAATTTTTGTAATCATTAAAATATTTTATTTTAGTGATTGGAATGCAAAAATACCATCCGTCGCGCAATTTGGATCGTTTTCGCGTCCGTTTGAGTTTTCATCGTAATTAACCGAACAACGCAACCGTACGACCAAACGAACCGACATCCGAGATGTTTTTGAACATATTTCATGTTCCCTATACTTTAACTTCATTGAAGAGCCTTGAAATGGGGTTAACGGGGATTAAACGTGTCAAAAATGCATCAAAAACCAAGTTTTGGACTTGTAGGGACTAAAACTGACAATCTGTGAAACTAGTCTAGGAGGGGCGCGTAAGAACTTGTCTGGGTCTACGCGTCCCGTGACAACATGCCAGACAGAAACATTGAACTTGGCTGGTTTTGATGGTTTTGATCACTGATTTGGAATACCATTTGATGGTTTTCAAGTTCCTCTAGTATTATAAACTATGGATAACACTTGGATGGCTAGGATTAAAGCACGAATTACGAGAAACAATCCTAACGGTTCTTCGAAATCTATAAATACCCACTTGGTTTTCAAGCATTCCTCATATTTGTTCTCATTTATGCTCTAAGTTGAAGCTCTCAAGCTTCATACCTGAGCAATTTGAGTTCAAATCTTCAAGGCTTGGACCTTCTGTAAGTTTCTTTCATACTTTTATGCATTTTAAGCATGAAAGTCAAACAGTGTTTGACTTTCTGCTTTGACCAGCCTTTGGTCAACACAAAGTTCGTTTGAACTTTGCAACGTGAGCGTAATCACGATGGTTATAGTCCCTTGTGACTATACCTACTGATTACCACGATGATTAGTCGAAGTGACGAGTCAAAGTTTCGGTCAAAATGTCGTTTATGCGCATTTTGAGATGAAACTATCCTTGGGTATCAAAAGACTTTGTTTTGATATCAAAACCTGTTTTCTAACTTAGTTAAACATGTTTTAATATGTTTAACTCGTCACTTTTAGTCTAGTGCTTGTTTAGGGTCGTAAGATAAGCGGTCTTAACAACCGCTTAGGCTTTTAAACCCGACCCGTTTGGTCGATCGTTAGGATCCGACCAATCATATATGGTGACCATAGTTATATAGGGAATAACCTTCCAAGGTTATACCTTATGGTCACTTAGTTTAATTAGTTGTATGATAGGTAGTTTATATGCCTTAGGTAAATGACCAAAATGCCATTTTCATGCATAATTGGATTTTAAGCATATGTAACTTAACTTTTGTCACTTAAACTGATTATGCAACATATTTAAACATGTTTAGGCATATAATACTTGTCATAGGACTAGTTAGGCATCTCGAACACGCATTTGCGCGAACGACGCGTTAAAGTAGCATAAGCTACCTTAATGGGTCGCAACGGGTCGTAAGAACTTAGGATAGGTTCCGATTTGGAATGTAGGTTTTGTTAAACCATATCACATGAGTTCCAATACTCATTTGGTTTACAAGACCTCATTCTACCCGATCTTCCGATTTAGGTATCGATTTATTAACTTAGTGATCCGATACTAGGTGCCACTTGATTCCTTGATTGCCCGAGCTTGTTAGTTCACTTTAATCGAGGATACCTAGCAATTCCATGTGAGTACATAGTTCCCCTCTTTTACCGTTTTCGACTATTTTGGGGTGATTCATATGTGCTAAACGATTTCGAGCTTTCTATACTAAACACAACAATTTCAATTATATGAACTATTGACAGGGGCGTACCCACCCTAAGCCAAGGGTGGGCGGGCGCACCCCATGAAAAAATATTTTTTAGTGTTATTTTTCGCCGGAAATCCCGACCGCACCCCTTGGAATTTTTCACCCGCACCCCTTGAAAATTTTCAACCGCCCCACTTAGAAAAAAAAAATAATTATTAACCACTTATTCACTTAATTATTTAATCCAATCAAAGGCCAAACTGCAATCAATTTTTATTAACACAAGCCCAAACTCAACCTAAAGAAATTTGAACTAAATAAAATAACCCAAACTCATCCACCCATTCCATTTCCAAATCTCGCCCCCAAAAAAACTTCCAACGACTTGACGCCACTGCCCACGACCTGGTGGCTTTTTTTACCAGAAAAACCAAAATTCCGGTTGGACCGACCCATATTACGTCATAATTCCAATATAGAACTAGTATGGTTTATTTATTTATTTTGTTTTATGTGACGATTAGGAGAAAATATAGATGTGCAAGGGTTTAATTTTTTTATATTTTTTTGATTTTTTTTTTGTGTTTCTAGACTTGTAGTTAGATGATTTTGTTGTTTTATTTATAGCTTTGTTTGTTTAAATGATTAGTTACAAGTAATCAACATTTAATATTAGGGCTTGAATGTTTAAAAATATAATTGAAAGTTATGGACTATGGTTGAACATGATTGTTTATTTTGTTTAAGTGTTTAGTGGTGTTTTATGAACTTACGGAGCAAACTATATGTGTTAGGAACAATGAGTAAGAATGTAATGAACTTATGGCGTGTTTAGTATCTTTAGATGATATTTTGGATATATTTAAAAAAAACTTGTAGGGCACAATTTTAAATACGTTTGTAATTTGTAATGACGTTTGCCGTGTTTTTGATG
Organism: Helianthus tuberosus; assembly: GCA_030545235.1. Lineage (NCBI taxonomy): Eukaryota > Viridiplantae > Streptophyta > Magnoliopsida > Asterales > Asteraceae > Helianthus > Helianthus tuberosus. The sequence continues at coordinate 82,778,509 of CM060389.1, forward strand.
ATTTATAAATTTTAGTTTGATGTTCTTTTGTCTTACATGATCCGACCCGGCCCGCTATGAACCGATATTTTTATACAGCTAGGGGCCTAAAATCTTTGAAAATATTCCGCACCCCCAGGAAAAAAATTCTGGGTCCGCCACTGACTATTGAACCACTGGAACTACGTGAACTATTGAACCACTGGAACTATTGAACTATTGAACCACTGGAACTACTGATCTATGCGAATTATTTGAACTATTTGAACCATTGGAACTATTTGATCTATGTGAACTACTTGAGCTATTTGAACCATTGGAACTATTTGATTTATGTGAACTACTTGAACTATTTGAACAATTGGAACTACTTGAACTATTTGAACAATTGGAACTACTTGAACTATCAAACGATTGGGTTATGGTAAGTGATTAGGTAACGGGGCGGATCTAATGTGATAAAAGCATGGTAGATACGCCGCTGGTACTCCCTATATATAAGTTCTTTTAACACATTACATACCGTTGCGTTATCTAGATCACTTGGTCGAATGTTTTCAAAACGAAGTTACACTACAAGGTTTTCTTAACGATATAAACCATACGAGTTTTATTACAAAAACGATTTACGATTTGGGTTACATAAACAAATGTTTTGGGTTAAGATTCATGGCTACGAGATTTTATAAAACTATAACCAACTTGTTTTGAGTTGGTTAATCATATTACAATACCAAACACTTTTCAAACAAGGTTTTCAACTATCAACTTTTGTAGTCTAACAAGGTATTGCAACATGTAAACAAGCCATGAATCTAATACTCACACAAAACCTATGTACTCGCCGGCATTTTTATGCTGACGTATTTTCACATATGTTTCAGGTACCATAGTTGACGATGTTTGATGATGATTTTGATGCATGCTCACATAGGAATGGACGATGCCTTAGTGACTTAATAACAATGAAAGACAATTGCTCATATTTTCTTTCTGATTTCAAGACAATGTAATAAACTTAATTCAATAAAACAGAACTTCAATCCATGTGTTGTGAAACAATCATTCTGTTACGACACTCCCCGACGTTTCCGCCGCGGTTTGTTGTTTTAACGCGGTCGGGGTGTGACAGTCTAGGCTAGGGTGTAACTATTAGTTAGTTTATATGGTTGAAAATCAAGTGTTTAGTTAGGTTAATTAGTTACTAGATGTTATATAGTGTGTTATGATGTTCGGGGACCATAACTAACTTGGTAATGTTAAAACAATGCTTCTAGTGAAAATTTGGTGTTTCGGGTAGTGTACGGTTGTTCGGTTGGTTACCGGTTCTTTAAGGTGCTAAACTATGCAGTTTAGTGAGCTTTATGTTACCTTTCGTGACAGTTTTGATTCCCAACACTTAGGAAAGCATTCTGGACCATTTAACCATATTTCTGCATGATATTAAAGTGTTAAAATGCTGATTTATGCTGATCTTTACTAGGAAGACAGTTTTGTGATCTTTACTTTCCTACACACTATACTAGTGTAACTCTTGGTTTCTGGCTCATTCTGGGTCTCAATACCATGTCTGTCTATGTACTGAACTCCGTCAGCATTCTTCTTATTTGTCTGATAATTGTGCTAACTGTGTTTCCTGCATCATTTGAATCAATAAAGTTTGCATGCAATAATGATATGTCATTTGTAATATAGGATGCACATGTATGTATGATAACAATAATCAGAATGCAATTCAAGTCATTAATTATAATTCAACACAGTCATTAAGCACTAATCATTGTTTAATAATTGTACGGATACCTGAAATTTTGACAGTTGTCACTGTAGATGATCATGTGTTTCGAATTTTGGGTTTTAATCAGATTAGGGTTTTGGGGTTGTGTTGTGTATGAAGAAGAAGACTGTTGTACGTTTTCTTTATAAGGAGACTCGGGCCAGGTTTTTATATATACATATAATATAGTGCCACGTCATCAAGATTCGCCATGTCATCATGTCCACCTCATCAAGTCTGTGCCATGTCAGACAAAAAACAAACCCAGTTAGTAAAGATTTAACTAAGTGGTGCCAGCACAAACTAAAAGTCAAGTTGGGGGTGCCGGGTGTCAAAGTGTTAGTTGGGGGTGGCAACGGCCAAAGGTCGATAGTTGAGGATGATAAAACTCAGTAACCCTTAAAAGAAATATTAGGGTGTTGGCGCACCCCAACCAAACCTTTAGGTCCGCCTATGACCTCGTGGTTGACTCATTTTCACTTGTTTGCTTGTTTTTAAACAACGGTTTTTTTTTTTTTTGTATTAAGCTATCGCACTCCATTGAAAAACCCAAGTCACCCTACCACTAGACTAGAGATGGTGGATTTTTTCACTTGTTTGCTATTTAATAATTATATTATTTATATTTTTACAATTATTAATTTTATTTAAAACATATTATTTATTGTTTACGTTGTGAAACAAAGACCTAAAAACAACAATAATATGTATGTAATAGGTGGTGGTGGAGTGGTAAGAGAAAGACTTGTTGTTCTAAGGAACTCAAGTTCGATTCCTGCTCTCCCTATTATTTTCTGCGACACCTGGTGATGATAGGCGAGTAGGCGGAGATCGTTTTACCTCACCACACCGTCGTGCCTTCGGGCGAGTGTATGTGAGACTAGGCGAGTAGGCGGAGATCGCTAGTTCGATCCTTGAACTGAGCGGGTTTTACCTCACCGCACCGTCATGCCTTCGGGCGAGTGTTCACGTGTTTCGGCCCTAGGTGAGGGTTTTCCCCGATTCGGAGGCGAGTGTATTCCGATGTGGTGAATTTCGCCAGTAGCCCATTTGAAGGATTTGTTGTTAAAAAAAATATGTATGTAATAAATGAAGAGTTCTTATTATTCAATTGAGTGTATTTTGTTCATATAACAAGATGTGTATATATACAGTGTTTAGTGGTCAGTACAATAAATACAAATTATGACAAAAAAACGATAACTGAACTTTTGATAACCCCATTAGATAATATTTATAACACCATCTGGTTATTAATTTAATATTTTTGAAGATGTTGCATCGTTCAATACCTTGATAGGAAAACCTAGTGTGTGAGGTCCCCAAACCACGCACCTCTCAATTGGACATTGTCACACGAATAGTTCAAAAGACTGAGAGTTTTCAAATAACTTAGTGGAAAAACTCAATTAAAATAACGTCAAATTTTTAAACCAGTTATCAAATCATTTGATTTATTTCAAAATCATTAAACATAATACAGATGCCATTGAATTCACCACCCACGAGAACCTCCTTACGCTAGCCAAGATTCCCGCGTACTACACCCATGATACATGTAGTTAAACTAACATACATGCAAAAGTCAGCTTTGCCGAGTGAGTTCTAGCCAATTAATTAACCTCAAAGACACTTTATTAGAAAATATATAAATCTCAAGGTCAGTTAATCCGAGACATCATCGTCCACATTATACCCAATCCCGTAACCATCCATACGGTCTACAATCAAACCAAGCTGTTACTAACCACCTTTCTCATTACACATGACCCATCCGCTCCTAGTACATGTCACACAACACCACATGCACCACACGATTAGAACCGACTTCACACAGTCCTAGACACCCAATATACCACAACGTAAAGAATATAAATTTACATCACAACCATATATAAGCACCTTGGTTTACCACCTACATCTATCGTAAAAACACATGCATTACCTCATGTAGGAAACTACCATACACCATGGTTACATCACAGAGACGTAACCTAGACGCACCGCTGTCAGAAGACAACAATTACCTACATCCTCAAGACGCCTTACCACCTGTAGGTAATGATCATCTATGTTGCGCCCCTGAACATATGTACGACTCATTTACAACTTCTTTACGACGCATCTACTAATTTAGATAAATGAGTTACATTCATCATATACAAGTTACATCATGCCGTTAAGACAACGATATATTCCAACACACAAGTATAAACAACTGTTTGTTATAATTTACTCCAAACTATACGAAATATAAGTTACAGAAATTTTCAAATAAACAAGAGAACTTGAAATAAAACTGTTACGAAAATAATACTGTCCTGTTCAATCATATAAGGATATTACTAAACTTCTATTACAGGTACAGAAAAAAAAATCATATTTTATTTTATGAAAAAAGTTGACATTTTGGACAACTTCACTCAACTGTAACACTCAAAAGAAGAAAAAAAAATGTCAGTGCAAACATACCGAAAAGTGAAATAAACAAGCAGACACTTTGAAATTCAAATGAATTAAAAACTATATACAAATAAAGGCAGAGCCATGAGTGAACATGATTTTGGATTTCCTTCCAGTGCTTTTATGCCATGGAAACATCTATACATACCCTTTTTCAGATCAGATCTTTAGTTCCATCTCACTTCGATTTTTATTTGCTCCTGTAATAAAAACCGATAAATAAAGGTGAAACATTTAGGATTTCCGGTACCAGGATCTTATGGTTGCCAAAAAAAGAAAAGAAAATTACAAGAATGTCTTTCATTAATTAATATTTTAAACAGTTAAATTTGCAAAACATTTTTAGAAAAATTTGCATTCATGCTAGTATCATTCTTGTGTTCTGCGAAGTTTGTTTTTATATATGGAGCTAACAGGAATATTACATGAAACATCATGTGCACACATTCATCAACAAAACAGCGTCAATAAATGTCAACGGAGAATGCGTCATTTATGGAACAATATTATGGGTGTAAAGGAGCCGTGCAGCTCGTGAGCTACACCCTTAAACATGCTTGAGCCTAATTTACAGTTTACATGTTAGATTAGACAAGCCTGGGCCTTCATATACTGAGCCTAAACGAGCCTATTATTATAATTATGATATGATATGATGTGAAAGTTTGATATGTTTTTTAATTGCAATTTAAGCATACTCTTAATCTACACCATTGTCCACTGTGGGACTCGAACCCTCGACCTCATGCCTCCATATTACACCACCACTAGGCTAAAGGCCCTTTGGTGAGAATTTGATGTGATTCAAAATCTTATTGGTGATGTATGGCCTATCTTTCCTCCTTATGTTATTATGTATCGATTTACTTGACGTCTTGACCCCAAACAGTATAATAACACGTAGAAACCATTATAACAATGGTTATGGGTAAAAACCAAACCGACATTTGCAGCACAGTGTTAGTATGTGTTTAATTGCATAAAGCCTTCAAAATTTTATTAAAAACTACCTAGTAATAAAAATAAGACATTTTTTGTAGCCATATTTGACACGCAAACCGTTTATCAAAAAAAAAAAAACCCTTTGGATAAAAGTGTGCCTGGTCAACCCAAACCGACCCAGTGTGTTTTAACCTGTTACCAAACTCGTGGACCCACCCATTTTGTCACCTATAGTGAACCATCTCTTAGCACAAAACACAATAATTAGATACCAACACTAACCTGTCAGTCAACATCATTCACAAGCAATCTTGGTGTCAAAGCTGCTAAGACAGATGGCAAATGCTTGAAAAGCAGATATAGGGTAGCGATAATCCATCGTAAACACATCCTTCCCTACTTTCCCAAACTGGAGAATAACCTTTTCATATTGAGGGCCTGATTGTCCGATTGGCGGTGTAGCTACCAGCTGAAAGTTTTTCACTGAAGCAACCGTTACCCGTCCTTGGAAATTCAGACACCAGCACTGAAGCTGCTCATGCCACCTAGGCGATTTGTTTTTCAAGACTAAAGGCTCGTCTCTCTGATTACCGGGCCCACTTTTTTCCGTACAGCTTGATCTGGATCTGAAGAAAGATATTGAAGGAAAAGATTCACCGCTGCTAAGAGGGAACTCGGTTTGTGTGGGAGCCACGCCTCCAGGTTCAATTGCGGAACTAGGGATGGGATCCATGATGCATTGCATTCTTCTTGGACCCCTGATAATACAGAGCAAATAATAATGATTTTCCTTGTGTCATATAATAAAAAGAAAAGATCAAGTTTGACACAAGGATACTAAGATGTGACGAATAGGGGATGTTTGGATGCCCGTTTTGTAAAGTGGCAATTTTATATTCAATATTAAACATAATAAACAGTTCATAATAGATGGTGTTCGGGTGTGTTTATGCTTAAAGTTACTATAATCAAATAATTCAAAGATGTGATATTTTTTTGGGAAACGAGGGAAGACCCCCGGGCAAACTTTTATTAATGATGTTCAAAACGAGAATACAAACAAAGAGCATTTGGCCTAGGCGACTCGCCAAAGACCAAACCCCCCAAAAAAAATGAAAACATAAGAAAGAAAAACATACACCAAACATCAAACTAGAAAATAAAGTTTGATGTGATATTGACTAATCAGAAAAAGAAAAATTAGTTTGTCCAAACATTAAAAGTTGAATATCTGGACTAGTACACTACTCATGTAGTTTTAAGGATTTGATGTTTACCTGGACCCCAGCATGTTCAACTCGTATGAGATATGAGCTACAGGATAACTTCCAGCAGGAACCCTAGGAGAGACTTGAGTGGAGCCCATAAACTTGGTGGAGCGACTCTTTGTCATTTTAGCTCCATCATGAGGTGGCAAACCGTCATATACAATGAACTTGGTTCCCAAAAAGTTTGATCTGTGCCAATTCATAAATAGATTATGTTAATAAGTGTATTACAAGCCAGCTAGACGTTTTTAAGATGGTAACTAGACCTTAATTTTCCAATATATCTACTGCTCCCCTTTGACATGTCATCGGCATGTAAAGAGATGATGTAATCGGTACATGTGGGGCGTCTAAACTTGCGAGCAGCAAGAAGAAATTTTCCATCATCAGCAAGTGCTGTCACATTAATTGCATCAAGTAATAAATGTGAATCCCAGATGTGAAAATAATTACCAATACTAATGTAGTATGATATTTAATCTTTATCTATAGTTAAACATTGATAGTTATTCATACTTAATTAATGACAATCAGCCCATGCCTAACAATTAAAGGAGGCAACTTTAATCCTTTTACTGATGAATAGGTTCATTTGGGTTACGTATTATATCGAACGAGTCAAAACAAAAGCAAAATCAAGATGTTATTGTCAATATTAGATTGTTGTTGTCAATATTACAGTTTCAGCAATCCTAATATTCATCATTCTTTGAAGACAAACAAAATGCATGTTTTCAAGTTGACCCAACCTTTACCAAAAAATTAGCCATTTCGAAAAGTTGACCAACCCGCCCACTCTACCACCAGGTCCATGAACAAGATTAACAAAGTCAAATAATAATTCGTTTTGCTTACAGTTACATATTAAGTGTGGTTATAATTTACCATGCACTTGTTCTAAATGTTCCAACAACCCCTTTTGAGAAGAAGAAAAAAACAGAAATAAAAGATGTTTACCTTGAGTCAAATTAAGGTAGAGTAAATACGTTTGAGTAGACCGCTTCCGTTTTATAAAGCATTGAAGGAGAGATTCTCTTGGACCAGGCTGCACATGATAGAATTAGAAACCGATTATTAAGTCAGGCAGTTAACAAGCCAACTTAAAACCAAAGGGCTTGTAGAAAAGGCGTCCCTCCCCAAGTGGTCGAAAGTTCTAGTCCCAATGTGGACAAAGGTGTAGGTTTAGGAGTAGAATAAGTAGGTGTGTGTGTGAGTTAGCTATTCTAAAAAAGTTAGAAGCCAACTAAACTTATGAAGCCTCAACATTAACTACCAAATATGTCAACAAGTAATATTAATCTCAACACCAACTTTAAGGTAAGTTATGACATATAAAGCACTAGGTAGTTTAGTTAAAGGCTCAAGGCGCACAAAAAGTGCATGCCCAAAACAAGCAGTAGGTAAAAGACTCAAGGCCATGTTTTGGCTGTTTTAGACTTGTTTCAGCTGCTTTTTGGTTGTCTCAGATCATTTGAAACTAGTTTTGGCTAGTTCAGACGCACAAGGTGGTTTTGGTGCACCTCTCCTTGTCCGGGTGCGCACCTTCGGCTACAACAGCTAAGCATGAGACGATTTCTATTTTCTAGAACATATTAAACACCACGTCTAAGAGGAAAAAAACACATTTTAATAAAGGAACTACGCAGGTCGCAGAAAGCTAAAATTGATATACACCATTTCATTTATCAAGGTGATGCAAGAACTGTAAATCCCAATCAACTAACAAAGAGGTTAATCTTCCTAAACGGTCCCCCATCTAATATTCTAACATCATATTTCAAACTCATACGTTGATGCACCTAACTCCATTAAGAAGTAATAACAATTTAGTAAGCCAAAATCATCACTTCACTATGAATATACAATGCATACAAAACAGAAAGACAAACAATCATTATCTGATATTCTAACATAATATTCAAAACCATAATTGTTGCACATAACTCCAATAGTAACAATTCAATTCATCAATCAAATTCATTGAAAACTCACAATCTAACCTAACAACAACCACAAAAAATAAATAAATAATAATAATAAGCTAAAGAAAAGTGACCTGTTTGACCGAAATCGGAAAAGTCAACATTCCAGAAATCTCAGGCCGTTTAACAATCTCCTTCATGATCTCTCTCCAACTCCGGCAAACAGTAGCACATCCGACAACATCCTTCCTCGACGGCCACTTATTCTCCGACGATTCGATCCTGATCAACACCTCCCGAAGCAGCTCCTGCGGCATATTCGCCCAACAACTCTGCCTCAAACCGTCATCGTCTTCTTCAAGGTCCGATGCGGCAACCGCCATGGAAGTGTCCTGGATCACACGGCAGGATCTGGTTCTTAATCCGCAATCGAGATTCATACGAGATTTAACTGGAAGAAGATCGATTGAATCAATGAGAAATGGTTAGGGTTAGGGTTTGAGTAGTGGAGACACAGAGAAGGGATTTGGTAGGCGCGTGTGAAATAGACATCTACAGGTCATTCATCCTGCCACTGTTGGGACAACAACTTGTTGGAGAACATTTTTTTTTGAAGGGTGACTTTCTATGTACGTGACTCAGTGTCACCGGGTTCTTGTCGAAGACAATCCCCCGTCAGCTCCGCCCTCCGGCGCGATGTTCGATTGGGCCCCGGCCGTCTCGTAAGCTGACCTTCGCCCGGAAACCATACTGCCCCCACACGGGTAAAACCGCTGGGGTAACAGCTGGGTGAAAACCGGGTTGCCCTCAAGACCGCACCATGCCTCGGTAGGATACGATCTATCATTGGGACGTCCCGCCCCCTTTCGCCACAAGCGGGAGTCGAACCGGTGACCTCTAGGAGGACAACCGGCCCCCCAACCACTGGGCTATGAGGGAGGGATACTTGTTGGAGAACATATGCGTTGGATGTTCCAAAATTATTATTATTATTATTATTATAATATAATATTAATATAATATAATATAATATAATATAATATAATATAATATAATTATAATATGTGATTGCATAGTCCCATCTTTTACGTTTTCAAATGTTTTGAGGTGATTCATATGTGTCTATTCACTACTTTCATGTTTTCAAGCTATATGTTTTTCACATGCATAGCACTTATCCTTTGACGAACTGAAACTGTTATCTATGGCTTAAATACTGATTTTCAAAGTTTGTAAGACTATTTGTTGGTGCGTATTTATACTTATACATTCATTAACAATGATCAAGCCGATTGGTAGTACGATATAGCGCTATAGGTTGACACCCCATTCCTGTTGTATGGAATGTCATAAACCAAAGTTTAAACCAAATAGATTTTGCCTTCGTGGTAAGTCTATAGTCACCAAAGTGTAGTTTGATACACTAAGGTTTGAATGTATTGCCAAACGACCACAATGTGCTTTTATAAATGTTTTTCAGTTAAGCCATAAAAACTTCTCTTATGTTATTTCCAAAACCAAAGCATAGTTTGATATGCTATTGTTTACTAAAATATAATTGATATACTGCCAAATCACGATTAAGGTATATTTCGATATACTACCAAAGCATATTTTGATATGCTACCAATGTGATACTGTTTACTAAAGTATAGTTCGATATACTACCAAATCACAATTTAAGCATATTTTGGTATACTTCCAAAGCATAGTATGATATGCTCCCAATGTGATATTGTTTACCAAAGCATAGTTTGATATGCTATTTTCAAAACCAAAGTATAGTTTGATATACTACCGGCTTTGTTATTTCCTAAACCAAAGTATATTTTGATGTACTACTAAAGCATAGTTCTATATGCTATTTTCAAACCAAAGCATAATTCGATATGCTATTTGCAAACCAAGGCATAGTTTGATATGTTATTTTAAATCCAAAGTATAGTTTGATATACTACCGGTTATGCTATTTCTAAAACCAAGGCATAGTTTAATATGCTATTTTCAAACCAAAGTATAATTTGAGATACTATCGATGCTTTCATTCCTAAACCAAATTATACTTTTGATATACTACCAAATCAATTATTTCCAAAAACTAAAGTATATTTTGATATACTACTTATCCGATTATTTCAAAACCAAAGTATACTTTGTATATGCTACAAACCTTTTTATCAAAGCAATGTGTTTTAGAACCCAAACTTTTTACAAAGATTCATGCCTATTTTTTTAAACATAAAATCTTTTTTATGTTATCCAAAGCCATGAATCTAATTCACAAAACTTATGTTACTTACAGGCATTTTTATGCTGACGTTTTATTTTCACATATGTTTCAGGTTCTACTATGTGATGATTGTTCACGCATGCTACACATAGAATGGACTCGTGCCTTAGTGACTTTAAACATTGAAAGACAATTATTTGTATTTATCTGGTTTGTATTAAAACAATGAGTCCATTAATGGAATAAAACAAAACTTCAATCACCATGTGTTGTGAAACAATGATTCTGTGACATGACTCCCTGACGTTTCCGCCGCAGTTTGTTGTATTACGCGGTCGGGGTGTTACACATTGCCATCCTTACCTCCCCTCCCCACATTCCAAAAATTTACTAGTTATTTTTTTGGGTAAAGGATTTTAATAATCCAAACTATTAGCCGTTAGCCAGCAACGGTCCCAACTACAAAAATAACCAGTGGTGGTCCCACCTTTTCACATATTGTAAACTAATGGACCTTTACTAACAGAACTTTAAATTCTTTTTGTCACCTTATCATTTTCGGTTTAGTGAAGGTCCATTGGTTTACAATATATGAAAATGTGGGACCACCACTGGTTATTTTTTAAGTTGGGACCGTTGCCAGCCAACGGATAATCGTTGAGATTATTAAAATCCATTATTCCTTATTTTTAACAAAATTAGAGCTGCAAACGTTCACAGTTTGTGAGTTGGTCGGCATGGAATTTCATTTGTATACATTCGTTTATTAAACAAACAAACACGAACAAGAAATTTCGTTCGTTTAATTAACTAAACGAACATAAACAGAGGCTACATTCGTTCATTTATGTTCGTGAACGTTCGGTAACCTGTTCGTGTTTGTTCAATTGTATTTGATAGTTCATTAGTGTTTTTAGTTTTTTATATTTTATTTAAATACTTTAAAATTCCGACAAATAAAATATCTAATAAGTGCCAGTGTATTATATATTCTATTCATGAACACTTATTTGTGTTCTTTTATTTCCATTTATGTTCATGAACATTCGTTTTCGTTTGTTGCCTAAATTTAACCAATGAACATGAACAACTTCATTTTCTTAACAAACGAACACAAACATAATAAATATATATATTGTATTTATTTAATATAACCATCATCAATCATTTATATTAATAAAAAGATCAAAATATTAATTATCCATTATTATATATTTGTTGATAATTGTTGAGGGACCGAATTACCCTTACTAACTAATAAAGGTTTTCCCATTTGATGTATATAAGGAGATCATTTAGAGAGACTTTAACATCACTTACAAGAAACAAATTTGTACCTCTCTCTACTCCATAATCATGATTTTATCAGAACTCATAAACACCGTCCTTAATATGCACCTTAAACGGAAACTCAACCAATCTGACAAGGAGGTCGTCTACCCTAATGTCTGCTATAGTTACTGGTCTCTCTGCTGTAATTGGTACACATTTTTATCATGTTTTCCATTAGATAGATTATGAAGAAATATAATTTAAATAGTTACTATATGTGTCTAGTTTCACATTCATACCTTGTTTCTACCAAAACTTCACTAATCTTATAAACTTTCCTTTAGGTTTTAATTATCTTTTTAATTTTTTATTATTGCTCTCATTTCATGTAGATTAGGGGTTGAGAAAAAGAAAAAAAAACCAAATTAACCGAATTAACGGAACTGTAGAAATAACTGGAGGCTTGGTCAAGCATTTTTCAAAATAAAATTTTGGTTCAGTTTCAATATGTGGCATAACCGATTTATTGCAAGATGATAACTTTGTTCATGTTCATTGCAATCTTCGTACAACCCCTCCAGAATTTGAATTCGATCAGTGCGTGACTCTAAATAAGGTAATGGAGGACAATGCTTCAAAAACATGGAAGAAACTGGTGGGGGCGGTATTAATGACTACCATCTCGCAGCTTTGGAAAGCCCGAAACAAGAACCAATTCAACAACCACCCCATCCCTTTTGCAAATACGCTGGACGATATCAAGGAGACTTCTTCCGTTTGGATTAAAAGTAAGACCAGGTTTAAAGACGTATGTTGGGAGAGGTGGAGGGTTTTTTAACATTAGAGACATCATTTTGTAATTCCTTCGTTTGTATATGCTTTTTGGGTTTTCAGCTTCTCGTTGGGCCGCTTCGTTCTTAATAGAATGCTGCCGTTCAAAAAAGAAAAAATAATATATATTATCTTTGGTTTAAAAATCCAATTCTTCACTTGTTGTTACTAAATGTATATGTTTGAAGAAACACGGAACTAATTTTAGGTTTATTAGTTGGGTTTATGTTTCAAACATGAGGGTTAATCATCTTTAATCCTTCCTGAGCCCGTGAGTGACGATCCTTCCTGCAAAACAGCAACACCGTTAAGCTCGTTAAGAGGGGAATATGGGGGTTTCCCTCTTAACCACTCTCCGGCATGAGAATAAGTAACTGCTTTGAGGAAATTAAGTGTGTGTTAAGAGTGAGAGTAGAGAGAATGGACTGTTTAACCTGTGTATGGAGGTCCCTATTTACAGCCGGAGTGGTGTAGGAGGAGATGAGCTGATGGGCCTTGGGCCGGAAGGCGACAACAAGGAATATCCTCTTTGTCTCCTTGGTATCGACCGTTAGTGGCTTCTAGAAGATCTTCGGTGCTGGCGCACCTTGATTGGAGCCACGTGTCCGAGGTGTCGGCCTTGTTGTCCTTCTGTCATCAGCAGGTGAGTGGAGATCACGGGGCAGTTGTCGCCACCCCCTGATTGGTTCCACGTAGGCGTCCTTGTGTACTCTCTGTCTCCTGCACGATTGTTAATCGTGGAGCACGATAGGGTACAGCCTGACGGACGCTGATTGGCTCGTTCTTCTGCCACTTGTACCTTTGATACTTCCTGAAATGTGTCGCAACCCCCGATCCCTATCTCCTCAGGAACGGGCGGCTGCGAGCCAGTTTCGGTGGTATCTGGTATTGTCTAATTTGGCAGCGGAATTTTCATCAGGACCGTAGTTAGGAAATATTGGATCAGAGTAAAATACCACATTTTCATAATATTAAACACATGGGATAAAACCCAAGTTTGCAGTACACACATTTTCATAGGAATAAATCCTATTTTTATTTAATAAAAACATCTATTTTTATTTAGGTAACTTTAATGCCGCTTTTCCAAGCCTTCAGTGCTGTCCAGCTGGCTTCTATTTGGCTTTCACATTTTGTTACCTGAAACGCCTTTAAAAACATTTTGTCAGTGGGAAATACTGGTGAGTGAATCCCTGTTTAATCAAGTTTAATAAAAACCATTGTACAGTATTGAGGGCGATCTCGCAATTACATTTGTTTCCAAGTTATATCAATTAACATCCATGGTACTGTCAGACCCAACTTGTGGAAATGTTACCCCTCGCAAGGCAGTAACATAATTTTGTATACAAAACCCCAACATACTCATGATAATTGTATCCTTACAAATACTCAATAATTGCTTAATATATAATTAATTGTGAAAACAGTTAACAAAAAAGAGATTACTCACAAAAAGGTTTACACAAAAAGAGGATTACTCACATTACTGTCTTAGATTATCCTTTAGGGTTTCCTGGTGACAATCTATAATTTACACAAATGCACACGTGTTAGTATAATAACCCATTTTAACATTAGTAATACCCTCCCCGATACGGCATTCCAATGACTACGTCAGGCAGAACCACGACAGCCGTTACGGAACCCTAGATCAATCGGGCAGAGTATCTAATACGTATCCAGGGGTTATGATACTTACAACATAGCAGAACTTCGCTAATTAAGGGGGTATTAGACCTGAGTATAATGCCTACTATCAGAAAATTGAGATTGAGAAAAGAAATCTGAACGACGTAAACTGAAGGCCCAAGCTCCAGCTTTATTGTGACAACCCATAATTTTGAGGTAAAAACCGCCCTTGTTTATTTTTCATAAATTAAATTCTATGCTTTTATTATTTGATGAATGAATTATAATTATCTACATCGCGTTGAACCGATCCGAGGTGTTTGAACCAAGTGCATGTCGATTCAACCCACTCGCGAAACCCGAAACCTATGAGGTCCAAATCATAGCATGTATAATATATATTTACTTTACTAAAATATTGTACATATACATTAGTTGTAAAAAGAAATAATACATTGATCAAATAATAACATGACTTGCTACCACATTTACTCATACCCCTCTTTCATTCAAATTGGGATCAGCCCAAATCTCATCATCTAGCCACTTATTCCTTAGCCCCAATTACCACTTTAATTATTATTGGCCCAACCCCCAAATCAGCCCACACATGAGTACACAGGCATGTATACATGCGTATACTTTATGATGAGCGCACAAAGCACAACAAACCCTACACCCTCCCCTTGTGTGTGCGTCGACCAGAACCCCCCCTCGTTCGCTAATCAGCTACAAGGCCTCCTCGTGTGCAATTCGGCTCCAAGGTAACTTTCCATGATCTCTCTTGTACATTTTATGCTTTAAGATGTTTGTTCATGGCTGTGAATTTTCATGGTGGTTTACCATGGTGGTTATGTGTTTGGTGTGTGGTTGTAAAAGCGATCAATTAACAATTAGGGACTTGTGTTTGCGGAATAAAACCTGTATTGATGTTTTAATATGATTCATCTGATGTTAGCATGGCTGATTTATGTTAAAGACAATGATACTTATGTGTTAGGGTTCATGAGAATCAAGAATCGTGCGTGGTATTATCAACAATATGTATAGTCATGTGTTTCTGGATTAGGGTTTAGGATCTTGATGCCTGCGTATGATAAATTTGATAAGAGTCTGCTGTAAATGACTTATAACCTGATGTTAGTCGTTATTAGAAGGTGTTGTGATCATATGTGCGTGTTTTAGTAACATTTAAGCGATTAACAGCATGCTGAGTAACATTTACAGCCAACTGAAGTTGGCTGTAAACGGACCGATAAAAATAAAAAAATTGATTTTCTAAAGTCTTAATTATGTGTTTTCAAAAAATGAATCAAATGGCACTGGAATCATATTTTTTCGAGGCCGTTTGCTATTTTTAAAGGTCCGTCTTGTACAGCAGCAAAAGCTGCGTTTTTTCTGAAGAAAATACGTGTTATGTTTTTCATCATAACTTGAAACCTGGATAGAGTTAGGTCACGAAATTTGTACTGTAGATGGCCACTGATGTATTTGTAATTCACCAACTGGAATTTCGTCAATCGGACTTACGATGAATTTAAAATGAATTTTTTTCGTGGACTGCAGTCAGAAAGTGACGAATCTGATTGCAGTCTTGTAAATGATTTTTTATAAAATATTGGTAATTAATTGGATCCCGATATTTTTACAAAATAATACTTTGATCATTTGAAACACTCTGTAAAAATTTGGGAATTTTTGGAATAAGTTAACTATTTTATTAAAATGCTCGAAAACAGCCCAGTTTTGAATGTTAAAGCTGAAACGACATAAGTAGTAATTTGCGTGTCTAAATTCCGGGTAGGTTATCTGAGAATGATCTAACGTGTTATATGTCAATGAAAGTGTTATGTGCAATATCGTATGTTTGCTTTTGAATGGTTATAGATGGGATGTTTATATGGGCGTGAACTGTTAAAGTGAGTGCATGTTATGTGATAGATACGTGTAGGAACTTTGTGCTTTAATTGGAATTATTAATAAACTAAATGGTAATCATATTAGGACGTGATTGACCAACCCCGACCGTTAACTATTTTAAAGAGTTCAACCGAGTAACCCAAGGTGAGTTCACACACTTTCTAAGGCATGGGATTCCTGGTGGTTGGGAATGGGTTAAAGAATTAAAACGAAACCTACATATCCTCCTTGGGTAGGATATGTACGGCCATCCTCCATGGGTAGGATGCCAATCTTAATCTTGCGTATTCTCCTTGGGTAGAATATGTACGTTCGTCCTCCTTGGGTAGGACAACAACTTTAACTTACTAGACAAAACTCTATCATGAAGTCCCTCATTTTTATATCGACTTAATCGCTGGGCCAATGGCGAGCGGGTCATTAGTTAATAGCGCTATTAGGGTTGATAGGCCTCACACCGTGCCGTTCGGACGGGCGTGTACTAATGGATCTGGGCACTTAGGTAATGATCATAGACATTGACGTAGGGCACAACTATTGTTCGTCAGTTGTCGATATGGTAACGGTCAAGTGGTTCACATGGGGAAGCCTCCACTGATCATGGATATGGGTTGGGAAATAAAGGAACTGGTTAACTCGTGGTTTACGAAACAACTTATGGTTTTCAAAACAAACTTGTAAAACTAAACAACCAACTGTGAACTTGCTCAACTTTGTTGTTGACTCGTTGTTACATGCCTTGCAGGTCGTTAGGTGCTTATGGAGCTTGCACAGGGAGGAGTGATCGTTGTGGGACATGGACCGTTGGGTGCCATGTTAAACTTTATGACCTATGTTTTGGTTTTACATTTTATGCTTCCGCTGTTTAATTTGAATTTGGTTAACTTGTTTTAGAACACCAATTATATTGTGTGGTTGAACTTTTATTTAATTTACTATATTGTTCAATATGATTGGTGGCTTGATCCTGGTCAGTCACGCCTCCTGCAGTGATACTCCGCTTGTGGATTTTGGGGGTGTGACAGATTGGTATCAGAGCCATTGGTTATAGTGAACTTGGTTTTAAAAAGGGAAAAATCTTTTTGATAAAAACCAGACTATAACCTGTTCAGTGCTCAACGATCCACAACGACGCTTCACTCCACGTGCAAGACTCAACACTCTAGGTGGTATGATTTATGTATGTATTCCCTACTTGCTAGTTTACATTTACATTGTGTGTTGCACATGGTATGCCCAGTTAGAGTAGTAGCATGTTATCTACTAGCCCAAATGTGCTCTTTATGACACGCAACTGTTTACTTGAAACTTGACGTGTGATGATCAAATTCTTTCCTGTTTTCTCCTCACCCCACTACGACAACTGTTTTATGCGTTCTACCTATTCATGCGATTGTCTCGACATGACATCGCCGTTACAGCCAGAATTCAGATCTAACTCTCCGTACATTTGGTTTTGCGCGTCAGCATTCACGTAGACCAGAACCGGCCCAAGCGAACTCAGATTTAGGAGAACAATATACCCACGCGTCCATGTTGACGAACCCCACCATCTCCACTAGTCATCGTCTCCAGAAGCGAAGTAGTTGCCGTTGCACGCATTTGGCGTTGTACCACTCGAAACCCTATCATCCAAACTCTGTTTTGGACCAATGATATACTCACGTGACCAGGATACAACGAACTTCCCTTTCATGTCGTTGCTTCCATCTACCAATACTGAAACTGCCCCTGGAGAACAGAATAGTTTACGGGATTCTTCGGTTATTTGTTGGACTTTGTTTTCACTCAATTCTTCATATGAACATCACCAACCTCTTGTTTCTTCGATCCGCAACATATATAACGAAACGCTAACAACCATACCATGATTTCCACCGATCACAAGATTACCCCCCCCCCCTTATACTAACAGAGTCATATTTTGATCCTATGAAAGTTTATCTTAATTATGTGAAACCTTTTCGCTAGCCTTTGTACCAACCTATACTTGTTAATTAATGCCATGCCCAATTTTTACTATTGACTTAAACAAAACCAACAATCCTTTACCAGAGTGACACTACGTCCCCACTCCTCCATGCAGAGACATTAATACGAACTCACTATAGTTTAGAGAATTTGGAAGGCTCGACTTTCGGTCATTGGGGATCACTTCTTGAAACCCTGAGGATAGTGACATGATGTTGATACGATCATACCCTCTTGACTACACTGGCATATTTCAGATTCATTCGCATGACCTAAGAAAACTCTTCCGAATTTGGTTTCTTACCGACTCGATAAACCGCAAACTCATCTAAGATCATGGATCAAGGTGAATTACTCCTCCCTCGCATGTGGGCGAGCCCGACAACTTAGACGGAGGTTTCAGTGAACCATAACACTACAAACTCGTGCAACAACCATTCTTCTATGCTGATCCTTGTTATGCATAATATGCCAACGTGGCACCTCTATTCGGTAAACGACGTTCTTCATTTTAACCTTATGCAACTTGTGTACGACCAACTATACCCTCGACAACAGGAAAACCCCTACTACGGATTCTTAAACGCCTACGCATTGATTGCGACTACCCTTTTTGCATGTTTCCACATCCAGTCGTGATAAACTTCTCGAATCCTATGATCCTCATCCTAACAACATTCTCCACGAACTCTCGCCTGGAAGAGTTACTCTCTACGAATGATACCCTAGGAGCAATGGGCCATGAGTATCACAGATATGGAGGTATCACGAGAACTGTCCTTAGAACTCGATACGACCGAGATAGGTTCCCAGTCACGACATTGGAATTTAGCCTACCTTGACGGATATGTCACTTGATTTCTTCAGCGACATTCGAATCTACTCCAAGAACTAGTAGAACGATACCTACGCCTTACCATGGAGCTCCTACAACACAAACAACCTTACGTAAGTTTCCAATGTAGGACTTTTGACGTTGTGAAGCCCGCTTTTCTTAATCGTAGGCACAAACCCTCGCAACTTTAACTCGAAAGATTGCTCAAGAATCCGCATTTCAACAGTTGAAGGTGAAACTCTGTAGTACACCCATTCTTTCATTACCAAGAGACACAGACGATTTTGTTGTTTATTGTGACGCGTCAATCCGAGGACGTGGGCGTGTGTTGATGCAACGTGAGAAAGTCATTGCTTACGCATCACGCCAACTCAAGGTTCACGAAAAGAACTACACTACCCACGATTTGGAGTTGGGAGCAGTAGAGTTTGCACTCCAGATATGGAGACATTACTTGTACGGTACCAAGTGCACTATCTACACCGATCACAAGAGTCTCGAGTATATCTTGGATCAGAAGGAGTTGAACATGCGACAGCATCGATGGGTCGAACTCCTCAACGACTATGAGTGCGCAATCAAGTATCATCCAGACAAAGCCAACGTTGTGGCTGATACCCTCAGTCGTAAGGAAACTAAACCTAAGCATGTACGTGCGTTATCGCTTACTATCCGCTCCAGTCTTCCTACCCAAATCCGAAACGCTCAGGTCGTAGCATTGAGGGAAGAGAACCTTAAGGCTGAGTCCCTGCGGGGCATGTGAAGGAAACTTGTACGCTAGGAAGACGGCACTTACTATTTCTTGGAATGTATCTGGTTTCCATCCTATGGAAACCTACGAGAGCTTGTGATGGGCAAAGCGCACAAGTCTCGTTACTCAAGGCATCCTGGTTCTAGCAAGATGAATCAAGACCTCAGAACTCTCTACTGGTGACCCCACATGAAGGCTAACATAGTGACCTATGTTAGTAAATGTTTAACTTGTGCTAGGGTCAAGGTTGAATACCAGAAACCATCAGGCCTACTCCAATGACTAGAGATCCCGACATGGAAATGGGAGCAGATTTCCATGGACTTCGTTACTGGCTTACCTAGATCTCAACGAGGAAACGATACCATTTGGGTGATAGTGGATCGACTAACCAAATTTACACACTTTCTGGCAATCAAGGAAACGAATAAGTTCTCTTCACTCGCAGACATCTACTTGAAGGAAGTGGTCGCTAGGCACGGGGTGCCAACTTCCATCATTTCTGATCGAGATCTGCGTTTCACCTCTGATTTGTGGCAGGCGATGCATAAATCCTTTGGCTCACGTCTAGGCATGAGCAAGGCATATCATCCACAGACGAATGGGCAGTCTGAACGTACCATTCAAACTCTTGAAGACATGCTTTGAGCGTGTGTAATCGACTTCCGTACAACAACAGTTACCAAACTAGTATCCAGGCCGCTCCGTTCGAGGCATTGTATGGACGGAAATGCCGATCTCCCTTATGCTGGGCAGAAGTTGGTGACAGCCAAATCACTGGCCCAGAACTCGTCGTTGACAAGACTCTTAAGATTGCCCAAATACGACAACGAATGGCGGCAGCTTGTGACCGTCAGAAAAGCTATGCTGATAAGCGCAGGAAACCACTCGAGTCCCAGGTTGGGGATCGAGTGCTACTTAAAGTCTCACCTCGGGAAGGTGTGGTTCGTTTTGACTAACAGGGCAAGCTTAATCTAATCCGCGTCATGTTGGACCTTTCGAAATCATTGAGGAAATCGACAAAGTGGCGTATAGACTG
The DNA here is from genome assembly GCA_030545235.1 of Helianthus tuberosus. NCBI lineage: Eukaryota > Viridiplantae > Streptophyta > Magnoliopsida > Asterales > Asteraceae > Helianthus > Helianthus tuberosus. The sequence continues at coordinate 82,799,341 of CM060389.1, forward strand.
AACCTGCCAGAAGAACTCAGTGGAGTTCACAACATACTCTATGTGTCAAGTTTGAAGAAGTGTCTGTTAGATGAGACCCTCCTACTTCCTTTAAAGGAACTCTCTATCGACAATCAGTTGCAAATCGTCAAGGAACCAGTGGAAATCTTGGACCGGGAGGTCAAGATTCTCAAACGCATCAAGATACCCATTGTTCGAGTTCATTGGAACTCCCGTCGTGGCCGAGAGTTCACCTAGGAACGAGTAAATCAAAGGAAACGCAAGTATCCCCAGTTGTTCAAGGAACATAAGTCCACTATTGAAGCTACAGCGGAATTTCAGGACGAAATTCCCAATCAACGGGGGAAGGATGTGATACCCCACGAAAACGCTCAACACAACTAGCTTCTCAGTGACTACTTGCTAAATTTCGGGACGAAATTTCTTTCAACTTGGGGATGATGTGACAACCCATAATTTTGAGGTAAAAACCGCCCTTGTTTATTTTTCATAAATTAAATTCTATGCTTTTATTATTTGATGAATGATTTATAATTATCTACATCGCGTTGAACCGATCCGAGGTGTTTGAACCAAGTGCATGTCGATTCAACCCACTCGCGAAACCCGAAACCTATGAGGTCCAAATCATAGCATGTATAATATATATTTACTTTACTAAAATATTGTACATATACATTAGTTGTAAAAAAAATAATACATTGATCAAATAATAACATGACTTGCTAACACATTTACTCATACCCCTCTTTCATTCAAATTGGGATCGGCCCAAATCTCATCATCTAGCCACTTATTCCTTAGCCCCAATAACCACTTTAATTATTATTGGCCCAACCCCCAAATCAGCCCACACATGAGTACGCAGGCATGTATACATGCGTATACTTTCTGATGAGCGCACAAAGCACAACAAACCTTACACCCTCCCCTTGTGTGTGCGTCGACCAGAAACCCCCCCCCCTCGTTCGCTAATCAGCTCCAAGGCCTCCTCGTGTGCAATTCGGCTCCAAGGTAACTTGCCATGATCTCTCTTGTACGTTTTATGCTTTAAGATGTTTGTTCATGGCTGTGAATTTTCATGGTGGTTTACCGTGGTGGTTATGTGTTTGGTGTGTGGTTGTAAAAGCGATCAATTAACAATTAGGGACTTGTGTTTGTGGAATAAAACCTGTATTGATGTTTTAATATGATTCATCTTACATGCAGCATGGCTGATTTATGTTAAAGACAATGATACTTATGTGTTAGGGTTCATGAGAATCAAGAATCGTGCGTGGTATTATCAACAATATGTATAATCATGTGTTTCTGGATTAGGGTTTAGGATCTTGATGCCAGCGTATGATAAATTTGATAAGAGTCTGCTGTAAATGACTTATAACCTGATGTTAGTCGTTATTAGAAGGTGTTGTGATCATATGTGCGTGTTTTAGTAACATTTAAGCGATTAACAGCATGCTGAGTAACATTTACAGCCAACTTCAGTTGGCTGTAAACGGACCGATATAAATCAAAAAATTGATTTTCTAAAGTCTTAATTATGTGTTTTCAAAAAACAAATCAAATGGCACTGGAATCATATTTTTTCGAGGCCGTTTGCTATTTTTAAAGGTCCGTCTTGTACATCAGCAAAAGCTGCATTTTTTCTGAAGAAAATATGTGTTATGTTTTTCATCATAACTTGAAACCTGGATAGAGTTAGGTCACGAAATTTGTACTGTAGATGGCCACTGTTGTATTTGTAATTCACCAACTGGAATTTCGTCAATCGGACTTACGATGAATTTTAAATGAATTTTTTCGTGGACTGCAGTCAGAAAGTGACGAATCTGATTGCAGTCTGGTAAATGATTTTTTTATAAAATATTGGTAATTAATTGGATCCCGATATTTTTAAAAAATAATATTTGGATCATTTGAAACACTCTGTAAAAATTTGGGAATTTTTGGAATAAGTTAACTATTTTATTAAAATGCTCGAAAGCAGCCCAGTTTTGAATGTTAAAGCTGAAACGACATAAGTAGTAATTTGCGTGTCTAAATGTCGGGTAGGTTATCTGAGAATGATCTAACGTGTTATATGTCAATGAAAGTTTTATGTCCAATATCGTATGTTTGCTTTTGAATGGTTATAGATGGGATGTTTATATGGGCGTGAACTGTTAAAGTGAGTGCAAGTTATGTGATAGATACGTGTAGGAACTTTGTGCTTTAATTGGAATTATTAATAAACTAAATGGTTATCATATTAGGACGTGATTGACCAACCCCGACCGTTAGCTATTTTAAAGAGTTCAACCGAGCAACCCAAGGTGAGTTCACACACTTTCTAAGGCATGGGATTCCTGGTGGTTGGGAATGGGTTAAAGAATTAAAACGGAACCTACATATCCTCCTTGGGTAGGATATGTATGGCCATCCTCCATGGGTAGGATTCCAATCTTAATCCTGCGTATTCTCCTTGGGTAGAATACGTATGTTCGTCCTCCTTGGGTAGGACAACAACCTTAACTTACTAGACAAAACTCTATCATGAAGTCCCTCATTTTTATATCGACTTAATCGCCGGGCCAATGGCGTGCGGGTCATTAGTTAATAGCGCTATTAGGGTTGACAAGCCTCACACCGTGCCGTTCGGACGGGCGTGTACTAATGGATCTGGGCACTTAGTCAATGATGATAGACATTGACGTAGGGCACAGCTATTGTTCGTCAGTTGTCGATATGGTAACGGTCTAGTGGTTCACATGGGGAAGCCCCCACTGATCATGGATATGGTTTGGGAAACAAAGGAACTGGTTAACTCGTGGTTTACGAAACAACTTATGGTTTTCAAAACAAACTTGTAAAACTAAACAACCAACTGTGAACTCGCTCAACTTTGTTGTTGACTCGTTGTTACATGCCTTGCAGGTCGTTAGGTGCTTATGGAGCTTGCACAGGGAGGAGTGATCGTTGTGGGACATGGACCGTTGGGTGCCATGTTAAACTTTATGACCTATATTTTGGTTTTACATTTTATGCTTCCGCTGTTTAATTTGAATTTGGTTAACTTGTTTTTGAACACCAATTATATTGTGTGGTTGAACTTTTATTTAATTTACTATATTGTTCAATATGATTGGTGGCTTGATCCTGGTCAGTCACGCCTCCTGCGGTGATACTCCGCTTGTGGATTTTGGGGGTGTGGCATTTATAGAGGCTGAGTTTGGGTTTCTCGCGCCCCGCGTAAAAGTAGGCAAAGGCCTACGCGGCCCGCGTCAACTCTGGTCAACAGCGTAGCTGATCCGGGTCACCAACTAGCCTCGACATGTGTTGGGCCACGTGGCGGCCCAAGGTTTCGCCAAGTTTCACCTCGTCGCGGCCCGCGTAAGGGTTGAGGTGTGGTTTACGCGGCCCGCCTTAAACCCAAAAACTTGGGTTTTAATTATTTTTAATAATATTTAAGGTATTCGGGGCCCGTTTTCACGTATGGGGGGTATTTTAAGACATATTAGGATATTTTAAATATTTTTAGAGTGTCGGAAAATATTACGAGTGTGTCAGTTTACTTTAGGGTTGTTATATCCTCCCCACCTTATTTTAGAGCTCATCCTCGAGGTCTACTGGAACAAGTGTGGATATTTCTTTTGCATTACCGATCACTTTGACCATAACTAATCTCTTATGCTTGAGGTTTTTGACTTTCCTGTCTTCAATCTGTAGAGGCCTTTCTACAAAATTGAGTTGTTCATTTACCTCTATATCCTTTAGAGGTACCATAAGTGATTCATCAGCTAAGCATTTCTTGAGATTAGATACATGAAATACATCATGTATTCCTGCCATTTCCTCTGGCAGTTGTAGCTGATAAGCTACAGGTCCTATTCTTTTAATAATCTCAAAAGGTCCAACGTACCTGGGACTTAGCTTTCCCCGTTTGATGAATCTTACCACTCCTTTCCAAGGAGAGACTTTTAACAATACTTTGTCACCTATTTGAAATTCTAACGGCTTACGTCTGTTATCAGCGTAGCTCCTTTGTCGATCACGTGCTGCTTCCAGTCGTTCCTTGACTTGAATGATCTTGTCGGTTGTTTCTTGCACTATCTCAGGTCCAGATAGTTGCTTTTCCCCAATTTCTGCCCAACAGACTGGGGTTCGGCACTTTCATCCATAAAGTGCTTCAAATGGTGCAGCATTGATACTTGTGTGATAACTATTATTATAAGAAAATTCTATTAAAGGTAAATGATCGTCCCAATTACCTCCGAAATCAATTACACAAGCTCTAAGCATGTCTTCCATTGTCTGAATTATTCTTTCGCTTTACCCGTCTGTTTGAGGATGATAAGCTGTACTTGATTTAACTTGGTTCCCATGGCTTTTTGGAAACTTGACAAAAAATGAGAGGTAAAACGACTATCCCTATCAGAAACGATTGATAAAGGAATTCCATGTAATGAAACTATTTCATTTACATATAATTTAGCTAACTGTTCCATACTGAAAGTTTCTTTCATTGGTAGGAAATGAGCTGACTTGGTTAGTCTATCTACAATCACCCAGGTTGTATCATTACCTTTCTTTGTTTTGGGTAATTTAGTAACAAAATCCATTGTTATCAATTCCCATTTCCACACTGGCATTTCTAACTGTTGTAACAAACCTGAGGGTTTCTGATGTTCAGCTTTAACTTGTGAACAAGTTAAACATTTAGAAACATAGGTTGCTACGTCCTTTTTCATTCCTATCCACCAAAAATTATTTCTTAAATCCTGGTACATTTTATCATTTCCTAGGTGCATCGTATATTTAGACTTATGGGCTTCTTCTAATATATGATGGTGCAGGTTCCCTAACTTAGGTATCCACATTCTCTGTTTATGGAATCTCCAAATTCCATCTGTTCCTTGTTCTAATTCCTTAATCATTCCTTTTAATTTTTCAGTATCATCCTTGATTACTGATTCTTGTGCTTTTCTAATTTGATCATTTAAATCTACTTGTAGATTTAATTTAAGAGAACGTACCCTTTTTGGCTTTTCGTGATACTTTCGGCTTAAAGCATCAGCCACTACATTTGCTTTTCCTTCATGATACTGGATATCACAATCATAATCACTAAGCATCTCCATCCAGCGTCTTTGTCTCATATTCAATTCTTTTTGCCCGAAAATATACCTTAAACTTTTATGATCGGTGAATATGGTAAACTTACTACCATAAAGGTAATGTCTCCAAATCTTAAGGGCAAAAATTATGGCTCCCAATTCTAGATCATGGGTTGAATAATTCTCTTCATGATTCTTAAGTTGCCTAGATACATAAGCTATAACTTTTTGGCGTTGCATCAACACACATCCATAACCTAACTTGGAAGCGTCACAATAGACTACAAAGTGTTTAGTTCCTTCTGGTAACGCTAGTATGGGTGCATGGGTTAATCTTTGCTTAAGAATTCTAAAGGGTTCTTCTTGTTTTGGTCCCCATTCAAACTTAATGGATTAACATGTTAACTTAGTTAAAGGAATGGCTATTCTAGAAAAATCTCAAATAAATCTTCTATAATAACCGGCCAATCCTAAGAAACTTCTAACCTCGGTTGGTGACTCAGGGGTTTTCCATTTGGTAATCACTTCGATCTTAGTTGGATCCACATGAATTCCTTCACGATTCACTAAGTGTCCAAGAAACTGTACCTGCTCTAACCAAAACTCGCACTTTGAAAACTTAGCATAAAGTTTTTCCTTTCTTAATAGACTTAGAAGTGCGTGCAAATGCTTTGCATGTTCCTTTTTACTTTTAGAATAAATGAGAATATCATCAATAAAAACAATTATGAATTTGTCCAAATATGGCTTACATATTCGGTTCATCATGTCCATAAATGCGGCTGGGGCATTGGTTAAACCAAATGGCATGACAGTAAATTCATAATGACCATACCTTGTTCTAAATGCGGTTTTAGGAATGTCCTCTTCATGTACCTTTAATTGATGATATCCTGACCTTAAATCGATTTTTGAGAAAAATCGAGCTCCTTGCAATTGATCGAACAGATCATCGATTCTCGGTAATGGATACCGATTCTTAATTGTGACCTTGTTCAATTCACGGTAGTCAATGCACATACGCATTGATCCGTCCTTCTTTTTAACGAATAAAATTGGTGCTCCCCATGGCGACGAGCTTGGCTGTATAAATCCTTTCTCCAACAATTCATCTAATTGTTTCTTTAGTTCCTGCATTTCTGCGGGTGCCAAATGGTAAGGTGCTTTGGCAATCGGTGCTGTTCCTGGCAGTAGATGAATTCTGAATTCAACTTCTCTGTCCGGTGGTAGTCCTGATAATTCTTCCGGAAATACATCTGAAAACTGAGACACTACTAGAATGTCTTTTAGTTCTTTTCCTTTAGTGTTAGTGATTATGGAAATCAAATACACTATAGATCATTTTCTTATATAACTTGCAGTTTTCATCACAGAGATGAATTTAGTGGATCTAGATGGTTTATCACCTTTAATTGTGATCTTTTCTCCCTTTGGTGAATTTACTTGAATTGATTGTTGATCACATAAAATATTAGCTTTATTGGCTATCAACCAATCCATTCATAATACGATATCAAATCCTGTCAGATTCATTGGGTACAAGTTTGCAATATACTTTTGGTTTAAAAATTCTATTCTTGCTCCCTGCAAGATTTCAGAAATCCTAACCGTTTCTCCATTCGCTGTCTCGACTAGACATTCTTGTGAGAGTTTAGTTAATGGTTGATTGAGAAGTTTGCAAAATGAAGTATTAATAAAACTTTGGTTTGTACCAGAGTCAAATAATACTTTAGCAAATATATCATTAACCAAAAACGTACCGGCTATCACATCCGGAATCATTCTGGCTTCATCTGCTGTTAGAACAAATGCTCTAGCATTTTTAGTGTTCTTGTTGTTCGCGGCTGGAGCTAGTTTTGGACAGTAAGGCTTGATGTGACCTTTTTCTCCACAATTGAAGCATAGTCCATTACTGGATTTTCTCCTGCAATTTTCTTCCTGGTGTCCTGGCAACTTACAGAAATTGCAGTGGGTGAAGCATTTTCCCGAATGCTTCTTCTTACAAGCTTTGCAGTATGGTACAGAGGTAGAACCTATATTCCTACGATTGGAGTTCCCAGAACGGAATTCTTGAGTAAGTCTTTGGGTTAGGTTTCTCCTCTGGTCTTCTTCTCTAGTACGGATTAATTCATCAGTCAAGGTGTTTACTAGTTCTACAGCTTCTTCTATGGTTTGGGTCTAGCTGCCTTGACTACATGTCTAATCTCTCCAATTAATCCCCAGATATAACGGGAGATTAATACCAGTTCAGGTGATGCAAGGGTTGGTACTATTCTAGCATATTCAAAGAATGTGGTAGTATACCCCTTACTATCTACCCCGGTCATCCTAAGGTTCAGAAACTTATTTGCTATCTGTTCCTTTTCATTGGGAGGGCATAATTTTCTTTCTACCATATTCTTAAATTCCTCCCATTCCATGTTGTAAACCCTATCACTTCCTCTAGACTGGAGGATAGTGTTCCACCATTCTAAGGCTGAATTCTTAAATAGATTGGAAGCAAACATAATCTTGTCTTCTTCAGCACACTTGCTTATTTTTAAAACAACCTCAGTCTTTTCTATCACGCGTAGAGCTGCAATGGGTCCTTCATTGCCCGAGAATTCTATCGGTTTGCAGGACCAGAATTCCTTATAAGAAGAACCATAAGGCATGGTTCTTCTTCTTTTGGGAATGGGCACTTGAAGTACGGGTCCATTGTTTACGTTGTTTTCTGGTTCAGTTGTTCGCTTACTGCTATGTTTACTTTTATTATTCGCTTCCTGAACCGTTTGAATAATAAATGGCATTGGGTCTATGATTCCTTATGCCACTATGTGTTGGATAGCACTATTATCCACTTGGTTTCCATTGTTATTGATGCTCGGATTCTCATTAACCAAGTTAATGTTACTCTGGTTATCATTATTCAGATTTCCTTGATTTCCTTCGTCGGTCATCTGAATTTTAAACATTCACCATGTATTAATATCATAAAATAATATTTAATATGACCAATCACATGACACACATTTTGGTCAAAAGCGTCGATCATTGCGACTTTACTCTTTTCATATAATATGCATCTATTACACACCAGTACTGAAGTTAAAATTACAATACCAACTGAAATTTAAAGTTACACTACTAATAATAGGCATCCGTAGTTTTTTTTTTCATACACATACACATACACACATATTATTATTATTATTATTATTATTATTATTATTACTATTACTACCGTTTCCACCATCACATTCATGGATATGGATTCATCCATGTCACACCCCCAAAATCCACCTGCGGAGTATCACCGCTTGGAGGCGTGACTGACCAGGATCCAGCCACCAATCATATTGAACAAGCATGTAAGTAAATATAAAATCCAACCAATACAATTGGTGCCCAAACAAAACATAATTTAAGTTGCAAGCGGAAGCATAACGGTTAAATCCAAAACCAAAATATAAGTTTAATTGTTTCAATGTTTAACATGGCACACAACTGTCCATGTCCCACAACGACTCTTCCCCATGCAAGCTCCAGCTAAGTACCTATTGACCTGCAAAGCATGTAGTAACGAGTCAACAATAATGTTGAGCGAGTTTACAGTTGGGTGTTCGTTTTAAGTTGTTCCAAAAACAGTTTCCTTTAACTGGCATCCTGCCGTGGGGGTTACCCCATAGTTAAAAACGTGATTTGTTTAACCCATTTACTCTGGCAATCCAGCCGTGGGGGCTACCCCATGTTTAGTTATCTGGCTTTTCGGCCGTGGGGGCTACCCCATGTATACTACTAGACTCGTTACCATATCGACTACTGACGTTAGTCATGTTTATGTGCCCTTAGCGTCGGTGTCTATCATCACCGACGTGCCATAGTCCATTAGTTCACGCCCGTCCTCTGCGGCACGGTGTGAGGTTTGTCAAACCTAAATAGCGCTATCTAACTAATGACCCGCTCGCCATTGGCCCGGCGATTAAGTCGATATAAAAAGGAGGGACTTCGTGATAGAGTTTTGGTCTAGTAAAAGTTAACTGTCCATGAGGACGAGGAATTACATTCCTGAACCAGTACTGTCCTACCCAAGAAAGGACGAGGAATCCATGTTCCTTAACCCCATTCCCAACCCCTGGGAATCCCATGCTTTGTAGAATGTGTGAACTCACCTTAGGTTAGCTCGGCAGATAAACGAAAGGTCAATCGAGCTGCTAGAGGTCAACCACGTCCTAACATGGTTACCATACAAGTCAGGTCTAGGTTCAAGTAGTGCACATACGTTTCACATAGTTTACCTGATTAAGAACACGAATTGAATCATGGCAAACACATAATACATGTTAACACCTTAACAGTAACAATCAAGTACTCATCATGTCCAACTTGTACGATCCAGAAAATAAAGCCCAATAACAGGCGGCCCAACATGTTGTGCGTTCAGCACAGCCTTGTGCGATCCACAACATGTTGTGCGATTCCGTTAAACACCCGGCCCAACTAACAAGCAGACCCAACATACATACGGCCCAAACAAGTAAACAAATAAACAGCTTGTGCGATCCAATACACCTTGTGCGACTGAAGACATCTTGTGCGATCAGATCAGGTCTTGTGCGACCTGATCTTGTGCGATTAGTGAACTTGTGCGCTTTGGGTCCTTGTGCGATCAAGGACTCTTGTGCGATTAGTTTTAATCACCCGAATTTCATGCTGTTTAGTTACAATCAATCAATAGTTTCCAAATCTCCATTCAATCAATTAACACTAACAGTTTCTAAACCAACCACTAACCGATCAAACCAAGGTTTTTAATCATTCAATTCATATGAACCCTAATGATTAACATAATCAATACATGAACAATAACTTATCACTAATAAACATTCGAAGCATGAACAATAACTTATCAAATCATATTGTTTGGTCCGATTACATGAATATTCAGCTGATTACATGCATCCGAATCAAGATTATCATCACATAAACATCAAATCTAATTCGGTTTAAGCACCATACACAAGTGATTCGATCTACATGAGTAATCCCTAGTGATTTGCAATCATAAGAAAGCATATATCATCTTCCAAAACATTAAGCAAACAATCCGAAAACAGGACATGATGGTCGGTTAACATCTATTCGGTTTTGGATCATCATCATACAATCCGTTTCACTAGAACATCATCATTCACACAAAGAATCAATAACAAACACTAACCGGTTTGATGGATAACAAAGGTTGATCCGAACGAGAGAGCTTCGATGGAGAGGGTGGGTTTGCCGTCGGCTTAGAGAGAAGGAAGAGAGCACTAGGGTTTGATGTGTATTAAGAGATTGCAACAATGAGGAGTATACACTCTCCCCATGGGTTATGCGACACAAGGGGGTGTGGTCCGAACCCAAAGTGTGGCCCAAATGGGCTTGTGTAATCGGATTAGAGTTGTGCGTTTACATAATACATACACTCACATAACATATAACACATATCATCTCATTAAATCAACACATCAAATAATTACACTAAGTTCACATACGTTACAACAAAGTACAAAGATAGGTTCCGAAGTACGAGTTGTCACATTATCCCCAAGTTGAAAGAAATTTCGTCCCGAAATTTAGCACGTACTCACTGAGGAAGCTAGTTAAGTTGCATGGTTTTCCTGGGGTGTCACATCCTCCCCCCGTTGATCTGGAATTTCGTCCCGAAATTCCGTAGCTTCAGCCTCAGTAGTGGTTGTACTGTTTGCGAATAGTTGGGGATACTTTTGTTTCATTTGATCTTCGCGTTCCCAGGTGAACTCTGGGCCGCGACGTGAGTTCCAATGAACTCGAACGAGAGGTATTCTAGTGCGCTTGAGGACCTTAACATCCCGGTCCGTGATTTCAACTGGTTCCTCGACGAATCATAACTGTTCATCGATAGACACTTCTTCAGATTCGACACGTGGAAAACGTTGTGAACTGCACCGAGTTCTGCTGGTAGGTTCAGTTTGTAGGCCACCTTGCCTATTTTCTCTATGATTTCGAACGGTCCAACGTATCGTGGGTTAAGTTTGCCTCGTTTACCAAAACGAACCACACCCTTCCAAGGTGAAACTTTGAGTAGTACTCGCTCCCCAACCTGGAGTTCAAGTGGTTTTCTGCCCTTATCGACGTAGCTTTTCTGACGGTCACGAGCTGCCGCCATTCGTTGTCGTATTTGAGCAATCCTTTCTGTTGTGTCTACCACAAGTTCTGGGCCAGTGATCTGACTATCCCCCACCTCTGCCCAACAAAGAGGTGACCGGAATTTACGCCCGTACAATGCCTCAAACGGAGCAGCTTTAATGCTGGTGTGGTAGCTGTTATTGTACGAAAATTCCACAAGTGGCAGATGCTTTTCCCAGCCGTTGCCAAAGTCAATCACACATGCCCTAAGCATGTCTTCAAGGGTCTGGATGGTGCGTTCAGACTGCCCATCCGTTTGCGGGTGATAAGCTGTGCTCATATCTAAACGTGAGCCAAAGGACTTGTGCATTGCTTGCCACAGTTCTGAAGTAAAACGTGCATCACGATCCGAGATAATAGAGGTGGGCACCCCGTGCCTCGAGACAACTTACTTAAGATATACGTCTGCTAAAGTGGATAACCTATCCGTTTCCTTGATAGCCAAGAAGTGTGTAGACTTTGTGAGTCGATCCACAATCACCCAAATAGTATCATTACCACGTTGAGATCTAGGTAGGCCAGTAACAAAATCCATGGAAATTTGCTCCCATTTCCATTGGGGTATCTCTGGTTGTTGGAGTAGGCCTAAAGGTTCCTGGTATTCGACTTTGAATCTCGCACAAGTCAAACACTTGCTAACGTAAGTTGCTATGTGGGCCTTCATGCTAGGCCACCAGTATGTAGTTCTGAGGTCATGGTACATCTTATCTGAACCAGGATGTACTGAGTAGTGAGACTTGTGTGCCTCATCCATCACAAGCTCTCGTAGGTTGCCATAGAGTGGGACCCAAATGCGTCCTGTTACGTAGTAGGCGCCATCTTCCTTTTGTTCTAATCGTTGCCTTGAGCCGCGTAGGGCTTCAGCCCTGATGTTTTCTAGTTTCAATGCTTCCACCTGAGCATCTCGTATCTGTGCAGGAAGACTAGATTGAATAGTGAGTTGTAAAGCTCGTACGTGCTTAGGTGTAGTGTCCTTTCGACTGAGGGCGTCAGCCACAACATTGGCTTTGTCTGGGTGGTACCTGATCGAGCATTCGTAGTCATTCAGTAGTTCGACCCATCGTCGTTGTCACATATTCAGTTCCTTCTGTTTGAAGATATGCTCGAGACTCCTGTGGTCGGTGTAGATGGCGCACTTGGTACCGTACAGGTAATGTCTCCATATCTTAAGCGCAAAAACAACAGCTCCCAGCTCTAAGTCGTGTGTAGTGTAGTTCTTTTCATGAACTTTGAGTTGGCGTGAGGCGTAGGCTATAACTTTATCCCGTTGCATCAATACACAACCAAGACCCTGAATTGATGCGTCGTAGTAAACCACGAAGTCGTCTGTACCCTCTGGCAATGAAAGGATAGGTGCGCTGCAAAGTCTAACCTTTAAGTGCTGAAATGCTAAATCCTGTGCATTTCCCCATCGATAAACAATGCCTTTCTGCGTTAGTGAGGTGAGAGGTTGTGCAATCTTGGAAAAATCCTTAATGAACCTCCTGTAGTAACCTGCCAAGCCCAAGAATTGGCGAATTTCCGTTGGTGTACGAGGTGCAGGCCAGTTCTTAATCGAGTCTACCTTGGATGGATCAACGTGAATCCCGTCCTTGTTTACCACATGGCCTAAGAAATGGACTTCACGAAGCCAGAAGTCACATTTTGAAAACTTGGCGTACAGCTGTTCTGCTCGAAGGAGTTCCAAAATGAGTCGTAAATGCTGCTCGTGTTCCTCCTGACTCTTAGAATAGATCAGGATGTCGTTGATGAAAACAATAACGAACTTGTCCAGGTAAGGCTTGCACACTCGATTCATCAAGTCCATGAAGACCGCAGGTGCGCTTGTCAGCCCAAAAGGCATGACCAAAAACTCGTAGTGTCCATAACGAGTCCTAAAGGCTGTTTTGGAGACGTCCTCTTCTCATCAATCTTCGAGTAGTAGCTCGACCCTTGCAGCTGGTCGAACAAGTCATCAATACGTGGAAGAGGATAGCGATTCTTCACGGTCACTTTGTTGAGTTCACGGTAGTCGATGCATATTCTGAAGGTACCGTCTTTCTTCTTTACGAAAAGCACTGGAGCTCCCCAGGGCGAAGAATTAGGACGAATAAAACCTTTATCCAAAAGTTCTTGTAGTTGCGTAGAAAGTTCTTCCAACTCTGATGGAGCTAAGCGATAAGGTGCACGAGCTATAGGTGATGCTCCAGGAGCTAGCTCGATGTGAAACTCGACTTGACGATGAGGCTGAAGGCCAGGTAGTTCCTCAGGAAATACCTCAGAATAGTCGCGTACGATCGGAAAATCTTCTATCTTCTTCTCTTTCTTCGAGGCGTCGGTAACGAGAGCCAAAATAGCAGCGTGGCCCTTACGCAAACACTTCTGGGCCTTAAGGAAAGAGATGATGCTCTCAACAGCACCCCTCTTATCGCCACGAATCATGAGAGGTTCATCACCTGAATGAGGAATACGAACAATATTCTAGTTGCAAAGAATCTCTGCTCGGTGTTGGGATAACCAATCCATCCCAATGACAACATCGAAACTACCCAGAACGATAGGAATGAGGTCGATAGAGGAGGTACGACCAGCAAGAACAAGGCTACAACCCTTGACTACGTGTGTGGCCTCTAAACTCTTACCATTAGCTAGCCCTACAGTGTGCTTGGTGTTCAAAAGTGGGGGGTACGCTTAAGCATCTGACTAACTTTTAAGGACACGTAGCTAGTATCGGTACCCGAATCAAATAAATCAGAAACAAAGAAATTGTCTGGTAGGAACTTACTCGTCACAACGTTTAGGTTGTTTCTTTCTTCTCCTTGCCCATTCAGGAACTCACACTTACCAGCCCTGTGATTATCATTATGGTCTCCGTTATTGTTCCCGCTGCCCTGGTTGCTGTTGTTGTCACGCTTCTGCCTCACCTGCGGATAGTTCCTCTTGAGGTGGTCTTCAGCCCCACAACGGAAACACCCCTTTTTGCTACCCTGCTGCTGCTGGTTTCGGTTTGCAGGATATGGGCTCTTGCAATCTCTAGCCATATGTCCCGTTCTCTTGCACCGATGGCAACACGATCCCGCACATGACCCGCTGTGGTGTTGATAACACTTGCGGCATTTCGGCTTATTTCCAAGGTATCCCCCTTGATTTTGGTAGTTCGGCCCCTGCTGTACGAGTTTCCTGTGTGGGTCCTGTTGTATAGAGCTACGACCCTCACCCTGGTGATCACCCCAAATATACTTGGTATTAATAAGAGCATTTGCATTAGAAGAGTTACGCTTGGGCAACTTGCCCTCTTCCACTGCCTGATCAGTGAGCTGGTGCGCCAAACGAACGACTTGCTGGATTGTGGAAAGGTTGGCCGCAATTACCGACCCTTGGATTTCCGGGGCTAAGCCTCTGAGGTATAACTCGATTCGTCTAGAAATGGGTTGTGACAAGTTAGGACATAGGGCAGCCAAGTCGTTGGATCTTTTTGTGTACGCCTCAATTTCTGATCCTTCCATCTTCAAACCATAATACTCTATTTTAAGTTTTAGAATGTCGTCCGGGTGACAGAATTCCTCCTTGATCAAATTCTTGAAGTCGCTCCAGGGGGTGGCATTCGCATCTGCCAATCCGAGCATCTGAACTTGTGTGTTCCACCAAGAATACGCTTTCCCTTGCAAGGTACCAGCAGCGTACACTACTCGTTTGCTGGTAGGGCTTTCACTTTCTTCGAAGGCAGATTCGATCCTGCGAATCCAGTGTAGTAGACCTATCGCTCCTTCGGTGCCACTAAAGGTACTAGGTCAACAGTCCATAAAGGTCTTGAAAGTGCTCACAGGGGGCTGAGCATGTTGACCTGTCGTGGGTGTAAGAAGGGACAAGGTTAAGCACAAGTGTTGGTTTACGAGAGTAGGACCTAAAGATCCTAGAGTGAGTTTCGACTGCAGGATATACCTCCTGCCTGTGCGGCTGCAAGTGCCGCAGCAACTTGTTGGTTAATCAGAGCCGTCAACTGGGCTTGAGTCATGTTAACGCGTCCACTCATGATTCTTCATATCAAAGGAAAACATGAGTGAGAGAGGTTTGTGAAAGTGCGATGACAGAAGAGAGTAAGCACACATGTGTTTTCAAACTATAGTTGCTACGTTTATCTAAGCATACCATAAGCAAAGTTCTATGTAATCTAGCAAGTAGGCAATAAAACATAAACCATATCACCTAGAATGTCGAGCCTTGCCCGTGGAGTGAAGCGTCGTTGTGGATCGTTGAGCACTGTACAGGTTATAGTCTGGTTTTAACAAAAACGTTTCCCATATTAAAACCAAGTTCTCTAAAACCTGGCTCTGATGCCAATCTGTCACACCCCAAAAATCCACCTGCGGAGTATCACCGCTTGGAGGCGTGACTGACCAGGATCCAGCCACCAATCATATTGAACAAGCATGTAAGTAAATATAAAATCCAACCAATAGAATTGGTGTCCAAACAAAACATAATTTAAGTTGCAAGCGGAAGCATAACGGTTAAATCCAAAACCAAAATATAAGTTTAATTGTTTCAATGTTTAACATGGCACACAACTGTCCATGTCCCACAACGACTCTTCCCCATGCAAGCTCCAGCTAAGTACCTATTGACCTGCAAAGCATGTAGTAACGAGTCAACAATAATGTTGAGCGAGTTCACAGTTGGGTGTTCGTTTTAAGTTGTTCCAAAAACAGTTTCCTTTAACTGGCATCCTGCCGTGGGGGTTACCCCATAGTTAAAAACGTGATTTGTTTAACCCATTTACTCTGGCAATCCAGCCGTGGGGGCTACCCCATGTTTAGTTATCTGGCTTTTCGGCCGTGGGGGCTACCCCATGTATACTACTAGACTCGTTACCATATCGACTACTGACGTTAGTCATGTTTATGTGCCCTTAGCGTCGGTGTCTATCATCACCGACGTGCCATAGTCCATTAGTTCACGCCCGTCCTCTGCGGCACGGTGTGAGGTTTGTCAAACCTAAATAGCGCTATCTAACTAATGACCCGCTCGCCATTGGCCCGGCGATTAAGTCGATATAAAAAGGAGGGACTTCGTGATAGAGTTTTGGTCTAGTAAAATTTAACTGTCCATGAGGACGAGGAATTACATTCCTGAACCAGTACTGTCCTACCCAAGAAAGGACGAGGAATCCATGTTCCTTAACCCCATTCCCAACCCCTGGGAATCCCATGCTTTGTAGAATGTGTGAACTCACCTTAGGTTAGCTCGGCAGATAAACGAAAGGTCAATCGAGCTGCTAGAGGTCAACCACGTCCTAACATGGTTACCATACAAGTCAGGTCTAGGTTCAAGTAGTGCACATACGTTTCACATAGTTTAACTGATTAAGAACACGAATTGAATCATGGCAAACACATAATACATGTTAACACCTTAACAGTAACAATCAAGTACTCATCATGTCCAACTTGTACGATCCAGAAAATAAAGCCCAATAACAGGCGGCCCAACATGTTGTGCGTTCAGCACAGCCTTGTGCGATCCACAACATGTTGTGCGATTCCGTTAAACACCCGGCCCAACTAACAAGCAGACCCAACATACATACGGCCCAAACAAGTAAACAAATAAACAGCTTGTGCGGTCCAATACACCTTGTGCGACTGAAGACATCTTGTGCGATCAGATCAGGTCTTGTGCGACCTGATCTTGTGCGATTAGTGAACTTGTGCGCTTTGGGTCCTTGTGCGATCAAGGACTCCTGTGCGATTAGTTTTAATCACCCGAATTTCATGCTGTTTAGTTACAATCAATCAATAGTTTCCAAATCTCCATTCAATCAATTAACACTAACAGTTTCTAAACCAACCACTAACCGATCAAACCAAGGTTTTTAATCATTCAATTCATATGAACCCTAATGATTAACATAATCAATACATGAACAATAACTTATCACTAATAAACATTCGAAGCATGAACAATAACTTATCAAATCATATTGTTTGGTCCGATTACATGAATATTCAGCCGATTTCATGCATCCGAATCAAGATTATCATCACATAAACATCAAATCTAATTCAGTTTAAGCACCCTACACAAGTGATTCGATCTACATGAGTAATCCCTAGTGATTTACAATCATAAGAAAGCATATATCATCTTCCAAAACATTAAGCAAACAATCCGAAAACAGGAGATGATGGTCGGTTAACATCTATTCGGTTTTGGATCATCATCATACAATCCGTTTTACTAGAACATCATCATTCACACAAACAATCAATAACAAACACTAACCGGTTTGATGGATAACAAAGGTTGATCCGAACGAGAGAGCTTCGATGGAGAGGGTGTGTTTGCCGTCGGCTTAGAGAGAAGGAAGAGAGCACTAGGGTTTGATGTGTATTATGAGATTGCAACAATGAGGAGTATACACTCTCCCCATGGGTTATGCGACACAAGGGGGTGTGGGCCGAACCCAAAGTGTGGCCCGAATGGGCTTGTGTAATCGGATTAGAGTTCTGCGTTTACATAATACATACACTCACATAACATATAACACATATCATCTCATTAAATCAACACATCAAATAATTACACTAAGTTCACCTACGTTACAACAAAGTACAAAGATAGGTTCCGAAGTACGAGTTGTCACAATCCAGAAATCCATATTGCGCTCGTCGTACTTCCAGACGAGTTGCTCTCCCACCTGTCTCATTCTTTCACTACTCTCTAAAATTTCCTCACCAAATGTCCTAAGTTCTTGTACATTTTCTGCACTCATTGGGGGTGCAGGTTCTAGGACTGGGTTCGGAATCTGGGGTGCGGGTTCCTGGTATGGAGGTGTAGGTGCCTGGAATTGGTAAGGATTCTCTAAAATCTCCCTAATGTATATATCTTTATTGTAATAGGGATCTAGAGGGTCCAAACCTGGGTAGGCTCCTAGGTTCGGCATGGGCGTGTCTTCATGTATCGGGTAGCGTTGCACATAGTCTCTAACGTCATCCCACCACAGATCGTAATTTGGGTTTAAGGGATTTGGTGCTGCTACCCTAGGTATTTCCTCCAGATTGAAATCATGCATTTCTACTTGATTTTCAGGGTTTTCTATTTCCATTGGTTGGTCAGGAATTGGTGGTTGTGGTTGGGGTGCTATCATTTGTTCCAGGTTAGGGTCAGCTGCAGTGGTTGCTAGGATTTGGATGTTGGCTATACCCCTATTAATCATATCCTGGGCATAAGCATCTGTTTCTCTTTTGGCTGCGGCTAGTACTCTCTGGTCCTGTAACTTTTTCATACGGTTCCTATGCTCATGTGCCCCTCGACTGAACCATCCTCTCTTTTTCTGAGGGAATGGCTCTTCAGACTAAGCCTTAAACACGAATATTCCTTCTTCCGTATCGGCAGAGTACCCTGAGAGGGCAGGCTGAGAAGAGGCACCTTCGCTCCTAGGCGAACCAGACAATTGACGGTACGCGTCAGATGATCCTTGGTCGCTCATACTATAAACTAACAAATAGTCAAATAACACATAACAAGAAAATACAATTATGCACGTATTCCCGTAATTTATTTCCTAACAATTTAAATTTTCATGTCAGCAGAACACTTCTGTGGCTGAATCAGTGGCTTAGCTCTGATACCACCTTCTGTCGCAACCCCCGATCCCTATCTCCTCGGGAACGGGCGGCCGCGAGCCAGTTTCGGTGGTATCTAGTATTGTCTAATTTGGCAACGGAATTTTCATCAGGACCGTAGTTAGGAAATATTGGATCAGAGTAAAATACCACATTTTCATAATATTAAACACATGGGATAAACCCCAAGTTTGCAGTACACACATTTTCATAGGAATAAATCCCATTTTTATTTAATAAAAACATCTATTTTTATTTAGGTAACTTTAATGCCACTTTTCCAAGCCTTCAGTACTGTCCAGCTGTCTTCTATTTGGCTTTCACATTTTGTTACCTGAAACGCGTTTAAAAACATTTTGTCATTGGGAAATACTGGTGAGTGAATCCCAGTTTAATCAAGTTTAATAAAAACCATTGTACAGTATTGAGGGCGATCTCACAATTACATTTGTTTCCAAGTTATATCAATTAACATCCATGGTACTGTCAGACCCGACTTGTGGAAATGTTACCCCTCACAAGGCAGTAACATAATTTTGTATACAAAACCCCAACATACTCATGATAATTGTATCCTTACAAATACTCAATAACTGCTTAATATATAATTAATTGTGTGAGGTTTTGTAAAAACAGTTAACAAAAAGGAGATTACTCACAAAAAGGTTTACACAAAAAGAGGATTACTCACATTGTTGTCTTAGATTATCCTTTAGGGTTTCCTGGTGACAATCTATAATTTACACAAATGCACACGTGTTAGTATAACAACCCATTTTAACATTAGTAATACCCTCCCCGAGACGGCATTCCAACGACTACGTCGGGCAGAACCACGACAGCCGTTACGGAACCCTAGATCAATCGGGCAGAGTATCTAATACGTATCCAGGGGTTATGACACTTACAACGGAGCAGAACTTCGCTAATTAAGGGGGTATTAGACCCGAGTATAATGCCTACTATCAGAAAATTGAGATTGAGAAAAGAAATCTGAACGACGTAAACTGAAGGCCCAAGCTCCAGCTTTATAGGGGCTGAGTTTGGGTTTCTCGCGGCCCGCGTAAAAGTAGGCAAAGGCCTACGCGGCCCGCGTCAACTCTAGTCAACAGCGTAGCTGATTCGGGTCACCAACTAGCCTCGACATGTGTTGGGCCACGTGGCGGCCCAGGGTTTTGCCATGTTTCACCTTGTCGCGGCCCGCGTAAGGGTTGAGGTGTGGTTTACGCGGCCCGCCTCAAACCCAAAAACTTGGTTTTTAATTATTTTTAATAATATTTAAGGTATTCAGGTCCCGTTTTCACGTATGGGGGGTATTTTAAGACATATTTGGATATTTTAAATATTTTTAGGGTGTCAGAAAATATTACGAGGGTGTCGGTTTACTTTAGGGTTGTTATAAAATGACCCTGCGCCGCTACCCTCGCGCGACCCTGGGTGTGTGTCCAGGTAATCGGCGCAAGGCTCAGGGGTTGAGTGCTGTTATTCAGGATGCTAAGTGAGAAACCTGAAGGCATGTCTTGTCTGGACCTTACGCGAGGCTTAGATATTGTGTAAGGAGCTCGCGCGTGGTCTGCGGGATAATCAGGTTAGTAAATAAGGAGTATGGTTCAGCGCGCGACCTGATTGGTCTGCGCGGCTTTTTGGGACCATACCCCTTCAAGTCCCCCAGTCCAGTGCTGCTTACATGCGCGAAGTAACTGGTTGGAGCTCTGGACTCAGAAAAAAGAAAGCGCGTTGGTCTTCTAAAGTATTTGTTAGGTCTTGGTAGATGGCGCGCGTGTAAGTGGTTGTCGATTACTATGGCGCGGCTACCAGGGTTGCCTATTGATAGTTGTTGCTTTTTAGGGCTGGTGCGCAAGCTCGTTGGCTAATGATGTGTGCGGCGCAATCTTTTGCATGAAGTTTTGTAGTAAATTTAGGCGGGAAAACTCTCGAAATTTGAATTCTGATAGGTTGGTGCAAATGTCGTTGATGGCGACGGTTAAGTTGACTGCTGACACGGCGATCATCATGCTGCCACTGACGGTTCGTCTTTCTGTCAGGCGAGTGAGGCCCACGCGCGCGTGGTAACTGTCACCCTGAGAATCACGCCTTACGTGGCGATTTCTGATTGGATACGTGCGCGGTGATCTTGGCACGTTTACCCATCGTATTAAATACGATGGGTATATATACCCGATTATAGAGAGAGAAGTGGACATCGTTTCCTTTGCAGTTTCTTCTCTTTTTCTCTGATCTTCAAATTTTCTTTAAATCTTCAAAGATTTCATAGCAATCTTCAAGTTTTCCCAGAACCTACTGAATCTTCAAACTCAAATATTCATGGCTGAAGAGGAATCGGTGCAAGTTGAAGAAGGTTCACTCCATGTTCTTAAGTGGGATCAGGGATTATTCGAACAAATCACTAGAGGGTTTCAGTTTCCACCGGAGTGGGACGCTCGTTATCCCCGGCAAGGTCAGACAGCCGCCGACGCACCACCGGAGTATATAACGCTGTTTGAAGATTTCTTTCTTCAAGGGAATTTCTGGCTACCGGCGACTGAATTCATGGCATCTATTCTACATTTTTATGGCTTCCATATTTCTCAGATGAGTCCGGCAGAGATGGTGAGAGTTAGGCACTTCGAATTTTTATGCCGATCTCAGGGTATGGAACCTACTGTGGAGAAGTTTCGGGCTTTCTACCAGTTGATAAGGAATATTGGGTTCTATTCCTTTGGTAATCGTGGTGCTGCTAAGAAGATTCTGATAGATACTCCTAAGAGTTTTCACGACTGGAAGATGAAGTTCTTTTTCATCAGAGAGGAGGTGATGCCGATCGTGATGATCTTTTGTGAATCAGACAAGATTGACAGAAGGAACTCCCTATCCCAAAAGGGGCTGATTGGTATATGAATCTGCTTGCGACACCCAACCGAATTTTTGGTGAGAATGTGCTGGTTACGGCGCATATGAGTGACAAATGGCCAGAGACCAGCGAAGAAGTACCAATTCTGAAGTTTAACGGCGAAGGTATGTTTTGTTTCCTTTTTCTTTTCTTGTAATGTACTTGCGCCTGACAGTTGGTTCTTTATCGCAGAGGCGCAGTTTTATCAAGCAGCCTTTCCCACTTTTGGTGGGTCTATGGGCGTGCGCCCGCTACGATCTGGAGAGCCCTACTGATATGAGCAGATAAAGGGCAACTTCCTCTATCGTCCAGCTGGAGTCTTTGCCAATCCTCCTTCCGCGACTGAAGGTGCACAACTTCCCAAACCAAGACCTTTGCGCGGCGTGACTTCTGCTGGAAAGGAGATCTTGTTTCTTTCCAGCGAGGAGTCCGTAGGTTCGTCGCAAGAAGATTTGAGCTCATGGTCTAACATCTTTGCAGGTGTGCTGCGCGACTTGGGGATAGACCCAGAGGAGAGACCGAAGAAGGCTCTTACGAAGAAGAAAACTAAGAAGGTGACTATTGACACTGGTGTGACTAGTAAGAAGGGCGGGAGTAGCCGCGCCACTACCACGGCTCATGATAAAGGTACTCTTCGCTTTCGACAGAGTAACCTTGAGGATTATGTTGTTGCTAGTGACTCACTAGAGGGTTTGTCCCGTATAGGTGAGAAGAAGAAATGCAGCGCGGCTGGTTTGAATAGTTCCGGGAGCGCTGGGTCTAGGGCTCTTGAAGCCGGCGCGACTCCTTCTTCTGTCGCCATGGATGAAGAAGAAGAAGAATATGAAGAGGTTGCTGCCAAGTTGGTGACCAGGAAAAGGTCATGTGAGGAAATTGCTGCTGTGGCTAGACCAGCGCAGAAGACTGGCCCAACTATAGGGTAACAGAGCAGCCTACGCTCCCTTTACAAGTTTTCACCAGGTTAATGTTATGACTCATGTTTTCTGTTTTCTTCCTTAATTCATTCCCTGACAGTTAACTTCTGCAGAGGCCTTGAAGAAAACCCCTGAGAAGGTTAAGGGTGTTGAGCTGGAGAAACCGAAAGAGCCAGCAGCGAAGAAAACAAAGTTTATCATCAAACCTCCCAAGACAACTGAGAGAGAGGTTGAAAAAACGACTGAAGAGCCTGCGGGCAATGTGATTCCTGAGAAGGAAACAGCGGAGACCAAGGCTGCTGCAACCACTAAGCACGTCGAGGCGCAGCATCCGGAGGTCGTACATATCACAGGGCTTGACCAAACCTTTAAGAGAAAAGAGGCTGAAGTTATTAAGCCAAAAGAGCCTGAGGTTGTTAAGCCAACGGAACCTGCGCAGCATGACGCCCCCATCCAAACTGTACAATTGACATCTATTGTTGGGGGTCAACTGCCACCATACCGGAGCAGACAGCGCCTAAAGACACATCTGCTGCGGCGGCTGGTGAAGGTGCTGGAGGTGCTGGCGCGGCTGGCCAGAAGGGTGCAGGGAGCAAAGGGTCGATGCCACGAGCCCCCATAGGTGCAGAGGATACCTTAGGGGATATCTATTACAAGACCTATACAGAAGAGCAGCGTGGCGATACTCCGCACCAGCCTGTTTGGAGTTTGAAGCAAAAGGACACATTTGTCGAGTTCGGAGCTTGCCGGGATTGGTACTTGGGTTCTTTCCCTCTCGGAGAGGTCAATAGGCAAAGAGCGCGTACCCCTGAGGGGTTGTATCGCGCTTACATTGTTGGGGAGGCTAACGCCCATTCTGCCAACCATCAGATTGTGCGCGAGTGGTGCACAATGTGTAAGGAGCGGACCAGTTGGGAGAAATATCACGAACGTCTGTTGAAAGAAGTCCAAGACTTTGAATGGATGAAAAATGCGTTTGCTGAAGAGAAGGTCTCCTTTGAGGCGGAGAAGAAATCCGAAGAGTGGGGTCGCGAGGGGTTGAAGAATAAGCTCCAAGCTGCCGAGGAGCTTTTGTCAAAGGAGCGGGCTGAATGGAAGAAGGTATGTGAGAAAGACAATCAGCGCATGTACGCTGCACGCTCCAAAATTACCGACCTCGAGGCTAAAATCGCCACTCTTAAAGGGAAGGTTGAGGAAGCTCAAGCAGATAAAGGGTGTGTTGAGGTTCAACAATTAGCGCCTTTCCCCTTTGTATTGCTTTACTTTGTCGATATATTTCTAACATCTTATTTCAACGCTTGCAGGTTGAGTTAAATGCACTGGTTGCAAACAAGGATAAGGATTTGGCTGCAAAGGATGTGGAGATTGCCGAATTGAAGCGTCGATTGTTTGAGGCTCACGATAAGAATGAATTGCTAGAGATAGATCTTAAGGCCGAAAGGGTGAAGGCTGAGACTGCCGAAGAAGAGAAGAAGAAGGCCGAAGAGGCGCGCGATATCAGCACTTCTGCCCTGAATGTGGCTCAGAATAACTACTCTGAGGCCCAAACAATCGTTGACACGTTTGTTTCAGAGTCCGAGTGGATGCGCAGTAGAGGAGTAGATGTGGTGAGTTTCTCCTCTTTTGCCTTAGGTTTTGTTTATTGTTGTTTTGTTTTCCTGATTTCCCTCTTTTTGTATAGATTCCCAACTCCATTTTAAATGCTACTGAGTTGGATGAGGCTGTTTCCGTGCTGATAGATGCCTCGCGTGTCGTTGGGCATCGTGGTGGCTATCTGGAGTGTGCTCAGCATGTGGAAGAAACATTTGGCCAGCAGTTCGATACTCATCATTTCTCGGTGACTGATCATGCTGACTCTATGCTTTCCCGCGCCGAAGAAGTTTATGACCACCTTTCATTACCTGTTATGGAGTTGGTCACTGATGCGTTAAAGAATGATGATTGGAGTGCGCGGTTGAAGTCCATTCTTGATCCTACAGAAACTGTGGAGTTAACAGATGATGAGGAGGAAGCCGGCGGAGATGGTGACGGTGGTAATGAATAGGTGGTAGTATGTGTAGGCCTTAGCCTTGTAATGTTTCTTGTT
Organism: Helianthus tuberosus; assembly: GCA_030545235.1. Classification (NCBI taxonomy): domain Eukaryota; kingdom Viridiplantae; phylum Streptophyta; class Magnoliopsida; order Asterales; family Asteraceae; genus Helianthus; species Helianthus tuberosus. The sequence goes on from CM060389.1 coordinate 82,824,120, forward strand.
TTTAACTCATGTAACCGTTGCGCGTTTGCGCTTTTTGAATGGAATATTAAGTTTGACTCTTATTATTTTTTCAAGTTACAATTATTGCATTGTTGCTAGAAACTTTGTTTAAGTTAGCGCGGATAAATGTAAGTGTGGGTCGTTTATTAGTGTTATTGCCCGGTCTCGCGCTATGTTCGCGGAGGACCTTGGAGGCGTAACTCAAGAGCTCGTAATTTACTGAAGTGTTTTCGTGCTAATCAAAAGTTTAACATGCATTTGTAACGTAGAAGACATATGATGATAATCATAAGGCATAGCCAACATTTGCATTAAGTAGCTAGAAACAGGCGCAAGGCCATCATACATAATTGAAAGAATAGGCACGTGGCCAACATAGATAAGTAAAAAGGCGCGTGGCCAACATAACTAAATGGAAAGGCGCATGGCCAAGGGTAAGCACATGTAGCACTTACGCAGTTATTGCGCGTTCCATGTGCGCGAGATGATGTGGCCATTTAAAGTGCGTAGTTTGTACGCCCTTTTCCCTAGCACTTCAAGAACCAAGTATGGGCCTTCCCATTTTGGTGCTAGTTTTACGGGTCGCTCGACATTAGAGGCTTCGTTGTCCCTGAACACATATTCTCTTGGGGTATATGTACAGATGCGCACCCTCGCATTGTAGTATCGCTCCAGCTGGGTCTTGTACTTGGCCTCTTTGATTCGCGCGATCTCGCGCCTCTCTTCGAGCAGGTCCAAGTCTAAACGGCGCTCCGCCTCGTTATCAATCTTGTTAACTGCTGATAAGCGCGGTGAGGGGAGGCCTATTTCTGCTGGGATAACCGCCTCTGAGCCATAGACAAGGCTAAAAGGGGTTTCACCATTGCTTGTTTTTGGCATGGTTCGATGAGCCCACAAAATGCTAGGGAGCTCATCTACCCAACCTCTTCTTTTGGTGCCCAGGCGGGCTTTTATCCCTTCAACAATGCTTTTGTTGACACTTTCTACTTGGCTGTTGCCTTGAGGGTGCGCAACGGAAGAGAAAGTGTGCTCAATGTTTAGCTCCTTCATCCATTTCTGAAGATCTTCGGACGCAAAATTGGTGCCATTATCAGTCACGATCTTGAGTGGGAGGCCAAATCTACAAATGATGTGCTCCCATATGAATTTTTGCACCATCATTGCGGAGGTTAAAGCAAGGGCCTTTGCCTCCACCCACTTAGTTAAGTAATCGACATCAACAATTATAAACTTCACTGCACCGGGAGCTTCAGGGAATGGACCCACCATGTCAATCCCCCACTGTTGGAAGGGCCAAGCTATTGATACAGGAATCAGATCATTCTTTGGGCGTAGGGTCTTTGGTGCGTGCCTTTGAGAGGCGTCACATTTGTGCAATTCTTTCAAAGCGTCGACGTGCATCCCTGGCCAATAGTAACCTACATTTATTATCTTTTCTACGACCATGCGCGGGCCCGCATGAATGCCGCAGATGCCTTCATGTATTTCCTTGATCAGATAACTTGCATCTTGGGGGTCTACGCATCGTAGTAGTGGTCCTAAAAATGATCGTCTATAAAGAATGCCCCCGTTCATCTCATAAAACAGCGCTTTGTTTTGTATTTTCCTGGATGTAGATCCCAATATCAATCCGGATCACAGTGATTGATTGTTTTAGTCCAAAACACCTATTGATTAGGTGTTTGAATATGTAAAAGTCAAGAAAAATCAAAAGATGAAGATGAAGATCTTGGTTTGATGATTTACAACAAGTGTTGTATGAATTCCCAACTGATATAAACGTTAACAAGCTCCTGGAAATCGAATTAAGCACAAGAAATAATAAGAAGATCACAACACTAGAGTTTTCACCAAAGAAACTAGCCAAAACCTTGGCTAGGGCAACATTTCATTAGCTTATATAGTGTCTGACTTGCCAGCATAATTATAATTATGCTGGAATCTAAACTACACCAAGTCAGATTTGCAACTTACAAAACATTACAGTTTTATCCCCTAGACTTCCTAAAGCCTAATAAACTTAACCAAAACAATCTATAATAATCTAAAACAAGTACCAACGGTCTCAAATGGTCTAACAATATTCCCCCTAGACCGTTGCGTACTTAATCGTTCTTCATTCTTGTTTAGAGTTTTAGTCCCTAAGCGACTCAAGTACCGACGGTCTCAAAATGGTCTAACAATATTCCCCCTAGACCGTTGCGTACTTGAGCGTCTTCATTCTTTGTCTCTTGTTTCAGGATTTACTACGACTTTTCCACGTTGTGCTGTGATTGAGTTTGCTAGTTATCAGCTTCACTTGCGTCCTCCATTGTGACATTGTATTTGGATGATGTTGGAGATTGAATCTCTCAAACTTCTGACTCAGATGAAAGATCCTTGACTTTTGGAGCAGGTGATTGACGTTCAGCTGGGTTTGCAGCTACTTTCTTCTTTCTAGCCTCGTCGCGCTCCTTTTGTAGTTCAATTTTGAAAAAGATCTCCATTATCTCAGTTTTTCTTTCTCTCACCCTTTTTACAGCACACAAGTATCCCTACGCAGGTAAAGTTTGCATCTTACGATCTGTTTGTAATACCGAAATCACCCTGCCTTTTCTTTTGCTTGTCTCTGCATTTTGCAACCTATGGGGGATCTTCGTTTCGGTGTGAGAGACTTCAGAGAGAACACATGCAGAATATATCTTTAATCCTCCGTCAGCCCGTTTCTCTTGATCTTGCTTCTAGCGCATATTGTATTCTGAATCACACAAACGAGCTAGGTGAGATCGGATTGCAAAACGAGAAACTTAGATAATGCTATATTTACAAAGGATAAAAGAAGTACTGAAAGAGATAAGAATATTCACAAAGGCGTAGACAAATACGCAGTCAAATATGCAGGTAAGAATGCTACATATTTATGCCATTTAGACAATTACGCCGGTCAGATGAAAATTTCAAACTTTCTCGAAAAAACGTGTCCATTTTGTCCGCTTAAACACTTAAAACTTGGGCAATTTGGACTTCGATATTCATTTCAAAGATTGGGAGATTCCTTTTCTTTTTTTTTATTAAACACTCGTCGACTTTCCTGCAAAATATCATATTGTCAACACTTGTCAGATCCGTAATAAATCTTTTTAGCAAATCAAGGCACAAGAAAAACTGCCAGTATGTTTGTCCGCTTAAATCCATGCATCCTTCTTTCAACATGCTTTCAGTGAGCTTGTTTATCATGTTTTGGTAATATTGACAAGAATTCTATGGCCCCCACACAAGCTATCGGAAATAAAATCACTACGCCCGTGAGTCCCACATCAGGACATACCCCCGCGATCAAGGTATGCACAAAGTGTGACACCCCAGGAAAACCAGGAAACCACGCAACTTAACTAGCTTCCTCAGTAACCACGTGCTAAATTTCGGGACGAAATTTTCTTAACAGGGGGAGAATGTGACAACCCTCATAATTACATGTATCCGTACGATTAATTAATATTAAATTGTGCTTAATGACTGTGCTTAATTACAACTGATGACGTAACTGCATTTTTAACATACTAGTCTTGTGTAGAAAATTGACCAAATGGTCCTGAATGCTTTCCCTAAGTGTTGAGAATTAAAAGTGTTACAAAAAGTTACATAAAAGACACTATACGGAACAACTTAGCACTTTAACGAACCGGTATCTAACCGAACAACCGGACATTACCCGGGATACCAAAATATTGCTAGAAACATTGTTTAATTATTTCTTGGCTAGTTATGGTCCCCGAACACCATAACACCCATTAGAATATCTACTAATTAACACTAGTAACCTTATACTTGAAATTGAACTAATATTTACCTACTTACCATCAAAAGTTTCATTTAACCCCCCCCCCCATGCCCATTTACGGTCCAAGGGACCCCACCAAGATCACCACCTTACTTCCTATATCTTATTCTTATTTGATTTAGATCTTTACTTGATTGAATGGACAAAATATTGGGAAAGATAATTATAAGAATGCCATAGATTTCAAAGATCATTTGATATCTTCACAAGATTCACACTCCACTCTCTCAAACTCTCTCTCTCCCTCTCGGCTCTACTTAGAACCGCCACCACCACCACCTTGCAACCTTCATCCATTCATTTCAAGCTCATTCCAAAGTATTAGAAGGTGTTTCATGGAGATTGAAGCTTGAAGAACTTGAAGAACCTTCATCCTTTGCTTTCATCATCTATTATTCATCATCATTTTCTCTAATGATCTTCCCTAGCTTTGAGCTAGTTGTAAGTTCTTGATTAACCCTTGTTTACTTCTACTTTAATGGTTAAAAGATGTAGTATGTTGATTATCACAAGAACCCTAAAAGACATGAACATAAATCTTGAACATATAGATGTAATATGATGAAATAATGCTAGTATGATATATGGTGAGGATGATCTGCTAAAAATAAAAGTCGTGGGTCTTTGGGTGCATTAGTTGATCGGTTGCGGGGGTTCGGGTAATGATTAGAGCTGGAACAGAATCTGTCTATGATTCTGCAACCAACTTCAGTTGGCTGTAAACGGACCGTTATAAATCGAAAAATTGATGTTCTTCGTCATAACTTGAAATCTGTGTAGAATTAGCTCATGAAAATTGTACTGTAGATGACCACTGATGTCGTTGTAATGCTCCAACTAGAATTTCATCAATCGGACTTACGATGAATTTTAAATAAATTATTCCATGGACTGCAGTCAGAAAGTGACGAATCTGATTACAGTCCGGTAAATGATTTTTTATAAAATATTGGAAATGAATTGGATCCCGATATTTTTACACAATAATATTTGGAGTGTTTAAAACATTCTATCAAAGTTTGGGAATTTTTGGAATAAGTTAACTATTTTATTAAATTACTCGAAAACAGCCCAGTTTTAGATGTTAAAGCTGAAACAATGTATGTGGTGATTCGCGTGTCTAAATGTCGGTTGTGTTGTCCGATAATGATCCAACTTGTTGTATGTCAAAAAAAGTGTTATGTGGGATCTCATATGCTTGCTCTTGAGTAGTTATAGGAGGGAGGTATGTATGGGCATTATCAGTTAAAGTGAGTGCATATTATGTGATAGATACGTGTAGGAACTTTGTGCTTTAATTGAAATTATTAATAAACTAAATGGTAATCATATTAGGACGTGATTGACCAACCTCGACCGTTAGCTATTTTTAAAGAGTTCAACCGAGCAACCCAAGGTGAGTTCACACACTTTCTAAGGCATGGGATTCCAGGTGGTTGGGAATGGGGTTAAAGAACTAAAACGGAACCTACATATCCTCCTTGGGTAGGATATGTACCGTCATCCTCCATGGGTAGGATGCCAATATAAATTCTGCGTATTCTCCTTGGGTAGAATACGCACGTTCGTCCTCCTTGGGTAGGACAACAACCTTAACTTACTAGACAAAACTCTATCATTAAGTCCCTTATTTTATATCGACTTAATCGCCGAGGCCGATGGCGAGCGGGTCATTAGTTAATAGCGCTATTAGGGTTGACAAGCCTCACACCGTACCGGTAGGACGGGCGTGTACTAATGGATCATGGCAAACAGTCAATGATGATAGACATTGACTTAGGGCACAACTTACTTTCGTCATTAGTCGATATGATAACGGTCTAGTGGTTCACATGGGGAAGCCCCCACTAATTATGGATATGGTTTGGGGAAAACAAAGATACTGCTTAACTCGTGGTTTACGAAACAACTTATGGTTTTCAAAACAAACTTGTAAAACTAAAAAACCAACTGTGAACTCGCTCAACTTCGTTGTTAACTCGTTGTTACATGCCTTGCAGGTCGTTAGGTGCTTATGGAGCTTGCACAGGGAGGAGTGGTCGTTGTGGGACATGGACTGTTGAGTCCCATGTCGAACTTTTAAACTTTATGAACTTATTACTTATGTTTGGGTTTTACAATTTATGCTTCCGCTGTTAACTTAAAGTTGGTTACTTTCTTTTGGACACCAATTATATTGTGGTTGGTTTTATTTACTTAATTACGTTGTTTAATATGATTGGTGGCTTGATCCTGGTCAGTCACGCCTCCATGCGGTGATACTCCGCTTGTGGATTTTGGGGGTGTGACAGATTGGTATCAGAGCCATTGGTTATAGTGAACTTGGTTTTAAAAAAAGGGAAAAGCTTTTTGACAAAACCAGACTATAACCTGTACAGTGCTCAACGATCCACAACGACGCTTCGCTCCACGTGCAAGACTCGACACAATAGGTGGTATGATTTATGTTTATATTGTCTGTTTGATAGTTCACATAGTGCATTAGTTAATGTGATAACTTTTATTTGAACCATGTGTGCTTACTCTCTTCTGTCATCCCACGCTTATGCACTTTCGCGACACTTTTCTCACTTACGTTGCTTCGTTGTGAAAATCATGAGTGGACGTTTGAACTTGACTCAAGCCCAGCTGACGGCTCTAATCAACGAACGAGTGACTGAGGCACTCGCAGCTGTCCCTGCAGGAGGTCAACATGCTCAGCCTCCCGTATGTACGTTCAAAACATTCATGGATTGCCGACCTAGCACTTTCAGCGGCACAGAAGGAGCTGTAGGTCTTCTTCACTGGTTCGAGAAGATTGAGTCCGTTTTTGAGATGTGTGAATGCCCTGAAGCTCGTAGGGTGAAATTTGCTACTGGAACACTCGAAGGTGTTGCTTTAACCTGGTGGAAAGCACAGGTTCAACTGCTAGGGCTGGCGGTTGCTAATGCCACCCCATGGAACGACTTCAAAGATTTGATCAAAGAAGAGTATTGTAGTCGTGACGATATCCACAAGCTAGAGGTGGAATTTTTCAATTTGAAGATGACAGGGTCTGAAATCGAGGTATACACAAAGAGATCGAATGAATTAGCTATCTTGTGTCCTACTATGGTGGATCCTCCTATCAAGCATATCGAGCTGTACCTTAAGGGTTTAGTGCCAGAAATTCAGAGCCACGTGACCTCAGCTAATCTCGGCACCATTCAGCAAATCATCCGGTTGGCTCATCGTCTCACTGATCAGGCAGTTGAGCAAAACAAGCCGCCCAAGCGTATTAGCGCTACTACTACTTCTGATGCCCCCAGTGATAACAAGCGCAAGTGGGATGGAAATTCGGGCAAGGGTTCTACTTCAGTTCAGTCTCAGTCCCAGCAGCGAAAGACAGATGAGTACAGGAGCCCCAGTCAGCAGTCTTCTGGGAATCAAGGTCAGGGTGGATACAGGGGAAATCACCCTAAGTGCAATCGATGTAATTTGCACCACAGCGGGCCGTGCAACAAGGGTCGTTGTCAGAGATGTAACAAGCTGGGTCATGAAGCCTAGGATTGCAGGAGCTCACGTCCCGCGAATCAGAATCGTCAACAGCAGCCACAAGCTCCACAGAATCAGCAGCAGCAACAGCAGGGTAACAGGGGATGCTATCAGTGTGGTGCTGAAGGTCACTTCAAGAGAAACTATCCCCAGTTGAACCAGAAACAGAACAACAACAACAATCAGGGGAACGGAAACAATAATGGTGGAAACAATGATGGCAATGGTGCCAGGGGACGTGTGTTCATGATTGGGCAGGGTGATGCAAGCAACGATCCCAACGTTGTGATGGGTAAGTTTCTTCTGGATGACTTCTTTGTTACTGTTTTATTCGATTCGGGTGCTGGTTATGTGTCCTTAAAAGTTAGGTAAATGCTTAAGCGCACCCCAACACTTTTGAACACCAAACACATGGTGGAGCTAGCAAATGGTAAAAGTTTAGAGGCCACACACATAGTTAAGGGTTGTAATCATGTTCTTGCTGATCAGACCTTTTCTATCGACCTCATTCCTATCGTTCTGGGTAGTTTCGACGTTGTTATTGGGATGGATTGGTTATCTCATCAGCAAGCGGAAATTCTTTACAACGAGAAGATTATCCGCATCCCTCGTTCTGGTGAAGAACCCCTCATGATTCGTGGTGACAAGAGTGGTGCCGTTGTAGGCATCATCTCTTTCTTTAAGGCCCAGAAGTGTTTGCGAAAGGGCCACGTAGCTATTTTAGCCCTCGCTACTGACGCATCAATGAAAGAGAAGAGAATTGAAGACATTCCTATTGTACGCGGTTTTCCTGAGGTATTCCCCAAGCAATTACCTGGTCTTCCGCCTCATTGTCAAGTCGAGTTTCAAATCGAGCTAACTCCTGGAGCAGCGCCCACAGCCCGTGCGCCTTATCGCTTAGCCCCATCGGAACTAGAGGAATTGTCCACTCAATTGCAAGACCTCTTGGACAAGGGTTTTGTTCGTCCTAGCTCTTCGCCGTGGGGAGCTCCAGTCTTGTTTGTGAAGAAGAAAGACGGTACTTTCAGAATGTGTATTGACTATCGCGAACTCAACAAGGTGACTGTGAAGAATCGTTATCCCCTCCCACGTATTGATGACCTATTCGACCAGCTGCAAGGGTCGAGCTTCTACTCTAAGATTGACTTAAGATCGGGCTATCATCAGCTGAGAGTCCGAGGTGAGGACATCTCCAAGACAGCATTCAGAACTCGTTATGGGCATTACGAGTTTCTGGTTATGCCTTTTGGATTGACGAATGCACCTGCGGTCTTCATGGATCTCATGAACAGAGTGTGCAAGCCTTACCTGGATAAGTTTTTCATTGTATTCATCGACGACATCCTGATCTATTCTAAGAGTCAGGAGGAACACGAACGACACCTGAGACTTATTTTGAAACTCCTTCGAACAGAGCAGTTGTATGCCAAATTTTCTAAATGTGACTTCTGGCTTCGTGAAGTCCATTTTCTAGGCCACGTGGTAAACAAGGATGGGATTCATGTTGATCCATCCAAGTTCGACTCGATCAAGAACTGGCCTGCACCCCGTACACCAACATAAATCCGCCAATTCTTGGGTTTGGCGGGCTACTACAGACGATTCATCAAGGATTTCTCAAGGATTGCGCAACCTCTCACTTCACTAACTCAAAAGGGTGTCACCTATCATTGGGGTGATGCACAGGAATCTGCATTTCAGCACTTAAAAGATAGACTTTGTAGCGCGCCAATTCTCTCACTGCCTGAAGGCACTGACGATTTTGTGGTTTATTGCGACGCTTCCATCCAAGGACTTGGTTGTGTGTTGATGCAATGGGACAAGGTCATTGCCTACGCATCGCGCCAGCTTAAGGTCCACGAAAGAAATTACACTACTCATGATCTGGAGCTGGGAGCAGTTGTTTTCGCACTTAAGATATGGAGACATTACCTGTACGGTACCAAGTGCACCATTTACACCGATCACAGGAGTCTCGAGCATATATTCAAGCAAAAGGAGTTAAACATGCGACAACGTCGATGGGTCGAGCTCTTGAATGATTACGAATGCGCGATCAAGTACCATCCGGGCAAAGCCAATGTTGTGGCCGATGCTCTCAGTCGAAAGGATACTACACCTAAGCGCGTGCAAGTGCTACAACTTACCATCCAATCTAGTCTTCCCGCTCAGATACGAGATGCTCAGGTTGAAGCATTGAAAGCAGAAAACATCAGGGCTGAGTCCTTGCGAGGATCGAGGAAACGGCTAGAACAAAAGGAAGACGATGCTTATTACATAACAGGGCGTATTTGGGTTCCACTCTATGGTAATCTACGTGAGCTTGTGATGGATGAGGCACACAAGTCTTGTTATTCGGTACATCTTGGTTCGGATAAGATGTACCACGACCTAAAGACTACATACTGCTGGCCTAGCATGAAAGCCAACATAGCAACCTACGTCAGTAAATGTTTGACTTGTGCGAGAGTCAAGATTGAACTAGTAGTTTACCAGTCCGCTGTCCGGGTATATATGATTAACATCATCCAAACTCACTGCTGTCCGGGTATATATGATTAACATCATCCAAACTCACTGTATATTTTAATATCACGATGACTACTTATCTAACTATTAAGAACATCAATAACTATGTCTATATTTAAAATAATGTTGACTTTTAATTTGATTTCGATTAATAACTACAACTCTTCTTGAATTGTCATACATACTAATTTATAATCTTACATCTAATTCGCACAATTTAAAATATTTAATTAATTATTTGTAATTGATTAACGTAGGAATTGCTAACACCATTAAATGAAGATAAAAGAGATCTATCAATGATACATGTTTACAAAAGTATTAAAAAAAACTATCAACACAACCAAACGTAGATTATATTTATGTCATGAGAATATTATTTAAGAACATCAATAACAGTGTCTACATTTAAGATAATAATGACTTGTAATAAATGATAAACATGCAGGATACATATACAAAAAAAGCAGATAATGTTATCAAGATTTCACAAGTATATAACAAAAGAACCAAAAAAAACACAATGTATACTATAATATACAATAAATCATAAACATGCAGAATACATATACAAAAAAACTAATTGATGTTATCAGGATCTCCCAAGGATATTACACAAAAGGCAAAAAAACACAATATATACTATAATTTACAATTTCGTTGGCAAAACACAAACCATTGTAAAAAACACAATGACTTATTATCCAACTATTAAGAACATCAATAACCATGTCTATATTTAAGATAATAATGACTTTTTATTCGATTGCGATTAGTAACTACAACTGTTCTTATATTCTTATATATCGAATTGTCATACGTACTAACTTAAAATCTTACAACTAATTCATTCAATTTAAAATTTTTAAGTAACTATTTTTAAATTGATTAACATAGCAATTGCTAACACCATTAAATAAAGATAGATGAGATCTATCAAAGTTAGATCAACATAAACTAAATCAATTACAAATCTCTCTATGGTCGCTCGAAGAAAAGGGAGCATATGAAGAACTAAACAGAAAAGTCAGCATCATCAGTGATAACAATTACAAGCGAACCTGGAGCAGCATCGGATAACTTGATGAAGTCCTCCACTCTCCCCCATCAGATTTCAAGAACAACGCAGAAGAGTTTATCACACAACTGTTGAAACAGGATCAGAAAATCTGCCACAATCCTAGCCGATCTGCAAAACAAAAGAAATAATGAAATCGCGTGGAAGAAGGCGAGAGTCGTTGAAATCTTAGGAAGTGTTAATTGTAGCGTATAATATTTTATACATATTTCACTCTTTAATCTTTCTTTATATTTAATTTAATAAAATTAACATCCATTGGATACAAAGTAAACACAATGACAAGAACACATAACATAATGTATAGAAAACCCACCTAAGTTGCAAAACACAACAATTAGACGCAAATAACACAATATATAGAAACAGTTGCAATACCATGGCTAATATTAACACTATCCATACCACCAATATTCAAGTATTTCTTTATTTAATTAAACAAACAATAAAATATAAAAGATAATAAAAGATACGCAATCAACATCATATCTATCACAATCAAAACAACTTCATCATCACCGGCGTTTCATATCTCCTTGAAGATCATCGCCGCCGAAGATTTGATCGACAAAAAGGTAACTTCCGATTGTAAGTCTTAACGGTTTAATTTCTATTAGATTTCTAAACCTCTGTTAGATTCTTAATCAGCCACATATGATGGTTACTGCGGCGAATAACTTGTTTGTAGACGTCAAATCTGATTTTAGGTTTCAATCATCTTCAACCTCTCATATGTTATGTATAGTTGATATATATCTTATGTATTGCATGTTATGGACATTGTCGAACTAATGTTTACATTATAATGATAATAATATATGAAAAAGTTGCAATCAAACAATTGGGGGTGTTTGGGTTAGCTTATTTTGAAGCAACTTATGACCTATTGACTTATAAAAGTTAATAAGTTGTTTTTTGAGTGTTTGGGTTAGCTTATTTTAAAGGGGTTTGTGTGTTGACAAGCCATTTTTGAGAAGTCACAATTTCTAACTTCTCACTTGTCACTTACATAAGTTAATAAGTCATTTTTAAGAAGGAATCCCAAACACACACGGATGAAAACATATGATTCTGTTATAAATTTTTTTATTTTTGGGGTTCCTTCACTAAAAGTACTTATTAACTTATATAAGTCATAAGTGAGGAGTTACAAATACTAACTTATCAAAAACAACTTCTCAACACACAAAAATAACTTGAATAAGCTAACCCAAACACTATAAACACAACTTATTAAATTTTATAAGTCAATAAGATATAAGTTGCTCCAAAATAACCTAACCCATGTACGATTACGCTAAAAGAGATATTTTACGAATATATATATTTACTGATATATTGAAACGGTATACAGAAGAGATCTATTGCACATTATGAATTAGGAATAATATTCTCATGACATAAGATTACATTTTAACACATTGTGTATTAATACTAACAGTTAATATTAAATGTTATATATCACAGGTATACAAAAATGATTACGTCATGCCTGTGTCTATTACAAAACCCTAAATCATTGAAACTGGTATGCTGTAATGCCTTCAATAAGTAAGTGTACACTTCATTACGTAAACTGAAATTAGTAAATGTAACTACAGGCATTACCAATTGAGTTTGTAAAGCTTGTGGGAGGAGATTACTGGAACCAGACAAAGATAACGATAAATCATGAAAGCGGAATAAGCTGTACAGCATGGCTGAGAAGTGTAAGAGGTGAAAGTGTTGTCACTGACGGATGGATAAGTATTGTAAAAGGTCTTAAATTGACAAAGAATACCTTATTGGTTTTGAGGATAATCAAAGAAAAATGTCTACAAATACATTGTTTCATAGAAAACGTTTGTGATGAATCGTTCTTGACAGTCAACCGTTACGGAGATTTAAATATCATAGTAAGTATAGTTATATGTTAGTACGAATTTGTTTTTTGTTATACTTGTCAGCAAATGGAAAAAAAAGAATATATGTTTATAAAATATTTCACAACTTTTCAGGTCATTCCAGAAGCTTATGTGAACAAATTTTACTGTTACTGGCCAGTAAAAGATTCTTATAACATATACGCAGCAGGTCAGTGTTGGAAAGTTGAGACCGAAAAAATAAATGCATGCTACGTTTTTGCTAAAGGGTGTCCGGAGATGTTTGAATACATTAACATAGAAGAAGGTGATATACTGATGTTGATGAAAACAGACAGCGAATCGTTTGACTTGACACTTTATCGTAGCGGAGTTGAGGTTGTTTTTAGAAAGAAGGAGACAACTAAAGACAGCTCAGTTGTTGAAATACCTAAACACACATACTATGAACACTTCAACTCTGTAAGTAATTTAAAGTAAGTTAAAATAGTTTGCTAGTCAATACGACTTATTTACGGATGTTATCGTATAACAGATCTTTACTGATCAAGAAGACTCAATCAACCAATTGATTACTGGGGTAATGAGTTTACATATTTTTACAATACAATATATTGATCCTCAGATGTTAATGAATTTTAAAAATCTTGGATGCAGATGAATGATGAGAAACATGATGTGAATAAGAAAAGTGTTGAAAAAGAAAAGTTGAAGTCTGAAAGAAAGAGTTTTGTAAGTGAAGGAAATAACAACCAGACAAAAGAAGATGTAAGTCTTTGAAACATAATAACGGATAAGTTATTTGTTCATATTATTATACATTCTTAGTTGACGATTGTAGTTTAATTTGCTTTATTGTTACGGGCTGTAATAACAGGTTAAAAAGAAAGGTAAACAGATTGCATCCGATTCTACATCTGAAGAACCTAAACAACTGATATGCTGTACAACTTATGATCATTCTACTGTGTCAGCAACTAGACGACAAACACGTGATCGTTTGGTAAGTTAAGCATAAGTTAACAAAATATTGCAATAAATATTTCTTATACATTAACATATATACTATATGTGACAACTGCCACTTTCTCGTAAATTACTTACATTTGAAACGATGATTTACATTATACAAGTATGTATTCTGAATATTCGGACTGCATGATTACATGTTATACATCTTAGGAAACTCATGGAATATTCGTTTATTATTACACATGATTCACTTTTATTGGGTACATTTGAAATAGTGCAAACAATTCACCGAAACAACTAGAGTAGTGCCTAGTGAACTAGAGTGCTGACGAAAACTCCGGATCGCAGAAAACATCTAAAAATGACATTTTTAGGACTCGGATGAGAGTCCAATATCAATTATATATTAAACCCTTTATGGGAATACAAGAGTTTGGTTAATATTTTACCGATGTCCGGTAGCACTAAAAACTGTCCGAAATGCGCTAAAAGTGAGCATTTCATGAATTTTTCCGCAAAATTCAGCAATTGCATTTTATTACAAGATGCAAAAATTGATGTTTAGACACCAATTTCATATAAAAATGATTATGGAATATCCATTACATACATAACTGGAATTTTTCCTACAACTTCCGTAAGCGTACCTTTCGACTATCTACTTGCGGAACGAGCACTAAACATCTAGCCGAACTATATTTTAGCACATGTAGCGAACTAGTTAATATTATTTTTGACCAATTAAAGCCTAGTTATGATCATTTTATGTCATTAATCAACATGAAACCATGCAAACATTTACACCTAAACATTTAACCATTTTTATTACATTTATGAAGCATTTAATTTTTCTAACACATTAAACACCATGAGACCCCCCCCCCCCCCCATGCAATTGCCGTGAACAAGGGGTCCCTTATCCCTTGTTTAGAGGATAAAATATCTAGATATTTTATTTACTTGCAAGTGGTTTATGTTGATGAATTTATTACAACACTTAATTCCTAAGTTACTAGCACTTATCACCACTTTACACCATCTCTTACACACACATAAAGAACACTCTCATCATCTTCATCTTTTCCTCAAGAACACCCACCATAAACCCATTTCTTTTTATCATCTTCTTCATGAACAAGATGGATTTCTTTGGAACATGAGGTGATCTAAAGCTCTTGGAAGTGAAAGGAAGGATTTTTATCCATACAAAAGTGTTCTAACATCAAGATCATCATCTTCTTAGTTCTTATTAATCTCTAAGATCATCCCTAGCCTTGTGCTAGAAGTAAGCTTCTTTATTTTTTTATATACATATTATGTTTATGATTGTTATTATAACTAATAATAACTATATAATCATACATAATGAACAAGAAAAATACAATGAAGCAAAGATAAAAATCATGATATAATTATGTTTGTTTATATTGTGATCTTAGACTTGTTATATGCATATTAGATCTTGTTTTGATGATTATGCTACAAATAAAGTGTTAGAAGATGTTGAAAGATATGATCTAAGAATTATACATGTTTATGTTAAAGGGTTTTAACATAAAGGATTAAAGGGATGATCATATCTAGTGATCTTGTGAAAGTATTTAGGGTTTATATCTAAAAACAAGACTTTCACAAGATTATAAAAATTAACATACAACTAAAGATTTTTATGAAAGTTGTTAAAACTAGAATTAAACCTGGTTTTTGAACTTGTTAACCTATGAAAGGATCATGTTTAAAACCCTACATGATTTGGATATCATCTCGATAATTTCATGTTATAAAAGTCTCATATTTTGTTGTTAAGATGTTGAATAAATTGTTGTTGATTTACTAAAGAAAATGATATGTTTAATAAAACATGGTTAAGATAAAAATACAAAGGTTATATGGCTAATTTTTATAAAAACTTTATTTTATAAAATAACAACATTTTTGGGTAAATCTCTACAAGATTTATAAAGGTTATTAAAGATGGGTTTATAAAATAAAAGACAAGAAAAATATATTTTTTTTTTAGAAAATATATATTTGGATACTTTAACAATTTTTGTGTGATATATTACTTGGTGTATTAGTTATATATATCATGGTAGGAACTTGAATCTCATGTCATCTTTAAACTCAAAACACGTTATAACAAAAGTCCTACGAGACTTCACAAAATTACGCCTTAAAACGAGTTACGGACGATTCTAATGATCGGACACCAATTATAGTCAAAACGGACAACGGACGAATCCTTAGACGAGTCACCAATCCGAGGAGTTACTACGACGTTTAGCCGACCTTTCGACACAGAATATAAATATGTCATTGATAACAAATTTCGGATGATTAGAAACTTATAAAAACTAGTATGTTTTTATTACTAACATCTATACTTAGTAAATTTTTATAAAAAGGGTTTTTATAAAAATGAAAGGCTTACATGTACTAGTGGGCTATTTTTCTACAAATGGGCTTATTATACTTAATGGGCTATTTTTATAACAAATGGGCTAGTTTAAGTAATGGGCCATTGTTTTACAAATGGGCTTATTTTTCATAATGGGCTTAACATAAATTAGTGGGCTAAAGCCCAAACACCAAACATATGGGCCAAAGCCCAACACTATTCAAGCCCAACACTATTCAAGCCCAACACTATTCAAGCCCAACATTGTTCAAGCCTAACACTATTCAAGCCCAACACTATTCAAGCCCAACACTATTTGAGGCCCAACACTATTGAGGCCCAACACTATTTGAGGCCCAACACTATTTGAGGCCCAACACTATTTAAAGCCCAACACTATTTGAGGCCCAACACTATTTGAGGCCCAACACTATTTGAGGCCCAACACTATTTGAGGCCCAGCACTATTTAATCCCAATAACTTGAAAACATGGGCTTGGCCCAATGATACTATTATTGGAAACACAACTATACAAGTGATACATACAAGACACGAGATTCAGCGGACGAGATCCGACTATACAACTCATTCATCGAATACACAGTTAACGAGCATTTGAACAACTCATTCATCGAATACACAGTTAACGAACAGTTGAACAACTCATTCATCGAATACATAGTTAACGAGCATTTGAACAACTCATTCATCGAATACACAGTTAACGAACAGTTGAACAACTCATTCATCGAATACATAGTTAACGAACATTTGAACAACTCATACATCGAATACACAGTTAACGAACAGTAAAGACATACAAGTCTTACATATACTCAAGACACAAGACTTGTACTCAAGTTCTTTTCAGAGACCGAAGTGTCTAACAAAAATAAGAACGTTTGTAGGTCGCCACGCTATTCAGGACGACCGCACGTGAGATCTTATTTTCATCTATTTTCAGGACGCTATACAGTGAGTTCATGTTCCCCTATTCATTTAAATGTTTTACAAACTTTACAACTATCGGGGAGGATACATGTTCAGAGTATGATAAAGTTAGGTAATGAAACACCATAGATCATGTGCGAATTAGGGCCATACTATAAGCACCATTAATCCAGTTTGGACCAAGGAACAAAGGCTTAGATCTAATGGGTTTTGGCGAGCCCCACTCTTGGTCATGGACCCCTACGGAAGAGTGCGTTTGTGTCCCAGTCGATAGGAATCGGCATAAAATCGTCTAGGGTTGGTTTGCTTCCTATTTCGTCACACATATTAATGTCCTTGCAAAACATTAATGATCAACGATTTCATTGACGCTTTACATACTACAACTCACATTTTTCATACAACGTTTACAACTAAATTGCATGAATTCACCAACTTTTGTTGATGTTTTCCAAACTTAACATGTATTTCAGGGAATTAAAGGACCATGTCGGATTTCCCAGTCAAGATAACAAGTACCGGAACTCCATGCCATCTTTTGAAGGGTTTAACTATTATATTCCGCCTCTTTGCGGAAATATGATGGTTTAAACCTTTGTAGTTTAGTTCAAGTTAATGTATGAAACAATAACGCTTTATTTTCATGTTAATGGTTTGAAACCGACACACTAAACTTATGTTGTAATCTTTTGAAACACTATGAAATGGCAATGGAGTATGTTTTATTCATATAGTTTGTTCATGTACATCGATATTTATGCAATGAAAACCAGACAGATCACACCTTGCGTTTCCGCTATGAGCGGGTGTGACAGCTTGGTATCAGAGCATCGATTGTAGTGAACCAGGATTCTTTATTGAGTCTAAGTCTACAATCACTAGGGATCTCTCATGAAAACCATCTAAACACAAACACATGTTTTCATTTGCATAAACATTTTTCATGGTCCACTACAGCAAAAATTCATTTCACATAAATCAAGCGAGGACATTTCCATGGGTGAAGTCTATGAGAAACAGACACAATACATTAATAGACTATGTGCCTACAATACTTTACATTACCAGTTTATGCATTATAAACAGTTCACAAATTCAGCTTATACAAGATAGAAATCCTTGATTGATAGGATTTTACATGATTATATATATAGGTGGTTCATATATATGTTGCATGAAATATTTTGCCAAGAACAAAATACCTTCGACTTCAAACTCTATTATTATTCTTTACTCACACGGTGAAAATATCGACCTCATGTCTATTGCGGAGCTTATGGCGAACATGATTCCTAAGTGAAATCTTAAACTTAATTCCGTAAAATATGGTTGCTTTCTCGCGAATGCTGAGATGCCTGACTATGATAATGACGACGAGGCGAAGGTGGTAACCTTGGACAACAACTTCATTAGTGGGACGAGATCCATGTGACTCATACTAATCAAGGTGGATATACTCTTGTCCTTACAAGGAAGATGAAGTACTCATCTTGAAGGTGCCTCTTCAATTGTTATTGTTACAGATTCTTTCCATTTCTATTACATATAACGTCGTACCGTCCTGCAAGTAACAACAACGGACGTTGACACGTGAACTATCACGAAGGTCCCTCCTATGTTGAAGGTATATTGACAATAACGTTTCCTCTCTTATTGATCGGTAGCTTCGTACGAGAGAATGCTAGGGTGACCATGCAAGGCAATTTATTATTACGGTGGCCAACGTAATAACAACTTGTAGTGCATGGGAATTCTGGTGGACTCTGCGGGCCAAGCTAATGATCACTATTCGTTCAAAGTCTTAAATTATTATTTGAGATTCAATGTTTCTTATCTATTAGAACACGAACTGTGGTGGTTAGTATAACACCCTACAATACAATACAATACAATACAATACAATACAATACAATACAATACAATACAATACAATACAATACAATACAATACAATACAATACAATACAATACGGGAAGACGACACATATTTGTTCACACCTAACATTCGATCTATATCACGATTCAGTTGAGACTAGTCATTTAAACAAACAAAACTTGTTAGCCACTCATGGGTAATTTCCTCAACATTCTCGAAATTCTTGAACATGGGTTGGTTCCATGGTGTCTATGACACTTTACCCTACTTTACCTTACCTTACCTTATCATATTCCATCTTATCATATTTAATAGAAGTGATACAATAAATTCCGTCGTTTGACATTTTTCTTTTCCCAAGGAATGGTATGGCATGCGCCATGCTGCAACTCCCTCATTACATTCTATTCTACATTTTTGGAGATTCTAATAATCTAGCTAGAGCTCGTGAAACTCAAGCACTATTACCATAATTGTCACATGGACACATAAGACAAAGGATTTTCTCTACTTCGGACGATTGAGGTCATAGAGAAGGGAACCCATATTATAGGGACGGAGGCCATGGGTTGGTTTCCCCTCCTGAACGAATTATTTTTCTTTTTCCATTTAGACATATGACCAATACATGCAAGAGGCATTACACCTTTTGGTTTTGGTTATCCACATTATCATTTATTCAAACATGTATGAACAATATAGTCTTGAGGTTTCCAAGACCAATTGATTGCATTCTTCATTCTTGGGCACATGATAGACTTTATTTATCCAAATACATGTCTAGATTCTTTTAATAGTGTGTATTAAAAAAAAAATCATGGCGCCAAAAGAATCAATTGTTTAAGTTAAAAGTTATGTGTTGAAAACCACTGCTTTTACACAAGACATGGTTTAAACATGACATTGTTACGCAAGACATTGTTATACATGTCATTGACGTTGGTATACACAAGACATTTTTGGTAGTTATTTGTAAGTGATGAGACGTGTGTAATATGATAAAAGCATGGTGGATACGCCGCTGGTACTTCCTATATATAAGTGCTTATATTATATTGCATATCGTGGTGTTATTCAAATCTCTTCGACAAAGACAAGACACGACATTTTCGCACAAGACACGACATCCTCTACACAAGACATAATATTCTATTTCGAGACATGATATATTTATACACTACATTTTCATTGGTTATTTATTTAACCATACATTATTCTTTTATATCATCTGATTTTCATATCTATCTTCATAGGATTTTATAAAAGAACTCGATCATAACTAGAGCCAATATTGTTGGTTACACTTGATGTTTTCACGATATCTCAAGGGTTGTTCCATAATGGGTAACACCCAAATTCAAACACACTGAGTGTTACATTTTAGGTTTAGCCTCGGAGATCCGAAGCATAACTGCATCATCCCTCCCTACCTCGATCACTCAAACAATAACTCTCGCCATGAGAGAAATGAAGGCAATTGCTGCCATAGACGATTTTGGCACCAGGATGTATGCTGGTAACTTCCCGAAATCCTAAATGCGACAAGTGAGACGTCCATCATGAGGGCAATTGCAAAAGCGCCAAGAGTAGCAGTGTGCTGAGACCGGGCGCAAAACAAAGACTAGTAAGACGATAATACTTAAGAAGGGATCAAACTAGTGAATAAGTGTGTGTGTAGTTAGCACTATGAATACCCCACGAAATCCCAATGAAGTCGTGAGTACGTACGCTCTATGATCATCATGTATCAATTCTTTTAATACCAACACCGAGCTTAGCTATTGTCTTTAGATGTTAAGCATATACTCGAATTAGAGTCATGTTGGACACATTACTATATCAAGTTAGCTACTGGGGAATTAGCTGAGACATGTCAAATCATTAAGGGTCACCGGTACGTATCCTATCAAACAACATTTCACATCCATATTATTTGATACCATTGCCGATTTTTAGCTTTATCTCAACATTTCACATGCATAGTTTCATGGCTAGTGACGGGATTATCCTAGCTACAATTAGGGGATTTGGTTATCCTACATCTAAACATTGGAACTGGATTGTTCTACATCTAAAACTATACAGTGAAGTCCTCGCCACACAGAATTTAAAAGGTACTTGGCCTAGAGTCAAGCAAGCTAGACGTCTCCTCATTCTATAGAATTGGCAAAAAGTGAACTAGTCGAGTCTAGAGCTGAAATTCAATATCGATCTCTTCCCTGTTCAGTTGAGTAGTTTCGAAGTAGTAGTTGACATGGATTGGTTATCCGATAACCTAGCCAAAGTCTTATGTCACGAGAAGATCATTCGCCTACCACTACTGAACGAAGAGACACTTGTGATACATGGAGAGAAGCGCGACACCCCATTGCGGATCATCAATGGCATGAAAGCACATAAGTGCTTACGGAAAGGTTGTATTGCCTATCTAGCACTTGTTGTAGACAAGAAGGCCGTTGGGCCACAGCTGACAGATATTCTTGTGGTAAAAGAATTCCCTGAAGTCTTTCCTAAAGACTTGCCAGGACTACCACCATATCGACAAGTCGAGTTTCACATCGACTTGGTACCGGGAGCTGCAACCGTAGCCAAATCTCCATGTTGACTAGCACCTTCTGAACCTTGTAGTTGACTGAATAAGGATGTTGTGAGTTCATAACCCCCACTCGTTACCATTATACATCTTTATAAAGGTTTTGGGGGTGGAAAGACATGAAAGTTTCGCAAAACTGCACAACATTTCGATGAATGAAAATTCATATTTCTAAACTATGTTACAAATGAATTTCCAGCTAACTCAAATGGTTTATGAAAGGTTCTAGCTTCTACTCTAAGATAGACTTACGATCGGAGTATCATCAGTTACGAATTCAAGAGGAAAGCATACCGAAAACGGCTTTTAAGACTCGTTACGGTCATTACGAGTTTCTCGTTATGCCTTTGGTTTAACAAATGCACCAGCGGTCTTCATGGATTTAATGAATCGTGTGTGCAAGCCGTATCTTGACAAATTCGTCATAGTGTTTATTGACGACATTTTGATATACTCTCGATCGACTGATGAACATGAGCAACATTTGAGAACCATTTTAGAGTTGTTAAAGACAATAAATTCGCTCCAAATCGAAAAACAAGATATAGCCTTACAACTTATTCTTAAGGTTGGTGCATAGTATTTTACAATCTTATCATTATCCGACGATACCGATGACTCTGTTGTAGACTATGATGCTTCGCATCAAGGATTGGGTTGCGTACTCAGGCAACGTGAAAAAGTTATTGTGTACACGTCGCGCCCAATTAAAAAGTTCATGAGAAGAACTATACCACTCTCGACCTTGAGTTAGGCGTGGTGGTATTCGCTTAAAAAAATTATGGCGACATTATTAATATGGTACTTAATGCATTATTTTCACGGATCATAAAAGTCTTCAACACATATTCAACCAAAAAGAATTAAATATACGTCAACGATGTTTGTTGAATTGTTGAACGACTATGATTGTGAAATAAAGTACCATCCGGGCAAGGCAAATGTTGTAGCAGATGCCTTGAGCCGCAAGGAACGAGTTAGAACACTAAGAGTTCAAGCATTAGAGAAGATGATTCACAAGCGCTCAAGGAAGAGTATATTCAAGCAGAAACACTTCGAGGCATGAAGGAACAATTAGTGTAAAGAAGATGGAACTTTATACATTATGAGTCGAAATTGGGTTCTATTCTTTGGCGGCCTTCGAGATGATATTTTGAGGAAGCACATAGGCCTAAGTAGCGAAAGAATACTACTGGTGGCCTAACCTCAAAAGTGATATCACGACTTATATCGGAGAATGCTTGACTTGCCCGAAAGTCAAAGTCGAGTAGCAAAATCCCTCGGACTTGTTACAACAACCCGAGATTCCCGTTTGGTAATGGGAACAAATATCGATGTACTTCATTACGAAGTTACTCAGGACCTCAAGAGGTCACTACATGATATGTGTAATCATCGATAGACTAACAAAGTCCACGCACTTCTTACCGTTTTGGTAGAAGGATAATACTGAGAAACTAGCAGAACTCTATCTCAAAGAAATAGTGGCTCGTCATGGAGTGCCTATTTCAATCATTTCAGACCGAGACGGTCGTTTTATTTCTAGAATTTGGAAATCATTTCAACAGGCCTTTGGATCTCATTTGAATCCAAGTACAGCCTTTCATCCATAAACTGACGGCCAGAGCGAACGGAAAATCCAAACACTCGAATATATGTTTCGCGCATGTGTTATGGATTTAGGCGGCAATTGGGATACTCATCTACCTTTAGTTGAGTTTTCCTACAATAACAGCTACAATACTAGTATACAATCTGCACCGTTTGAAGCTCTTTATAGTCGAAAGTGTCGCTCTCCGCTATGTTGGGCGGAAACAGGCGATAGTTAAATAATTGGTCCGAAACTAGTCCAAGAGACTACGGATAAAATTTTTCAGACCCGAGACCGTATCAAGACGGCTCGCGATCGACAAAAGTGCTACGCAGATAAAAGACGAAAACCATTATCTTTCGAGGTTGGAGACAAAGTCTTGTTGAAAAGTCTCGCCTTGGAAGGGCGTATCAAGGTTTGGTAAACATGGAAAGCTTAACCCACGTTACGTTGGACCATTTGAAATCTTGGAAAAGATTGGCACCGTTTTCTACAAACTAAAGTTACTAGAAGAACTAAGTAGAGTACACGACATATTTCATTTGTCGAATCTCAAGAAGAGTCCAACGCAAGAAACAGTTTTCATCCCGAAGGATGAGGTTCATATAGATAACAAACTCCAATTCGCCAAAGCACCTGTTGAGGTCATGGACCAGAAGGTCCAGAAAATACAAAGGAGTCGTAACAAATTAGTAAAAATTCGTTGGAACTCTCGACACGGACCCGAGTATACTTGGGAACGAGAACATTAAATCAAAGCCAAATACTCTCACCTGTTTGAGAACAATCCTGCAAAGGATGACTCATCTTGAATTTCGGGACGAAATTCTCAATAACAGGGGGAGAATGTGACAACTGCCACTTTCTCGTAAATTACTTACATTTGAAACGATGATTTACATTATACAAGTATGTATTCTGAATATTCGGACTGCATGATTACATGTTATACATCTTAGGAAACTCATGGAATATTCGTTTATTATTACACATGATTCACTTTTATTGGGTACATTTGAAATAGTGCAAACAATTCACCGAAACAACTAGAGTAGTGCCTAGTGAACTAGAGTGCTGACGAAAACTCCGGATCCGCAGAAAACATCTAAAAATGACATTTTTAGGACTCGGATGAGAGTCCAATATCAATTATATATTAAACCCTTTATGGGAATACAAGAGTTTGGTTAATATTTTACCGATGTCCGGTAGCACTAAAAACTGTCCGAAATGCGCTAAAAGTGAGCATTTCATGAATTTTTCCGCAAAATTCAGCAATTGCATTTTATTACAAGATGCAAAAATTGATGTTTAGACACCAATTTCATATAAAAATGATTATGGAATATCCATTACATACATAACTGGAATTTTTCCTACAACTTCCGTAAGCGTACCTTTCGACTATCTACTTGCGGAACGAGCACTAAACATCTAGCCGAACTATATTTTAGCACATGTAGCGAACTAGTTAATATTATTTTTGACCAATTAAAGCCTAGTTATGATCATTTTATGTCATTAATCAACATGAAACCATGCAAACATTTACACCTAAACATTTAACCATTTTTATTACATTTATGAAGCATTTAATTTTTCTAACACATTAAACACCATGAGACCCCCCCCCCCATGCAATTGCCGTGAACAAGGGGTCCCTTATCCCTTGTTTAGAGGATAAAATATCTAGATATTTTATTTACTTGCAAGTGGTTTATGTTGATGAATTTATTACAACACTTAATTCCTAAGTTACTAGCACTTATCACCACTTTACACCATCTCTTACACACACATAAAGAACACTCTCATCATCTTCATCTTTTCCTCAAGAACACCCACCATAAACCCATTTCTTTTTATCATCTTCTTCATGAACAAGATGGATTTCTTTGGAACATGAGGTGATCTAAAGCTCTTGGAAGTGAAAGGAAGGA
The DNA here is from genome assembly GCA_030545235.1 of Helianthus tuberosus. Lineage (NCBI taxonomy): Eukaryota > Viridiplantae > Streptophyta > Magnoliopsida > Asterales > Asteraceae > Helianthus > Helianthus tuberosus. The sequence continues at coordinate 82,849,243 of CM060389.1, forward strand.
TTTTTATCCATACAAAAGTGTTCTAACATCAAGATCATCATCTTCTTAGTTCTTATTAATCTCTAAGATCATCCCTAGCCTTGTGCTAGAAGTAAGCTTCTTTATTTTTTTATATACATATTATGTTTATGATTGTTATTATAACTAATAATAACTATATAATCATACATAATGAACAAGAAAAATACAATGAAGCAAAGATAAAAATCATGATATAATTATGTTTGTTTATATTGTGATCTTAGACTTGTTATATGCATATTAGATCTTGTTTTGATGATTATGCTACAAATAAAGTGTTAGAAGATGTTGAAAGATATGATCTAAGAATTATACATGTTTATGTTAAAGGGTTTTAACATAAAGGATTAAAGGGATGATCATATCTAGTGATCTTGTGAAAGTATTTAGGGTTTATATCTAAAAACAAGACTTTCACAAGATTATAAAAATTAACATACAACTAAAGATTTTTATGAAAGTTGTTAAAACTAGAATTAAACCTGGTTTTTGAACTTGTTAACCTATGAAAGGATCATGTTTAAAACCCTACATGATTTGGATATCATCTCGATAATTTCATGTTATAAAAGTCTCATATTTTGTTGTTAAGATGTTGAATAAATTGTTGTTGATTTACTAAAGAAAATGATATGTTTAATAAAACATGGTTAAGATAAAAATACAAAGGTTATATGGCTAATTTTTATAAAAACTTTATTTTATAAAATAACAACATTTTTGGGTAAATCTCTACAAGATTTATAAAGGTTATTAAAGATGGGTTTATAAAATAAAAGACAAGAAAAATATATTTTTTTTTTAGAAAATATATATTTGGATACTTTAACAATTTTTGTGTGATATATTACTTGGTGTATTAGTTATATATATCATGGTAGGAACTTGAATCTCATGTCATCTTTAAACTCAAAACACGTTATAACAAAAGTCCTACGAGACTTCACAAAATTACGCCTTAAAACGAGTTACGGACGATTCTAATGATCGGACACCAATTATAGTCAAAACGGACAACGGACGAATCCTTAGACGAGTCACCAATCCGAGGAGTTACTACGACGTTTAGCCGACCTTTCGACACAGAATATAAATATGTCATTGATAACAAATTTCGGATGATTAGAAACTTATAAAAACTAGTATGTTTTTATTACTAACATCTATACTTAGTAAATTTTTATAAAAAGGGTTTTTATAAAAATGAAAGGCTTACATGTACTAGTGGGCTATTTTTCTACAAATGGGCTTATTATACTTAATGGGCTATTTTTATAACAAATGGGCTAGTTTAAGTAATGGGCCATTGTTTTACAAATGGGCTTATTTTTCATAATGGGCTTAACATAAATTAGTGGGCTAAAGCCCAAACACCAAACATATGGGCCAAAGCCCAACACTATTCAAGCCCAACACTATTCAAGCCCAACACTATTCAAGCCCAACATTGTTCAAGCCTAACACTATTCAAGCCCAACACTATTCAAGCCCAACACTATTTGAGGCCCAACACTATTGAGGCCCAACACTATTTGAGGCCCAACACTATTTGAGGCCCAACACTATTTAAAGCCCAACACTATTTGAGGCCCAACACTATTTGAGGCCCAACACTATTTGAGGCCCAACACTATTTGAGGCCCAGCACTATTTAATCCCAATAACTTGAAAACATGGGCTTGGCCCAATGATACTATTATTGGAAACACAACTATACAAGTGATACATACAAGACACGAGATTCAGCGGACGAGATCCGACTATACAACTCATTCATCGAATACACAGTTAACGAGCATTTGAACAACTCATTCATCGAATACACAGTTAACGAACAGTTGAACAACTCATTCATCGAATACATAGTTAACGAGCATTTGAACAACTCATTCATCGAATACACAGTTAACGAACAGTTGAACAACTCATTCATCGAATACATAGTTAACGAACATTTGAACAACTCATACATCGAATACACAGTTAACGAACAGTAAAGACATACAAGTCTTACATATACTCAAGACACAAGACTTGTACTCAAGTTCTTTTCAGAGACCGAAGTGTCTAACAAAAATAAGAACGTTTGTAGGTCGCCACGCTATTCAGGACGACCGCACGTGAGATCTTATTTTCATCTATTTTCAGGACGCTATACAGTGAGTTCATGTTCCCCTATTCATTTAAATGTTTTACAAACTTTACAACTATCGGGGAGGATACATGTTCAGAGTATGATAAAGTTAGGTAATGAAACACCATAGATCATGTGCGAATTAGGGCCATACTATAAGCACCATTAATCCAGTTTGGACCAAGGAACAAAGGCTTAGATCTAATGGGTTTTGGCGAGCCCCACTCTTGGTCATGGACCCCTACGGAAGAGTGCGTTTGTGTCCCAGTCGATAGGAATCGGCATAAAATCGTCTAGGGTTGGTTTGCTTCCTATTTCGTCACACATATTAATGTCCTTGCAAAACATTAATGATCAACGATTTCATTGACGCTTTACATACTACAACTCACATTTTTCATACAACGTTTACAACTAAATTGCATGAATTCACCAACTTTTGTTGATGTTTTCCAAACTTAACATGTATTTCAGGGAATTAAAGGACCATGTCGGATTTCCCAGTCAAGATAACAAGTACCGGAACTCCATGCCATCTTTTGAAGGGTTTAACTATTATATTCCGCCTCTTTGCGGAAATATGATGGTTTAAACCTTTGTAGTTTAGTTCAAGTTAATGTATGAAACAATAACGCTTTATTTTCATGTTAATGGTTTGAAACCGACACACTAAACTTATGTTGTAATCTTTTGAAACACTATGAAATGGCAATGGAGTATGTTTTATTCATATAGTTTGTTCATGTACATCGATATTTATGCAATGAAAACCAGACAGATCACACCTTGCGTTTCCGCTATGAGCGGGTGTGACACTATATATATATATATTGAAAGGAAATGCATGTTTGAAATGATAAGGTTAACAAAAACGGGAAAAGAAGTCGGATGGCGTTGAAGGTAAACAATGAAGACGAAAAACGTGTTGCACATCAAAATTATGATCAAGAAAGTGGTGCGTATCAATTCAACAGGAAAGCAAATTATCGAATGGTATGTCATTTCTGTTATTTAATGAGAACAATTGACAACACCATTCATGAGGCTATTTATACGTACAGAATTATGTTTATTCAAAAATTAACAATTGATATTTGTTGCTGCTGACAATTATATCCAACACGGCTAATATACTTCTTAACTCTAACATCAATGCAGCGATTACCTGTAGAAGTTGTAAACAGGGCAAGGCTAACAAAGAAGGTGCATCAGATGAATGTCAGAAACATGGATGGGAAAACAGTTGCGAAGATAGTTAAGCGACAAAAGGACATAAATGGATTTAGGTATGCGATTGAAGGGTGGCCAAGTTTCATAAAGGAAAATGATATTAGCACGGGTGACAATATGCATTTAACCTATGTAGAATCAGCAAACCTCCTCATGTTGACGCATGTGGATGCAGTCAGCCAAGCTTAACAGTTAACGTTATATGCTAATGATGCAGATGTCTGCGTATATAAACTAATGCCTTTTGTCGTCATCATTTGATGGTTTTTGGTTGGACATGTTGGTACAGTTTATTGGTTTTTTTTTGGTTGGTTGGTAGTCTAACCTTGATGACAATTATTAGTATATTAGGGCATGGATGACATATTTTGTTTAGAATTATAATTTGCAAACGGTAGTCGAAGTTCATATTAGTTATAAATTTAGCTGTGTTTTCCTGTATACAACATTAGAAGTCTTATTGGTAATATTTCCATCATCCAAATACACTGCATATTTTAATATCATAATGACTTCTTATCCAACTATTAAGAACCTCAATAAGTGTCTCCATAAATAAGTGTCTCCATATTTAAGATAATAATGACTTTTTTATGCGATTGCGATTAGAAGCTACAACTATTCTTGTATTGTCATACATCGAATTGTCAAACATAGTAAATTAAAATCTTACATCTAATTGGCACAATTTAAAATGAATTAGTTATTTGTAAATTGATAAACGTAGAAATTAATAACACCATTAGATGAACTTAGATAATATATATGAAAGTTAGATGTTTACAAAGTGTTGAAAGAACTACCGATGACAAACAAACGTTGATTATATTTACTGGCATAAAATATTACCCACCAAACATATTATAAACATAATACAACAATTAAAATAACACATTAATTTCGAATATTGATTCTCCATATACAACAAAATACCAACCACAAAAACAACCACAAACATAATACTATGTATATAACACAATGATAACAACAAACAACTAAATACAAAACCATAACTAAACATGTGGTGAAACTACAGTTTCAATATAGCTTGCACCTACAATGCCTTGTGTAAAGATCATAGGAAAATAACCATGCATCTTCTTTGCCCTTACGTTTATCTGAGCAACATCACCCCATTCGTGTACTATAATTAATTTGTTATTACCATCAATGTAGTGCACAGATGACCCTATCATCAACGGCATAAACACACGGGGTACAAAAGACACCACTTTCGACCAAGTATTATTTTGTAGACGCCACAATTGAACATCTACACTACACATTCCAATACTAACCAACATATGAAGTTCATCTCGTATAGTCACCAACTGACCTATAGATTCCACACTCAATGTATCTGGGTAACCTACATTTTCTATTACCTTCGACTCAACATCCAAACGAAGAATCGCTGTGTTACCCATACACCAGAATTTGGTCAGTACAAAATACAAACTTTTCCTACAAAACGTCCCAACGGACCAACTATAAACAGCAATATCATATGGACTATCAATTAAGAACCTTGGAGTTGACCATGAACCTTCACTAAACGAATAAATATTAACAGTCAACCTGAAATGAGTGCGCTTAATGTGCACAATTTTGTAATCACCAGCAGAGTCAACACAAAACCCAAGACTATCATCATCCATATTGTAAAATCCCTGATAATTAGAATTTCTCAGCATCTTGAACACACGAGTTAGTGGATTCCAAACAACCAAATCACCAGTATTACATAAGCAAACACATACCATGCCATCCAAACTTGCTAAAAAGATCACATTACATGGATGACAATCGAAGGGAATGTGAATATTATTGCCTAAAACACATCTAGGAGATGCAACATCAACATAACGAATCGCACACGATGATTTGTCAAGAGCAATTATTTTCTGGTCACCTAATACTCGCAAGAAACGACAATTATTCTTAGCAAACTCAGGAGTTGAAAGATAGGCTAACCACTCTTTAGACACAGCCTTGCACCGTATAACCTCCTTTGCCGGAAGTCTTGGAATAATCTTCATCAATATTAACAGAGATGGAAGATCCTTCATATTCACTTACGATTATACTTTAATTAAAAATACTGACGTTGATAGAAAGAGGAAGAAAACACATACGAAAAGCGATTCCTTTGAAAAATGAATAACTACATAGAAACTACCCCAATTAACAGTTGACACAGATGAGTAAAACCTCCTAAATCTCCGAGTAGTGGTGGTAAACGGTTTTCACACACTATGGGCGATAGGGGGTAAATAAAATTAAATAACAATATATATTAGAAACCGTTTCTAATTTACAGGTAAACATATACACATACATGGAGATACTTTTTAATCAATCACATACACAAATATACTTTTTATTAATTAATCTTATTTTTATAAATTACTTTGTTAGTTGTCAAACATTGTGTTATTACAATTGTGAAAATAATTACATCGTAGATTTTTTTTTGGCATTGGGTTTTATATATTATTTTGTACTTTTTATAAAATATTGTTTTTTATGATAATAGGATTATTGAAAAATAATGGACACCACAACTAAAAAATAGGAAGTTAGTTACACAATACAATATATAAAAATAGACACCTACAAAAAAAATCAAATATATGGAAAACAGAAAACCAATAACACTTTAATAAACAAAACATAAAATGACAATATTCCAGCAAAAAAAAAAAAACAAAAACAAAAAAATCCAGTAAGAACTATTCCTTAACTGGACATATTATAAAGTGGGAAGTTTCTAATTGTCCTTAACTGCACAATATGTAACCACTATTAAAAAAGAATGACAAAGACAGCAAAAAGTAGGAATTAATTACACAATGTTATATTTAAATATAGTCAACTACAAAAGAAATCAAATATATAAAAAACAGAAAAACAATGACACAATGATACTCAAAAAACACAATGACTATACTAAAAGAAATCATTCAAATAAAAACTAATCATTAACTGCACCTATTACAACGTGGGAAGTTTCTAATTCTATGTAACTGCACAATGGTAAGGGCTTCCAAGCTGCTCTAAGGGCTTGGTCTCCAAGGGCCCATTGTGTTTTTTTTGTAGACCTTTTTGTTTTTAAACCACAATCACATGTAATCATAATTAAATACGTACAAAGCAAATATTAAAATCATACACTCTCAATGAATATTTAACATGATAATATAAGCACATTAATTCATAAAGATTCAATCTCATTGTGACAAACTATACCACACATAAAAAACAACCACAAACATCAATTACTAACTGATCAAAACAACGAAGAAAAAAAAAAGAACTACATAAAATAGCATAACTAAACATTTGGTGAAATGGTAGTTTCAAAATAAACAGATCCATTCACACCTTGAGTAAAGATGATAGGCAAAAAAACATGCTTTTCCTCTGCCTCTACAGTTACATCAGTAATATCACCCCATTCTTGAACTATAATGAACTTCTTATTTCTGTTGATATAGTGCACAGACGACCCAATCATCAATGGCATAGAAATAGCAGGTGGACAAAAAATACTTTTGACCACTTTTCATTTTCAAGTTTCCACAATTCCATATTCACACTATAGAATCCCATACTAACCAACATATGGAGTTGATCTCGAATACTAACCAAGTGACCTGTAGCTTCCACATCCATTGTATCTGGGAATCCAACATCAGAAATTACCCTGCTATCAACATCTAAACGAAGTACACATGCGTTACCCACACACCACAACCTAGTCAATACGAAATACAAACAATTTGCACAAAACGTGCCTACAGACCAACTATAGATGTCCACATTAAACAGACTATAGTTTGAGAACATTGGAGTTGACCATGACCCTTCACTGAGAGAATAAATGTTAACAGCCAACATCATATGTGTCCGTTTAATATGCACAATATTGTAATCACCAGAAGACCTGACGCAAAACCCAAGACTATCCTGATTTGGATTAAAAAAACCCTGTGAATTAGAATTTGATAGCATCTTGAACACACGAGTTAATGGATTCCAAACTACCAATTCACCAGTATTGATTAGGCAAACACATACCATCCCATCCAAACTTGCTAGAAATAAAATATTGCACGGATGAGCGGTGAAGGGAATGTGAACTTTATCACCTAAGAAACATTTAGGGGATTCATTATCCACATAACGAATATCACACAATAACCGGTTAACGGCAATTATCTTATGATCACCTAATCTGCGCATGAAACGACAATCATACATAGCAAACTCAGGTGTTGAAAGATAGACTAACCAATCTTTACACATAACCTTGCACTGTGTAACAACTTTTGACGGAAGTCTTGGGATTATATTCATCAGTATCAGCAGAGACGGAAGAAACTTCACAATCATTGTCAATGTAGGTTAAATAACAAACACTTTGACAATCAATACAACAAATATGAAAAGAGATTCCTAAGAAGATGAAAGTCCAACAAATATTATCACAAGCAGTAGTTAACACACCTATATTAGAGCTCCTACAATTACGAGTAGTAGGTAGTTATTAAATAGATAACTATCCAGATTTTTTAAATCGGTTAAATTTTTAGTACACATTTACATTAATTTTATTTTTTGGCAAATATTCAGTTGAATAATAATTTACATAAATAGTAATAACAACTTTTGATTCAATCGTATTTTTAAGTATAATATGGCAACTTTCTCTTATAAATACATACTTGAAATATTTTGTTTCATTGTATGTGTTGCAAGTACTCTTTGATTGTTAGTCTTCTTTCTGATTTTTCGTGTTTGGGTTAACATGTATCGTTATGGTCTGAATTTTATCATAACTATACTTGATCCGCTATCCCTTCAACAGGTACATACCTTTCCGAATTATTTGTTTAAAGTAACGATTCCTATTGTTTCATCCTTTATTCAAAAGTAATTTGCCTTTTGTTTTTTGGTTTTCAGGCTATACCTATATGTATGAGTAGATTTATATGGATGAATAAGTTAGAATCTTCAATTGTTAGTATTAAATTTGATGAAACGCATTCATGGTCTGTTGTTATCAAATTAATAAAAGATGTATTCTACTTTACGGACGGATGGTGTGAGGTTTTAAACTACTTCGGCCATGAATCTTTCTTCATGATTTTCAACTATCTTGGTGATCATACTTTCAAGTTCAACCTCTTCTCTCATGATCCAAATAAAGAGTTTGGAAAATCGTTTTGTAAAATTATTCAAAATCCTATACAAAGTCCAACGGTACGTAATTTTCTTATACATTTTATTTTTTATTTTTTGTTATTACGATTTATTAAAAAAACATAATACGCATAAAATTATACTAATTATTTTTTTACAGGTTCTACCAGATACTTTTATTTCAAAACATTATGATTATCGTTTACCGGATAACATGGTTATACTTAATGTATCCGAGTATCATCAATGGGAAGTCCGTATTAGAAAGATTGGGCCAAATTATTGTATTGCTGATGGTTGGTTTAAATTTATTGAAGATCTAAGGTTAAATCCTGGGGATATTCTGTGTTTTCAAAAAAAGGACGTGAATCATATTAATATTATCATATTCAATAAAGATGGTCGTCAAGTTTTGTTAAACAACACTCCTTTGATTGAGCCAGAATATGAACATATTAGCAATGTGGAAGGTTATCGACAAGTTAGTGACGATCCTAGCTATCCTTTTTTTGCAATGACAGTAACTCATCAATTGGTATTATACTATCCTGTTTTATGTTAATTTTTTTTTTGTTTTTTAGTGTTTTTCATTTAATAACATTTACATATTTTTAACATTTTTACAAAATGTAGATCCTTCCCAAGTTAATTACTGACTTAACTGGTTTAAATGAGTTTTCTGAAGTAAAGATCAAAGTTGTTAAAGGAAATATTTGGGTTACGAATCTTCGTACACACAACATCGATGGTCAAATAAGGTTTGTCAATCAATTTATTATCTTAGTTATTATTTCTCATTTACCCAATGTGTATAGATCACTAACAAAATTTTTCATATTTTTTCTACCATAGGTACGGTGTTGTTGGATGGAAACATATACTTCAAGCTGAACATATTTCCTTAGGTGACGATTGCTTTTTCAACTGGTCTAAAACGAATTCGAGGCTATTGGTTACGAAACTCCAGCAAGCAGAAGTGTTACAGCAATAGAGTTTCAGTTTATATTGAAAACCCGGAAAACATATATCTTACATTTACTTTTCGATCCCCCCTTTTTTATGTTTGTAGTACAATGCGTTGGTTTTTTTAATATTTAAATTCAGATTGCCATGATAATTTCATCCGTACAGTCCGTTTATGATAAGTAACACAAATCTACTTAAAAAGAATGGTATACATAACATACAACTACTTAAAAAATACCAAAATAAAAAACACAATGACAAAAAACACAATTGTATAACATATATGATTACACATAACACAGAGACTTCACGTTTACTTTTATTTTTGTTAGGATCTGAGTTTCTTATGATTGACTTTGTTTGGCATAATTGAACAAATGAACGAAAGTAAAATGAGATTAAATGCAGCGGAAGTGGAATCAAACTTTGTAAACACAATCTAAGGGAAAATAGTTTTCGTAACCACATGTTTCTCATTAAAAACCCTGTTTGGGTGGTTTTGATCAAGGTTTTATAAAGGGAAAAAGTGAATGCTGACATGGCAACGATTACAAAAGTCCACGTGCCAACCCTTGGTGAAGGAATTAACAATGTAATATATGACACACACACATACACAAAAATAATGACATAAAAACACAATGACAAAAACACAATTGTATAACATATTTGTACATAACCAACACACGTTTGGTTTTTTTTTATTTATTTATAAATTATGAAACAATTTAAAAGTTAGTAAAATTAGATAAACCTGGATCTGGGTACACTAAACGGTTAATGGCAGGAACGGTTACATAATGTAGAAACTGCTTGGGGAAACGATGCGAATAACTGAAGAGACACACGTTTACACACAGTTATTACTACACACACAAACTCATTCAGTTAACACAGGAAACATAAACTGATACACGCTTTATTACGCATGAATCAACGAAAAATATTAATAACCTTAGTAATTATAACATAATAATCCAATCGTTTTTTTTTTTGTTTTTTTGAACGGAATAATCCAATCGCTTTACCACCTATTCAATTCCCTACCCCTGACCACCTATAAAATAAACTAACCCATAAGTCCATAACACATCACCTATCTTTTAACACTAACTCGAAACATCTCTACATTCAACACAACTACAATCATGCCTGGATCACACTACCATTTCGGAGACACAACAGAGGCCAAGAAAATTATAACCACTGCACACTTTGTAGAGGATCAAAAGGATTCAGAAATCTTACGAACACTACAGAGAATGCATAACACCGCCACTGCAGATGTAGAGAGAAACAATACTAACATGAACTACAACGTTCTGCAGTATATTTCGAATGGGCTACAGAACGAAGATCAAATAAAGATTATACAATATCTGGATAAACAGTTACAGATAAAGAAAAAGATAGCAGTTTCGTTAGAAGAACTCAAGGATACCTTGTGGGAGTACATGAAGACGAAGAACGAAAGGGTTACTATAATGAAAAACTATTAGAAACGTTTAATGATTACTTTTATTTTTTTTGATCGCTCATGTATTTGACCTTCTACAAGTGTATCCTATCTACTTAATGTAATAACATATTTAAATATTGACAATGTCTTATAACAAATTTACCTAATGACTCTATTTTACCATTTAACCAAAAATTTTATTTGTTTTGCTTAGAATTTAGATGTATTACATAAAGTAACATATTACAAAACACATGATCAAGTAACATATAGAAGTATGTATACTAATTGATTGTAAAGTATTAACACAGCTATAGTTAATAAACGTTTATTTTCTTACATAACTTGTGTAATATTGCTCTACAATATTTAGGTTGATTATTTTACGTGTAAAATATCAATAAATATAAGACAGTAGATGAAACGTATTTGTTAATTTACAAATGCCTGTTGATATTACAAAAGAATTGTATTTAACGTATACCATTGTGTTATTGCCATTGTGTTAATAATAACAATGTGGTTTTGGGAAACATTACCATAAATACTGCATTTTTGTTATATGTTAACTTTGTTAAATATTAATCTAATATAAATTTATCTATTACAAAAGTAATTAACTATTATCTACACACAAATTGACATCTATGAACATTAATAACAGCCTAATACAAATAATAGTCACACAAAATACACCAGTCAAAAGCTTTGAAAGTAAATACAAAAAAAAAACAAAGAAAACAAAACATTTCGCAATCACAAAAACGGCATTACAAGGTACAAACATAAAGTTAACAAATTATTTGAACACACAAACATACTAACTGCATTAAAATAAAATAAAAAACATAAGCATAAACCGTTTATGGAACGTGAACAGACAACGACGGAAACAAACTACTTCTTAACGCGTTTCACCTTCTCCGAATTATTCCTAAGTCTCTTCTTGTAGTTCCCTCCAATTTGTTTAGCAACCATAGAACCACCAACCGTTGAATTAGACATATTGTTGACAGCATCTTGCACTCCTATATGACTTTTGTTAGAATCAGTCATTTGATCATTTTGAACAGCACCCTACATGAAACATAGACAACATGAAACACTTCTATAATTTCTAAATTATTAAAATGATATACAAAAAACCAATTACCTCTTTATTGATTTGTCTGGCAGAGCCCTCATATTGCTCAGTACCAACAATACCCTAAATGCAACAAACCAACATGTTACACTAAAAAAATAACCAACGTAATAAGATAAAAATAAAACAATTTATTCACCTTCATCACAGATTGACCAACACTGTCATCATGCTTCTTATCATTACCAATATCCTGCCATAACAAAACAACCAATATTACATTCAAAGTACATAAAAAAAATAACCAACAAAATAACATAAAAATAAATCGATTTATTCACCTCCATCGTAGATAGACCAAAACTGTCATCATGCTTCTTATCATTACCAATATCCTGCCATAACAAAACAACCAATATTACATTCAAAGTACATAAAAATACACATCCGAATAAAAGAATCATTTACCTGAAGTCTCGCTTTAGTAAGGCAATCATTTACCTCCGTATCAATAATAACCTATATATAACATTAAAATCAATTTCCAGCTAACTAATACTATAAAGTTTAGAGAAAAATACACTTAACCTCTACTTCAGATTGCAAATGGTTGCCAGCTGTCTTGTTATCTCCAATAATCTAAACGTAACATACGAACCATTAATCAAATAACAATAACAGTAACTTTTATTACAAAGTTAATTAAGTCATGAAAATAATAAAAAGTTTGAAACTCACAAAAAACCAAACCACAAACACATATTGAGAATAAAAAACAAAATACATAAAGAGTTACCGATGACTGCGTTGACGGTGTAAGAGAATTATCAACTACTGAGCTAAACACTTCATCAGCCATCTCCCATTCAACATCTTTAATCTTTGCACACATTTCAGTTTCTTCATCAATTTGAAGAACACCAGCTGATGGAGGAGTGGCAGCGTCAACAGATGTAGATATAGACCTAGGCTGTATAAGCACATTGATATCATCTATGAAGTAATGTTACTATTATCAAACAAACCAACTTACTAAGGTAAAGTCACTTAAACCCAAATAAAACAAATCATTTACCTGTACAACACTTTGGCTAAGGCTAGCATCTCGCCCATTACCAACAATAACCTAAGAAAACAAACCAATAATTAAACTAACTCTAATTAACCATATTAAGTAATATTAAAATAATAGTAATAGTAACCTATATTACAAAGTTAATACAGTCATGAAAACAATTAAAAGTTTGAAACTCACAAAAAACCAAACCACAAATACATATTGAAAATAAAAAACAAAAAACATAAAGAGTTACCGATGATTGCTTTGACGGTGTAACAGCATTATCAACTAATGAGCTAAATACTTCATCAGCCATCTCCCATTCAACATCTTTGATCTTTGCACACATTTCGGTTTCCTCATCAATTTGAAGAACACCAGCTGATGGAGGATTGGCAGTGTCAGCAGTTGTAGATATAGACCTAGGCTGTATAAGCGCATTGATATCATCTCCGAGGTATTTAGAAACAGTAAAACGGTTGGAAAATTTAGGCGGTAAATTATAGGGATCGATCTTAATAACAAAAATAACCCTTCGAGAACATAAATTTTCATTCAAATACGATTCTGTCCAATTTGGATCATCAACACCCTACAAAAAACATAATAAGCTATCAACACAACTGAACAAACTAATATATACTAATCATGCAAAAAATTCAACAACTAATAATTGTAAAAGGAAATGTAAAATAAACCTCTGACAAAGACTTATTAACTAACTCATCAGCAGATATTTTAAGTAGAGATACTGCAGCTTCATTAAAAACAACACATGTCATCTCATCATTGGTACCATTAGTAACACAAAGTTCCAATTTGTATCTGCAAAACAGAAACGATTAATAAAACGAAAAACAAACAACAAATAAAATATTAAAAAAACTTACACATAATGTGGATTGACAACATCTTCTTCACAGTTCCAACACAAATAGTAACCGTCAACCATTGACGCCTTCTTACGACATTTGTTACACTTAACATATTTCCAATCACTATGCATTTCCACACCACTTATGTTTGCATCAATGTTGAAAATTGTTCCCTGTACATGATTTAAAGTCAAAAACTAATGATTAAAAGTAAAAAAACTAACAAAAAATAATTTATTTGGGTGTATTAGCAATACAATACCTCAGCCACATCTCCTGCTGTAAGAAGGCTGTATATGTTTGCAATACTTGTAATTTGAAAGGTGGCTGCATTGTCTTCAATGATAGTAATTTGAGGAGACTCACTGAAAACAAAAAATACAACATATATAAAACATAAAATAATAATGCATCTAATAAAACATGCCAAATCACATAATTACATAATCCTGTAGGCATCAATTTCAGGTATAGAAAGATTCAAGTAAATTTGAGTCGCCACAGTTGTCATTAAACTTGTAGAACCTAATTCAATACAAACATTTAAACATAAGTTATAAATAATCAAAATTAACAATGCAACATATCCTATACATAACACCATACCCTTGTAAGATCGAACTTTGCAAGATGACAAAATAATAACAACTGTATTTTTTGCAATTCTTCGAATATAACCATCGCTAAACTGATTCACCAAGTGTCCCCATAATGAAACATTCACCTTCATATCACTGAATTATATATATTTAAGAATGAGATAGTAAAAATAAACAATATAGACGAAAGAATTAATATAGACAACACTAACATACTTGGTGTCAGAGATAACAATGTTTCGTACACCAGGATTGCAAGATGAAACAGATTCCAATTGATACTGAACAGAGCCCCATTCCCTAAGAACGCCAATAACATCTACACACACACACACACACACATATATATAACATTAGAAAACTTGAAGAATAAAAACTAACAGAATAAAATGCATACATACCTGTAAGATATTTGTCATCATTAACACGATCGGCTAACAGATTGAATGGAAGAAAATCAAACACATATCGTCTAAAGACAGACGGATGCGTCGGACAAGTAGTAATACTTGTTGAATACAAGAACTGAATGAAAATATCGCACCGCAATGGACGATACATGGTACTATACTTATGAACAACAAACTTACGAATCCTGTAAACACATCCCTCTTTAAACGCATTCTGAAATAACCTCAGCAAGTTAGATGGAATCTTTGCATGAATAGATGAACCCTGAAAAAACATATACATTTTAAGATTAGATAATTACCAATGTAAAATCAAAAACTAAACAATATTGCATTACAAAGAAATACTTACTTGTGCATCAGATAGAATCATGTCAAACGAAAGGATACGATTTGCTTTAGGGTTGAACGATGTCCAAGCACGCGAGACCAACACATCAACTTGCCAGTTGTTGGTAAAATAAGCACGTAAATCCGAAATACTTGCACGATTCATTTTATAAAGTAATAAGCTGCAAATATATATAAGACTGCAATCAACATCACACATATAATCCATAACACTATAAACAAAGACTACACATATAGACCCATATACATACACACAAGGCTAATAATACTCAACAAAGAAAACATGTTACCTTTGAACAACCTAGTTTGACAACACCAATTACACATATCAGCTGGCGATAATGGCAAATTATAAAAAACTTCCTTGTACACAACATTTTTAGTCATATTGTTAGGACATTTTTCTTTATTATCCACATAGAACTTTAGTCCAGCACGAGATGTTACACGAGATGCAGCAACATATAACTGTCCATGGGAGAACACGGGCTTTACTAAGTAAACACAAACATTATTAAAAGTTTGGCCTTGACTTTTATTAATAGTCATAGCAAAATAAACTTTTATAGGAAAATGTCGCCGCTTAAATTCAAAAGGCCAAGACGAATTACTTGGAGTCATATCAATTCTACCAATGAATACTTTCTCTCCAACATGTGGGCCTGTAATAATCGTACATTCAAGAACACGACGACTTATTTGACTTACAACCAACCGCGTCCCATTACACAAGCCACGTTGCATGTTTAGGTTACGCAACAAAATAACAGGTGCACCAACCTTGAGATGTAGTACATGATTCGGAACTCCAGAAAATTTCAAACTGTTAAGAAACTCAGGAGCATACATAGCACGCAATTCTTCAACATTTTGTGTACTCACACATATCTCATCAGCACTAAACAATGTATACATTTCACCTGGTATCTTCTCAAGAACATGTTGGTTAATCGTATCAACTTCATCATTAGTCGGACAAAGAATGCAACGTTCCTTCAAGTAATCGACATCATTAAATCTGTTCATAATATTAGGGAACGTATTTAACACAACGGACTCAAGATCCCTACCAAAAATACTTGGATCACCTAAACGCATGTTAGTTGTCAAAGAAAACACTTTACATGACCTCCATATATTCGGCGACTTGTTAATCGCTGAAGCAACAATTTCACTCCGTGAACCAAACTGAACAACAGGAAGTATCTGCCGAAAGTCACCACCAAATGCGACAACCTTTCCACCAAATACTTTATGCTCAGCACCAGCCATGCTGTCTCGACACACATCCCTCAATGTTCGATCAACAGCTTCAAATACATGGCGATGTTGTAGAGGTGCTTCATCCCAAATAATAAGTGAAGCATAATTGATTAACTTAGCCAAATCTGAACCAACATCAATGGCACAACAAGAGTCCTTATCAACTTCAATAGGGATGCGAAACCGAGAATGTGCTGTACGCCCACCAGGTAGTAATAAGGAAGCAATACCAGATGACGCAACAGTCAAAACTATCTCATTATTTGATCGAATACGAGCTATAAGGGTCGTCCATAAGAACGTTTTCCCAGTTCCTCCACTACCTAACACAAAAAATACGCCTCCTTTTCTAGCCTGAACAGCAGAATATATACTATCAAACACTTCCTTTTGTTGACTATTCAACGCAGCGTATTGCTTAATAAAACGTGTCCTTTCCTCATTAGCATCATACATTCTCTCAAATTGAACCAACCTGTTGATAAATCTATCTTTCGAAGTATGGTCAATCTGCGGTAAGGTTGGAAAGGAAGTCAACGACCGGCCACTCTGAATCAACACTTGTTCAATCTCTTTCATAGTATAATTCAATATTTCAGCATCTGAGAAATTCAATGAAAATTTTTTCAAAATTGTTCGATATTTATGAAGAATGTCCTCTGATAGGTATTCATAACAATCAAAAAATAATTGCCGAGGATCACTAACAGTACAAAATAACAAAATTGTAACAAACAATTCACGAAGGCGATCCCCAAATTGCCAATGATAAGCCTGGCGTACAGCATCAACCCATTCAACATCATCACCCAAAAGACTTAATGCTTTACAAGCGGACATATACGTTGGATGTTCCACCCCGTCAACAGTTCGAATCTCTTTAAAACTTCTCGGACCACGCACAACATTTAATAGCATTCTAAGATAATACTTTTCACCCATCGTAGGACTTACATAATATATACATCCAATAGTTTGAAATGAACCTTTACGGGGCTCCCACACTCTTTCCTTCTCATGCCATGTAAACAAAGTTGGGTATTCGGCATACGTCAATGTCCGGCCAAACTCATACCTTTCATTTGCAGCCATCCATTCAGTAAACTTTGACATTGCAGCTGTTGTTCGTTGTAAAACATCAGAAATTTGCTCATGATCCTTAAAATATACTCTATTACACCCTTCTTCATGAAATGGGAGTCTTTCAACAGCCACTGAACGATAATGCATGTCAAACTCAAATATCTTCCAACACGCCTCTGATGCTGAAATATACCTACAATTCATGTACTGCTCAATCTCATTTTCATGATTTAAAAGTGATGTAAATGTTTTTCTCCCACCTTGACCTTCCAATACTGCGGTAGCACGATCTTGACCTTTGTTAATATAGCTGAAAAGATATTTAACCAACATTCCTTGGTTACACCATTCAACATTGATATGGCAACCATACTTTATAAGCAACGCACGATTATAAGGAACAACATATCCATTATCTAGCATAATATCTTGCCGACCAACACGAACTTTACGTGAGTTATTACGTCGTCGATACGACGGCCACCCATCATTTCTAATAAAAGTTTCGTCACAATAACTCTTCGGAAATCCTTTAGTACATTTGCCATCATTCATACAAGGACTCGAAGGTCTAAGGTTACCACATGGACCATGCATCATATGAGTACCAACATTTAAAAAACCGATTGGGTCACCCGATTCAGAAGGCAGCTCAGCAGATATAAATCTATCAATTTCATCCGATGAAGAAATTTTATCAGCTTGACTAAGAAACACAAGAATGTGGCAGACCACGTTTTTGAAACTCTATTGTGTAAAGAACTGCAAAGACAGAAAAAAAAAACACAATGTTTTAACACACATCATAATAACACATTAATCACATGTTAACATACAACCATTGAGAATAAAATTCATTTAACTTACCCGCTTTAGGAACACCAAAATGATGCTTTTTCCTTATGTCTTTCATGAGCTCATCAAGTTTGATCTTAAATACCCGTGCAACAATATCAGGTCTTTCAGATACTAAGTGACCCACTGTGTTTTCCTGCAAATGCTGTTGAATTTCACGCCATTTTGGGTTACACGTCATGGTAATAAAAAGATCCGGAATACCAACCCAACGACAAATTGCCATTGCATCTTGATATTGTTGTATCATATGTCTAGGCCCCCCGGTGAAGGACGCTGGCAACACAACACGTCGACCTATAGAATCACAGTTTGTCTCACCTTCTAATATACGATCATGCAACCCATTATACAACTCCGAACGAATTGTTGTCTGATGAGTCTTGTACCATTGTAAGTCATGTTCAAGCACTTGCGTATATGCATCAACAACAAATGTAAGAAATAACCGGCCAGAACTATGCAATGTTTTACCTTCTCCCATTCTAACCATCAACCGAAAACAATAGTATTCTCTCAATGAAACATTTTTTCTTTTACTTTCAGCACTAATATTACTTAGAGGAATGCCCACATTAAAACCATCTTCTCCATACGGGAAAAGTAATGGATATTGCAACGACATGTAACTGGGATGAAGTTCAGAAATACGTTTCGCATTTGTACTACCACGGTCTTCAACAATAATATCACGGCAATCTGTAGGATTACCATCACCCGGAATCAATGCAGAAACTTCATTGACCGTAGGCAAATTAAACTGTCTCGCATCCCTTCTTCGTGTACCAAGCAGTCTAAGTCTAACAGGTTGCTGCGAAAAGTGAGTAAATCTTTCTTTGGCCATCCTAAAGCTCTGAACTAATGGATTGTGCTGATTAAGCATTTTAATTAAATCATTAACTAAACTTCGAATACATGCATCATCATTCCCAGACTGAATACACTTCTCAACTGCTTTTAATCGATTGTCAACCTCATTTTCTGTGTCATAAATATATAGTTGTGCAAATCTTGGCCGTCCATCAATATGCTGAGGTAACAAAGTACCAATCCTATGATGATTATGTCCATTCAACACATATGTATAGGGACCACTTCCATCATTAACATCCGAACAGACTTTACCACCAGTAGAAGTAAACGAAAACATTGAATTTAGAAGCTTGATATTCTCTTTAAACACCTTAGATCGCGGTTCACCATTCAGCTGTAAAAGCCGCCGCAATGGTTCCGGAGCATGCCGAAGTAAAGGTAAAACAACCTTGCCTTTACCACAACAAATAGAGAAAGTTGGATTAGACGGAGCAAGATATTTAGTACTTCTCTCACCATACCACAAGATCGCTTTGCAATAAGGACATACATATTCTGTAATTCCACAATCCCAATATGATACATCTCCTATACAAAATAAAACAATCATATAAGAGAAAGTTATATTTATCATTTTAGTGAGGCATTCAAACAACTAACAGTCATCAATGAACAATCCATACTTGATGAGTTTTCATCTTGGTAAACACCAGCACAAGATGACCTCCGGTTGTGCATAGATGGCGATGATGCTGAAACAAACTCCGAAGTTAAAGAATGTGATACAAAACGTGCATCACTATTCATTGAATTAGTTCCATGGAATTGATTTGAATTTGGGCCAACTGCAATACACGTAGATACAATCAGATGTGTCCTAAAAACATGAACACGTTTACATTACTTGGCATAAAAAAATTAACAATACGTACCATAACAACGTCGTTGAACTGGCATATTTTCAATGTTTGAACCAGCAGGGCGATCTCGTAATCGAGGATGACCACGACGTCTAATATTACGGGATGTTTCATCAGATCGAAATGTCGACATAGATGAAGAAGACAGTGTTGATAATATTTCAGAATCACTTGCAATACCATGGTTAATATTAACACTATCCATACCACCAAGATCTGTATACAAACAACATTCATTTGATACCACTTGATGAATAATGTCAATGTTTTATTCTCCATCTTCTTCCTCTTCATATCTAGTCCTTAAATACCTCAACTACTCATACTGATAGCTATTACATACTGGAAGCTCTACACAATACTTACCAATCCATACGTACATAATATCATGGATTATACCAAACAACCAATGCGCACCAGCCTTACACACTATATGCAAGCTCTGACATTTGTTAGAAGAATCAACAGATAAACCAACAACATGTGAAAATATTTTGTAGTAAACTTCCTGTTATCACTGTATAAACTTGTTTTGCGTATAATGCACTCCAAAATACCATCTCACAATCCATCATTACATAAGCACAAAACACCGTATCCATACTTGATATCACTCCAAGAAAATAGACGACTATTATATAGAAACACCATCGGATCTATATACATACTTAGAACATAACACTGTTTCATGCAGGTAAAGCAAACATCTCGATCATAAATACGCTATTAATTGTCAAGCTATACCCTAATCTATTATTTATACTACATAATTTAAATTAACAAAACACAATAGCAACAAACATAGCTATAAGAAGACATGCAACCAACCATTAAATACATGTAACAACAAAAGAAAGCAATGAAATTAAATATGAATATGAAACACCTATACACACTATGAAAAACAAAATCACACATACATTGCTAAATAGATAGTAGCTCCTTTGATACTTCGTTTCCAACTACAACTTTTCAAAACCTATTGATAAGGGAAACTAAAGAACTGTAGTAAAAAATATTAAGACAACAGTTGGGTTATTAAAAACGGTTATCAAAGTTCAAATAATAATGGGGCAACATAATGGGTAGTTTTTGAACATGCACCATAATTGTAGGAATTATAATTGTCTTTAATTAGATAATATTATATATTTTATACAAAAACAAAGTAAACACGAAACTACCACAAATGAATGCATAACTTAAAATGCTAATTATAATTACAAACATTAGGTGTGTTAACCTAACTTAAGTTTTTTTTAAACAAAACGTGTTTTTATAGAAATGTAATAATATATACTAATATTGTCCTATACCATTTATGATGTTGATTACATTGTGTTTTATTATGGAAAAGATTGTGCTTATACGAAATCACTATGTTTAGAATAGTACGTTACCCTATTGCAATAGTCCTTATATACTATTTGTAGTTGTATGTATATTTTATACAATATTAAGCTCTAATAAAGACATTGTGTTTTTTATTAAAGCTTACTTTTTTTACTAAATTCTGATTATCAATGTAAACTTGTTTAAGTGGAAAAAAAAAAGCACAAACACAACCCAAACTATATAAATCAAACACTCTTTTCTGTAAAGATGGCCTAACTTTAATTGTAAGAAATACAATAACTGAAACAAAAGCCGCTTTTATACAAACTAAAATACTATCCTACAAAAAAAAAAGAAAAAAAAAACCAGAAATAAGAGACATAAAAAAATAAAAAACAAACATGAGTACTAAAATCGCTCTAGATAATTAATCTTAACTTCCATGCAACACTTCACACTTTCGTTTGAAACCGAATTTCAAAACAGTCATATACAAGACATCCATCTGTAACTGCCAAACTACCTCATCGACCAACTTTTATTTAAAAGTAAAAACAACGGAAACCAGATATAATTATACAAACGAATGATATAATCAGAGGTTAAAGAATTCAAATATTCCTTTACGATTATATTTATACATACATACATATAATCATATATATATGCACCGCTAACAAACTTGAGCATAAAACATGGATACCCTGCTAACTGAAAATACGTGGAAGATTCATAAATTATGTCACCACACCATTTATTTCGTCAAAAAAAGATGACAACTAACCAACCACGTTTTGTTTTTCTTTTTCTTTTTTTTAATAAATTGAATAAATGAGACACTACGTGAGCTATAATCAATAGTTTAAAACAACACATCAAAATTTTAAGCTATGTTCAAACGACGTATAGTGATAAAAATATTTATATCTGCATACATTTTAATGTAATAGTTAAGTTAATCTCATCTTGACTCAAGTCACTGGATGCCTGTTGCAAAAAACACAATTAACATTATTCATAACACAATTCAAGATATTGTTTTGTCTTTTATTAATCAACTAAATAACCGAAATATTATTTTTAGAATATTTTAAATGTAGTATCTTTTTTATGTATTATATGTGTTTTCAAAAACAATGACATGAATTCTAAATTCAGATTGACTTTTTTTCAATAACATGGAACCAAAAATAAAAAACATTGCAAGACTTCCGGTGACAAACACAAAAATGGACCCATGCTGTTTGAAATGTTTCAATGAATTTAATAAAATATGATAAATTTTAAGCTTGGGTTACAATTGTATAATTAATCATAACTTTGAGTTTATGTTTCTAATTTGAACTTATAATAAAATATGATAAACTTTAAGCTTAGGTTACAATTGGATAATTAATCATAACTTTGAGTTTATGTTTATAATTTGAACTTAAAAAAACTTTTGCTTATTTAAAAATTGAATATGAAATCACTATAACTTTTAGGATTTTCAATTAATGTTGTTAGTGATACGATCATTTTGGATGTAGCTTTCTTAATGGTTTAACTTGCAAACCACAATAGAGTTGACTTGATCATTTAACAATCTGTATATATAATGCCAAATCAAAAACACAAAACCTGTATTTACACTACCCGAACCATAAACTACATTACACATCATTAATATATTAAATAATACTACATTAAACATCATCCATATATCAAATAATAAAACATAATATCGAACATTAGAAGATCCTTACACAATAAACCACTATATTAACATTAAATTACTAAAATACTAAAGACATTAACATAAACTATAACCAAACATGATACATCAAAACACAAAGAAGAACAGAAGCTTGATACCTTTAGTAATTTGGAGACACAAGGCTCTCAAAATAGACAGACCCTTGTAAGGCAGTCATGTACTTCCAAGGAAAGTAGTACCCAACTTACATAGTTTTCATATCTAACATATAAATATCCCCACAAGTAGTCATCAACAGCATTTCATCAGTAGACTCTACATACTCTACAAACCCGAGGAAACTCGATGGAACAACACCAATACAAGGCAGAACCCATAAGTTAATCCATTCTTCATATCCCAACTTACACAAACCAACTAAATACATATCATATTTATAACGCATAAAAATGTGAAGTTGCCCAGCAATACTGACCAAAGATCCATCAAAACCTCCACCATAAAAATCACATGGTAATGGAACACTTGAAAATTGCTCTAGGTTAACATCAAAACGTACAATTGACTGCACACAATCACCAGAACATGAATCAACAATGAAATATACACCATCCCCACACAATGTACCTAATGACCATTTTCCACCATGCTTAACAGACAGAACGTCCGTAATTTTCCTCCAGGAATGTAGTCGGGTAGAATAAATATAAACTGCCTCTGTGCCACGTCTTCTTATAACATGTAAAACCTTGTACTCATTTGCAGAATCCACATAGAAAGCAGCAGAATCAGAATCTTTTTTGAAGAAACCATGTGATTCACATGATGGAAAAGTTGTACTTGCCTGTGTAAGAGGATTCCAAATTAAAATTTGACAAGTCTCTTCCAGGCACACACATAACATTCCATCCAAACTCCCTAATATCATCAATTCATCTGGTCGGGTTTTGAATGGTTTAACAGACATCATTTTAGGACCACAAAAGCCCGTGCATGCATAAAACAATTTTTCAAGAGAACCACAACGATCTAATTTCGCAAGCACCCACTTGGTAGCTGACGGTGACGTACTACGACAATGAATTAATGGAAACTCCGGTGTGGACAGGATAGACAACCATTTTTTGCACACCAACTTGCAACGACCTATATCTCTTGCAGAAAGTTTTGTAAAAATACCATACATTAATATCTCTACAAGCAACTCCGACATAACAAATATTGATTAACTGCTCACATTAGATCAACACATGTTAGTTAGTCCAATTCACTTTAACATCAAAGTGTAAATCATAGTTATGAAGAATAGAAGGCAAAATAACAAATTGAAGAAAAGATACTTACAAACAGCAACTTTTATTTGCTCAAAGATCTGGAACAATTCTGACTGAAATGTTACCCTATAATCATATAAATAGGAAGATGTGAGAGAGAAACGTCAACCCATAAAACACTGGAGATAATGGGAGAGAAATGCTTAATAACTAATCACGTAATAAAAGGATTAGTAACCACTAACATAGCAGTTGATTTTTTTTTAAACGGCAAAACTTCTATATAAATATATAAAAAGGCAACATAGCAGATGATATCTCCAACTTTCTAATACACTTTATCCGGTAAAATAACACAAAACAAAATTTATATCATGTCATATAAAAACGCAATAATAAATTAGTCCCTGCCGTCAGTCTTCCGTCAGTTTGACTGTTTGCCAGTTGTGAAAAGTCTATTAATACCCCCCACCCTTTAATATCTACAACCAGTTTCATTATCAACATCAACAGTCGCTCCCAACTCCCAATATCATCATCATCATCAACAGCTCTCCTCTCCCAACTCCCAAGATCATCATCATCATCTTCATCAAAGAAATCAACAGATCATCCTCATCATCTTCATCGAACATCGAACAGATCATCTTCATCGAACAGATCAGGTTCATCTTCATCCTCATATTGGTCATTCGACGTGTTTATGTGTTTATATTGTGAAAAAACAGAGCAATGATTCTGGGTTTGATTTTGGGTTCCATTCGATGATTTTTCGTTGATTTTGGGTTACATTCGATGATTTGGGTTGATTTTGAAAAAACAGAGGGTTGATTTCATTCGATGTGTTTATGTGTTTATATTGTGAAAAAACAGAGCGCTGATTTTGGGTTTGATTTTGGGTTCCATTCTATGTTTTTGGGTTTGATTTTGGGTTCCGTTCGACGATTTTGGGTTGATTTTGAAAAACAGAGGGTTGATTTTGGGTTCCTCATTTTGAATGTGTTTGAATGTGTTATTTTGATTGAATATGTTCCTCATTTTGATTTGATGATAACAGTTATTTGGGTATTTTGGATTTGATTTGATGATTTGAATGTGTTATTTGGGGTTAGGGTTTAGGGTTGAATGGATTTTTGGTTTGATTCTTGTGGGTTTAGGGTTGAATGGATTTTTTGGTTTGATTCTTGTTCAAAATACATCAAAACAGAGTGGTATTTGGGATTAGGGTTTAGGGTAGCAATGTGTTTTGGTTTGAATGTGTTTTGTTTTGTTGTACAGAATGTGTTTTGGTTTGAATGTGTTTAGGGTTTAGGGTATCAACTAAGTATTAAGAACTGATCGGATGAACAGAATGTGTTTTGGTTTGAATGTGTTTAGGGTTTAGGGTATCAACAGAATGTGTTTTGGTTTGGTTTGCACAAATTCTTGTGGGTTTAGGGTTGAATGGATTTTTGGTTTGATTTTTGTTGTACAGAATGTGTTTTGTTTTGAATGTGTTATTTGCAATGTGTTTTGGTTTTGATTCTTGTGTGTTCATCATATTGATTTTCGGTTTGATTCGAATGTGTTCCTCATTTGAATGTGTTTTGTTGTATTAGAACTGTTGTATTAAGAACTGATCGGATAAGATTCGAATGTGTTCCTCATTTGAATGTGTTTTGTTGTACAGAATGGCTGCGGATGTAAAGATACGCAAAACACCAACTACGAAGGCGAGAACACTTGACAACCTCCTAGAAGATGCGGTGCACATAAGGAAGTGATTGATATGAATGATTATAACCCCAGTGGAGCTCTTCGATTTTCCTTGAAATTCCAAAGCTCGCTAATTACATATCTACCACTGGGGTTATATTCATTCATATGAATGAATATAACCCAAGTGGCAGATATGTAATTAGATACACTGGGGTTATATTCATTCATATCTGGATCAGCTTCCCGAAGTGCACCCGTCAGTAAAAATCCACAATTGCTTATGGTCGTATGACGTTTTGTCTCTGTATTGTATGTTACGGTCTTTTGTTATCGAGTCTGTAAGTTCCGTCAACTCTACGAAGTTGGTATGACGTTTTGTCTCTGTATTGTATGTATAAAAAGATTACATTTAATATACAATTTAGGCTTTAATAATTTGTTATATATAGTATAAATTTAATTATTAGATTTCTTAACAAAAAACCAAGAAAAGAATTTAGGGGCTCAGGTTGATATTTCACTCATACCATAGGGACGCAAAGTGTTATTAATATATGCAAAAAGACATTCTTACCCCTGCCTCTAACAGTCAACCTGACGGCAGGGACTCAAAGTGTTATGAAATGAATACCACAGGGGCTCAGAATGCAAAAAATTGTTTTTAGGGGCTCAAGTTGATGTTTGGGACATACCACAGGGACGCAAATTGCATTTTACTCTTTTTATTTTAATGGAATGTTTTGGTTTGTTTCTTGAAAGTTAGTCTGGATGAATTGTGTTTTTTATTATGGTCGTTTTTTTATTGTGGTTATTTAATCATATATTATTTCAAACATTTAATATCTTTAGTTTAATTTCTTCGAGCGACCATTTGGAGAATTGTAATTGATTTGGTTTATTTTGATGTTAAATTGTGCCTGAATATAGACTTGCACTTACACACATGAAAAAAACACAATCTCAAATAGCTGCTCTGTGAAAAGCTTTCCACTGCCATAACCACTGTTTTGTTCAAACATCTGCTCTGTGAAAAGCTGTCCACTGCTGAAAGTCAACCCCTGTTCTCTCATTTCCTTGGATATCACTGTTGTTCAAAATCAGTGTTTTCATCCACTGATAGATAAAATCACCCACTTTTTCATTATAACCGTTGCAACCACTGATATTATTGAATCATGTTTGTTCATTTGAATAATTATGCTTTGTTTTTCAGTTTGCTGGGTTGGACAGTGTTGCTCTAATGAGAATGTACATTTAGAAGCAAGTTTATGATGAAGTTTCTGTTATTATTTATGATAATGTGTGTTACTTAGCCACTCAAGTTGATGTTTCACACATACCACAGGGACGGAAATTGCATTTTTCTCTTAATATAAAGTATTGAAAACATATATAAGTTAAAAACTGGAAAAGGCCCCACATTTAGAGTTCATTTTAGCCCTCCAACAATAAAAAACACAAAAAAAAAAAAAACAAAAACACAATAAATAAAAACCAATAAATAAATAAAACACAATAAAATAAAAAAACACAATAATAACCACTCCTTAACATTAGGGGTTATACCTGCTAAAATTTATTCAAATAATTAACTGCCAAGTTACACATCACATATTATCATACTACGTATGTAATTACAAGAAATCAACAATTTATAATACACAACATACAACTTACTCTAAGAAGTTGATAACCATATATATAACAAAGAACATAAGCAACTAAAATACCATACAAAAATAAAATATCTTCTAACATTACCAAAGTATATTACAATACAAATGAAAAGAGCACCATTCTTTACACACCAACTTATAACGGCCTACGTCTCTTGCAGTAAGATTTGGCAATATCTCAAACATAAGCCAATCGGAATCTCCAGCATGGTAACACTTTCCTACAATGTACATCCCAGGCTAACCACACCATGATACTATCCGCTTTAGCCAAGACGTTCCAACATCTCCTCACTGATTTAAAACGCGTCATGATGTTGAATGTATGAAGAGCCTTACAACGAAGCCTTCATTCCCCTTCACAACCAATGTGGGATGTTACAAATCACACTCCTTACAGGTCCCAACATCCTCGATGGCACACCAGACCAATCCCTAGCACTAATACCATCTGTAACAGCCCAACATAACCACACCATCATAATGTCCACTTTGGCTAGGTCAAAACAAATCAATACCAAATCAAGGTTCTTTAAAGAAAAAAACATTTATATATTATAATTTAAAACAATGTTATGCATCATTGTTTGTACTTTATGCTTATAGGGTGACTTTTTGCGATGGTTGGTTGGACCTATAGTTTAGGATTGCATATATGTATTGTACCTTATGTTTTATGAGTTTAAAAAATGTTTGGTTGTATGATCATACGACATTATATTTTATTATTATCTTTATTTTTATTATTATTTATTTCATCTTTTATGCGTTTAAAAAATTTTTGGTTGTAGATTCATAGGACATATATGTATTGTACCCTATGTTTTATGAGTTTAAGAAATGTTTGGTTGTAGGTTCATATGATATTATATTTAATTATGATGCTTCGTAGCTTGATTTAAAAAACATGTAATATATATTATTTTGGGTAATCCCAACATTGTTGTGCAAACTTTTACTACACAGACTATGTGGTACTTTATATATTAAATATGGACAATAAATAGATTGTGCTGGTTTTTTTAAGGCACCAAAGCAATCGATTGAAACATGACGAAACAAATAAGAACAAACATTACGAAAGTTGAAATATAACAAAACGACAAAACAATACATCATTTAAACTAATCACCGCCTCAACGTGTTTAGTTATATATATTTATAACATTCAACACAAAACGGCACCTTAATTGGTGAAGAACAATATATGTCACACGCATAACACACATGACCGGGACAAACAGAAAAACCGCCATCAACATCACAGCCATCAGTGACCTCTACATCACAAACATTATCTACATCTCCAGTTTCGATATCACTACTGACTACACTGACTTGATTATCATCTGCAGACATCAGTTGTTGATCACCCTCGTCACAATCTCCTTCGTAACCCGAAACATTATTACCACCAGAAGCATCAAACGCAGAATGAGATTCAACTTGCATATCCCCTACAGTAAGACGGAACATCTTTGCATGTTTCTTTCCTTTACAATGAGCATAAAGCTGATTTGCACTTGTACAATATATGTCACATAGAACACAATGAAAATCCACACAACAATACGATAAATCTTGTAACTGTTGGATTAACACTCGAATGAGTAAACAACAAAATTACAAAGTAAAAACACAAAATGATTAATATTTCAAACACTCATACCTTTGTGGTATGCTTCCTTGACATTACATGATGCCTATATTGTTGTTCATTAAGGCATATGACATTGCAAACAGGGCAGCCAATGATTTCTTCCGGTTTGGCACCATTTGCCACTAACTTATAAACATCTACGTTCATGTTCTTCAAACAACTACAACGAAAATGTAATAGAACACACCTCTATATAGGTAAATATTTAAACGGTTTTAAACTCAATTGGACAGGTAAGTTACTAAGTTATATAAAAACTGTAAATTGCCACAAAATTTTCGGAAATCATGAAATTAGTGGATCGAGGTTATACATGACTAAATACAACTCTCATAAACCGATGTTTTAATCAAACAAACTGAAATATTCAAAAAATTCAACCTCAAAGAGTGACTTTTCTCTTCTAATGTGTGAATTTGAAACAACTTTGAATATGTATTTATAATAAAGTTTTAATTTAAACTCAATTGGACAGGTAAGATATATTTACTTGAATAAAAAACTGTAAACTGGCTGAGGTCACAAAATTTTCGGAAATCATAAAATTAGTGCATGGAGGTTATAGACGAGTAAATACATCTCTCATAAACCGATGTTTTATACACAATGAATATGTAAAATCACATCGTTGTTTATCAAATATTTAATTACTCTAACTAAAGCTGTTTAAGTTGAATAACACTATAGCGATGTTTAAACATATACCTGAATTACATTAACGCTGTTTAAATTGAATTACACATCAAAAATATTGATTGTATAACGTTATTTAATCCTACTACTGACATTATCTAATGACTACAACATACAATACATCACTGACTTTTTAATATATCATAGTCTTTCTAATTAAACATTGAGTTATATTTATTAACCTGTTCTTTATTATTATTATTCTCTATTCATCAGAATCAGAAACCACAACTACACTTGAATCCATCATATAAAAAAAACAATTCATATAAAAAACATACTGCATATAACTAAATTTTAATAAAACAAACTGAAATATCCAAAATACCCATTGGAAAAAACCTAAAAATCATAACAACTGATTTAAATTAATAGAGATATGAGATAAGTTCATTTCTTGCTAACTTTCTCCAAATCCTTGAAATTACTTGGAGTTGAAGACTTATAGACGTCAACCAATTTACGTTTGTTGATTTCATTGGTATCACAACTGGTTTTAGCATCATCAATCTTAACACTTGAAATGTGACTTTTTTTTTTGATAAATTCTTTATCGTTTCCCTGAAACAAATGTGAAAATTAAGAAAATAATAAAATTAAATATGATGTAAATATAAATGTATAAATACGAATCATATATTGAAATAAAAAATACCTCAGTAATCTTCATCTTTTCTTTGAGCTCATTAATAATTGACTCATCATCAGTCATGTTTGTGACAAGATACATTTCATCAAAATTAGTTAGATTATAAGTTGTTATCTCAATTTTAAAAGCAAACATCTTTCCAATCAACTTGTCTAAATCAACAGGAAACATTACTTCTTCAACATCCTGTGAATCAGAATATTTTATGATAAAATTAATATAAAAAAATATTTAAATACAATGAGAAAAAAAATATAGGAGAAGTTAAGATTATTTATACATACAGATGATGAGTTTTCTTTAAGCAATTGAACAGCCGACTTGAGAACAACTTTTTCAATGATTTCATCAACCAGAGGATGAAATAATATTAGTTGAACATCATCAGTATTATCTTCCACTTGAACTTTTATTTTGAATCTAGTTAAGTTAAATATAAAAACACATATATACAAAATCCATTATTTTATAAAACATATAAATATTAAAATAGATAGAGAGAGGTAATATTACCTTGGAACTGGATATATAACACTTTCATCACAATCACGGTTGAAACACACATGAAAATAATGTGACTCCAAACCCACGCAGTCTACAAGATCTGTACCCGCCTCCATTAAACATTTAGGACACTCTACATAGTGCCAACCAAAATCCTTGTCTATAGCCTTAATAGTACCAATTATGATAACAAATTGAGGCTGTATAAATTGAAAAATACAAAAATAATTTAGTTCAACAAAAAAAAAATTGTACTTTTTGAATTATAAAAATTTAAACAAACCTTCATGATTTGCCAAAGGTCATACACGTTTTTCAACGGAGACTTTATGATAAATTCATCACTTGACATCTACAAAATGAATACAAAACTTTTTAATATACGAATAGCACAAAATAAAAATTAGAAGTAATAAAATAATAGAGAACATGAAGATTAGAGAAAAAAAATATAAAATCATACCTTCTCAGATTCAACCTCAAAGACAGACTTCTCTCTTCTAATGTGTGAATTTGAAACAACTTTGAACATGTATTTATAATACATATTTGATTTAAACTCAATTGGACAGGTAAGTTATATTTACTTGAATAAAAAACTGAAAACTGCCTAAGGTCACAAAATTTTCGGAAAACATGAAATTAGTGGATAGAGGTTATACATGACTAAATACATCTCTCATAAACCGATGTTTTATACACTATGAATATGTAAAATCACAACGATGTTTATCAAATATTTAATAATTGTAACTATTGTTGTTTAAATTGAATTACACTATAACGATGTTTAAACATATACCTGAATTACAATAAACGTGCTTAAATTGAATTACACATCAAAAAAATTGATTCTATGACGTTATTTAATCCAACTATTGACATTATTTAATGACTACAACATACAATACCTCACTGACTTTATAATATATCATAGCCATTCTATTTAAACATTGTGTTATATATATCAACCTATTCTTTATTATTATCTATTCATCAGAATTAGAAACCACAACTACACTTGATTCCATTACATAAAAAAACACAATTAATACAAAACACATACTGGATATAACTAAATTTTAATCAACAAAAATGGATATAACACAAATTTATACAACAAAAACAGATGTTTGCATACACATCATATTTATACGAAAACTAACCGGCTTGTAGAAACATTATTCGAAACAAAATCACAAATCTAAAAACACAATATACTTGCACAACTTCTTTTTAACACTAAAAATGATAAATAAATCATACCAAAAATATATGAAACACAATTACCTCCTCTTCCTACAAATCTTTTAAGTTTGCTTGTACAAAATGATTTCTTTCTATTTCCTCTAATATGTTCCTTTGCAGATTCCACGTCAACCTCTTGTCTTTTACTTGCTCTAACGGTATCACCTAGTTCATCTTCAGTGTAATTTCTTGAGTTTTTCTTGAGTTGCTCTAACGGTATCACCTACCACCACCATGAGAACAACTTACTTGTAATCGCAAGTCAATGTTTGGAGTGGACGCCATTGCAAAAGTATTTCCAAATGATTAAGATTGGTACATAAAACAACAAAAACAATCGCAAATTCTATAACTTCGAGCCCTAACTTTCAGGTAAAACTGAATGTCACCCTTTTCCCTATTTTTAGTTATTATACAGATAATTTAAAAACACTAATATCAAATACCTTTTCACCCCCATACTGAATACCACTCAAACGAATGTTTAGTTTTATTACAAAAAAACCACCTAATAAACCGAACCCATATATAAGAAGCATAAAAAAAACATAATCATTTATATATAAAGTTATATTTCTTTAAATATAGAAAATACAATTTCCTGAAACTTCATACTTATTCTCATTCATCACTCTATATATAACATACTAAGAACTCCCCCAAAAAAAAGCAACAACTAACAATATCACCAAAACATGATAAAATAATTAGAACAAAAACCAACACATAAATTGTCATTCATCATACTATATATTACTAACTACATACGAAAAGAAAAAAACATACAAAAAACACCAAAACATAGTTCAATACTTGCAACAAAAAACAACACAGAGAAAATTATACACCAACATTTTATACATAAAATAAAACGATAAATTCAAAGTTTCACAACATGAGAACCACGGTGAATTGAAACTTTTGGAACTTTAAGTTTCCGATAGTAACTTTCTAGTGAATCAGCGGTATCATCAACTTCATCTTCAGAATCAGAAAATTGGTCAAAACCAGACTGACCGATAACCTCATCTACATCAGCATCAACAGTTATATCAATAAACTCAATTTCTTCGTGAGAGCTGCTGATCGAAACAACATCATCCCAATTCCAATATAGCAAGTCTCTAGATCGTTTGCGCTGCCTCTCAATCCTTCGTATCTGGGTAAGAGAAATAACTTGTTTCATTATGAGCTAGAAACTATCACATAACAAATTTTACTAAGATTTAAAAAATTACAACTTCAATATATATCACCTCCTCACTGAACTCACGGGAAAGATGGGATTTATAAGGACTAAATGGCCCAACAGAAATTATCTCTACACTACCACTGTCGGCCTGTAATCAAAACAAAATACCAAACCAACAAAACAATAATATTAAAATATTACAAATAAACTTTATTTATTGATGATATTACTAAATTACCTGTTCTTGACGATTTAAAGGATTGATAAACGACTGCTGCCGGTCATCACCTAAATGAACAGGAATATTACTTCTTGTAGATGCATTTTTCTCCATCACTTGCTCAATATTTGAAGGATAAATCTAAAAATTCTGTTACAAATTCACAAACCTAAATAGTTTTATACTAACATGTTCTTATTATATAAGCTATTCTACAACGGCTTTTAACACACGTTCAAGTATTGTAGCAACTACTATATACACACGTCACAAATCAAGATAATGGAACAGTTGATATTTCCAGTTTTATAGGAGAACATGATTTCGAAGGAAATAAAAAACAGTTTAATATAACTTATATAACAAACCGCCAATTGATATCCTAATCAAAATTATAAGGCTACATCCTAAATTGTTACAAATAATATGGGAGAATGGGAAGTGGGTAGTTACTTCCCATAAAGAATTGCTCTTCTCAACAACTGATCCTGTAAACAACTGTTAAGTCAAAACACTGTTGATCCTGTACACAACTGTTAAGTCAAAGCACTGATGAAGCATAAAGAATTTATCAAAAAATTATAGATAAATTATCATTTGTTTTAGCTTGTGGACCACAAGTTAGCTTCATAGAAAAAAAAATCACACCTACTCGTGTGCCTAGTTCAATTAGCTTTACTCGGCACTCTATGCAATACTTGTGTTACAATCCCAAAGCATGTTACAGGAATAATAGGAGTTAAATAGATCAGGGGTATACCTCTTGACAACATATAATACTTATCTTCATTTACAAAAGTTTTCCCAGCAAAGACTCATTTACCCAAAACTACTACACTCCCATGTCACATATAAAAAAATACAATAGTTGATATAATTAGTTTGAGTAAACTTCCGTTTTGCTCCCTGTGGTTTGGCCACTTTAACGATTTTTCCCAAAACCTTCAAAAATAGCCATTTTCAACCAATAGTTTGCTATGGTTTTTCCATTTTGCTCCCTGCAGGAAGGAAAATGGAAAAACAAACAATTTGGATGGAGTTAGAGGCGGGACCAAAACGAAAGTTTACTCAATAAGTTTGATTCGTTTGAATATAAAAATACAAAAGAAAAAATAACACAAAAGAAAAAACACAATGTTATACCATAAAACAAATAACTTTCGTTAAAACACAATCCATTATATCTAAAACAAAATACTTTAGTTGATTTACAACTATAGATTAATTTATTAATTGAGATGCAACCATGTTATGACATTGTAATTTGTATGAATGAAAATTCAAATCTTATCAGATGTTGTGCTTTGTATAAAAAAAATGTTTTTATTGTTTTTATAAAAATACTGTTTTTGTTTATAGACATTACACTTTTCACAACAACATAGAGCTTATAACATTCATACATAAGCATTAAACCTAAACATTCATTTGACCAGACCACATTCAAACAACAACAGCTACATATAAACAATCAACCTAATATCCAAATGTTTTAAGCAACACGAATACATCACACAGGACAATACAGTTTCATTCGCTCCACACGACTTCCTCGTGCTTGCTCTTTCAACCTATTCATTTCAATTGCGTCCAGCACAACGTAAGCTTCACTATCATTATACACAAACTCCCTTCGAGCATTAAGATAATGCAACAATATTTTGGTTGCATATTTGCATCTTAATTCATCTAATTGTTCTTTCTGCCCACAATCTACTTCTTTCACAAATCCACATCGCCAACGTCGTAAAGAACTCCCTTCGAATGACTCCATATGCCTCATTAAAAATATACCACAATCAACTTTGTTGTCTACGGTTCTCCACGGCATTTCTAGTCGACTTATCTGAGCTTTGTGCATCTTACGTCCACCCACAACACCTTGACTTAACATAAAATCTGCTACTAAATGCCTCTGCAATATAACGATAATAAATATAAAAAATTATCTTTTACATATGATTGTGTTTTTTAAATGTCAAGGAATGTACCAAATTTTCTGGCCAGCCTCGGTATTTTAAGTCAGATCTATCATCATATAGACTGCTGTTATCAATCACAGCTATTTGGCACTTTTTCAAATGAAAGCATACCAAGTAGAAGTGATCAGATTGCAAAACAGGTATGAATAAAAGATCAACTTCTTTCAACGATGCTACTTGTTCTTCTTTTAAAATTTTAATCATATTTCCAAAAAATTCAGCTTGCATAATCTCATAGCTTGAACCATATGTGCCACCATCCTGTGTATCAGTTATAATAACGTTACTAAAATAAATAAATAAACAATTCACTTATGTTATTTACTTACCAGCATCTGATATGTACAAAACAATCGCTTAATTTTGTCATCAGCCTTAAACTTCTCC
This sequence comes from Helianthus tuberosus, assembly GCA_030545235.1. NCBI lineage: Eukaryota > Viridiplantae > Streptophyta > Magnoliopsida > Asterales > Asteraceae > Helianthus > Helianthus tuberosus. The sequence continues at coordinate 82,885,785 of CM060389.1, forward strand.
TCGTGATTTAAGATTCTGGCCCACACATTAACAACAGCAAAATGGACATACTCGTCATGACTCAATGTTTCTAGCACTATCCTTGTTAGACCTGAATCTGGCTGACCTTCAATTTGAAAAACAATGTCCCTACAATGAATATGAGTTAAAACATCAATCAACTTATAATCATAGTACATTATAATAAAAGAAGTTAAAACACATACATTTCAAATCCTCTGGCAGAGAAAATCCAATCAGAATAAATTTTCTCTACAAATGTCAACTTTTCACTCAATTCCACCACCCGGTTAATGTAAGGTGATCCTGGCACCAAAGTCTCATCCGTAGAATCAACTACATTTTCTTCATCCTTTTCATCTGAATGCACACTTTCCATGTTTTCAACTGAATTTACATTTACACCCGTATTACAATCAGTTTTCGTCTCTTGACTTTGAGTCTTCTTTTCTCCCTTACTCTGTATTTCATTATCATCTTTTGGAGATGAATCTGGATCTCTGCTCATAAAACCTGCATTTTTTGCAAATAAAATCAACGGATCCAATTGAGCTTTAACTTCTTTAACCACCTGATTATCTGCATAGCACGTAAACCCCTCATTCAGCAATGTCTCTACATTCTTCAAAGACTCTTTTTCCTTTTCAATTTCTACAGTCAAATTTCTGACAAAAACCTGTTTCAATATGAACAATAAAAGATGATAAAAACTATATATATATATATACATATATCATATATTCAGAGTGAAATACTATATGTTTTTATGTCTTACCGATTCTGCTTCCTCCGTTCGTTCTTCTGCCACGGGAATGTTTGATTCCATGCCAACATCTGCATTCTCATCCCGCCTATTCGAATGTATATTTCGAGTATAACGATCATTGTCTCTACACTCATCATCATCCACTTGCCTTTCATCCTCTCCATGTATATCTTCATGAATCAAATCCTCCTCAACACCAGCACCATCATTGTCTTTGCCCTCATCAGCATCGACTTGATGTTCCACATTTTCATGCATGGGTTCACCAGTTGAAGAACATTGACGCACCTCACTTTCATTTGATTTTTTGGTCTTTAATCCTGTTGTAGACTTTGAAGTACCTTTCTTTCTTCTTTTCTCAGACTTCAGTCCTTTATTCTTTATGTCCTCCAGTTTGCATAATGTACACTCTTCAATATATTCTATAACAAACAAACCTTTACGCTTAACACGTACATCATGCAACTTGCTTGTATGATCTGCATAGATAAGCTGTAAACAAAAAAATATTTGTCACTCGGTTTTGTTTGGATAAATGCCACAAATGACAAATTAATATTTTACTTATGATCTTACCGCAAGCAAAAACAGAGGCCCATTAAAAAATTGAGCAGGGTGCCAGCCTTTTCTCGCTCTGTCTAACAAAGTTAACATGTAATCACACCAACCCAGTTCTTTTATGTCAACATCCTTTGTTATTAATGGAAAAAATCTTTGGTTGACAGTGCCACTTTTCGTTCCTTCGCCTAGATGTGTAAACATCAACACCAAAAAGTTAAGAACAAACAACATTCCACAATCATTGCGTTCTCTCTTGCATCGCCTATCCAAATAAGTTTGTGTTTCTTGTATAAGAAACCTGGTGAAGCCTGTTGGGAATTGACTTCTCCACAATTTAACAACAGGACTTTTTATGTTTGGCCTATTGTTCTCTGTTATCATTCTTGATCCGTTCGGAATTCCCAATACCTTGTGAACCAATTCTGGACTTAACTTTAATGACTGAGATCCAAGATTTAATATTCTTGTTGAATCATCATAGTTCTTAGCCAACCAAAGTCCCAAGCTGGTAGGAACATGCTGAATCTTCAGATTTAGAATAGGACCAAAACCAATATCTCTTACAACGTTCTTTTGCTTGTCATTAAACTCTAACATCCAATCATATAGAGTGCTTGGTGAACATCTTGGTAAAATCTTCTCACCAGTATATGGGAAAAACATTTGACATTCATGGTGATTTGATTCCTCAGGTTGGTCCTTTCGACGTCTCTTCTTTGGTAAGGTATCATCAACTATTATATAACTTAACGAATTTTAGAAACAAACTACAACTAAGATTTTCATGTTTAAATAAATACCTGGTTTTTTTACTTTTGATACAGCAGGATTAACAAAATCAACATCATCATTATCATCAGCATCACCACAGCCTGCCTGTAAAACTGCAGCAGCATATCAAATAAAATAATAAACTATGAAGGGAAAAAAATGTATATTATATTTAATCATTTTAAATTGATCTATAACATACCTTCACTCTTTCGTTTCACATCAGCACGAAACAAAGATCCTTCATGTCTCTCCATATTTTATTAGAAACAAAACACATAAAAAATATTAATTGTAAAACGTTATTTAATCCTACTATTGACATTATCTAATGACTACAACATACAATACAACATTGACTTGTTAATATATCACAGTGTTACAATTTAAACATTGTGTTATATTTATCAACCTGTTTTTTATTATTATCTAGTCATCACAATCAGAAAGCACAACTATACTTGATTTGATGATTTTAAACTTGATACACCCGAGTTTGATTACATTTCTCCAACTTATTCTGCCAATTTTAACAAAATACTATCAGGAAGTATAACATTACAATGTTGTAAAACAACACATAATATTCAACATACAATATAAATACAAAAACACAATCCTATAGCTTACCACATACGTAAAAAAACACAACATGCACCAAGATACTGCAAATAATCAAGAAACATACGCAAACACAATAATTTCCAAAACCATAATATTAAAAAAAAAGCATAATTAATATAAAAAACATAGTGGATATAACTCGATTTTAACAACAAAAAATGGATATAACACAACTTTATACAACAAAAACAAACATCTACATACACATTATAGTTATACAAAAACTAACCGACTTGTAGAAACAATATTCCAAACAAAATCACAAATCTAAAAACACAATATACTTGTACAACTTCTGTTTAAACATTAAAAATAAAAAAATAAGATATAAACCATAACAAAAATAAATGAAACGTATTTACCTCTGCTTACGAATCTCTTAGATTTGCTTGTACAGAATGACTTCTTTCTATTTCCACTTATATGTTTCTTTGCAATTTCCACTTCAACCTCTTGACGTTTACTTCCTCTAACAGTATCACCTACTCCATCTTCACTGAAATTTCTTGACGATTTCTTACCTATTTAACCAACAGACTTATAAAATCAAAACACAATGAAAATAGCAATCAACAACACCATCACAACAACTTACTTGTAAATCGCAAGTCAATGTTTGCAGTAGACGCCATTACAAATGTAGTTCCAAATTATTAAGATTAGTATACAAAGCAACAAACACAATCGCAAATTGTATAACTTCGAGCCCTAAGTTTCCGTTAAAACCGAATGCTCATCGTTTTCCCTTTTCTTGACTATTATACAGATAATCTCAAAACAATAATAAGAAATTACCTTTTTGCCCCCCCCACACTGAATAGCAGTTAAATGAATATTTAATCTTATTACAAATCTTATTACAAAAAATAGTACCACTTAATAAACCGAACCCAAATATAACATGCATAAAAAACATAATTATTTAAATATATATTCATTTTTTTTAAATATAGAAAAAAAAAATTATTGAAACTTCATTCTTATTCTCATTCATCATCCTATATACAACACACTAAGTACTCACGAAAAATAAGCAATAACTAACAATATCACCAAAACATAATTCACTAATTAGAACAAAAAACCAAAGAATTTATAGACATCATACCTGTTATTCAAAAGAATGAGATATTGACGTAGGACACCACATCATCGGGAGTGAGGATGGACCTAAGCAGGATGGACCAAGGGGGTGGATGATGGGCTCCCACACTATCTATAAAAACACTTAAGAAAAAATAAACTGATTTGATTTTACAGAGAGAGAGAGAGAGATAGAGAGATAGAGAGGAGAGAGAATAAAGAGAGAGGAGAGAAAAAGAGGCCCGTCAATGACGTCTTTAAGCGACTGAGAAACCAGGACAATCATCAGGGGACGGTGTGGGTGACCGGCGCCGGGGCTCGCCAAGGCAAGGCCGGCCCCCATACCCTCCAGTCTAAGTAACCATATTGATAGAAATCATACATACTGGAGAGGATATAAAGACTACTTTTAATAAGGTATACCTTGTTTTATTTAATCTTCTAATAAATAAAATAACACTTCATCTATTAGTTACACAAAGATTCTTACATATAGGGATTTGGACTGTCGTTTGGCATCAGCTGCCAGCCCATTTTTCCCTCTTATGTTAAACCAGATGAACCCAATGCTCACTCAATGATTGGTGTGAGATGGACCTATTCTTTTATCTCCTTTGAAACCTATATTGCACCTAATAAGGTTGACACTTTCAAGGCCCATGTTATCCGATTTTTGAAAGCCAATGGGATTTAGATAGTTCTATACTATACCTCTTGTTAACATGTAATATTTCTATTCATTATCAAAAATTTTACGCACAAAAGCTCATTTACCCGTAACTACTATATATACTCCCGTGTTGCATATAAAAAAATATACAGCTGTTGATGTAATAACTTTTAATGCGTCTGAATATAAAAAACACAATTATATTAACAAAAACAAAAGACACAAAAAAAACACACAATGTTATACCATCAAAATCAAAAGCTTTCATTAAAACACAATCCATTCTATCTAAAATAAAATACTTACTATAGTAGATCGTAGTCTCACTATCAGAACATTGTGTTATATGAATCTAGCTATATTTAACATGATATCATGTTCAGAATAAATACAAATAACTGTTGTTAAATTACCACTTTATTACCATTTAATTTATATAATTTTAATTAACGTATATCTCTTACTTTATATATTATATATTAGTTGTAAGTATATACCAACAACCATTAACAAAAACATCGTAAGAATATATTATCAACAATTTATAAAAGCACAACAACGTACAAAATTACCATAATTTAATATTAAATGGATAAAACAATCTAATGTAACATCATTTTTATCTAAAAAATAGCGATAAAGTCTGGCACGACAAAGTCAAACTCACCACGTCTAAGACACAAATTTCAAAATGATTATCTCAAATTTTCAAACCATAATGCCATCCATTTAATAATTTCTAAATAATAAAGAAAAGAAAAAAAATTAACCTAATTTAAATTTGTTAAAAAAATAACCAACACTATTTAAGATCCCTGCAACATATTCATAACATCAAGACTTTCCCCCATTTACATCGTCTCTCTCTCACATCATCATTTATTTACTTCTCTTTTTAGTAGTCCCATTCAGAAAACTCTACTTGTACCGCTTATTTCCTTCATTTTAACAGTTACATTTACAAACCCCCTTTTATTCATCGTCATTACAGTTTGACCAATTATTACAGTTCAAGTCAAACTTGAAAATTGTATCATTTGATTCAACCTTAAATTTTTTGGACAAAGTTGGCATCTTTCAAGAATGACAGGGACAAAAATGATAAAAACTTGAAGTTTGGTCTAAATTGGCATAAATGAACAAACTAAATGGCCGGAAATAAAAATTAACTAAAAACAAATATAACTTTAAAAATTTATACAGGAAATTCCCAAAATATTTCATTAAGAATTATATTATCTTATATCTTATATTATATATATATATATATATATATATATATCTACCATATTTGAAAATAAGTTGGGCTGATGTGGCATCAAATATGGTTTTTGGCTCCAAAACTCCCTTCTCAATCTTTTAACATGGAATGGATCATCCGGACTAAAAACCCGACCCATTATTTCGGATCCTATAAAAGTCCTCTAAATATTTGTTCATCTCTCACACTCCCCACATCTTCTTCACGTTTCCCCACAAAACCTTTGATCATCACCAAATCTACACTGGATATCTCATATCTTCAATCGATCAAATCTTCATTTCCGACACAAGAGAAACATTTCTTCTCTTAAACCTGGTTATCTCCACAATCTTCATCACTTGATTTTTCGCTCCGAGAAGGTATGGTTACCTTATATGTTTGTCTTTCAAGATTCTTATGATTTGGATGATGATCATGGTTTACTTCTAATTATCTTCATCGATTAAGTGAGGATTATCTTCACAATCTGCATCAGTTGATTTTTCCCCGAGAAGCTATGGTTACCGTATATGTTTTTTTTATAAGATTTGTAAGATTTTGTATCAATTGTATGAAGTTCATGTATTTTATGTCATTATCTTTGTCGTATATGTGAAGATTCTACTCCAATTATAGTTTTTTTGATATTTTGTTCCGTATTTAGGTTTGGTTTTCGTTTATTTTTATTTTTTTTGGATATAGGGATCTGATTTTTTTTTTTTTGTATATTGCACTCTGATTCTCATATTTTGGATGTGTGGTTGAGTGTTTTATGATAGATTAGGTTTTCGATATTTGTTGATTTTATTGCTAGAATGATTTATGATATGGTTTTCTTTGTTTATGACAACCTTGTGTTTACTGGTTTTTTGACCTATACATGCAATGTTTAATGTCAAAAACTATAGCCACTTTTATCCGTCATTAAAGAACATATATCTCTAATACATCATTAACACTCTTGTATTTTTTAAAACCTGTCATGCCCTTACCATTGAATCAAGTATGCCCTTACGAACCCTTAACAATACAAGCCTTAAACATGGATGTATCTTTGTACTACTATTAGTGATAGCTGATAAGATATGTCTTAACCATGGATGTATGGATGAATTACTTTTACTGATAACTGATAACATAGCCACAAACTAAAAGGAATAAACTTTAGATAACTATTGCATACAGTTAGAATTTGCTGAGCTGAACATTTCGAATAATAAGGATATTCATAGACTTGAAAATGATATAAACTTTAAACATTTGATAAAATACAATGTGATATATGACATATCAAGTGACAATGCATAAGGACATCCGTAGCGCTTAACATAGTAATTCAAAACACATTGACAGTAGTAACACTTGTTTAATTCTCACAACATAATATATCAAAAAAATTAGTTTATAGCATTACATTTTATTAGCTGACTATAACAACTACAACATATATCTTATAAAATGACATGACTTTGCGTGCATTTGGGATTGCAGTCTGCAAATGGCATCATCTTTCTGCGTAGTGTTAAAACAATCATCACGTTCTCGACTGGTACACATCCTATGAGAATACAATTAAATATAAATAATTGTTTACTGGTTTTCTTTATCTTTCACACACTTATATCGTAAATCTTTCAGCCACTACCTCCATCAATTGGGTTCTTTCATGACAAAGAACTACAAAACAAAAGCAAAATTTGTATACAGGCAGATAACGGGCATCATTGGAACGTCAACATCAGGAAAATAAACAGAGTATACTACTTTACAGATGGCTGGAAAAATATTGTTGATGATTTAGGGCTTGATGATGTTTGTTTGATAGTATTTGAAGCTCACAGTGAATGCAAATACAAAATCAAAGCCTTTAAAGATTCACGCCGACTGGGACCATCATTCTGCGATGCAATATCCAAACAAACGGAGAAACACATTGTACACTCTCAACCATGAACTCCCAAAATAACTTAAAACCACAAATGTATTATAATTTACATAACAAACAACTGCATCTCATCTGTCTAATATAATTATTGCAGAGGCTCCCTAAAAACTTTCTCAAAGACAATATGAAAAATAAGCCCCGAAACATGTCAATACAACTATCTGCAGGTGAAGGACATACATGGGAAATAAAGATGGAGAAAAGAGGAAGACGATACTATTTGACAGATGGATGGATGAATGTTATAAAAGACATGCATCTAAAATTCGGCTACATTCTCGTGTTTGACATAATTCAAAAACCAAAGTTGACAATGACTGTTTTCCATCCTGATGGAAGTGAATTTATAATCCCAAAAAAAGAACCTGTTGAAGAAAAAGAAGCGCACACGCATAACCAAGGGTGCCACAACAAACCACCATCATCTACAGCAGACAACAGCACATTTGAAAAGACTGCCACAGAGAAATTCGTAAGATATCCGATACAATTTTTAACTATAATCACAGTTGACTTATATGCATTGAATTCTAACCAACTATTCCATATACTAACATTGTTTATTATACTACTTGAAAAACAGTTCATCCCAGATGAAGTTGTTAAAAAGAAGAAAATTGCTCAGACACGCACTTTGATAATAAAAAATCAAGAAGGAAGTTGTTATAACCTGGGAGTCAAAAATCATTCACGTAGAGCGCGAAAGGAATACCTGGTGAATGAATGGCTGGAATTTATGGCAGAGAATGATATATCTTATGGAGATAAGTGCACTTTCAAGATCTTAGAAGATGAAGGTATGATATTACTTTCAAACGTTTGCAGGTTAAATTAATTCACCCAGCCAGAAGCAGATTCAGAACCAACTTGACTTCTTTTTGCAACAACTAATATGCAGTATGGTTGGTGGTAGTTTTTTTTGTTTAAATTAACCGTCGTTAATCATGAAGGCTTATAACACTTTCCCTAAACTTCAAAAAACAATGTATTTTGTAATGGTAATACCCGTACACAATGATAATCATCGTTGCTCTACTTGCATTGTTGTTTATCATATTGTTTCAAACCGAATATGTCCTTGCAAACAAATAAATAATTTTGTATGAACTAACATGTTAACGTAACATATACCATCTGCTATAGACCACTGTAATAATCACCACAAAATATAGACCACTCAAACATATATCAACTACTATATCCCAATAGCAGTAAAAAACTGCATTTGATGCCAATGGTAGTTTAATATGTAAACATGTCTATAAGTGTGATGGTTTAAAAAATATATATTGGTTTACAAAAGTGTCTACTTTTGCATAAAGCATCAAACAAATGATAAGTAATACATATTCAAAACAAATAAAAATAGCCAACCACAATTAATACTACAATGGAGTCCCAAAAATGATCCCAATAACAAAAGAAAAATAAAACTAAATAAAAATGAAACACTTTTTTAAAATAATAAACACAATAAACAGAATTGCTAACAATATAACAGCAAATAAAAATACAAGATAATAGTACTACCCAATAGCTGAATCAACAGTCTCTAAAAATAATGCTCCTTTACGACCAAATAATGCTCCTTTAAGCCAACAAAACGAATCAACATGTTGAAGGTATTCAAAATCTTGTACACTCATGTATACTTCAGCAATATTCCCAAATTTGGGGAGCAAAATCAATTTGCCGTTTGCCACATCCGATGCTCCACACCATTCCACAAATGAGAATGTTTCAACATTTGGAAAAGACGACACCTTAGACCATAAATTATCTTGATATTTGAAAAGACTCGCATTAACATTAGGCCAGATTTCAACAACAAACATATGAAGCTTATTGTTAACAGTGAGAAAATGTCCATCATAAACATACAGGTCATTAACTGGGGGAAAAGGGAACCTCTTAAACGATTCAGTAATTACATCAAAACCAATTATATGAATGTCACCCCGTACCCTCACTTGTTTAACAGTGAAATATAAGGTATTGTTCACAAAAGAGCCAACAGACCAAATATAACACCCCGCTGCATATTTTTTCCCAATAAAAAAATCTACATTTCTCCAAGTGCCGAGTCGTCGTGAATAAACACGAGCAAGATCATAATTATGGCGACGTTTAATGTGTAATATTTTAAGATCGGAGGATGTATCAAAATACATACCAGCTGCATCCGATTGCCAATCATATATACGATCAGAGTGCTCATCGAACACAATTTTGAAACTCATAGTAGTTGGATTCCAAAGCATCATCTGATATGAAGGCCTTTCGTTGCAAACTAATAAAAGCCCACCAACAGTAGAAATAATATGTAACAACAAAGGCCGACTTTTACCAGGGAAACAAATAGTTTTCCTTGAACCAATGTCTACCCGTCCATCCACTATGGTATCAATAAATATTGATAGAGGTTGAATGGTGATTCGTTTCCGACATTTTAAACTACCAATCCGGCTAGAATGCAAAGCAGCAAACTGACAACTTGATAACTCATCACGCCATTGTTTACAAACACATTTGAAACGACCGATTGCCTTAACTGGGAGTCTGGATAGTATTTCAGAAACAACAACTTCGATTCCAATGTCTGACATGCTATAACCTACATTAAAAAGATAAAATTATACATAAAGTAAATACACAAATAAGCGTAAGAAACTGCCTTAACTGGGACTCTACTTAGTAAAAGACTTCAATTATTGTAGTAACTCCTAAACTACCACGTCACAAATAAAAAACACAGCACTTGACTTAATAAGTTTTGAATATAAAAACCAACAATATATTAACAAAAAAAAACCCGCCTTACATAGAGTATTATCAAACAACTAAACTGTTAATGAAAAAGACCATTTCATACTCGATAATTGCATATAACCCTTAGTCCAACGTAAATTCAATAGTAATCATTTCACCCAATATTAAATCCTATTATATATAATACTACTCCTAACTACATCTTTTTTTATCATCTTTTCAACCTTTGTTTATCTTCACTCAACTCACACAATGAAGTAGAACAAAAAAAAAATTATAAGAAAAAACACAACATCATACCATAACAAACAATTGGCTTGCGTATAACACAATGCATATGAAAAAAAAAACAACTATAATTTAGAATATATACACAACTAAAATATATCATGTAAGTTCTCTAGACTATAAAAATAACGGACATTGGAAAAACACAATTTAGATATTTATATCTTATATTCTTCTAAACCACTTTACATTAATTACTTGAAAAGACTCAACTGCAAATGAAAAGACCATTTCAATAAATCATCATTGCATCTTAGCTCGGATGCCAATAACAAATCATTACTCTTCTTTAACACAAGTTGTTAATCCTATTATATATAATACCTCCTAACTACATCCTTTTCTAACCTCTTCAACGACTCTCTAACTTCACTCAACTCTTCTCTGTTCTAACTACAATGAATACATCAAACTCCAAAGGTTGGTCTGAACTGTCCCAAGTTAAAAGGGATATCTATGAAGGATTCAAAGGTCAACATGAAGACATAGAAAGAGAGATCAGAGACAGCTTGATTGACATAACACGACTACTTCAACAGCAACTACGGGAAAATAAGAAGATGAAAATGAAGATCATGAGCAACCCACCTTCACATGAACAGTACATTGCTGGATTGCTTCTGTCTGATGAAGAAAGGGAGACAGAGGATCTTCTTGATAAAGCAAACAGCTTAGCTGACCAATACATAGCAAAAACCAACCAAGGAAAGCAAGCTCTTACTAAATTTCTGGCTTATTAGACTGAATGCAAATTAGTTTGATTGATGTGCATGTAGCTGTTGGTATGGGGTTTCTTTCCATGATAGTAGGACATCTTCCTTATGTTTTTGCTTTTTGATCTCATACTTAACGACCAACATGATTCCACATCTAATGTATTGACAAATTTTGTTATTATGTGTAGTTTTGTCAATGAATAATGGTTATATTTATGTTCCTCTTATAAGTTTTTCTATATACAACTTAACTAATGTAGCATGTTATTATTAACAACCAATACGTAAACTGAACTTCAGATACTCACACATAAGAAAGCTGAACAACATCAAAACATACGCGAATAAAAAAAAACAAAAGAGAAAGTTTATGTCAAGAAAAAAAAAACATTGAACAAACACAAAACATAAAAACCATCGCTCTAAAATGCAACAAACAAAAGAAACTACATCTCACTCATTAAAATGGGTAAACTTAATCTCTTTCTTACCAACATCTTTCACGGTCTCCACAATATTATTACTTGTACTTTCACAGATGCTCGAGTTCGAAATGACATCCAAATTGTAAAGATCAAGCAGTTTACGCTTAGACGTCGTATCTTTACAAACCATTGAACATGTTTTTTTATCAATTGAATCACCATCGCAACTCATCACAAGCGAAATTGGAGTACCATTCTTCTTATCATCAGCCATACAGCTCTAAACCAAGATTGAAAAAGTTTATTAACTAAACTACTAAAGATGTCACACCCCGACCACGTGGAACATACAAAACGTGGCGGAAACATCGGGGAGTGTTGTAACAGAATTAATGTTTCACAACCATGGAAATTAAAGTTTCGTTTTATTCAAAATAAGTATTACAATGTCTAAACAAACATGAAAATACAACATAATTAACTAATCTGCATCTTTTATTGTCACTAAGGCCCATGTCCGCCTAAGTGTATCTTGATCAATCCTATGCTTCATTTCCTGAAACACATGTGAAAATATGGTACGTCAGCATAAAAATGCCGGTGAGATACATAGGTTTTGTGAAAATAGGTTTCATGACTTTTGTTTGAGAAAATGTTTAGTCATGAACCTTGTAATTTGCTTTGTCTTTGTAAATCATTTGAAAAACAATAAGTTCAGATGATACATATAAATAAGTGAATAATGCATGGTTAAATGAATAGCCATGTAAAAATGAGTTTGTATAAGTTAAGTTGTTTGTAAATCAATGTCTTGTGAAAAATATGTTATTTGCATAAAATGTTCTATGTCTCAAACTGAAATGATTCAAATAACGCTACGACATGTAATACCATACAAACACTTATATATAGGAAGTACCAGCGGCGTATCCACCATGCTTGTATCATATTACACCCGCATCGTTACTTAATCACTTAATCAAACCAAACCAACGATGTAAATTGTCCATGTATAAATGAATTTGTCAAATGTATTGAATAATATGTCAAATTGCATGATCAATGTAGATCATGTAATGTGTAACCTAAATGATATGTATGGCTAGTGAAAACGCATCAACTAAACCATAGGTGAAATGCACAAAAACAAGGTATTGAAGTAAAACTGTGTTTAAATCAACGTTATGTTTTGTGTAAATGCATGATTAATGTCAATCATGTTAAAATGTCTATGTCTAATGTCTATGTCAAAATGTCCTGTATGGCTAGCGAAATGTGTCAACTAAACCATATGCACAAGAACATAGTATTGAAGTAAAACGTAGTTTAAATCAACATTATGTCTTGTGAAAATGCATGATCAAGGTCAATCATGTTAAAATGTCTATGTCTAATGTCTATGTCAAAATGTCCTGTATGGCTAGCGAAATGTGTCAACTAAACCATATGCACAAGAACATAGTATTGAAGTAAAACGTAGTTTAAATCAACATTATGTCTTGTGAAAATGCATGATCAAGGTCAATCATGTTAAGATGTCTATATGCATGCTATACTGAATATGTACATTTATATGGTGTTGTTCCAATGCATACATCCAAGCCTTGCGACTGTGGTGATAAACCCTTTAAACAAATTAAAGGTTTATCTGTCTTAAATATCATCGAATTCGGTCATTCCTTTCATCCCCTTTCCCTGGGACGTCCGGAACGGGAGTTGTCAATTCCTATGGTACCACTACCTACTAACGAACGGCGTAGCTAATGTTAATGAATGTATTGTCCCATTTAACAAACCAAATGTCATACCAAAATGTAAGCATGTGAAGAAATGAAAATGTACTAAGTATGCAACAATGAACATACATAGCATGTGACGTGATGTGATGTAAAACAATGTACTAAGTATGAACTAAATGAACATACATAGCATAAAATGTCAATGTAAAACGACGTACTATAATGTACTAACAAACATAGCAGGTATATGATATGAAAACAGGAAAGCATGAAAGTAATAAGTAGGCACATGTGTTCCACCCCAAAACGTTTGGAAAACAGTAAAAGAGGGGTCTATGTACTCACTTGAGAATGCTCAGTAGTCCTTGAGTAACAACCAAACAATGCTAGAGATCACGGAAATCAAACGGCACCTAATATAGGTAACTATGTTAATAAACCGGACCTATATCGGAAGACTGGGTAGCATTAGGGTTTGTAAACCAAATGAGTGTAGGAACTCATATGATATGGTTTAACAAAGCCTACGTGCTAAATGAAACTTAACCTAAGTCTTATCGACCCATTACGACCCGTTTAGGAAGCTTATGCTACTTTAACGCGTCGTTCGCGTAAAACGCGTTCGGAACGCCTAACCAGCCCTATGACAAGTGTTATATGCCTAAACATGTTACATAATCAGTTATGTGGCAAAAGTTTAGGTTACATATGCTAAATTACCAATTATGCATGAAAAGGGTATTCTGGTAATTTACCTAAGGCATATAAACTACCTATCATACAACTACTTAAACGATGTGACCATAGGGTATAACCTCAGAAGGTTATTCCCTACCTACTATGGTCACCTAATGTATTTGGTCGGATCCTAATGATCGACCAAATGGGTCGAGTTCGAAGGTATAGGCGATTTATTAGATCGCCTACCCTACGACTCTAGACAACGTGGTAATCAGTGGGCATAGTCCCAAAGGACTATGACCAACGTGATTACACTCACGTTGCGAAGTTCAAACGAACTTCGCATTGACCATTACTGGTCAACGCTGAAAGTCAAACAAAGTTTGACTTTCTGACTCGAAAAGCAGTAAAATAAGGAAAAGAACGAAAGAATACTAACCCAGGGTCCCCGAATGCTAATCCCGACTTCAAGAACTCAGGTATGAAACAATGGTTTCAACTTAGAGCTCTCAAAATCAGAATTCTTGTAAGTTTTGCATTGGGGTGTTGGGGTATTTATAGTATTCGGGTAACCGTTAAGATCATTTCTTGGAAAAGGGGAAACGATCAAGGCCGTACATGTGTTGGAAGGTTGTGGTGACTAAAATTCCATCCATATCACATGACTAGACAAATTAGAATGTGTGGTGGAGGATAGAACAGCTGCAACTGATGTTAAACACATTGAATCTGGTCAGAAGGTGCCATGCGGCCCGCTTTAGATTCATGCAAACACAATGCGGGCCGCTTGGGCCCTCTGATCTGCACATATGTTTCAAAAATGACAGTTTAGGTCCCTGCACGTGTTTAAGGCCATTTCCGACACTTCTAAGGCCCGTAAAGCCAACTTTAAGGCCCTAAAATGATGCCTAAACATTGTGGACTTGAAACATGTTCAAAAATATGTCGGATGATGGTTCGTTTGGTCGTACGAACGCGATGTTCGCTTAATTACGACGGAATGCGCATAAGCGCGAAAAACGATCCAAATGACGTGACGAATGGATTTTTCTTATGGAGAACACTAAAATATAATGTAGTCATGCTTACATAAATTTTTTGGGTGTCCGGATGTATTCAGAACGTAAGTTATGCGCGAAAATGCAAACTTGTGCACTTTTTGACACTTTTAGTCCCTGAATGACCCAAAAGTTTATTTTAGCACACCGAACCCCTCAAAGCCTATTTCTAAGCTATATAAAGGATATTTAAGGTGTGTTTAACTTATGGTCATGTTCCGGAATGTCTGTTACAGTTCAAATTGGCATACTTTCGCAGTTTGTCAACTTTAGTCCCTGTAAGCGATTTAACTTGATTTTGCCATACCAAAGCCTTCAAAACTTATTTCTAAGTTATGTAAAGGTTATTTAAGGTATGTTAAGCCAATGTCACTATTCCGGAGTGTTTGTTGCATTAAACTGGTTATATTTACGCATCGGTGCGCGTATAACCTTCCAGAAAGTGATTTAGAGTTTGAAATTGAACAAGAATTGATATGTGCAAATGATACACATATTTTTACAAATACCAAGTATGAAATACAATATTTCATTGCTTTGGTATTTGTTTGATGGCCGTGAAGGCACAGGTGTTACAAAAGACAACTATAATACTTCAGTTAAAAGTTCATAGTACCTGACTAATCCCAGACATTTGTTTAACCAGATCAACAACTGATTCATCGTCAGTTATTCTTTGAATCTCGTATTCTTCATCACAATATGTCAAGTTAGTCTCGCTGACTTCAATCTTGAATGCAAACAATTTATCCACCAAAGTTTTTAATTCGTTTGGAAATCGCACAGTACCATCATCCTGAAAACATAAAAGACAGGATATATAACCAAAAAGTTAGCTTACAAAAAATATATAAATTGAGATATAGAAACTAAATATATACTACCATTATGTTATCCTGAATCAACTGTTTTGCAGACTTCTCGATAACATGGTTAGCCGTATTATGAAACAAAATAAGAGATACATCACCACTGCTATCCTCAACACGAACCTTCAATCTAATTGATAACATAACAACTTAATTTGAATTACAACGAATTACATAAACCAAAATAAGGTAAGTGATGAAAAAAGTTACAATGACAAAATGACAACGTAAATAACAACAGAATAATAACAATACCTTAAAACCGGTTCATCAATAACATTTTTTCGACAAAATTCATTAGTGCACACATACAACGTATGTTGGTCTTCATCACAACCTCCGTCAGATTTAGTTAAACCCATGTTTTTTGTACAAGCCTCATTTAAACAATTAGGACACTTCAAAGAAAACCAACCAACCTCCTTGGATATTTCCTTTACGGTACCCAGTATGATGACAGATCGTGGCTGTAAAAAATATAAATATATCCACTTACATCTAATGTAAATATTGAAATACGAAACTTGAAATGGTCTATGATTACCTCACTAATTTCCCACACATCATCGATGTTACTAAAAACAACATTCTTTAGAAAATCATCCATAACCGCCTGCAACCCGATAGAATTAGAAAGCAGTAATGCATCAACTTTGCTGTCAGTAACTCAAAATGTAATACAAAAACAATGCAGACAATTATCACATAATGCAATGCACTTGTTTTCAAAACAGAAAGAATATGAACTAAACAAACCTTGCGAATAAAACTGGACATAATCGAATATGATATGTTTATTAAATAATCAAGTAATACGATATTTATACACCATAAAAAGCAGTTGATGACACCAGATTTGTAGGAACATGGGCGACAGCACATAAGTAAGTAGTAAACCGCTAATACATACCATGATGTAAAACAAATAATACATAAAGTATAGCATGTAAAATAAAAAAACAATAATATAGAAAAAACACAATCATAATACCATATAAAATAAAAAACACAATACTATATAAACACACAATCATAAACACTCCGGATACTTAGCTTATAATCCAATAAAGGGAATTTATTCATTTCTCTGCCACAAAATATTTATTACACATCAAACACAGCATTTAATATTATACAATAAGATAAAATAAGACACACAACTACAAAAGAATAGTTAAACCTGAATACAAAAGTTCTAATACATACATTGTCATATAATAAGAGAAAAAATCACTCTTCATAAAATAACACAATTTCTTAAAAAATTACACAATAATAACCATTCCAAATAACTACCTCTACATTAAATTTGAGTTAGGATCGGTTAAGAGAGGTTTATTAACAAATGAACATAGCAGTTTACCTTACCATCTTTGTAGGACAACATGCAAGAAAGACTACAACAACTTATTAACCTAAAATCCTGGATTATAAACCGCTAGTACATACCATATATTAAAATCACACATATTAAAGATTTCATTTAATATAATAACACAATATTATACAAAAGAAGGATATAACCAAATGATAAACATACCATCTATTTTTACAACTGCCTTTTAGCACACATTCATGAGTTGTACTAAATGATAAACATACATGACACATATACAAAAAAAAGGAATTGATGATATCAGGTTTGTAGCATTCTTCACCTGAATATATAGTAAAACAAATTAAACTGAAAATATTACAAGTTCGAAATAATATATGATTAAATAACACCAATCGGAAATAAATATCCATGCAGACAACTGTTAATACACTTATACATACGGAACTACTTGAAACAAAAAAGAAAATTCGAAAAAACGACCACCATTCCCTATAATATAGCATAATAATTTCTAATCAATCGGCGAAACAATGGTCTCGATAAATAATGCTTGTCCCACACCAATGTAGGAATCAAGATGTTGAAGGTAATTAAAAACTTCATTGCTCATCTTAGCTTCAACAGGACGAATCCAAACGTTTCTAAGCAACCACTTGTTGTTTTGAAATATAGTAGACCAACGCAAACTTTGTTCATAACTAATAATATGAATATTATTGATAGAAAACATCTTGATGAAGGCTTCATCTTCAACTTTGTACAAACCAACAGATAACTCGGGAGACCCTTCAACAACAATAAAATGGAGCTTCTTTGCAATGCTCAGAAATTTTCCTGACCAAGGAGTAACTTCCAAACTTTCAGGAAAACGAATGCTTCTAAAAGTTTCGGAAATAACATTGAAAGCAACTATATACCTCTCGAAAGGGCCAGGATACCAACTTCTTGAACACACGAAATATATGGATTTGCCAGAATAAATTCCGGAAGACATAGAATAACCCCGACCACCGAAATTACCTCCCCTCAAGAAATCTATTTCTCTCCACGTCTCACGACGTCGTGAATAAACACGAGCAGTAACAACATTATTCAACACATGATATTTGATGTGAAGCACTTTAAGATCATTGGTTTCATCAAAATACATTCCACCTGTATCACAGTTTTGAACATTCCGCTGAGAAAAGTCTGAGACAGACAACAACTTATGGCACCTGGTTGTTGGATTCCAAAGGATCAGCTCACAGCTTCTCGCTTTAAAAGACACTAACAACAGCCCATTAAGCGACGCTAGAATACTTAAGAATACAGGGTCAACATTGCCAGGAAAAGTGATCTGTTTGCTTGTAAACACATCCAAATTCCCACCTATTACGTTGTCAACAACAATTGACATACCTCGCAAGGAGACATATTTCTTATGTGAATTTCCAATTCGACAAGAATGCATCATCTCAAAAAAATGAGTTGACAGTTCCTTACAAAAATCTTTACAAACACATTTCAAACAACCAATAGCTTTGGCAGGGAGCCTTGTGAATATTTCATCGACGATCAATGCAAACCCAAGCTTTTCCATTTTATAATCTATGGGGCTACAATATAAAATATAATAAATGAAATACAATTGAGACAATTTGATCTGTAAATGTTTATATATAAACACAATGTATACAACCCTTTTCATACACAACCGGGTGATAAAATAAGACTAACCAACCACGTAACTTATAAAAAAAATTGTTAATGAAAGCAGTTTAACATTGTATTAGCACAATCTTAAACAACTGCTGATGTTAGCAAATATTGACCTTTCTACAAACATTTTGAAATCAACACAGCAGTTTACCTTACCATCTTTGTAGGAGAACATGCAAGAAAGACTACAACAACTTATTAACCTAAAATCTTTCATAAAGACAGCATTTAATGATATACAATAAGATAAAATAAGACACACAACTACAAAGGAATAGTTAAACCTGAATACAAAATTTCTAACACATACATTGTCATATAATAAGAGAAAATATCACTCTTCATAAAACAACACAATTTCTTAAAAAAAGTACACAATAATAACCATTCCAGTTAACTACCTCTACATCAAAAATGAGTTAGAATCGGTTAAAAGAGGTTTATTAAGAAATGAACACAGCAGTTTACCTTTCCATCTTTGTAGGAGAACATGCAAGAAAGACTACAACTTATTAACCTAAAATCCTGGATTATAAACCGCTAGAACATACCATATATTAAAATTACACATATTAAAGATTTCATTTAATATAATAACACAATCTTATACAAAAGAAGGATAGTACCAAATGATAAACATACATGATACATATACAAAAAAAAAGTAATTGATGTTATCAGAATCTACACAAAAGCCAAAAAATACACGATGTATGCTACCAAAATACAATTTCGTTGGTAAAACACAAACCATTGGAAAAAACAAAATTCATGATATCAGATTTGTAGGACTTCTTTACCTACATATATAGTAAAACAAATTAAAATGAAAATATTAAAAGTTCGAAATAATATATGATTAAATAACACCAATTGGAATTAAATATCCATGCAGACAATTGTTAATACACTTATACATATGGAATAACGGAACTACTTGAAACAATAAACAAAATTCAAAAAAACAAACACCATTCCCTATAATATAGCATAATAATTTCTAATCGATCAGCGAAACAGTGGTCTCGATAAATAATGCTCGTTTCGCACCAATGTAGGAATCAACATGTTGGAGGTAATTAAAAACTTCATTGCTCAGGTCAGCTTCAACAGCACCACTCCAAATGTTTTTTATCAACCACTTGTTGTTTTGAAATATATTGGACCAATGGAAACTTTCTACATAACCAATAATTTGAAGATTATTGATAGAAAACATCTTGATGAAGGCTTCATCTTCAACTTTGTACAAAGCAACAGATAACTCGGGAGACCTTTCAACAACAATAAAATGGAGCTTCTTTGCAATGCTCAGAAATTCTCCTCACCAAGGAGTAACTTCCAAACTTTCAGGAAAACGAAGGCTTCTAAAAGTTTCGGAAATAACATCGAAAGCAACTATATACCTCTCCAAAGCGGGATACCAATTTTTTGAACACACGAAATATATGGTTTTGCCAGAATAAATTTCGGAAGACCATGAATAACCCTGACCACCGAAATTAGCTCCCCTCAAGAAATCTATTTCTCTCCACGTCTCACGACGTCGTGAATAAACACGAGCAGTAACGACATTGAAAAAAAATATTTTATGTGAAGCACTTTAAGATCATTGGTTTCATCAAAATACATTCCACCTGTATCACTGTTTCGAACATACCACTGACAAAAGTCTGACACGGACAACAACTTATGACACCTGGTTGTTGGATTCCAAAGGATCAGCTCACAGCAACTCGGTTCAGAGGACACTAACAACAACCCATTAAGCGACGCTAGAATACGTAAGAATCTAGGGTCAACATTGCCAAGAAAAGTGATCTGTTTGCTTGTAACCACATCCAAATTCCCACCTATTACGTCGTCAACAACAATTGACATATTTGACAAGGAGATATATTTCTTATGTAGAGACTTTCCAATTCGACAAGAATGCATCATCTCAAAAAAATGAGTTGACAGTTCCGTCCGGAAATCTTTGCAAACACATTTCAAACAACCAATTGCTTTGGCAGGAAGCCTTGTGAATATTTCATCGACGATCATTGCAAACCCAAGCTTTTCCATTTTATGATCTATGGGGCTACAATGTAAAATATAATAAATGAAACACAATTGAGACAATTTGATATGTAAATGTTTAAAAATAAACACAATGAATACAACCGCTTTTCATACACAACCGGGTGATAAAATATAACTAACCAACCACGTAACTTATATAAAAAAAACTGATAATGAAAGCAGTTTAACATTGTATTAACACAATCTTAAACAACTGCCATGTTAGCAAATATTGACCTTTCTACAAACATTTTGAAATGAACACAGCAGTTTACCTTATCATCTATATATATATATATATATAATGGCGTTAATGTCACGAAGGTACCGTGTGTAACAAAGTAAAAAAGTGTAATGTCACGTGCGTGCATCAAAAGTTATTGTCATCATTGTACATTATAACCACAACTGATTATATAGGTTACACTCAGTTTGATCGGATACATCAAACATATGTTTTATATGGTCAGCACATCACATAATGTGTCGTCCGCTATAAACAACTAAGGTGCCGCCGGCGTAGTGTGTTGTGTATCACAGTTTGAACGTACCTGTCATTTTAAATTCACGTTTTGACATAAACTTTTTTCTTAGGTGAGTCAGGTAAAAAATATTACGTTTTATACTTATTTTATGAACATTCGTAAACTGTATTCGAAAGCGAGTCAGATCAAATATAATACGTTTTCATTCGATGGCGACGTAATTTTTTCAATAAAGAGTCGGGTTAAATATAAAGTGCGTGTAGATCATGAAAGTACAAGATTTAACTTTGTTGATATACATATTTAATTACTCTACTTTACTTTTATTTATTAAGTATTTCGCCTTTTGCAGTTTTTTTTTCTCCCTAACATAATGAACCAAAGCCAATCCAACTGAATGGTATTGTTTCCGCTATTGGTATTATCAGAACCAATATTTTTTCTTTTAGTTTTGTTTGTTAGTGTTTTTCTTTCAAACTTGTTTTCCCTGAAGTGTTGAAGCTCCTCTTATATGACACTACCCAACTTTTTGTCTTATAGTGGATTTGAAGTTTAATTTGATCAGCAACTGTTGGTATATCAGTGGATGAGCTTTAACATCTGTTTTGTACATCTGCTGCTCAGATGTCGTCATCATTGTGTTTTTTGTAATATATAAATTGATTGTTAAATTGATTGTGTTTTTTGTAATAGATGAACAATGAATGAATATGATTCAATGATTTATGCAGCAGAAATGAACACAAACTTTGTAAACACAATCAAGGAGGAAAATAGTTTTGATAAACACATGCTTTTCATCAATCGAAAGATTACAAATCAAATCAAAAGATTACATTGCATGCTTACAAACTAAAACTTCCCCTCAGCCTGATGCTACTTGGTCGATCACACAAGTTGGAAGAGCAGTACTTAGTCTTTGGCATTCTTTTGGTCTTCACATCAGCTGTTGTGCTAAGCAGTGGATAAAACAAATCAGAATTATAGATCAGCAGTTGTTTAAACCACTGTCAAGGGGAAAGTCTGAAGCCTAACAACTGCTTATTCTGGTTCCACTGCTCTGAACCGGTTTTCGCCTTAATCAACTGTTCCTCTGTTAAGGTTCAATTCCAACAATGTAAATTGTAAACCGGAATTATGACATCATCATTGACATGTGGCATACCTTATAAGTTGACACATAGGCAAATTTACATCAGCTCATAATCTCTTATTATAGATAGTATAGATAGTACCTGACTAATCTATCAAAGATGTTTATGATATAAATAGTGTTTTTTTATGTGTGCAACTCTATATTCAGGCACAATTTAACATCAAAATAAACCAAAACAAATACAATTCTCCAGATGGTCGCTCGAAGAAATTAAACTGAAGATATTAAATTAAATGTTTGAAATAATATATGATTAAATAAACACAATAAAAAAACGACATAATAAAAAACACAATTCACCCAGACTAACTTTCAAGAAATAAATCAAAACATTCCATTAAAATAAAAATACCACCAATAACTCTTAATAATTGAATACAAACCACATCACTATAACAACTATGACTAAACTTAACAAAACTACTTATAAGGAAAGTAAAAACCTACGCTTCAACTCCATTGACTCATTAACTTGTCTAAATATTTCTAACATCTGTGCCATTAACTGAACATCTTTGTTCCCACTCTCACCATTATTCAAAAGTGCCAGGTCACGAACAACAGTTGGAGGCAATAAACGCAACGTCTCAGTTACATCATCATGAGAGCCAACTCCAGTCTTCAAAGAATGAAAGCATTTCCTCAGATCTTTAGAAAACTCTAACTCAGCTTCCAATTCTTCCATCACTGCTTTATAAAACAGTTCCTTCAAATCTTCTCCTTGATTACTTGATGAAGCCATTGAAAAACTTAAATAACTTGAGATACGATATACATGAAATGTCTGCATATATATATAAAAGGCTTATGGTCACAAACGCGGAACTATTAATGGCAGCAACGGTTACATGATGTAAAAATTGCTCCGGGAAACGATACAATCATACAAAAAAACTGAAGAGACACACGTTTACATACAGTTATTACTATAAACACACAAACCATTAATTAAACACGGGAAACTTAAACTGGTACACGGCTTACTATGCATGAATCAACAAAAATATTAATTACCCTTTAAATTATAACGAAAATATTACAAACAAAGAAAAACATGCATGTTTAAGGGAAAGGAAAATACACACAAAAAAAAAAACTCCAGCTCAACACAGTATCATTACCAAAATACAATAACCATCATCATACATAAAAAAACAACATAACTAATCTTCGCCAAAACTGTCGATTTCAATCACCTCATCCCACTTCCAATTCTTCAGCGCCTTTACCCTTTGATTAATTCTTCTAAAATTACGAGGCTAGAGAATAATATGTCAGTCACTCATCTAGAATATTAACTAAACATATAGATATGGAACCAACCTTGTTCATCTCATGCTTTATAGAATTGTCGGGACATCCAACCAAAGCACCAAACTCCAAGTCAAAGCCTTTAGATTTGTTCTGAAATTTACAAAACAAAATATAAGCAAACATAATAAGATTCAGCATAAACATCACCAACTATCACTAACAATATAATTTACATACTTTAACATAAACGATTTACCTTTGCAGCTCCGATTGAAGACATAGTCAAGTCAGGAAGTACTCCAAATAATTCTTCAAACTAAAAAACAATATACTCATTAATAAAATAAACTACCATGTTGAACTAAAACAATGTTATCTTTACAGTTATAATAGAATTATTACATACATCTCCAGTTTCATCAGATATCTTACTCAACTTTTGAAAATGATCATCCACTAAAATGTTGTCAGCCACAAGCTGGAAAAAAAAAACAACTGTTAACCACTGTTGTCATAGTATATTACAAAAAAAAACAAAAAACAAAAAAAGCATCACAAAAAACACAATAGCTGTAAATAACACAATAATTCTAAGTAACACACAATATCATAAATAATAACAGAAACTTCATCATAAACTTGCTACGAAATTTACATTCTCATTAGAGCAATAAGAAAATTCATGCAAATGACCATCCACACACTCGTCAGCTACAACCTGACAAAAAAAAGCATGTCAATGATTTTTTACTATAATAACACAAAGGATTCCTACAAACACAAAAATAATATTAAAAAACACAATGCTATGTAAATCCCAATACTTGACAAAACAAAATGATATTACATTTCCAACTATATTAGAAGACATCATATCTGCTGGCTGCTTCATTTGCACAACGCTGTCCAACCCAGCAAACTGAAAAACAAAGCATCATTATTCAAATGAACAAACATGGTTAAATAAACACAATACCATATAAATTAACATCTTACATTTTCCCCCGAAATTGAATCCTCATCATACACAGCATTATCCATCGATCATAACTGAAGCAAAACAAACAAACTAAATAAGAAACTATTATCGAAGCATAACAAACATCATTAACACATAAAATATGTAACCACCTTACAGTGATATGCTTTATTGAAAAGGATGTAATGCAAAGCATTCACGGACATATATATACATCTTGTATGCTAACTACCACGTAGAAGTTATCCAAGATGAACCGACAAGGTTGAGAGAGCGTACCCACGTAGCGAGAAACATGCAGAAAACACAGCAAAACTTAACTTGCGTTGAAAAATCAAACTGCCAATTTTTTGGGTTTGAACGGATGAGATTAAATCTTGAAGGTAACCACCTGAATTATTACGGTCAGGATCTACTTGAACGTGGGTTTGACCGACGGTTGTTTCGCGGCGAACAATTTATTAATAATATCAGAAACCATCAGGCCTACTTCAACAACCAGAGATACCTAAATGGAAATGGGAGCAAATTTACATGGATTTCATTACTGGCCTGCCTAGATCCCAACGCGGAAATGATAACATTTGGGTGATCGTGGATTGACTGACCAAGTCTGCACATTTGCTGGCTATCAAGGAAACGGATAAGTTCTCTACTCTAGCAGACGTCTACCTAAAGGAAGTAGTATCAAGGCACGGAGTGCCAACCTCCATCATTTCTGATCGTGACTCACGTTTTACATCTGAATTGTGGCAAGCTATGCACAAGTCCTTTGGTTCTCGATTAGACATGAGCACGACATATCATCCACAGACGGATGGACAATCTGAACGCACCATCCAAACCCTTGAAGACATGCTTAGGGCATGTGTAATCGACTTTGGTAACGGCTGGGAAAAACACCTCCCATTAGTGGAGTTTTCGTATAACAACAGTTACCACACCAGTATCCAGGCCGCTCCGTTCGAGGCATTGTACGGACGGAAGTGCCGATCACCTCTTTGTTGGGCAGAGGTTGGCGACAGTCAAATCACTGGCCCAGAACTTGTAGTAGATACAACCGAGAAGATTGCTCAGATACGACAACGAATGGCGGCAGCTCGTGACCGTAAGAAAAGCTATGCTGATAAGCGAAGGAAACCACTCGAGTTCCAGGTTGGGGATCGAGTGCTACTTAAAGTCTCAACTTGGAAAGGTGTAGTTCGTTTTGGCAAACGAGGCAAACTCAACCCGCGATATGTTGGACCCTTCGAAATCATTGAGAAAATTGGCAAGGTGGCCTACAAGCTGAATCTATCGGCAGAACTCAGCGGAGTTCACAATGTTTTCCATGTGTCGAATCTGAAGAAGTGTCTGTCAGATGAGACCCTCATAGTTCCTCTCAAGGAGCTCACTATCGACGATCAGCTACGATTCCGAGGAACCAGTAGAGATTACTGACCAAGATGTTAAGGTTCTCAAGCGTACCAGAATACCTCTTGTTCGAGTTCGTTGGAACTCCCGTCGTGGCCCAGAGTATACCTGGGAACGAGAAGACCAAATGAAACTCAAGTATCCCCAGTTGTTTAGGAAAAGTGCAACCACTACTGAGGCTGAATCTACTGCAGCATTTCGGGACGAAATTCCAAACCAACGGGGGGATGATGTGACACCCAAGGAAAACCAGGAAACCACGCAACTTAACTAGCTTCCTCAGTAACCACGTGCTAAATTTCGGGACGATATTTCCTTAACAGGGGGAGAATGTGACAACCCTCATAATTACATGTATCCGTACGATTAATTAATATTAAATTGTGCTTAATGACTGTGCTTAATTACAACTGATGACGTAACTGCATTTTTAACATACTAGTCTTGTGCAGAAAATTGACTAAATGGCCCTGAATGCTTTCCCTAAGTGTTGAGAATTAAAAGTGTTACAAAAAGTTACATAAAAGACACTATACGGAACAACTTAGCACTTTAACGAACCGGTATCTAACCGAACAACCGGACATTACTCGGGACACCAAAATATTGGTAGAAACATTGTTTAATTATTTCTTGGCTAGTTATGGTCCCCGAACACAATAACACCCACTAGAATATCTACTAATTAACACTAGTAACCTTATACTTGAAATTGAACTAATATTTACCTGCTTACCATCAAAAGTTTCATTTAACCCCCCCCCCCCATGCCCATTTACGGTCCAAGGGACCCCACCAAGATCACCACCTTACTTCCTATATCTTATTCTTATTTGATTTAGATCTTTACTTGATTGAATGGACAAAATATTGGGAAAGATAATTATAAGAATGGCCATAGATTTCAAAGATCATTTGATATCTTCACAAGATTCACACTACACTCCCTCAAACTCCCTCTCTCCCTCTCGGCTCTACTTAGAACCGCCACCACCACCACCTTGCAACCTTCATCCATTCATTTCAAGCTCATTCCAAAGTATTAGAAGGTGTTTCATGGAGATTGAAGCTTGAAGAACCTTCATCCTTTGTTTTCATCATCTATTATTCATCATCATTTTCTCTAGTGATCTTCCCTAGCTTTGAGCTAGTTGTAAGTTCTTGATTAACCCTTGTTTACTTCTACTTTAATGGTTAAAAGATGTAGTATGTTGATTATCACTAGAACCCTAAAAGACATGAACATAAATCTTGAACATATAGATGTAATATGATGAAATAATGCTAGTATGATGTATGGTGAGGATGATCTGCTAAAAATAAAAGTCGTGGGTCTTTGGGTGCATTAGTTGATCGGTTGCGGGGGTTTGGGAAACGATTAGAGCTGGAACAGAATCTGTCTATGATTCTGCAGCCAACTTCAGTTGGCTGTAAACGGACCGTTATAAATCAAAAAATTGATTTTCTAAAGTCTAAATTATGTGTTTTCGAAAAAGAATCAAATGGCATGGAATCATATTTTTTCGAGGTCGTTTACTATTTTTAAAGGTCCGTTTTGTACAGCAGCAAAAGCTGCGTTTTTACTGCAGAAAATATGTGTGATGTTCTTCATCATAACTTGAAATCTGTGTAGAATTTGCTCATGAAATTTGTACTGTATATGACCACTGATGTCATTGTAATGCTCCAACTGGAATTTCGTCAATCGGGCTTACGATGAATTTTAAATAAATATTCCGTGGACTGCAGTCAGAAAGTGACGATTCTGATTACAGTCCGGTAAATGATTTTTTATAAAATATTGGAAATGAATTGGATCCCGATATTTTTACACAATAATATTTGGAGTGTTTAAAACATTCTGTAAAAGTTTGGGAATTTTTGGAATAAGTTAACTATTTTATTAAATTACTCGAAAGCAGCCCAGTTTTAGATGTTAAAGCTGAAACAATGTATGTGGTGATTCGCGTGTCTAAATGTCGGTTGTGTTGTCCGATAAGGATCCAACTTGTTGTATGTCAATAAAAGTGTTATGTGGGATCTCCTATGCTTGCTCTTGAGTAGTTATAGGAGGGAGGTATGTATGGGCATGATCAGTTAAAGTGAGTGCATATTATGTGATAGATACGTATAGGAACTTTGTGCTTTAATTGAAATTATTAATAAACTAAATGGTAATCATATTAGGACGTGATTGACCAACCTCGACCGTTAGCTATTTTTAAAGAGTTCAACCGAGCAACCCAAGGTGAGTTCACACACTTTCTAAGGCATGGGATTCCCGGTGGTTGGGAATGGGGTTAAAGAACTAAAACGGAACCTACATATCCTCCTTGGGTAGGATATGTACCGCCATCCTCCATAGGTAGGATGCCAATATAAATTATGCGTATTCTCCTTGGGTAGAATACGCACGTTCGTCCTCCTTGGGTAGGACAACAACCTTAACTTACTAGACAAAACTCTATCATTAAGTCCCTCATTTTATATCGACTTAATCGCCGAGGCCGATGGCGAGCGGGTCATTAGTTAATAGCGCTATTAGGGTTGACAAGCCTCACACCATGCCGGTAGGATGGGCGTGTACTAATGGATCATGGCAAACAGTCAATGATGATAGACATTGACTTAGGGTACAACTTACTTTCGTCAGTAGTCGATATGATAACGGTCTAGTGGTTCACATGGGGAAGCCCCCACTGATTATGGATATGGTTTGGGGAAAACAAAGATACTGGTTAACTCGTGGTTTACGAAACAACTTATGGTTTTCAAAACAAACTTGTAAAACTAAACAACCAACTGTGAACTTGCTCAACTTCATTGTTGACTCGTTGTTACATGCCTTGCAGGTCGTTAGGTGCTTATAGAGCTTGCACAAGAAGGAGTGGTCGTTGTGGGACATGGACTGTTGAGTCCCATGTCGAACTTTTAAACTTTATGAACTTATTACTTATGTTTGGGTTTTACAATTTATGCTTCCGCTGTTAACTTAAAGTTGGTTACTTTCTCTTGGACACCAATTATATTGTGGTTGGTTTTATTTACTTAATTACTTTGTTCATTATGATTGGTGGCTTGATCCTGGTTAGTCACGCCTCCATGCAGTGATACTCCGCTTGTGGATTTTGGGGGTGTGACACAAAGGTTCCTCATAACAGGTGAGTATATTGGATTCATTCGTTTTGCTTTTCAACGATAGATAATTGGTGATCAGGTCAGTACTTTCGTACAGCAGAGATACCAAAAACTACCGAGGGCGGAGACAGATACCAGATTTGGTACGATTTGTGCATTTTTACGCATTTGAATGACTTTCTATGAAAGCTTCTTCAATTTAGGGATTTGGCCATCTTTGGCTCTTTTCTTGAAAAGATATCATAGCGTCTAGGTCAGCATGTATCTGGATGCAGCAGAAGACCGACTATGATATCCCCGAATGAAAAACCAATATAAAGACCCAAAATCTCGGACTTTGGCAATTTGTTAACGCAAGATTCAAGACCATTAAGCCATATGCCGCAACGTGTTACCCACAATGATGCGTAATGCCTGAGGAAAGCCAGAATCCTTGTGTAAATGTTATGTTTTGCCACCTAATAGCAGTTTACTCGTTGGTATTGCTGAATCTACTGACACGTCGTTGCTTGGTACCCCGATTCCTTTTGTTTTCTGTTTCTCAAGAAATGACAAAGTGTTAGCAATTTTCCCATCATTTCTTCTAACAGGAGTCAGACACAAGCATCCAATTTGATTTTCTGCAATATCCTCCCTAATTTTTTTTTCGTAAGTCCATTGACCGAAAATGAAATTTTAAAGTCTAGAAAATCTTTTTGTTGGGCAACGTTTTAAGATACTTGTTTTACTTATATCAAACGTTTTTTTTTTTTTTTTTACAAAAGATAGAGTATTTACAAACAATTAAAGATGACAAGATTTATTTCCACTCAAGGAAATTAACCATTTCCAACCAGGTTACCAACTGGTTGCAACGAGTTTTATCAAAGACTTATGTGGGGATGACGACTTTTTGTTGTGAGGAGCTGAGTAGTTAGGCTTGAAAAAGACATATTCTGCATCGTTGATTAGAGCTGATATTCTTTTGTCATGAACTTGTGAACGTTTTCCAACGTAAGTGCTTCAGAAATAACATCTCCTACTCCAACGATCTTTCCTCCCTTCTTGTCACCGGCGAAGGATACAAAGTCACCATCGACAAAACGAAAATTCTTTAGAAGTTCCTTTAAGCCAGTCATGTGCCGTGAGCATCCACTATCCACATGCCAGATATATTCCATGAGCATCCGAAGCCATTTCAGGAGTTTATTCTGAAATACAAATATGTACACTGATCAGTTTGATTTGGGAACCCAGATTTGCTTCACTTTGGATCTATCATGGTTTTGTCCCACGATATCTTCTTTTTGTTTCCAAAAACAGGTCGTGGAATTAACCAGATTTTTAACAGATTTCTTAAAGTAATCAAACTGCTTTGTGAAATTTTTAACAAAATTGTATTCTGGTTCAGAAAAATTCTTGTTTTTACAATGTTTCGCTGTATGTCCTAAATGACCACAGCGAAAACATCGTTTGCGTCTGGGCTTTTTGGTGTTAGAAAATGCTGTATGTGATGAGTGTCTTGAGCTGTTTGAGGAGTCTTTTGATGCGGTGTAGCTTGAACTCTCAGCTTTCTTCATTTTCTTGTCAATACGGCTTTCATCTTCTAAGCAGTCTTCATCATTGTCGGGATCTGATGAAATTTCTGAGGTTTGATCTTCACTTGATTTGTCTGTAATTTCATCACTTGAATCTTCGGAACTTTGATCTTCTGTTGTTTGATCATCACCTTAATTTTTTGATTCTTGATCTTCATCAGAACTTGAAGTTTCTTCTTCCTTTTCTGAGGCAGAAAAGCTTGAATCTTCTTTGCTGCTTTCTTCAGTGACTTCCTTTTCTGAATCTGTCATACCTGTTCGAGATGGAATAAATTCTGGAATTTCCTCGGTGAGGAATTTTCCAAAACTTTTCTTTTTCAATTCTGGCATAAATATAGGAGACTCACACACATTTTTATCATCATAAAATGCAGAATTTAAATCATGACATTCAAACATAGCATGTTCATGATCACGGGTCTTAAATGTAGGCACATGGCCCTTACATTCATCCAAAGAGTTAAATTTAGGCACATGGCCATTACATTCATCCCGAATATTGTTTCTCTTATCACAGTTCCAGGCGAACCAGTTAACAGTGGAATAACTGTCGCCTGAATAGCCTATTCCTATTTTTGAACCGCCGCAGTCTTCATCCTTATCGCACAGATCTTCTTTACATACAAATGAATCTGCATTACTTTTAGGAATATTAGTGGTTGTTTCATTCTTAAAAGAATCATTTTGATCTATAAAGGC
The DNA here is from genome assembly GCA_030545235.1 of Helianthus tuberosus. Taxonomy (NCBI): domain Eukaryota; kingdom Viridiplantae; phylum Streptophyta; class Magnoliopsida; order Asterales; family Asteraceae; genus Helianthus; species Helianthus tuberosus. The sequence goes on from CM060389.1 coordinate 82,917,798, forward strand.
CTTTTCATCAATTAAACCATTGTCGGGATGAGGAGTTGGCATAGGCACATAGTTTTTGCTGTGTGGTGGAAAGAAAAGTTTTCTTTCATTTCCTTGCCTATCCTTATACCCGATCCCATCTTTGACATACGTCGGTCGTTGGCAGTTTTTTATGTCAGTAAAGGCCTTTTGACTGACATTCCATTTGTCTATAATAATTTGTAATTTATTATTTTCGTTCAAAGCTTTTTCTAGTCTATCTATTAAATCATTGATAATAAAATCTTTTCTAAAAACAAATTCTTTTAGAGTTTGCATTTCAGCTAAAGTTGAATTCAACTTTCTCTGATATGCGGCCTCGTTCTGTTTAAGTTCTTTATTAAATTTTAAAGCTTTGTCTTTTTCCCTCTCAAATTCAAGATTAAGAAATTTATAGTGTGCCATGACGTCAACGCATGATTGTGTGCATAACTTTACTTTAAAGTCGTGTGGAATGCTATTTACCAAGTCCTTGTCTGCCTTTTCCTTTGAGGATTTAGTTTTCATGGTTGCAGATGAGGCTTTTGCTTTCTCTTCCTTCATAAAGGTTGTTTCTTTCTGGACCTGCTCCTTGGACTTCACAGCTTTCTTTTCATTAGGTTGTGGAGCCATTGATGCGCTTGCGGAAGCATTAAAGTAAGTCGTGTTTAAAGCTTGTTGACTAACACTTTCTGATTCAAGAAGTGCCACATTCTTCAATCCTGCAGAAGTCTGAGCAGGCTTTGGGGTGTAACCAGTCGTATTCATTTCTCGTTTGTTAACATCCATTTCAAAAGCCTTCAAAGTGTTGATCAAATCGGTCAGAGTGACAGGATTTGGATTATTGAGGAAATCCCTTTTGATCATCAAGCACTTCAGGCTCCATTCCTTTGTAAGTGAGTCCAAAAGCTTCTTTATGGCAACACGGTTAGTTATAGGATTTCCTGCCTTCTTCATCTTGGTCATCGTATTTCGAAAGCGACTGATATGATCGGAAAGGCTTTCTCCACGAATTCCACAAAACATGTCATATTGCTTCTGTACCATGTTTCTTTTGCTCTCAATTAGCTCTTCGTTTCCCTCGTAATACTCGATCAAAGCGAGCCAGAGTTCATTTGCAGTTCTGTATTCTTCAAACATGTTACAGTCATCAGTTGACAAAGCCATGGTTAAGGCAGCATGTGCACGACGGTCGTGTTGGATTAGGGCTTTGTCTTCATCAGCGTAGGTTGTGGAGTCATTGTTATTGACTATCACATCTCCTCGAACCACCGTTGGAACATGGGGTCCAGCGGTGATAGAAAGCCATAGATTGTAGTCAGTGTATTCGAAGAACGATTGGATACGAGTCTTCCAAGTACTGAAATCGTCTGCTCCTTTCAACTTTGGTGGTCTTGTGGTGGTTACGGTCTCAAGTTCAGCTTGAGCAATTGGACTCAGTTGATTCAAAGACATTTTGAATAGATTTTGACTTAAGAATGCTAATCAGAAGCTAATTTCGCTGAGTAGCCAAAAGAAAAACAAGTTCGCCGATGACAGACTTAACTTCGCCGATGACCAAGCTAGAAACACTGAGACACCATTGACTTCGCTGATATCTTCGATGATGATGTAATTTCGCCGGCAAAAGCTGAGACAAACAACAAGAACGTTAGTTTGGCTAAATCCGTCGATCACCTTGATAAAAACATTGTGGTTCTTTATCACTGTCCTCGAAGTCGCCTTCGATAAATTCGCTAAAAGGGTTAATGACACTATTTCGCCAGTAATTAACAATTTCGCTCGTGTTTGATCGGCGAATTTGTTAATTATGCGATATTCAAGTTAAATTTGCCGTATTCAAATTAAATCCATTGTATTCAAACTAAATCCGCTGCATTCAAACTAAATCCGCTGCATTCAAACTAAATCTGCTGCATTCAAACTAAATCTGCTGCATTCAAACTAAATCCGTTGTATTCAAACTAAATCCGCTGCATTCAAACTAAATCCGCTGCATTCAAACTAAATTCGCTGCATTCAAAATTATCTACGCTGACCAGAAGGTTTAACACGAACTAAAACCCTCTAATCACCCAAAAACGACTCAAAAACCATGTTTCTTTGCATCAAAATGTCCAAAATGACTCCCTAATCACTGATTAACAACAACCTATCAATTAAACACACCAAATCAATCCATTTTAAGTCCAAAAATTTGAAAAACTTGAAACTTTTGAAAAACCTTCAAAACTTTGAAAAATCTTAACAAAAACACAACAACCAAGAGCACAAAGGCTCTGATACCAAATTGTAGATCCCAATATCAATCCTTGTTTTAGTCCAAAACACCTATTGATTAGGTGTTTGAATATGTAAAAGTCAAGAAAAATCAGAAGATGAAGATCTTGGTTTGATGATTTACAACAAGTGTTGTATGAATTCCCAACTGATATAAACGTTAACAAGCTCCTGGAAATCGAATTAAGCACAAGAAATAACAAGAAGATCACAACACTAGAGTTTTCACCAAAGAAACTAGCCAAAACCTTGGCTAGGGCAACATTTCATTAGCTTATATAGTGTCTGACTTACCAGCATAATTATAATTATGCTGGAATCTTAACTACACCAAGTCAGATTTGCAACTTACAAAACATTACAATTTTATCCCCTAGACTTCCTAAAGCCTAATAAACTTAACCAAAACAATCTATAATAATCTAAAACAAGTACTATTGGTCTCAAATGGTCTAACACTGGCTTCTACCTTATTCTCACGGAGAATTCCCTCTTGCAGATACTGGATGATAGAGGTCATCCACGAAGGTGGCCCTATCTCAATAACATTGACTGGCGCAGCAATACTGATGGGTTTTTCAAGACTTCAATTCTTACATCCTTGGCGAGGTGCTGAAATGCTGTTGAAGCAAGCTTGCTCAGCGCGTCAGCTGGCTTGTTTTCTGACCAGTTGATATGAACAACCTTGCATGATTTGAACTTCTAAAGTAGCTCTTTTTCTTGTTCCAAGTATAAACCCATGACCTCGCCCTTTGCATCATACAAACCATTGATCTGACTCGCGATCAGGGGAGAGTCGACATGAGCTTGTAAATTTTGTGCTCCCATCTTGATGGCCAGGCGCAATCCTGCCAAGAACGCTTCGTACTCTGCCTCATTGTTGGTATTTTTGAAATCTAACTTAATGGCATAGGTGAACTCATGCTTCTCTAGGCTGAGAAGACGCAAACCAGCTCCTGCACCGTCTTCATTTGAGGCTCCATCGGTGAATAACAGCCATAATTCATCTGATGTGTCTTTGATGGGAGTATCTACTGCTTCACATTCCTTGATCTTGTCTTCCGGGACTTCAGTGATAAAGTCTGCTAATACCTGGCCTTTGATAGCTGGGCGTGGCCTATACAGAATGTTGTGGCCCCCCAGTTCAATTGCCCATTTCTCCAAACGGCCTGATGTCTCTGGTTTTTGCAACATGGTGCCAATATGGCAGTTAGTGAGTACAATAATGATGTGCCCAGAGAAATACCTGCGCAGCTTCCTGGAGGCGTGTAGCAGCGCGAGCACTAACTTCTCCATGGTTGAATAGCGCGTTTCTGGATCAGTGAGCACCCTACTAACAAATCGGAGTTTGGACTCCATCCCTTTCTACCAATAATACCGACCCAATTGCCTTGTCTGAAGAAGACAAGTACAAAATGAGTGGTTCCTTCACGAATGGCGCAGTAAAGGTAGGGAGCTTGATCAAGCACTCTTTCATCTGTTGGAAGGCTGCTTCTGCTTCTGGTGTCCATTTGAATTCTTGCTTTTTACGCAGTTGCACAACGTACTGATGAAAGAATAAGACTTTGCGGCGTGATTTGACAGAAAATGATTAAGCGCGGCTAAGCGTCCGGCTAATCTTTGCATTTCTTTAATCGTGCGCGGTGATGGCATCCGCTCAATGGCTTGAACCTTTTCAGGGTTAATTTTGAAACCGCCGTTAGTGACCACAAAGCCTAGGAACTTGCCTTCCTCCATTCCAAAAGAACACTTTGCTGGGTTCAGCTTCATGTTCACGCTTCTTAGAGAATTGAACGTCTTCTCTGTGTCTTTCAGCATCTGATACTCTTCGGGACTCTTGATCACAAGATTTTCAATGTACACTTCGATATGCTTTCCAATGTCATCACCAAATATCTTGTCCATTAATAGCTGGGAGGTTGCGCCAGCGTTTTTGAGCCCGAAGGGCATCTTTGTGTAACAGAAGATTCCGATGTCAGTGCGGAAGGCTGTTTTATCTTCGTCTTCCAGCTTCATCTGGACTTAATGATATCCTTTGTAACAATCCAAAAAACATTTCCATCTGAATGGTGCGAGAGAGTCTATCTTCTTATCGATCTCAGACAATGAGTAGCAATCTTTGGGACACGCTTTATTGAGATCTGTGTAGTCAACACACATGCGCTATCCTCCTGTAGACTTCTCGACCATTACGGGGTTTGCAACCCAACTTTGATAGCGCACCTCTCTCAGTATTCCTGCCTTCAGCTGATCAGAAACTTGTTCATTCATGGCTTTTGTCTTATCTGATCCTAGGCTGCGCTTTCTTTGGACCTTTGACTCGACGGATGGATAAGTATTCAAACAATGTTCAGTGACGTCGTGCGGGATGCCTGTCATATCAGACGGGGTCCAGGCGAAGATGTCCATGTTTTTAAACAGTAATTGCTTGAGGTGCGTCCTGATGCTTGGTGAGATTGCATGGCCGATCGTCACTGTTTGCTCTAGGTACTTGTGGTTCAAGACCCATTTTTCTGGCTCAGTTGGTGAGATCTTGGCTGCTTTTACCGGGCACGCATCTTCTGTTGCCATTACTTCCTTCTTTGAGTAGATAATCGCCACCCCCATTTTAGTTGGAAAGCCAATCGCTGAATGGGGCGTGGAGGTTACCATGTTCATTTCTCCCTGAGTTTCTCTTCTAATTAAAACGTCATGCTTTAACTTGACCGGCATCACCATGAAATTAACATTCGTGGTTCTCGAATGCTTCCCGTCAGACAGCGTGACGGGGAAGCTGATTTGGCCTAATGGGAAGACCGTTTCGTTACAAAATCCGGATAACGGATAATCAACAGGCTCGAGGCGCGTTTTGTCTTCTTCATCAAACTGGTTGAAACATTGTTCATAGATGATGTCAGCTGTGCTTCCTGGATCAATTTAGATGTACTCTGTTTCATAGTGGCCTATGATACCGGTAATGACAACGGGGCGCGTGGCGCTGGTCCCCCGCGCACTACTGGAAAGATGACTTGTTATTCCTACCATGCTGGTTCAAATGGGCGCTTGCCCTTGCTCCTTGCGCTGTGTCTTGGTCCATTGACCATGTGAGTTTCTAGGCGCCTAACCTTCTTCTGGTTTCCATCATCATTCCTTTGAATCTGGCGCATCTCCTTGCGCACGTTCTTGACCAGATGGCTTAACTTGCCGCTTTTCAACGCCTTCTCGATCTCTTGCCTTAGACTAATACAGTCATCTGTCAAATGACCTATATCTTTGTGAAAATCGCAGTACAAGTTCGGGTCTTGCCCTTTCTTGTTCGTCATAGGCTTTGGTGCCTTGAAGTCGTGGTTCTCCGTCATGAGCACCTCTTTCGGTGTCTTAGTGAGCGGAGTCCAATGTTTCTCTCAGTTTTCATTCTTGACGGCTTTGCGATAGCCGATGCGGTCAATTGTATCTCGCACGTCTTCTTTAAAGAGAGGCCTCTCTTCATAACCGCTGGACTGGCCGCCTTCCAGCCAGGGTTTCTGTTTCTGTTTCGCCTGCTATTGTCGCGCGAGTTTGCTCTTGAAAAATGATCTTCAGTGTAAGAGTTTTTGGATCCAGCCAATGATTCTTCTGTCTGCGCAACAATCTTCGCAGCTGCCATGAGTTTGTCCCATTCTTTGGGCATACCGTCTTTCCCTGTGAACGTCCTGATTTGGCTATCACAACGGATGACCTGTTTGAAGTGGGCGCACATTAAGTCTTCGCTTACACCTCCAATCTCTAAGCACTCCTTGTTGAAGCGAGTGATGAAATCTTCTAACCCTTCATTTTCTCTACGCCAGATGTCTGTCACTTCGGACATATCGCGCTGATAATGCCTCTGCTGGCTAAAATGGGTTACAAATTGGTCTCTGAAGTCGACCCATGACTTGATTTTTCTAGATGGGAGGCTATCGAACCAGGCGCGAGCAGCACCTGTGAGAGTTTGAATGAACAGATGGCACCACATGGGCATGGTCCATTCTCCTAAAACACCAACGCTTGTAAATACTCGAACATGATCATCGGGGTCAGTGAGACCGTTGAACTTTCCAACTGTTGGAGGTAGCTTTGCTTTTTCTAGCGGGGCTAGAGCGATGCTTCGGATGAACTTCAAGTGTTCGGCAGCTTCTGCTGGCCTATAAACAAGATTGAAATCACGTTCAGCTTCTTCGTTACAGCCTGCGTGCGGCCTTGGTCTGTAAGACTCGTGATTTTTCTGCAAACGGTTGAAGACTTAGGAACCTTCATCATCTTGCCAAGTAGGATCATCCGAGTCTGTGTCGTCCCATTCATTGTTCATGTTGCGCGGCCCTAGCCGGCTGTGAACTGGGCACCTTTGTTGCACGTTAGATGGATGGTCATAGTAACTGCCTGTCTCCCCGTATGTGTCGCGCGTGTCATGCACGCTTGGTCTACTCTGGGGAGGAGGTCTGTTGAATTGCCCTTGTATGTTTTGTTTAGGGGGTGTCTGGCGCGGCCCCTGAGTTGGACTCAGAGGTGTAACCAAAGATGGTTCTGCTTGCAGAATCGCTTGTTGTGCGCTTAAGGACTGATACGCAACATTTATAGTCGTAATCTGCTTGGCATACCAGGAGGCTAAGGTTTCGCCTTCTGGTAGCCCTAATAACGCCGAAATATTCGGGTTTGGAGCTGCGTTTGATGGACCATCGATATTGCTTGTTGGGGAACCCGTTTGAGTGATGCGAGTGATACTCACACGGGGTCCCCCAGTGTTTGTTGCTTCACCTTCAGTTAACTCATCAGTAGGTTGGAGTTAGATGTGCGGGTTGTCCTCCCCCGCTCCTATGCTAGAGTGCGTTCCGAAACCAAAATCGGCACTCCCCGACCAGCCATGATCGAGAGAGTGGAAAAAGCTCAGAAAAAAGAAGATGAAGTGATTGTCAAAAATCGGTGGGCGCCAATGAAGAAACACGGAACTAATTTTAGGTTTATTAGTTGGGTTTCTGTTTCAAACATAAGGGTTAATCTTCTTTAATCCTTCCTGAGCCCGTGAGTGACGATCCTTCCTTCAAAACAAAAACACCATTAAGCTCGTTAAGAGGGGAATATGGGGGTTTCCCTCTTAACCACTCTCCGGCGTGAGAATAAGTAACTGCTTTGAGGAAATTAAGTGTGTGTTAAGAGTGAGAGTAGAGAGAACGGATTGTTTAACCTGTGTATGGAGGTCCCTATTTATAGCCGGAGTGGTGTAGGAGGAGATGGGCTGATGAGCCTTGGGCCGGAAGGCGACAACAATGAATATCCTCTTTGTCTCACTGGTATCGACCGTTAGTGGCTTCTAGAAGATCTTCGGTGCTCGCGCACCTTGATTGGAGCCACGTGTCCGAGTTGTGGGCCTTGACCTTCTGTCATCAGCAGGTGAGTGGAGATCATGGGGCAGTTGTTGCCGCCCCCATGATTGGTGCCACGTAGGCGTCCTTGTGTACTCTCTATCTCCTGCACGATTGTTAATCGTGGAGCACGATAGGGTACAGCTTGCCGGAAGCTGATTGGCTTGCTCTTCTGCCACTTGTACCTTTGATTCTTCCTGAAATGACCCTGCACCGCTACCCTCGCGCGACCCAGGGTGTGTGTCCAGGTAATCGGCGCAAGGCTCAAGGATTAAGGGCTGTTATTCAGGATGCTAAGTGTGAAATGTGACATCTGTGCCTCTACGACCATCATACAAGTACGAATCTAATTAAATCTTGTGTTTCAATCTTGGAATTTGTACAAATACATGTGACCTTTTCACATATCAATTCTCATTCGATTTCGGGCTCTAAATCGCTCTCTAGAAAGTTATACGCGAACTGATGCGTAAACGTAATCAGTTTAACGCGAAAAATACTCTGGAATAGTGACATAGTCTTAACATACCATAAATAACCTTTATATAACTTAGAAATAAGTTTTGGAGGGTTTGGTGTGTCGAAAACAAGTTTATTCGATCGCAGGGACTGTTTGTGTCAAACTGCGAAAGTCTGCCGATTCGTATAGTAACCAACATTCCGAAACTTGATCATAAGCTAAAGATACCCTAAATATCCATTACATAGCTTAGAAATAGGCTTTGAGGGGTTCGTTATGCGAAAAAGAGCTTAATTGATCAACAGGGACTAAAAGCGTCAAAAATTGCATAAGTTTGCATTTACGCGCATATCTTACGTTCTGAACATATCTGGACATCCAAAAATTTTTGTAATCATTAAAATATTTTATTTTAGTGATTGGAATGCAAAAATACCATTCATCGCGTAATTTGGATAGTTTTCGCGTCTGTTCGAGTTTTCGTCGTAATTAACCGAATAACACAATCGTACGACCAAACGAACCGACATCTGAGATGTTTTCAAGCATATTTCATGTTTCCTATGCTTTAACTTCATTATAGAGCCTTGAAATGGGGTTAACGGGGCTTAAAAGCATCAAAAAACCAAGTTTATAGCTTGCAGGGACTAAAGTTGACAATCTGTGAAACTTTACCTGGCGGGCCGCGAAAGCTGGAGTCTATTCCTACGCGGGGCGCGACAGAACTTTAGGTCATAAACAATGAATCTGGCACAGCAGCTGTTTTCAGGAAATTTTACCATGGTTTTAACATACCATTTGATTGTTATTGGACTCCCATTGTATTAGAAACAATGTGCCACAAGTGTATGGCCAAGATTGAACCTCCTAACACATGGAATGATCTCCTTTAGTGGCGGATCTTGCCCGTTGAACCTGCCAGGGCCGAAAGACACGGGCACTAAAACTAGCACTACGGCCGAAAAACTTGCCCGGGCCGAACATAGTATATATACAAAATTTCGATCGAAATACGGAAAATTAGCACTACGGCTGAAAAACTTACCCGGGTCGTGGTCTTGCCACGGCTCTACTAAGATCCGCCCTTGATCTCCTTGATCTAAACTTTCTATAAATAGGCTTGGGTTTTTCATTATTCCTTGCTCAAATTGAATCAAATCTGCTCTAAGTTGAAGCTAAGGCTTCATACCTGAGTGTTTTAGTTCAATTCTTCCTAGCTTGGACCCTTTGTAAGCTTCGTTCATGCTTGTTTATGCTTTTCAAGCATGAAAGTCAAACAATGTTTGACTTTCTTCTTTGACCATGAATTGATCAAGTCAAAGTTCAATCGAACTTTGCAACGCGAGCGTAATCACGATGGTTATAGTCCCTTGTGACTATACCTACTGATTACCACGTCGATTAGTCAAAGTGACGACTCAAAGTTTCGGTCAAAATGCCGATTATGCGAATTTTGCATCGAAACTATTTTCGGGTATCAAAACACTTTGTCTTGTTTTCTAACTTAGTTAAACATGTTTTAACTCGTCACTTTTAGTCTAGTGCTTGTTTAGGGTCGTAAGTCAAGCGGTCTAACCACCGCTTAGACTTTCGAACCCGACCCGTTTGGTCAATCATTAAATTATTAGGATCCGACCAAGCATATTTTGTGACCATAGTTGTATAGGGAATAACCTTCTGAGGTTATACCTTATGGTCACTTAGTTTAATTAGTTGTATGATAGGTAGTTTATATGCCTTAAGTAAATGACCGAAATGCCATTTTCATGCATAATTTAAATTTAAGAATATGTAACTTAAATTTTGTCACTTAAAATGATTATGCAATATATTTAAACATGTTAGGGCATATAATACTTGTCATAGGACTAGTTAGGCGTCTCAAATGTGAATTCGCGCGAACGACGCGTTAAAGTAGCGTAGACTACCTTAATGGGTCGTACCGGGTCGTAAGCACTTAGGATAGGTTCCGATTTAGAATTTAGGCTTTGTTAAACCATATTATATGAGTTCCAATACTCATTTGGTTTGCGAAACCTCATTCTATCCAATCTTCCGATTTAGGTCCGGTTTATTAACATAGTTACCTATATTAGGTGCCGTTTGATTCCATGATCCTTCGAGCGTTACTTGGTTGTTATTTCAAGATCATTAAGCAATATCATGTGAGTACATAGTCCCCTCTTTTACTGTTTTCAAATATTTTGGGGTGATACACATGTGCCTACTTGTACTTTCGTGCTTTTCGTGCTTTCATAAAATATACTTGCTATGTTCATTAGTACGTATATAGTACATGATTTCCTTTTTTTGGGTAAAGGGTTACCCCGGTGATTTTATATATTCACAAAAATTAAAACAAGTAGTAAGGAGACACCCTTAATAGTTCAAACATGAGACATGCCTCATGAAAGTGGAAACTAAAACAAAACAAGTAGACCCAACTAAACAGAAACCACTAGACTAGAATCTAGAATCAAAACAACAAAATCATTCAGCCTCCATCATCCACAACCGGATCGCCCTGGATCTCCCACTTGTCGAGCAGACTCCTCACTTTAAGCGTGTTCTTAAACTTCAAACCCATCAGTTTATAACGGACCATTTCAATAGTACATGATTTCCATTATGCTTTGCTGTGTATGTTTACTTAGCATGTTAGCGCATTGATTTACATTACATTTTCTGCTTCGTATGTTTACTTAGCATACTTAGTACATGGTTTTTATATAACATTTGATTCTACATCGACATTTTACCTATGGGGTTGAGTAAATTCTTTTATTCACCATACATAACATTTTACCTATGGGGTTGAGTAAATTCTTTTATTCATCATACATAACATTTTACCTATGGGGTTGAGTAAATACTTTTTATTCACCATACACGACATTAGTTGTTATCTGACACTGGTTTGACAAGACATTTTTGGTGGTTTATTTGGTAAGTGATTTAAATAACGAGGCATGTGTAATATGATAAAAGCATGGTGGATACGCCGCTGGTACTTCCTATATATTAGTGCTTTTATGATATTACATATCATAGCGTTATTTAAACCACTTTGACAGAAACAAAGACATGATACATTTATTACAAACGACATATTTTATACAAGACATTGTTTTACAAACGACATATTTTACACAAACTCATTTTTACTTGGTTATTTATTTAACCATGCATTATTCTTTTATAACATCTGATTTTCATGTAAAATTTCATAAGATTTTATAAAAGAAAACGTTTTACAAGATTCATGACTACCTTTGGTTTTAACACTTCTTTTTACTTACAAGTCATGAATCCTACAACAACAAAACCTATGTATCTCACAGGCATTTTTATGCTGACGTACGTTTCACATGTGTTTCAGGAGCTATTGCTTGATGATGTTCGTGACACACTTAGGCGGACTTGGGCCTTAGTGACTTAAAACTATGACAGAAAGTTTAATTTATGTTATGTTTATGTAAATTCCTAGACAATGTAAACATTTTAATTAATGAAACCAAATTTTAAATTCCATGTGTTGTGAAACATTGATTATGTTACAACACTCCCTAACGTTTCCGCCGTGATTTGTTGTTTTACGCGGTTGGGGTGTGACAGAAAAGTTGGTATCAGAGCTCATGGTTATAGGGAATTAGGTTATTAGTAATGCTTTGACCTATTCTATAACCTTCCTAGGACCCTAACGCGAGTTTACTTGCGTTTAGATTCTAAAACAATACCATCACCCATCTTTGGGTGACAACCACAACAAGAACACAAAATACAAATTCGTTTTGAAAACCAATCATCTATCCTTGGATGATTTGTTATAAGGTTTTAAATCTCCAAAGTTTTCAAAATCTTGTCAAAGTTTGGGTCTTTATAATGTGAACACGTGCAATCTGGAAGGGTGGATGCCTGTACCCTGAGCTTTCTGTCTAAAGCTAGAGTGTTCGTACAAATCCACATAATCGAACCAGTCATTCTTACCTGGGAACTCTTGGGGTGAGTGTCCACTTATAGGCTAAAGCATGTCTTCGCAATACATTATTATAACCCATTTACTTTTATTAGTCACAGTGTTGTTTGTTTGTTTTAAATAACGAACAAATGATCACAATCCTTATGTCTTATCGATATTCTTTTAAAGCATCCAATTTTTACTATCCGATATCATCTCACTCGTTTCTCATGTTTCCTTGTTCTTTTTAGAATATGCCTCCCCGACGTGATGCACAACCACAATCTAACGCCGAACTCGCAGCCATTATCACTCAGCAGATCGCTGCTGTGATCCCGAACCTAATAACTCAGATTAATCAGGCGAACAACAATAACAATGCTCAGTGTAGTTTCAAAACGTTTAATTCGGCTAAACCACTGAAATTTTCTGGGTCTCAAGGAGCAACTGCGCTCCTACAATGGTTCGAGAGTCTGGAAAGCACCTTTAGATATGTGCAATGTCCGAATGAGTGAAAGGTTGAGTTTGCGTCCAGTGTTTTTGAGAAACGTGCTCTAACATGGTGGAACGGTGTAATGAGGGATAGGGGTGCCGATGTGGCAATGGCACAAACCTGGGTGGAGCTTCGAGTTCTAATGATGAAGGAATTTTGTCCTCGTCATGAACTCGGGGCATTGGAAAGGGAAATTGATGATCTTAAACAAGACAGCGATGAACATCGAGCCTACACTGATCGTTATGAGGAGTTAAGTCTATTATGTCCAATTATGGTTACGCCTTTGGATAAGGCAATTGAGAAATACATCGATGGCCTTCCTGACCTGGTTCAGGACATTGTTACTGGTAGTAATCCTACCACAGTTAGACAGGCCATTGAACTATCTGCTACCCTAACTGAATCTCAGATCAGAAAGGGTAAACTCTTCCGAAAAGGCGACAAGAAACGAGCAGATAATACTACCCAAGAGGAAAACAAGGAAAACAAAACCGAATCTTCTAAGAAGCGTAAGGCTTCACAAAACTATGCGATTGCTACTCAACCCAACCAAAACACTCACAACCAACCAGCTCAACCTCCTGCAAGGAAACCTTATGCCCTACTGCACCGATATGCAACAAATGTAATGCACATCACCTAGCTCACCTACAGTGTCGTCAGTGTGCATCATGTGGGCGACTCGGTCACCTGGCAAATGCTTGTTGATTTAACCCAAACCAAGGTGGTCCAAACCAACCTCAAGTCAACCCTGCTCAAGCTCGCTTTCCACCTGGTTCTTGCTACAACTGTGGCGAGATGGGTAACTTCAGGAATAATTTCCCAAAGCCTAATAATGCAAATCCAGCCCGTGGATGAGCATTTGGCCAACTGGAAGACGATGCCGCATTGAAACAACTAAACTTTATGTTTTATTTCTTTGTTATCCTAGACTATGAGACAATTATGTTGGTTTATAAATAAATCTTCATTTACATTTCGATGTATGAAAACAAATGTGGTTACATGTGTGTATGACATACCCCTACGATAACCGACGCCAAGGAACCGTGTTCCTTGCAAAACAAACTACTCTTGTAGTTTTCTCGTTTATATGATCACTCGCGATTTCCAAGAAAATCCTAAGTACTCGTTTCCTTCTAAGAAACAAAGTACAAGGTACAAGTTACAACTCTGGATGAATACTCAAAGTACCACTTTAAATCCTTGTTTGGATATCTAAGGGTACTTCTCATAAATCCCTCAATAGTCTTCTGCGATATGTCTATGTACATATCATTTCATTATGGTTTTCATAACAACATACATAGTATATGTTTTCAAAACCTCCTTCACAATTTCAAAAACTTTTCATATGGTTTAAAAAGATTTAACATAGTATATTTACTTAATATACCAAATGTATAATTTCAAAAGCATTATCCATGTTCTCAAAAACCATATACATGATTTCAAAACTATTTCACATGGTTTTAAAACATTTTATAAACATATTTACCTAATACACCTACTACATGATTTCAAAAGCATTACATAAGGTTTCAAAAACATTAAACACATTTTCCAAAGAACCCCATGCATAGTTTTCAAAAACATTCTGCTCATATGATGACTTAACATACGTAGTACACAACCTCCAAATTCTGCTTCATATGTCGCCTTGGCATATCTGGCACTTTGACTTCATAAGCATTTTACCTCATATTTTGATTTAAGCTCATATAGAACAAGGTTTCGAAACATCTCTCGTTACACGGATTCCAAAATCCTTATAGGATCTTCCTATCTTCATAGTTAAATCCTTGTGGAAATTCGAAGCGCAAAATCAAAGTCCAGGGACTGGATTCCTAACATACTTTAAATACGCACGTTCAAATCAATAACAAGTTTACAAACAAATTTATAACAAGTTGATAACAAATTGATGACCAAGTTGACAATTATGTGTTTACGTGTTTATGTGTGAATCAAATTACTCGCTATCCAAATCCTCATAGAATCTTCCATATCTTTATATGATGGATTCTTAGAAGGATATCCAAAGGTACTATTTTAAATCCTAAATGGGCATCTATGTAATAGTTAAGACCCTTGGATTGTAAAGTACTATTCCAAAGTTAAAGACATCATTCGTTGATGTAGTTAAAGAGATCCCTTGGGTGGTCTAGTTAAAGAGATTGATTTGTCAATCTAGTTAAAGATATCATGTGTTGATATAGTTAAAGAGTCCCCTTGGGTGGTCTAGTTAAAGAGATTGATTCGTCAATCTAGTTAAAGATATCATGTGTTGATATAGTTAAAGAGACCCCTTGGGTGGTCTAGTTAAAGAGATTGATTCGTCAATCTAGTTAAATATATCATGTGTTGATATAGTTAAAGAGACCCCTTGGGTGGTCTAGTTAAAGAGATTAATTCGTCAATCTAGTTAAAGTTATCATTCGTCAATATAATTAAAGAGACCCTCTGGTGGTCTAGTTCAAGAGGTCATTCGTTGATCTAGTTAAAAAGATCCTTTGGTGACCAAGTTGAAGAGACTTTTTGGTGGTCTGTTTAAAGAGATCATTCGTTGATCTAGTTAAAAAAGACTCTATGGTAGTCTAGTCAAGTCATCACAGGATTATTCATTTGATTTTCTTCCCCTGAATATTATAAAATGAACTGTGCGGACTGTGCAAGGAATTATGTAATTATGGATGCATACGTAATTATGGAATTCAGTGCACAGAAACCACATCAAGTTTTGTCATGTGTAATTTAACTCACTAGAAGTTCTAGGACTTGACCAATGTTGTTTTATGTTATACTCTCCAACTTCAATTTCAAGCACACACAAGTTTCCTCTAAATTAAATTTCGGGATGAAATTTCCTAAAGTAGGGGAGACTGTGACATTTTGCCTCTACGACCATCATACAAGTACGAATCCAATGAAATCTTGTGTTTCAATGTTGGAATTTGTACAAATACATGTGACCTTTGCACATATCAATTCTCGTTCGATTTCGAGCTTCGAGCTCTAAATCGCTCTCTGGAAAGTTATACGCTAATGATGCGTAAACGTAATCAGTTTAACGTGAAAAACACTCCGGAATAGTGACATAGGCTTAACATACCTTAAATAACCTTTACATAAATTAGAAATAAGTTTTGGAGGGTTTGGTGTGTCGAAAACAAGTTTATTCGATCGCAGGGACTATTTGCGTCAAATTGCGAAAGTCTGCCGATTCGTATAGTGACAAACATTCCGGAACTTGATCATAAGCTAAACATACCCTATATATCCTTTACATAGCTTAGAAATAGGCTTTGAGGGGTTCGTTATGCGAAAAAGAGCTTAATTGATCATCAGGGACTAAAAGCGTCAAAAATTGCATAAGTTTGCATTTACGCACATATCTTACGTTCTGAACATATCCAGACATCCAAAAATTTTTGTAATCATTAAAATATTTTATTTTAGTGATTGGAATGCAAAAAATACCATTCGTCGCGTAATTTGTATCGTTTTCGCGTCCGTTCGAGTTTTCGTCGTAATTAACCGAATAACGCAACCGTACGACCAAACGAACCGACATCCGAGATGTTTTCAAGCATATTTCATGTTCCCTATACTTTAACTTCATTGTAGAGCCTTGAAATGGGGTTAACGGAGCTTAAAAGCATCAAAAACCAAGTTTATAGCTTGCAGGGACTAAAGT
The DNA here is from genome assembly GCA_030545235.1 of Helianthus tuberosus. Taxonomy (NCBI): domain Eukaryota; kingdom Viridiplantae; phylum Streptophyta; class Magnoliopsida; order Asterales; family Asteraceae; genus Helianthus; species Helianthus tuberosus. Next base: position 82,934,043 of record CM060389.1, read on the forward strand.
TGACTATCTGTGAAACTTTACCTGGCGGGCCGTGAAAGCTGGAGTCTATTCCTACACGGGGCGCGACAGACCTTCAGGTCAGAAACAATGAATCTGGCACAGCATCTGTTTTCAGGCAATTTTACCATGGTTTTAACATACCATTTGATTGTTTTTTGACTCCCATTGTATTAAAAACAATGTGCCACAAGTGTATGGCCAAGATTGAACCTCCTAACACATGGAATGATCTACTTGATCCAAACTTTCTATAAGTAGGCTTGGGTTTTTCATTGTTCCTTGCTCAAATTTAATCAAATCTGCTCTAAGTTGAAGCTAAGGCTTCATACCTGAGTGTTTTAGTTCAATTCTTCCTAGCTTGGACCCTTTGTAAGCTTTTTTCATGCTTGTTTATGCTTTTCAAGCATGAAAGTTAAACAGTGTTTGACTTTCTGCTTTGACCATGAATTGGTCAAGTCAAAGTTCAATCGAACTTTGCAACGTGAGCGTAATCACGATGGTTATAGTCCCTTGTGACTATACCTACTGATTACCACGTTTAGTCGAAGTGACGACTCAAAGTTTCGGTCAAAATGCCAATTATGCGCATTTTGCGGCGAAACTATTTTCGGGTATCAAAACACTTTGTTTTGATATCAAACTTGTTTTCTAACTTAGTTAAACATGTTTTAACATGTTTAACTTGTCACTTTTAGTCTAGTGCTTGTTTAGGGTCGTAAGTCAAGCGGTCTAAACCACCGCTTAGACTTCCGAACCCGACCCGTTTGGTCGATCATTAGGATCCGACAAAGCATATTTTGTGACCATAGTTGTATAGGGAATAACCTTCCGAGGTTATACCTTATGGTCACTTAGTTTAATTAGTTGTATGATAGGTAGTTTATATGCCTTAAGTAAATGACCAAAATGTCCTTTTCATGCATAATTTAAATTTAAGCATATGTAACTTAAATTTTGTCACTTAAACTGATTATGCAACATATTTAAACATGTTAGGGCATATAATACTTGTCATAGGACTAGTTAGGCGTCTCGAACGCGCATTCGCGCGAACGACGCGTTAAAGTAGCGTAGACTACCTTAATGGGTCGTACCGGGTCGTAAGCACTTAGGATAGGTTCCGATTTAGAATGTAGGCTTTGTTAAACCATATTATATGAGTTCCAATACTCATTTGGTTTGCGAAACCTCATTCTATCCAATCTTCCGATTTAGGTCCGGTTTATTAACATAGTTACCTATATTTGGTGCCGTTTGATTCCGTGATCCTTCGAGCGTTACTTGGTTGTTATTTCAAGATCATTTAGCAATATCATGTGAGTACATAGTCCCCTCTTTTACTATTTTCAAATATTTTGGGGTGATACACATGTGCCTACTTGTACTTTCGTGCTTTTCATGCTTTCATAACATATACTTGCTATGTTCATTAGTACGTATATAGTACATGATTTCCATTATGCTTTGCTGTGTATGTTTACTTAGCATGTTAGCGCATTGATTTACATTACATTTTCTGCTTCGTATGTTTACTTAGCATGGTTTTCATATAACATTTGATTCTACATCGACATTTTACCTATGGGGTTAAGTAGATTCTTTTATTCACCATACATAACATTTTACCTATGGGGTTGAGTAAATTCTTTTATTCACCATACATAACATTTTACCTATGGGGTTGAATAAATACTTTTTATTCACCATACACGACATTAGTTGTTATCTGACATTGGTTTGACAAGACATTTTTGATGGTTTATTTGGTAAGTGATTTAAATAACGAGGCGTGTGTAATATGATAAAAGCATGGTGGATACGCTGTTGTTACTTCCTATATATAAGTGTTTTTATAATATTACATATCGTAGCGTTATCTAAATGTAACCCCCTAACACATTTAACCCTTAAAAGACGCAGCAGAATTTCGAGTCTGAAAATTTCTTTCATGACATACATCTTGACATTCTAAAAATTCATTTTTATATATAAGAACATGACTTATCAACACTAAATTACATATTTAAACATTCCCGTACAATCTGTCTTGTGACTCGATCTTCGATCTCCAAACCTTGGTTATCCTCAATGACTGGTACTACCTGCGCTCACCACATAAAGTTCATATGTTAGTACACATTATAAACATACAAGATTTGTTCACGTTTACTTCTCGTTTCATTTACTCTTTACATTCCAGCTTTTCCATCCTGTCATACCATCCGTGGTGAAACTTCTTTGCCATTCCTGCATTTCTCTTATAACTCCATGTATACAATTAAACAACGTAAACACTTGATCGTACCATAAGACTTGCATACATACTTATACTTCATACACACTATCTCCATACATACATACGTACACACATACATGTCAACCTACATACAAACTTACATACAATTACATATCGATCATTCTATATGTATCTACATATATACATACCTACATCGTCACGTACGATCATGTCATCCCACCTATATACATTCACCCATACATACATTCGTACATACATACACCTTATTACATGCCTTCACATGAACCTACATACGTGCATACATTCGTACATACTCACTTTCGTACATATACATACTTCCTACATACACCCATACATACATACACTTAGGTTTATAAAACATACATACGTACATGCCTACATACTTACTTACATATATATTTATAACCACCTGCTTTAACATACCCCACTCATACTTACCTAGTCACATACATCTTCGTAAATCCTTACGTACTTGCTTACGCCCTATAATCTTACATTCATTCGCGCATACGCGCTTACATACATTTCTACATACGTGTAAAGAGATATCCAACATCCATACATACCTATCCGCACATACGCTTACCCTAATGGTCATAAAACATGAGTTAAACTAATCGTACGCGACTTAAAACGCGTTTAAACGAGTTCCCAAGCTAAAACAGAGCACGAAAACAACTTTCGAAGACATTTGACCCGTCGCGCGACGCGACGGGCCGTCGCGCTACGCGACACCCTCATTTCAGCAGTAGGTTGTTGCTGCTGTGCTGCATTCTTTCAGCACGATTCCGTTTCACGGAAACGAGCATAACTCCCTCGTTTTTGATCCGTTTTACCCGATTCTTTTTCCTACGCGTCCGTAATTTAATTCTCCATCTAAGGGAACTAAAATCCAACATCCGACTTAATATAATTTCCGACTTTTAACTCTTCGGCTTATTCCATTTTCCCACTTTCCGACCCGTTCATGCATACGTCAACATAACTTGTTCGTTTTACCAAAACCTCTTATAAACATAATAATATGAGTGACGTCTATCATAAATTACCAAATTCTTGGATGTCTTGCATCCTCTTAACACCTTATTGTTCATATGCTTATTTTTGACCCGTTAAGGGTATTCGTGCATTAATTGGTCTACGACTAACCAAACCGTAATTCCTCACTTTCATACTTGTCCAAAACATCACACTAATCGCATAACTTGTTTCTAAGCTACTTTTACGTTCGTTTACCCCAAAATACCCATCAAGGGCATTTTGGTCAACCTTAAACCCATCATTTACGACGAAAGACTTTAACACATATTTGACCTCGAACATCATGTTTAATTCATTACAACACTTTATTGCTTGCTTGTACTACGAAGTGATTACAGAAATCACTTACCTTATGCGTCCGTGCTCGTATCCGATTCCTTGCCTCTTCTTGACCCGTTAACACTTCATGCTTGAGTCCGTCTCGACGTGATTCCTATACTTTCATTTCATCGAAATCACGCTCTTATTAGCATACACCTTTGTACATGTAACAATCATATCACTCGCATAATTCACACTTAACTTTCCTTAGTCATTTCTAACAAGCATTAAAATACATAATCAACTTCACATAATCACATCCGTATACGTTAAACTCATGTAACTCATCATGTCATTACGTTTAACACGGATTGCTATAACATGTACCATACGACTTCCCATCAACCTACATTCACGACAACGGGTCAAGTTATGTTTCTTATGCTTAGTTGACTTTCAAAAGTCAACTATTAACCATGCTTAACTATCGACTTATCATCATATACCCATAACATCATAATCGACTATACGGACGACACGATATACATTTCATCATACACTTGATGTGAGTACTACCTTTTAAGCATAACGTACAACTATTTCATGCACAATTCTTCTAAACTCATACATAACCCATCAAAACCAATTACTAATCATCATGTATCATTCCAAATGAACATTAAACATAACATCATCATATTCCTATACTTTCATCTAACAATAATACATCATACCCACATAATACATCAATCATTCAACAAGACTTGAACATAGGAGGTGATACTAGTCATCATCTTCACCCTAACTAACGGGTGTCACCTCTAAACATCAAATTAATGCAAACCATTCATAACCCATGTTCTACACGAGGATTCTAACCCTTGTACATGATCAATTTCATATTAACTCACGGATTAGAACATAACCCACTTCACCCATGATCACCAATCTTAGATTTAAGACATACCTTATGATCCCCTCGCGTTGGTGATCATTAATCCATGCTCGGTTATGGATTTCAACTTCATCTTGCCTTCCAATTTGAGCTTAAAGGTGATTTAGGGTTTGAGGCTCCATGGGAGCCTCCTGATCTTTCTCGAACACACACGTATGTGTGTGTTTGTGTGTGTTTAGTTATCTTATAACTTACTTTCACTTGTTCCATTTTAGCCCCTCGGGTTTACTTTTTAAAACATAACTGACACTACCTTAATCATTTAAGACTTTCGACCATACCCTTAACTAGGTTAAATAGCCTAGTTATTTATTTCTTGACGTGTCACATAATAACATACAACAAACATTAACATTCAGATTTTTGGGGCGTTACACTAAACCACTTTGACAGAAACAAAGACATGATACATTTATTACAAACGACATATCTTACACAAACTTATTTTTACTTGGTTATTTATTTAACCATGCGTTATTCTTTTATAACATCTGATTTTCATGTAAAATTTCATAAGATTTTATAAAAGAAAATGTTTTACAAGATTCATGACTACCTTTGGTCTTAACACTTCTTTTTACTTACAAGTCATGAATCCTACAACAACAAAACTTATGTATCTCACAGGCATTTTTATGCTGACGTACCTATTTTCACATGTGTTTCAGGAGCTATTGCTTGATGATGTTCGTGACACACTTAGGCGGACTTGGGCCTTAGTGACTTAAAACTATGACAGACAGTTTAATTTATGTTATGTTTGTGTAAATTCCTAGACAATGTAAACATTTTAATTAATGAAACCAAATTTTAAATTCCATGTGTTGTGAAACAATGATTCTGTTACAACATTACCCGACGTTTCCGTCGCGATTTGTTGTTTTACGCGGTCGGGGTGTGACATGAAACCTGATGGCATGTCTTGTCCGGACCTCGCGCGAGGCTTAGATATTGTGTAAGGAGCTCGCGAGTGGTCTGCAGGATAATCAGGTTAGTAAATAAGGAGTATGGTTCAGCGCTCGACCTGATTGGTCTGCGCGCTTTTTGGGACCATACCCCTTCAATGTTGTATGGTTCTATATAAACTAACTATACTAGATAGATGTAAGAAGATATCTACGAATTAAAATAACAATATACAAGCTTGCATGTGAGACACTATTTATTTATAGCAAGATAGCCAAAATAGTCGAGTATGATATATATTTTGATTATACAGCAAGTTAGGGGCTGTTTGGTAGCCTCTGAATGGTCATTAAGAGGCTACCTCTTAATGGAACCATTAAGAATTTTACCAATGAGAAGGTAAAAGAATGTGACATGTGATGATTTACCATTCAGATGTTACCTCTTAACCATTCAGACTTGAGGTTACCTCTTATTCATTCAGAGGTTTTAAACCATTAAGAGGTAGCATCTGAATGGTCATTAAGAGGCTACCAAACATCCCCTTAGGGGGGTAGGGGTGGAATAACTCACCCTCAATTCCATCACTGACAACATCCAATCAGGTTCTGCCATGTCATCAACCATTATTTCCATCACTCGCACCCTTTTTTGCTGGAAATGGTCATCACTCACAACCTTTTTATTTATTCCATCAATGTACAACTCCTTAGCACTAGAGTACAACCCACCATACACAAAGTTCCAAAAAATGGTCAAAAAGGGTGGGCAACAGTTGGATTTCTGAAGTTTACAACGCGTCAAGTAGTTCACGCGTTACAAAATTTTGTGGGTGAAAAATTGGGTGGCGGCGGTGTGTGGAAAAGTTTCACCCGTGAAACTTTGCTATAACGTGCAATTCTTCTACCACCCCGGGTCCTCTTAGTCGAGTTGAAAATCTAACAACTTAACAAGTGATATTTTTGTGGTCGGTATTACTAGATTCTCAATTAGAGTGTCAAGTAGTATGTCATTTTAAGTGATCCTTACTTTTGATAGATAGGAGTGATCTTTAATTGATAATCTAAAAATCACTCTATGTGGCTAGTCTCATATTCAAAGCCCACTTCCACCAAAACTTTAATCAAACAGCAGGCAAAACTCTTTAGGTTTATATTTTATTTTATTTTAGTTCTTTTGTACCAAAGCTCCCACTCATTTCATTAAAAGCTCCCACTATACAAATGATTTCAGTTTAGGCATTTTTCAAAACAGAAATATACTGTTGGTTTCTCTAGTCACGCGTGACCGACGAAGCCTACTAGGAAAGACTTGCATGAAGGGAGTGCGGATAAGAGTATCACCAATAGAGGTGTTTTATGGTAGTGTTTTTTGGTGCCAATGTGGCCCCGGCCCAACCAATGAGAGCATTTCTCTCTCTTGACCCACTCACATACACAAAAAATACTCTCTTCCCCCTCTCATCTCACTCACATACTCCTCCATCCATTCTTCCTCACATACATCACTACACTCTCTCTCCTCCACCTCACACCATCTCTTCTCCACATCACACTCTCTCTTTAAAAACATCAAAAAACCTCGCTGTTGTGAATGCTTTAAACATTTTCAAATTGTCCCTTAGTTTTAGTTAGTGTATGTATATACATACTCCTATGTTGTGTTGTAATGTATTGAATTATCATCATTTATTATCTTCTTGATTTAATTTTAAAAATCATGCATAACAAGCCCAGCTGGGGAGAAACTTTCGTCACAATGATTTTTAACATGAAGAAAACAAAAACACTTGATTAATCAATGTTTTTGGCTAGTGATGGTGAAGGCCCAGAGAAATCCTGACTTATCAGTGGCTCAGTTGATCGAGAACGGCAGACACCTAAAGCTGCTGCCTGTTGTTTTTCCCGATACGTTGCCCAAGTCACCAGATATAACCCTGCTATGATCAACAATCCTCCTAAAACGCTGCTCACAAATAAACGCATGTTAATCATCAGATGCAGAAATGACAGTTTTGACCCATTTACTTATGCATCACGGGTCAACAAAACGAACAATCCAATAATGAGACTGATCCAAACAGGTCAATAGTCAGCCAAAGTGTATCTCTAAAGCACAAAATTCAAATCTTCTCTACTGTAACATCCTAAATTTCATATTTTGATGTTGAAAAATAAGAATATGGTTCTTTGTAAGTGTGGATACTAATGTGGTTCTCATCCTAAATCATTTGTCTTGATCGGGGCAAGTCACTTGTTTTTATGCTTTCCTAAAGGTTGGGGCGATAGTTGGTAGGCATGCGGGTACAAGATCGGGCTTTCTCATGCCTGTCTAGAGATCGAGGCAAGTCACTTGTTTATGCTTTCAAAGTGAACAACCCTATTTAGCTTATTTTTAGCATACAACCATAATTCTTGCAACAATGCGAAAAAAGAATAATTCACCTAGCAAGAAAGAGCGAATTTGGTAAAGAGAGAGTGTGATGGTTTAAGTTCTACATTTTATCCAAAGCCGTTATTCCCACATTTCCCAAGAATGATGGTTTGTGTATCACAATAACCAAGTATGATGGAGGAAATTGTTAACCAAGTGTATATGTTTGTGTAGTGATTATATGGAGTATAGACTAGTAGTAAAAGTAGAGGCTGAAGAACAGACCTTCCTAAATATATCGGGCTTCCAAGGAAGATTCTAGACAAAAAAGCAGTTGCAGCAGGTTGAAGTGGATTGTAAAGAGCAACCAAAGCAGGTCCCAGGATCTTGTTGGACCATGTTATAAGTCCATAGTTCAATGCCGATGTCACAATTCCCTGAAACAAACCAAAAATCACCACATGAATCGTATATAATCTACCCATGGGTCAATGCAGTCAATTAAGGAAAAATAGCAAAAAAGGAAGCATGTCAAATGGGTTGAATGAGTCGAAGAAAGTCAGCCAAAGTGTACTTCCAATGCCAGCTTTACCAATAAAATAGGGGGTTATTGGATTTTAATAATCCAAACTTTGGCTAATTGGCCGGCAATAATCCCAACATAAAAAATCAAACTTGGATGTCGAATAAATGCCAGCCGGTCAATTTTTTTTCCACATGTCTTAGTTAGATGTTAATCTACGTTTGTACAAAATTTGGTTTGAAAAACTCAGTCCCAACTTTCAAGCTATTTTCCTCCACCAAGCCTTTACCAACTAGGGTCTAACCCAGTTAGTATTTTGCTAATGTGGCAGCTTATGTGGCACCAAATCTGATTATTTGCTGATGTGGCACCATCACCACCTTCATCACCACTATCCACAACCACCATCTGCCACCACCACCACCACCGCGCACCACCATTCACCATATCCACCGAACACCCCCACCCTTCCAACCTCCAGCCACCACCATTAAACTATCATCCACAACTCCAACCGCCTCATCAGAAAAACGTGAGACCCAGAGATCGTGGAAATTTTGAAGTTTTGACCGGCGGTGAAGGTCACTGGAGGTTGGAGATGACTAGTGGTGATCTCCTTTGGTGGTTTCAGGGGTAAAGAAGATCGCCAGAATAAGTTGCAGGTCACCGGAGTTGCGTAAATGGTGGAAATTTTGAACTTTTGAGCAGCTGAGAAGATTGCAGGAGATCGGAGATGACTGGTGGTGGTCTCGTTTGGTGGTTTCAGGGGTAAAAAGGGTCGCTAGAATAAGTTGCAGGTCACAGGAGTTGCGTAGATGGTTGAAATTTTGACCTTTTGAGCAGCGGAGAAGATTACAAGAGGTCGGAGATGACTGGTGGTGGTCTCGTTTGGTGGTTTCAAGGGTAAAAAGGGTCGCCGGAATAAGTTGAAGGTCACCGGAGTTGTGTAGATTGTGGAAATTTTGAACTTTTGAGCAGCGGAGAAGATTACAGGAGGTCGGAGATGACTGGTGGTGGTCTCATTTGGTGGTTTCAGGGGTAAAAAGGGTCGTCAGAATAATTGCAGGTCATCGGAGTTGCAGAGATGGTGAAAACTTTGAAGTTTTAAGCGGCAGAGAAGGTCATAGGGGGTCGAAAATGATCGGAGTTGCTGAAACAAGTTGCTAACGGCAGGAAGTGGTGATGGTGGTGGTAGACGGTGGTTTTAAGTGGTGGTGATGGTGATGGTGCCACATAAGATTCCACATTAGCAAATAACCATGTTTGGTGCCACATAAGCTGCCACGTCAGCAAAACACTAACTGAGTTAGACCCCAGTTAGTAAAGGCTTGGTGGAGGAAAATAGCTTGAAAGTTGGGACTAGCAGAGGGAATTTTTTAAGTTGGGATTATTGCCGGCCAATTGGTCAAAGTTGGGATTATTAAAATCCAATAACCCTAAAATAGGATTATTATAACCTTTGTGATCCACAAAATGTGTATATAGGGATTATTAATCTTTCTAATGATAAACATGTCTAACATAAGGTTTTTTTAACGCTTAGAAAGGACATAGTTCATGTCTTGATACCAAAATTCCAAATTATAATATCACAGTGGGTGAGTTATTGCATATTCATTCCTATTTCCTAAGAGATTGATTAATTTAGCTGGTTTAAAAGGCAAGAAATGTATAAATCTAAAAAGTTTCATCCAAAGGAGAAGAATCTTACAGCATAAACCACTGCCCAAATCTCAGACGATGTCAAAGTCCAGTTAACTGATTCATTGCTCATGGCGACAGCTGTTACAACCATAAAAACAGTACCAAAAAAGTAGGAATATGCTGTAACGGATAGGTTTGCAGGATACTTGGCCAGCAGTGGAGCCTGAATAGAATAGAATTAAATTGAATTAAAAACAAAATAAAACTACAAAGCATTTATAAGTATATAATTCAGTTATACCTAAAAAAGTTAATAGATAAAGCTGTATCAGACTGATCACATTTAGGTTGCTTTATAGGTATTAATAATATATAGCACACCTGAATAGCTAAAAAGGCAGCCATGCAAATACAGTTTCCTATTAAGCAAAGGACACCAAGATGCCAGTTGTCAATCCCAAAGGATGCAAGACTGGAAAACATCAATCCAGGAAGTTCGGGTGCCATCGTTTCTTGGTGTTGTGTTTGTACATGATGTGCATACCCCAGTACAGAAGGTCCACGGAAAAGAACCATTAAAATGGCACCAGAAACACAAACAACTGTACCTCCAACCTTTGCCTGACCTTCAATCTTTAGCACATTTAATGTTTCTACACTGCATGTACATCAAATTATGTCAACTTAACATATATATGTTTGTGAAATCATATATCATACGTAGATATGATAATTTGGTATGTGGTATGAATAATTTGAAAAGATCATAAATGCATGTAGCTATACAATTATACACATGTATGCATCATGTAAATACAAGTGTCCTGACCATCCACAATAAGGTATATTATAAACACCTAAAAACATGCCCAGTCAGCAGCCACATCAGAAAACACCCTTTCTTTAAAAACATCAAAAACCCACCCAATAAGGAAACCCAAAAAACGCTGTCACATCACCATCACCTTTTACATCAACAACCCCCTCCCAGCCCCACCTTCTGCCACATACCCCACCTTTTCTTCATTTTTTCATGTTTGTGAGGAAATATGGATAGGAAAAATGAACCCAAAAAAGGGAGTCCACAATAGGTAAAAATGAATGAGGTGGAAAAAGGAGAAAAAATGAAGACTAAAAATGCCTTATTGTGAAAGATCTTTTATGAAAATGTGTGGGTCAGGTTTAGGGGCTGTTTGGCAAACTTCTGAATGGTTAAGTGCTGAACCAATAAGAGGTCTGAACCATTAAGTGCTGAATCAGTAAGCGGTCTTAACCATTAAGAGCCATTATAATGCTTAACCGTTTAGAGGCAAATGTCTGACCAATTCAGATTAGAGGTCTTAACTATAGTTGTTGATAGCGAATAGCGACAAATAGCGACAAGGCACCTATAGGCTACGTAGCGAATAGCGACAGGCTATTTTATAAATAGCGATTACACTAGAAAAAGAATTTTGAAAATTTTTATATGTATATTACATCAAAATACCCTTGTATATATGCTATTTTACATGTATATTTAACAAAAACCTATAAATCCAGCTATTTTATAGCTATATCTAATTGCTATTTACATTATAAAAAAAAAACAATCGATATCATCGCTATTTGTCGCTATGACCCATATAGCGACACTACGTCGCATGGCTACATAGCGCGCTATTAACAACTATGGTCTTAACCATTCAGACTTAGGGGTTGTTTGGTAGCCTCTTAATGACCATTCAGATGCTACCTCTTAATGATTTATAACCTCTGAATGAATAAGAGGTAACCTCAAGTATGAATGGTTAAAAGGTAATCCCTGAATGGTAAATCATCACATGTCATATTCTTCTACCTTTTCATTGATAAAATTCTTAATGGTTCCATTAAGAGGTGGCCTCTTAATGACCATTCAGAGGCTACTAGTATAATGCTTAACCATTCAGAGGCAAATGTCTGAAACATTCAAACATCTGCTCGTGAAACAAACAGTCTGAACCATTAAGTGCGGAACCAATAAGAGGTCTGAACCATTAAGAGCCTCATTAAGAGGTAAACAAACAGCCCCTTAGTTTTAAACCTGTTTCACTTTCTCCACTATTTGTCAATAGGGCCAGTTCAACCAAGATTGAATTGGTTAACACTAGTTTTGAATGCATATGCACATGTCAAATCTACAGAATAGTTGACATCAATGAAATGCCTAAGTAGAAAAAAATCAGTTCGCTTACCCCATCATTGCAGCGAGTATAAATGTGAAGACAGGAATCGCAGGTTGTAAGGCTGCAGCATATGTTGGATTTGTGTAGCCAAGACCAACAAGAAACAAAAGCTGGTTCCCAAATATCCTATTTAAGGTCAAAGGACAATCGCAAAATCATAAGTAAAACAAGAGAAATAGGTGCAACCAAGAACAAATTAATAGAGGATTAACCCAAAAATCTATTAGAATGACAACTTTGCAGATGATAGACTTACCCAGTCAATCCAAGAAGAAAGAAAGTGAAGAGAAAGTGTCTAGTCATAGCTGGTCTGGTTCTCCTACAAACAATAAACCAACTTCTGTTTAATCACGTGTCCCAGATGATACAAGTGGTGACTACAGACAGTCCAATGATATATGATAAAAAGGTTATACATGAATGTGAACTGGGGCATTGGCTTATAAACACTTTACATGTATGATGATAAACAACATATTTCAAATATCGTTCTCTAAACATTAATACTAGATCTCACTAAAATAAGAATCAAACAAATTTGAGAGTAAGAAAAGAGATTAGGATAAACCCTATCCATTAACAGCTAGATCACACATTCTGAAACAATAAATCAAAGTTCCAATGCTCAGTTGGAGTGTTAGATAGGACCTGAATGATTTAAGAAACACCAACATAATACAGGCAGTGGCGAAGTATAGAAGGGGCGGGGAGGGGCGCCCGACCCCCCCAACTTTTTGCTCAATAGTGTTATATATGTAGTTTTCGTATAGAAATTTTTGGGTATATGACCCCCCGGTTCTATAGAAACTTTTTGGTACATACGTTTTCAACCCCCGTCACTGAATACAGGCAGAAGTCTCTTCCAGTTATGCTCAATTAAACTCTATCTACTAGTATACTTTCTCATAACATTTGCAAATAAATACACTTGATCATCACAATGTAATGTATGATAACATAACAGAAAGAAGACATTAAGAAAATAGGCGATGGGAAGGAGGATCTATCTAGTAAGTAAAGTTTAGGGAAATCATGAAAATAGACAAGGAAGGGCTAAGCCATAGCCAACAGTGAGAATTGTTGAAAGAAACAGTAATATGTAAAAGAAGATGAACTAACTTTTCACGGAAGTAGGCAATGGGAGCGAGAATCATTAGGGCAAGGATATCACGGTAGAGACAGAAAACAATCTCGTTGACTCCGCCGCTGAGAGCAACGGTAGTGATGACATGATATCCTCCATTGAAGAGCTGCACAAACGCCATTGCTGTGTGTGCCTTCCATGGCTGTTCGCCACCGCCACCGCCACCGAGTGAGAACATCGTTATCTAACGCATATATATATAATATATATGAACAACAGAGAAATAGGTATTAGGTGATACCCGACCCGTTACGTGTGAAGAAGTTGATCTGATCTAAACTATTCGGTTGACTGTGGGATGATGGAAGAGATGAGGAGGAGGAGGAGGATGTCATTTTTAAATTGGAGTGGAAGGATGGATGGATGTACTCTCTGAATTTTGGAGTTTTCTTAATTGTTAGCCACCTGTTTCTATCGAATTAACTCTTTCTTTCTTATGTCAAAAAAATTTCAAGGTTACTCGTTAGCTATAAAATACTCACGGGTATGGGATTAGGTGATACCCGACCCGTTTACCCGAACTATATACCCGATCATATACCTGATTTTTTTAATTTATATTTTTATTTTCTATTAACAGTTGTGTATTGTTCATTTATTTTAGTATGTTCATAATGTGAAAAAATAAATTTTCTATTAGTATGTGCATTTAATAAAAGTATTTATATTTTGTATGTTGTGAAGTATATATTCGAATTGAGACAATACCCAAACCAAATTTCGAATTTAGTTTTCAAATCGATGAATTTCGAACAAACCTACCTAATTATGCATATTTGAATTCTTTACATATGTCCAACACTAAACTTAAAACCAAACCAAACAATTAATTAAAAATTAAGTACACTGCACATCTTAATATTTAAATTTACTTAACCTAACTTATTTGTATATTTATGGTTTTGTTTGAATATTTGTTTTATATATTAGATTACTTAACGATAGAGTATAAATTTTGAGGCTCAAATACAAATTTTGTTGAAGCAAAATGAAACACTGTTAACGTAAAACCAAAAATGAAGTACGATGTCAACCAATTGATCAACCACAACCGAATCATTTTGAATACATACCTAATAACTAAAAATAAAAGTATATCTAACCAAAAGGCTAGAGGTCCAACAATCAAAATTTGCATTTTTGGGAAAAGAAAATCGAAGCAAAACGTGGACGGAATTAAGTTTTAGGAACGTTAGTATGCATAGTAAAACATATTAGACCTAATAATTCTCGACCCAAGCCAAGGTTTTTAAGAATGCATGGAATGTAGGGGGGCTATATCTGTAAATATTACTGTACTTTTTAGTAAGTTTAATATGTCATCACGAGGGTTGTGTCGTTAAACAAAACCGTCCCTAGACATAGCAATCACATTATCTGTATCGATCAAACTTGAGTGATTCTCATGTAACAGACGTGATATTCAGTATGCAATGTCCCATCGGTAAATTAACAGAGCCGTTGAAAATAAAAAATGAGTTCCGAATTCGAGGTAAAACAATGAGATGCCTAACAATAATAATTATTTACAATTAGACCCCCTCCTGTAGTGGGACGCGATTTGTGCATTTTTTTGAAGCATAACGCCCCATAGCGCCCCGAACACCACGACGGGCAGCGCTATGGGGGCTTTTTTGGTGGGTGGCGCCATGCATATAGCGGCGCTATGTGTGTTTGGTTTTCAAACTTTGACCAATCAAAACTAGTTAAGGGTTTTTATAATTAATTAATAAAATTGAAAATTAATAATTAGGTAATGATGGGTAGATGCTTTATGACTACTGGCTCTAATGATATAACGCCCCATAAAACCCATGTGTGACGTGACACGACACGTGTCGTATAACGCCCACAAAGGGGCTTTATGAATACGGATGTTACAAATAGGGAAGGTAAGAAACTTTAAAGATGATCAATTACTAACTTTTCACGAAGATAGGCGATGGGAGCAAGGATAGAGAGGGCAATAAAGTCACGATACAAGCAGAAAACGATCTCATCCACTCCGCCGTTTAGAGCTACTTTCGTTATCACGTGATATCCTCCACTCATCAATTGCACACATGCCATTGCCACGTGTGCTTTCCGTGCTTCACCACCGCCGCCACCACCACCACCATGTGATATTTCCATCGAATCCTCCAATCGCACACGCACAAGATGCCTGAATTTATAAATGGGTAGGTTGAGTTTTCATGTTAAGTTTGAACCGATTTGAAAAAGACTCGTAGGTGGATTGAGTGTGTGAATGAAAGAGGTCATCTTAGGATTGAAGTAATTAAGCTTGAATGAAAAGGATGCAACTACCATCTCATCTTAATTAAGCTTGAATGAAAAGGATGCAACTACCATCTCATCTTCAATCCGATCCATGTCGGTGTCACTTTGACTTTTAATACGTAAATAGTACATACAAATATACAATCTATTTAATCATCTTTTTTACTGTATCATATCCGTATTTAATCATCTTATTAATCTTTCTAATGAAAAACATGTCTAACATAAGGTTTTTTTTAACGCTTAGAAAGGACATAGTTCATGTCTTGATAACAAAATTCCAATTTATAATATCACAGTGGGTGAGTTTTTTTTTTTTTTTTTTTTGGTAAAAGGTTTACCCCGGTGAATTTTATATCAAAACCAAAACAAAACAAGTGAGGAATAGAGCATCCCCCAGTTCTCTAGCATGACACACCATACCAGAGTATACAAGTAAAAAAAACAAACAAGTGCGAACAAAAGCACCCCAAACTAACAAGTCAAAAACAACACACTACGTTACACATCTCGCTACAACTATTAACCGCAATCATCATCTTCTATCAAGAGGCCGCGCGGCAAGTTCCAATCCTGTAAGATCCTTTCCACTTGACTCGTCCTCTTGAACCGCATAGAATGAAGTTTCATCCTGACCGTAGCTAAGATGACCTCTACAAGTCGAGCCGCACTCCTTTTTTGGTAGAAAATCATCTCAGATTCCTTTCCTGCCACACAAAGTACGCTGCAGCACCAACGACTAGCTTCCCAATCACATATCTAGCATTCTTAGATTTAGCGAACCGCACCAGATGATCAGAAATGTTATCCCAAGTATTGCGAACAGTTTCTATTCCAGCTCTATCTTTAACTCCATTCCAAACATGCGTCCCATAAGAGCACTCAAAAAACAGGTGCTCATGAGAATCCGGTCTTGACATACACAAGGAACAGCATAGGAGGTTAAAATTAGTGTTACCTGACGAATACCACCTACACATAATATCCTGCGTCTTTAGTTTCTTATTAACAAGGAGCCACATGAAAAACGAGTGACGAGGGATAGATTGAGGAAACCAAACCATGCTAGCCCACAAAACCTCATTCTGCACTAACCGAATATCATCCCACACAATAGAAGCACTATAATACGTTTCTTTTCCAGATCTGGATCTCCATACCAATCTATCTTGACTAAGCGGATTAAGCACAATATTGCGCATATTCTGAAGGACTGGGTATCGGTTAACCCACTCATTTGGCCACACCCACGCCCCATGGTCGCACAAACCCGCTACCTTGGTAGTCATAGTGAACCCAGTGTTTGCAATCACTCTAGGAGTTATGAACGAACTCAATGGACATATTTCATCCCATTTATCAAACCAAGCTAAAGTTGGAGTCCCATCCCCAAGTTTAGTCCAAATATGGTGTTGAATAATAGGCCGAATAGTTAACAATTTCCTGCAGCTCCATGTGATGTTGTTCCTTAACGAATTATCCCAAAAATTTCTATCCCGAATACGTTAGGCATGCATCCATTTAACCCATAAAGATTCCCCAAGCGTAAGAAGGCTCCATATATGAGCAACCATAAGAGCATTATTCATATCGAAAATCCTACGAATACCCAAACCTCCTTCCCTTTGCGGCACACATACCCGATCCCACCTCACCTTCGCCTTTCCTTTAATGTCGTTCCCTTAAGCCCAAAGGAACCGCTTCATTTTATTCAAGATCATATATAATACGTTTCAGTAAAATGAAAACCGAAGCCCAATAAATATGCATCGAATCAGCTGTAATCTCCCACCAAAGGATAAGCACTTATTCTTCCAGTCTGTAATTTTATTCTCCATGTTTTCCACAAGCCTCTTACAATCTTTATAAAGAAGTCTAGTAGAAATAAAAGGCACCCCAAGATAACGAACATGCAACACACCCTCCTCAAACGGCATGATACTTCGAATACGGTCTCTGACAGCGTTCGACACATTGCCAAAGAAAACTGTGCTCTTATTCATACTAAGGACAAGACCTGACATGCTCTTAAATAAGTTTATGGCCTCTAGAATTACTTTAGCCGAACAATGATCACCCCGGGCAAACAAAAATAAGTCATCTGCAAAACAGAGATTGATAATTCGTTGCTTTTCGCACTTGTTATGAAACCTGAATTCAGCTGACAACGAGACCTGTTTTTGCAAAATCAATGTGAGAACCTCCATGACCAATGTAAACAAATACGGAGACAAAGGGTCTCCTTATCGCATGTGACAACCCTCATAATTACATGTATCAATACGATTTATTAATGTTAATTAAAGTGCTTGCTGACTGTGCTGAATTACTTAACTGCTTTCTGATTACCGCGTCATACTTACATGTGCTTGTTAACATACTAGTCTTGTGCAGAAAATTGACTAAATAGTCCTGTATGCTTTCCTAAGTGTTGGGAATTAAAAGTGTTACAAAAAGATACATAAAAGACACTAAACGGAACAACTTAGCACTTTAACGAACCGATATCTAACCGAATAACCGGACATTACCCGGGACACCAAAATATTGCAAGAAACATTGTTTAATTATTTCTTGGCTAGTTATGATCCCCGAACACCATAACACCCACTAGAATATCCACTAACTAACATATGTAATCATATGCTTGGATTTCAACTAGTATTTACCACTTACCATGAAATTTTATACATAGCCCCCCCCCCCCCCCCCCAATACTAGTAATCTGTCATGAGGACCCCACCATAGATCACCCATGATCTTGTGTGATCTTCCTAAGATCCTATAAGATTTGAGAAGATTGTTGCTTGATCTTATGGCCAAAATATGAGAAGGACAAGATTATAAGTATGGTCTTGAGATTTCAACATCACTTCATATCTTCACTCCCCATCCCTCACCCTCTCCCTCTCCTCTCGGCTCCCTCTATAACCGCCACCACCACCACCTTGTCACCACCATATCATTCCAATTCCAAGCTCATTCAAGTCTAGAAGGTGATACATGGAGTTTGGAGCTTGAAGGTCTTGAAGAATCCTTCTCATTTGCTTTCATCATCCCCTCTTCATCACCTTTTTCACTAGAGATCTTCCTTAATCTTTGAGCTAGTTGTAAGTTCTTGATTAACCTTGTTTACTCCTACTTTAATGGTTAAAAGATATAATAGGATGAAATAATGCTAGTATGATGTTGTCTTGTTTATGTTGATAATGGTTACTTGATGAAAACTTGTAGTCTTGAAATCTGTTATGAACAATGGTACTTGACATGATAAATCTGAGTTAAATAAACAATAACCTGCTGCAAGTGATGTTAAATGTCGTTGTTGATCACTAAACATGTTAACGGAACAAATAGAACTTGCGTTAGAGCGCTATAAGCTGAAAACAGGAAACTGTCAAACTGTTACAGCCACCTTCAGTCGGCTGTAACCAGGTCGTAACTTAACGAAAAATTGATTTTCTTGAGTCTATAACGTGTTATTTCGAAATACGGTTCTAATGGCACTGGAATCATAATTTTTGGACTTCGTTTGCTATTTTTAAAGGGTCGTTTTTCACAGCAGCAAAAGCTGTGTTTTTACTGCTAAAAATGTGTGTTATGTTTTTCATCATAACTTGAAATCTGCGTAGAATTAGCTCATGAAATTTGTACTGTGGATGACCACTGATGTCGTTGTAATGCTCCAACTGGAATTTCATAAATCGGACTTACGATGAATTTTAAATGAATTATTCTGTGGACTGCAGTCAGAAACTGATGAATCTGATTGCAGTCTGGTAAATGATTTTTTTATAAAATATTGGTAATGAATTGGATCCCGATATTTTTACACAGTAATATTTGGATTGTTTTAAACATTCTGTAAAAGTTTGGTAATTTTTGTGGGAAGTTAACTATTTTATTAAAATACCCGAAAACAGTCCAGTTTTGGATGTTCAAGCTGAAACAATATAACTAGTGATTTGCATATCTAAATGTCGGTTATGTTATCCGATAATGATCTAACGTGTTATATGTCAATGAAAGTGTTATGTGCAATGTCGTATGTTTGCTTATGAATGGGAATAGATGGGAAGTTTATATGGGCATGAACCGTTAAAGTGAGTGCATGTTATGTGGTAGATGCGTGTAGGAACTTCGTGCTTATTTGAAGTCACTAATAAACTAAGTGGTAATCATACTAGGACGTGATTGACCGACCTTGACTGTTAGCTATTTTTGAGAGTCAAACCGAGCAACCAAAGGTGAGTTCACACTCTTAAGGCATGGGATTCCCGGTGGGTTGGGAATGGGATTAAATAGCTAAGACGGAACTTGTGCTTTCACCACTACTAGACTACTTACCTCCGTCCTCGGATTGGGAAGGACGCCAGCGCTAAACCTACGTATTCACTACGTACCACTGTCCTCGGATTGGGAAGGGCACCAGCGCTAAACCTACGTATTCTTATACGTACCTCTGTCCTCGGATTGGGAAGGGCACCAGCGCTAAACCTACGTATTTAATATGTACCTCTGTCCTCGGATTGGGAAGGACACTTATATATATACATCTAGTCTAGTGGTTCACAACATGGGGTAGCCCCTACCGTTTATGGTTTGGAAAACAAAGAAAGTTGATTTAACTTGTGGTTGCAAACAAACTCATAGTTCTTGAAAAACTACTTTATAACAAACACCTACTGTGAACTCGCTCAACTTTATTGTTGACTCCTTGTTACATGCCTTGCAGGTCGTTAGGTGCTTATGGAGCTTGCACAAGGAGGCGTGGTCGTTGTGGGACATGGACTGTTGAGTCCCATGTCAAACTTTTAAACTTTATGAACTTATTGCTTATGTTTGGGTCTTACAATTTATGCTTCCGCTGTAAACTTAAAGTTGGTTACTTTCTTTTGGACACCAATTATATTGTGGTTGGTTTTACTTACTTAATTACGTTGTTCAATATGATTGGTGGCTTGATCCTGGTCAGTCACGCCTCCAAGTGGTGATGCTCCGCGTGTGGATTTTTTGGGGTGTGACAGATTGGTATCAGAGCCATTGGTTATAGTGAACCTGGTTTTAAAAAGGGAAAAAACTTTTGATAAAAACCAGACTATAACCTGTACAGTGCTCAACGATCCGCAACGACGCTTCGCTCCACGTGCAAGACTCGACACAATAGGTGGTATGATTTACATTTATATTGTCTGTTTGATAGTTCACATAGTGCATTAGTTAACGTGATAACTGCTATTTGAGCCTTGTGTGCTTACTCTCTTCTGTCGTCCCACGCTTACGCACTTTCGCGACACTTTTCTCACTCACGTTGCTTCATTGTGAAGATCATGAACGGACGCGGTGGACGTGGTGGTATCAACCTAACTCAAGCCCAGTTGACGGCTTTGATCAATGAACGAGTTGCTGAGGCACTCACAGCTGTCCCTGCAGGAGGTATAACCTGCCATATCAATCCATCTTAGGACATTTAGATCCTACTCTCGCGAACCAACTCTTATGCTTAACCTTGTCTTTTATTCTCGAGCAACAGGTCAACATGCTCAGCCTCCCATATGTACGTTCAAAACATTCATGGATTGCCGACCTAGTACTTTCAGCGACACAGAAGGAGTTGTAGGTCTTCTTCACTGGTATGAGAAGATTGAGTCCGTTTTTGAGATGTGCGAATGCCCTGAAGCTCGTAGGGTGAAATTTTCTACTGGAACACTCGAAGGTGCTGCACTAACCTGGTGGAAAGCACAGGTTCAACTGCTAGGGCTGGCGGTTGCTAATGCCACCCCATGGAACGACTTCAAGGACTTGATCAAAGAAGAGTACTGTAATCGTGATGACATCCACAAGCTAGAGGTGGAATTTTTCAATTTGAAGATGACGGGGTCCGAAATCGAGGCATATACGAAGAGATCAAACGAATTAGCTATCTTGTGTCCTACTATGGTGGATCCTCCTATCAAGCATATCGAGCTATACCTTAAGGGTTTAGTGCCAGAAATGCAGAGCCACGTGACCTCAGCTAATCTAGGCACCATTCAGCAAATCATCCGGTTGGCTCATCGTCTCACTGATCAGGCAGTTGAGCAGAACAAGCTGCCCAAGCGTATTAGCGCTACTACCACTGATGCTCCCAGTGATAACAAGCGCAAGTGGGATGGAAATTCGGGCAAGGGTTCTACTTCAGTTCAATCTCAGTCCCAGCAGCGAAAGACATATGAGTACAGGAGCCCCAGTCAGCAGTCTTCTGGGAATCAAGGTCAGGGTGGATACAGGGAAAATCACCCTAAGTGCAATCGATGTAATTTGCACCATAGCGGGGCGTGCAGCAAGGGTCGTTGTCAGAGATGTAACAAGCCTGGACATGAAGCTAAAGATTGCAGGAGCTCACATCCTGCGAATCAGAATCGACAACAGCAGCCATAAGATCCACAGAACCAACGGCAACACCAGCAGGGTAATAAGGGATGTTACCAGTGCGGTGCTGAGGGTCACTTCAAGAGGCACTGTCCACAGCTGAATCAGAATCAGGATCAGAACAACAACCAAGGAAACGGGAACAACAATGGAGGTAACAATGGAGGCAACAACGGGGGTAACAATGATGGCAATGGTGCCAGGGGACGTGTTTTCATGCTGGGTCAGGGTGATACAAGGAACGATCCCAATGTGGTGATGGGTAAGTTTCTTCTGGATGATTTCTTTGTTACTGTTTTATTCGATTCGGGGGCCGATACTAGTTATGTGTCCTTAAACGTTAGTCAAATGCTTAAGCGCAATCCAACACTTTTGACCACCAAACACATGGTAGAGCTAGCAAACGGTAAAAGTTTAGAGGCCACACACATAGTTAAGGGTTGTAATCTTGTTGTTGCTGATCAGACCTTTTCCATCGACCTCATTCCTATCGTTCTGGGTAGTTTCGACGTTGTTATTTGGATGGATTGGTTATCTCATAAGCAAGCGGAAATTCTTTGCAACGAGAAGATTCTCCACATCCCTCATCTTGGTGAAGAACCCCTCGTGATTCGTGGTGGCAAGAGTGGTGCTGTTGTGGGTATCATTTCTTTCCTTAAGGCCCAGAAGTGGTTGTGAAAGGGCCACACTGCTATTCTAGCCCTCGTTTCTGATACATCTTCGAAAGAAAAGAAGATAGAAGACATTCCTATCGTACGCGACTTTCCTGAGGTATTTCCTGAGGAATTACCTGGCGTTCCGCCTCATCGTCAAGTCGAGTTTCAAATCGAGCTAGCTCCTGGAGCAGCGCCCATAGCTCGAGCACCTTATCGCTTAGCCCCATCAGAACTAGAAGAATTGTCCACTCAATTGCAAGACCTCTTGGACAAGGGTTTTATTCGCCCTAGCTCTTCGCCTTGGGGAGCTCCAGTGTTATTTGTGAAGAAGAAAGACGGTACCTTCAGAATATGTATTGACTACCTCGAGCTCAACAAGGTGACCGTGAAGAATCGTTATCCTCTTCCACGCATTGATGACTTATTCAACCAATTGCAAGGGTCGAGTTTCTATTCCAAGATTGACTTAAGATCAGGTTACCATCAACTGAGAGTCCGAGACGAGGATATCTCTAAAACAGCATTCAGGACTCGCTATGGGCATTACGAGTTTCTGGTTATGCCTTTCGGATTGACGAATGCACCTGCGGTCTTTATGGATCTCATGAACCGAGTGTGCAAACCTTACTTGGATAAGTTCGTTATCGTTTTCATCGACGATATCCTGATCTATTCGAAGAGTCAGGAAGAACACGAGCAACACCTGAGGCTTATTTTGGAACTTCTTCGAACAGAGTAGTTGTATGCCAAATTTTCGAAATGTGACTTCTGGCTTCGCGAAGTCCACTTTCTAGGCCACGTGGTAAACAAGGATGGGATTCATGTTGATCCATCCAAGGTTGACTCGATCAAGAACTGGCCTGCACCCCATACACCAACAGAAATCCGCCAATTCTTGGGTTTAGCGGGCTACTACAGACGATTTATCAAGGATTTCTCTAAGATTGCGCAACCTCTCACCTCGCTAACTCAGAAGGGTGTCACCTATCGTTGGGGTGATGCACAGGAATCTGCTTTTCAGTACTTAAAAGATAGACTTTGTAGCGCGCCTATCCTCTCATTGCCTGAGGGCACAGATGATTTTGTGGTTTATTGTGACGCTTCTATCCAAGGACTCGGTTGCGTGTTGATGCAACGTGACAAGGTCATTGCCTACGCATCGCGCCAACTTAAAGTTCACGAAAGGAACTACACTACGCACGACCTGGAATTGGGAGCAGTCGTTTTCGCACTTAAGATATGGAGACATTACCTGTACGATACCAAGTGCACCATTTACACCGATCACAGGAGTCTTGAGCTTATCTTCAAGCAAAAGGAGTTAAACATGTGACAACGTCGATGGGTTGAGCTCTTGAATGATTATGAATGTGCGATCAAGTACCATCCGGGCAAGGCCAATGTTGTGGCCGACGCCCTCAATCGAAAGGATACTATACCTAAACGTGTGCGAGCGTTACAACTTACCATCCAATCTAGTCTTCCTACCCAGATACGAGATGCTCAGGTCGAAGCATTGAAAGCAGAGAACATTAGGGTTGAGTCCTTACGAGGATCAAGGAAGCGGTTAGAACAAAAGGAGGACGGCGCCTACTATGTAACAGGGCGTATCTGGGTTCCACTTTATGGAAACTTACGCGAGCTTGTGATGGATGAAGCACAAAAGTCTCGTTATTCAGTACATCCTGGTTTGGATAAGATGTACCACGATCTCAAGACTACGTATTGGTGGCCTAGTATGAAAGCCAACATAGCAACCTACGTCAGTAAATGTTTGACTTGTGCGAGAGTCAAGATTGAATATCAAAAACCATCAGGCCTACTCCAACAACCAGAGATCCCGACATGGAAATGGGAGCAAATTTCCATGGATTTCGTTACTAGCCTGCCTAGATCTCAACGCGGAAATGATATTATTTGGGTGATCGTGGATCGACTGACTAAGTCTGCACATTTTCTAGTTATCAAGGAAACGGATAATTTTTCTACTCTAGCAGACGTCTACCTAAAGGAAGTAGTATCAAGTCACGAAGTGCCAATCTCCATCATCTCTGATCGTGACTCACGTTTTACATCTGAGTTGTGGCAAGCTATGCACAAGTCCTTTGGCTCTCGATTAGACATGAGCACGGCATATCATCCACAGACGGATGGGAAATCTGAACGCACCATCCAAACCCTTGAAGACATGCTTAGGGCATGTGTAATCGACTTTGGTAATGGCTGGGAAAAACACCTCCCGTTAGTAGAGTTTTCGTATAACAATAGTTACCACACCAGCATCCAGGCCGCTCTGTTCGAGGCATTGTACGGACGGAAGTGCCGATCACCTCTTTGTTGGGCAGAGGTTGGCGACAGTCAAATCACAGGCCCCGAACTTGTAGTAGATACAACCGAGAAGATTGCTCAGATACGACAACGAATGGAGGCAGCTCGTGACCGTCAGAAAAGCTATGCTGATAAGCGAAGGAAACCACTCGAGTTCCAGGTTAGGGATCGAGTGCTACTTAAAGTCTCACCTTGGAAAGGTGTAGTTCGTTTTGGCAAACGAGGCAAACTCAATCCGCGTTATGTCGGACCGTTCGAAATCATTGAGAAAATTGGCAAAGTCGCTTACAAGTTGAACCTACCTGAAGAACTCAGCGGAGTTCACAATGTTTTCCATGTGTCGAATCTGAAGAAGTATCTGTCAGATGAGACCCTCATAGTTCCCTTAAAGGAGCTCACAATCGACGACCAGTTCCGATTCATCGAGGAACCAGTTGAAATCACAGACCGAGACGTTAAGATTCTCAAGCGTACCAGAATACCTCTTGTTCGAGTTCGTTGGAACTCCCGTCGTGGCCCAGAGTATACCTGGGAACGAGAAGACCAAATGAAACTCAAGTATCCCCAGTTGTTTAAGAAAAGTGCAACCACTACTGAGGCTGAAGTTACTGCAGAATTTCAGGACGAAATTCCAAACCAACGGGGGGATGATGTGACACCCCAGGAAAACCAGGAAACCACGCAACTTAACTAGCTTCCTCAATAACCACGTGCTAAATTTCGAGACGAAATTTTCTTAACAAGGGGAGAATGTGACAACCCTCATAATTACATGTATCAGTACGATTTATTAATGTTAATTAAAGTTCTTGATGACTGTGCTGAATTACTTAACTGCTTTCTGATTACTGCGTCATACTTACATGTGCTTGTTAACATACTAGTCTTGTACAGAAAATTGACTAAATAGTCCTGTATGCTTCCCTAAGTGTTGGGAATTAAAAGTGTTACAAAAAGATACATAAAAGACACTAAACGGAACAACTTAGCACTTTAACGAACCGATATCTAACCGAACAACCGGACATTAGCCGGGACACCAAAATATTGCAAGAAACATTGTTTAATTATTTCTTGGCTAGTTATGATCCCCGAACACCATAACACCCACTAGAATATCCACTAACTAACATATGTAATCATATACTTGGATTTGAACTAGTATTTACCACTTACCATGAAATTTTACACTTAGCCCCCCCCCCCCCCCCATACTAGTAATCGGTCATGAGGACCCCACCATAGATCACCCATGATGATATCATTTACGTGGGTGAGTTTTTTTTTTTTTGGGTAAAGGGTTTACCCCGGTGAATTTTATATCAAAACCAAAACAAAACAAGTGAGGAATAGAGCATCCCCCAGTTCTCTAGCATGACACACCATACCAGAGTATACAAGTAAAAAAAACAAACAAGTGCGAACAAAAGCACCCCAAACTCACAAGTCAAAAATAACACACTACATTACACATCTCGCTATAACTATTAACCGCAGTCATCATCTTCTATCAAGAGGCCGCGCGGCAAGTTCCAATCCTGTAAGATCCTTTCTACTTGACTCGTCCTCTTGAACCGCATAGAGTGAAGTTTCATCCTGACCGTAGCTAAGATGACCTCTACAAGTCGAGCCGCACTCCTTTTTTGGTAGAAAATCATCTCAGATTCCTTTCCTGCCACATAAAGTACGCTGCAGCACCAACGACTAGCTTCCCAATCACATATCTAGCATTCTTAGATTTAGCGAACCGCACCAGATGATCAGAAATGTTATCCCAAGTATTGCGAACAGTTTCTATTCCAGCTCTATCTTTAACTCCATTCCAAACATGCGTCCCATAAGAGCACTCAAAAAACAGGTGCTCATGAGAATCCGGTCCTGACATACACAAGGAACAGCATAGGAGGTTAAAATTAGTGTTACCTGACGAATACCACCTACAGATAATATCATGCGTCTTTAGTTTCTTATTAACAAGGAGCCACATGAAAAACGAGTGACGAGGGATAGATTGAGGAAACCAAACCATGCTAGCGCACAAAACCTCATTCTGCACTAACCGAATATCATCCCACACAATAGAAGCACTATAATACGTTTCTTTTCCAGATCTGGATCTCCATACCAATCTATCTTGACTAAGCGGATTAAGCACAACATTGCGCATATTCTGAAGGACTGGGTATCGGTTAACCCGCTCATTTGGCCACACCCACGCCCCATGGTCGCACAAACCCGCTACCTTGGTAGTCATAGTGAACCCAGTGTTTGCAATCACTCTAGGAGTTATGAACGAACTCAATGGACATATTTCATCCCATTTATCAAACCAAGCTAAAGTTAGAGTCCCATCCCCAAGTTTAGTCCAAATATGGTGTTGAATAATAGGCCGAATAGTTAACAATTTCCTCCAGCTCCATGTGATGTTGTTCCTTAACGAATTATCCCAAAAATTTCTATCCCGAATACGTTAGGCATGCATCCATTTAACCTATAAAGATTCCCCAAGCGTAAGAAGGCTCCATATATGAGCGACCATAAGAGCATTATTCATATCGAAAATCCTACGAATACCCAAACCTCCTTCCCTTTGCGGCACACATACCCGATCCCACCTCACCTTCGCCTTTCCTTTAATGTCGTTCCCTTAAGCCCAAAGGAACCGCTTCATTTTATTCAAGATCATATATAATACGTTTCAGTAAAATGAAAACCGAAACCCAATAAATATGCATCGAATCAGCTGTAATCTCCCACCAAACGATAAGCACTTATTCTTCCAATCTGTAATTCTATTCTCCATGTTTTCCACAAGCCTCTTACAATCTTTATAAAGAAGTCTAGTAGAAATAAAAGGCACCCCAAGATAACGAACAGGCAACACACCCTCCTCAAACGGCATGATACTTCGAATACGGTCTCTGACAGCGTTCGAAACATTGCTAAAGAAAACTGTGCTCTTATTCATACTAAGGACAAGACCTGACATGCTCTTAAATAAGTTTATGGCCTCTAGAAGTACTTTAGCCGAACAATGATCACCCCGGGCAAACAAAAATAAGTCATCTGCAAAACAGAGATTGATAATTCGTTGCTTTTTGCACTTGTTATGAAACCTGAATTCAGCTGACAACGTGACCTGTTTTTGCAAAATCAATGTGAGAACCTCCATGACCAATGTAAACAAATACGGAGACAAAGGGTCTCCTTGTCGCATGTGACAACCCTCATAATTACATGTATCAGTACGATTTATTAATGTTAATTAAAGTGCTTGATGACTGTGCTGAATTTCTTAACTGCTTTCTGATTACTGCGTCATACTTACATGTGCTTGTTAACATACTAGTCTTGTGCAGAAAATTGACTAAATAGTCCTGTATGCTTTCCTAAGTGTTGGGAATTAAAAGTGTTACAAAAAGATACATAAAAGACACTAAACGGAACAACTTAGCACTTTAACGAACCGATATCTAACCGAACAACCGGACATTACCCGGGACACCAAAATATTGCAAGAAACATTGTTTAATTATTTCTTGGCTAGTTATGATCCCCGAACACCATAACACCCACTAGAATATCCACTAACTAACATATGTAATCATATACTTGGATTTGAACTAGTATTTACCACTTACCATGAAATTTTACACATAGCCCCCCCCCATACTAGTAATCGGTCATGAGGACCCCACCATAGATCACCCATGATCTTGTGTGATCTTGCTAAGATCCTATAAGATTTGAGAAGATTGTTGCTTGATCTTATGGCCAAAATATGAGAAGGACAAGATTATAAGTATGGTCTTGAGATTTCAACATCACTTCATATCTTCACTCCCCATCCCTCACCCTCTCCCTCTCCTCTCGGCTCCCTCTATAACCGCCACCACCACCACCTTGTCACCACCATATCATTCCAATTCCAAGCTCATTCAAGTCTAGAAGGTGATACATGGAGTTTGGAGCTTGAAGGTCTTGGAGAATCCTTTTCATTTGCTTTCATCATCCCCTCTTCATCATCTTTTTCACTAGAGATCTTCCATAGCCTTTGAGCTAGTTGTAAGTTCTTGATTAACCTTGTTTACTCCTACTTTAATGGTTAAAAGATATAATAGAATGAAATAGTGCTAGTATGATGTTGTCTTGTTTATGTTGATAATGGTTACTTGATGAAAACTTGTACTCTTGAAATCTGTTATGAACAATGGTACTTGACATGATAAATCTGAGTTAAATAAACAATAACCTGCTGCAAGTGATGTTAAATGTCGTTGTTGATCACCAAACATGTTAACGGAACAAATAGAACTTGCGTTAGAGCGCTATAAGCTGAAAACAGGAAACTGTCAAACTGTTACAGCCACCTTCAGTCGGCTGTAACCAGGTCGTAACTTAACGAAAAATTGATTTTCTTGAGTCTATAACGTGTTATTTCGAAATACGGTTCTAATGGAACTGGAATCATAATTTTTGGTCTTCGTTTGCTATTTTTAAAGGGTCATTTTTCACAGCAGCAAAAGCTGTGTTTTTACTGCTGAAAATGTGTGTTATGCTTTTCATCATAACTTGAAATCTGTGCAGAATTTGCACATGAAATTTATACTGTAGATAACCACTGATGTCTTGTAATGCTTCAACTGGAATTTCATAAATCGGACTTACGATAAATTTTAAATGAATTATTCCGTGGACTGCAGTCAGAAAGTGATGAATCTGATTGCAGTCCGGTAAATGATTTTTTATAAAATATTGGCAATGAATTGGATCCCGATATTTTTACACAGTAATATTTGGATTGTTTAAAACATTCTGTAAAAGTTTGGTAATTTTGTGGTAAGTTAACTATTTTATTAAAATACCCGAAAACAGTCCAGTTTTGGATGTTCAAGCTGAAACAATATAACTAGTGATTTGCATGTCTAAATGTCGGTTATGTTATCTGATAATGATCTAACGTGTTATATGTCAATGAAAGTGTTATGTGCAATGTCGTATGTTTGCTTATGAATGGGAATAGATGGGAAGTTTATATGGGCATGAACCGTTAAAGTGAGTGCATGTTATGTGGTAGATGCGTGTAGGAACTTCGTGCTTATTTGAAGTCACTAATAAACTAAGTGGTAATCATACTAGGACGTGATTGACCGACCTTGACTGTTAGCTATTTTTGAGAGTCAAACCGAGCAACCAAAGGTGAGTTCACACTCTTAAGGCATGGGATTCCCGGTGGGTTGGGAATGGGATTAAATAGCTAAGACGGAACTTGTGCTTTCACCACTACTAGACTACCTACCTCCGTCCTCCGATTGGGAAGGACGCCAGAGCTAAACCTACGTATTCACTACGTACCACTGTCCTCGGATTGGGAAGGGCACCAGCGCTAAACCTACGTATTCTTATACGTACCTCTGTCCTCGGATTGGGAAGGGCACCAGCGCTAAACCTACGTATTTAATATGTACCTCTGTCCTCGGATTGGGAAGGACACTTATATATATACATCTAGTCTAGTGGTTCACAACATGGGGTTGCCCCCACCGTTTATGGTTTGGAAAACAAAGAAAGCTGATTTAACTTGTGGTTGCAAACAAACTCATAGTTCTTGAAAAACTACTTTATAACAAACACCTACTGTGAACTCGCTCAACTTTATTGTTGACTACTTGTTACATGCCTTGCAGGTCGTTAGGTGCTTATGGAGCTTGCACAGGGAGGCGTGGTCGTTGTGGGACATGGACTGTTGAGTCCCATGTCAAACTTTTAAACTTTATGAACTTATTGCTTATGTTTGGGTCTTACAATTTATGCTTCCGCTGTAAACTTAAAGTTGGTTACTTTCTTTTGGACACCAATTATATTGTGGTTGGTTTTACTTACTTAATTACGTTGTTCAATATGATTGGTGGCTTGATCCTGGTCAGTCACGCCTCCAAGTGGTGATGCTCTGCGTGTGGATTTTTGGGGGTGTGACATCGCAACCCCCACTGTTGAGCTTCCTGTTCTCAAGTTCACAATGAAGGTTCTGGAAATTAAAGGAAAAGGAGAACTAGAATATCGATATGGTTGCTGTAAAAGCTCATATCCATTATCCCCTTGGTAGTTGTTACCATATCTATCCATTATCCCCTAGATTTCATTAGGGTATAGTTATAATTCCCCCAATATCAGGCCCATCGTTTACTGTGGAATGCATCCTTAAACTTGATAGCAGCAATATGGTGATATTAGAACACTGTACACTGCATGTAAACACAGGGGCTTTGTGATGATATATTACAAATTGGGAACCACATATTCGTGTGTTGCAGTTTGGAAAGATGACCAAATAGAGATCTTGTTAGTGCAGTATGTCTATCGCCTCCGTCATCTCAAGACCGTAGCTGAAACAGTTTAAATCTAGCCTTATATTGTAATATCTAGAGTAAAAGGCAAGGTGGCAATATTGTAAATAAGAGGAAAGCTCTTATAAGCCTTGGCCTATAAATAGATGTGTTAGGGTTAGAGTTTAAAACTTTTGGAGACTTTAGCTCATTTGGAGACTTTGGAGAGCTCTAGTGTTAGAGAGAGAAGCTAGAGAGAGAAAGTGCTCCACGTGATTCAGGTTCTTGTACGATTTCAGATCTGATTAATAGAATCATGATTATATTACGTTCTCGTGTGTTCGGTCACGTTCGTGTACGGATTCCGCACGTCACACGTTCGGTTCGCAATCGTTTCGGAGTCAAAACCGGTCCTAACAGATCTGAATAACCAATACAACCCATTTGTCACCCAACTCAAATCTAGTAACTGTGAATCTCTTCCCTCCAAAACCACCACCTTGTCGCGTATGGTCATCAACATACCACCAAACTCAAACAAACCACCAAACTAGGACATCAACATCAATTGATGTCCAATTGACGAACACGAATGTGTGAAATGGGATTTATTTAAAAGTAAAAAAGAAAACTGAAACCAATTTTCCTTGATAGCAGAAGCCGTTCGATTTGATGGTTCTGAACACAAGTTTTCTTTTTGAGCTTGATGGATGTCTATTATTGGTGTGTGCGAGGTGTGATATGATTTTATTGACATTTTTAGCCCATTTTACGCATTAGTCAAGTTTTAAATTTATAAACACGATATTCTACTAACACTAAACACACACATGGGCAAGTGCACCCATCGTGAGCGTAGTATAGCGTTGGTAAGATACCGAGGTCGTCCAAGGACACAAGAGCTTTTAGTACCGGTTTATCCTCAACGTCTAATCAATCTAAAATTTTTTAGAAAAGATTTTAAAACATGGAAATAAAAACTAAAAATGCAGAAATAAAAATAAAATAAAAACAGATAAACAAGATGAATCACTTGGATCCGACTCGCCTTTAATGTATCCTTTGATGATTTTCGCACTTTTGCACTTTTTAAGAGATTATCTTAGTTATAGTAGTAGGCCCCTCTTTTGAAGGTGACGTTACCCTCAACCCAGTGGTTTGAGTCAGCAAGGATACAATCCCAAAGGGTCGGAATATTGAAAGATAATTAATTAAGTTATTAATGCGAAAAGTGGTAGGCCCCTCTTTTGAATGTGATGTTACCCTCGACTAAGTGGTTTGAGTCAGCAGAGATACAATCCCAAGTAGTCGGTTTAGTGTATTAATAGTAGTTTACATATGAGGGGATCAAGCCATTCGCACCCCCGCCATCCAATACCAGTGGGTATTGAAGGAGGTCCTAGTAAGCTTGACCCAGGTCCTTGCAGGATCTATACACTGAACAAGGCAAGAACCTTACTAAACCATTCCTTTAACCCTCGACCTGGTAGCCAACATATCTCTATATAGACCGTAGAGATATGAATGGTGTAAATCTTTTACTTTATATAGACAGTAAAGTAATGCCAAGACACACGGACAAATGATAAAGAAGTTACACCTTCAACATAAGAAACTAGTTATTAAAGTCATTAATACAAAACCAAATTAAAAGTGCGAAAAGATTAAAAATCAAAAGTAATACATTAAAGACTTGTCTTCACCAAGTGATGTAAGAGACTTATCCAAACATGGCCTTTGATTGATAAGAACTTTTACTATCAATCTTGGATCCCGAGACTACTACACACACTCTAAGGTGGATGATGGATGATGGTGGTGGATGTGGGTGGTGGAGTGGTGGCAAAGTGAGAGAGTGGTGGTTTGCCAGGGGATGCCTTTGAAGTGAGCCAAGCACCTCTATTTATAGCCTAAACAGAAGCCCGGCCACGGCCCCGTGTCCAGCGGCCACGCCCCCGTGGCCATCCTTTTCTCTTCCTTCATTAATTGCATTTGTCAGCATAGGGCTCAACACGGCCCGTGTCAAGCGGGCACGGCCCCGTATGCAGAAGCGTATCTGTACTACCAAGATTTTGCAAGATTCTGCGTATTTTAGCGTTGACCACGCCCCATGCTGAGCTGGGCACACCCCCGTGGTGGGCGTAGAAGCTTCCACAGCTTTGTCTTTTCTACAGGTGGCTGACCACGCCCCCGTGTCCAGTGGGCACGACCCCGTAGTCAGTCTTCTGTTACTTTTTTTTGCCTTTGGGGATGCTGCCGAGGGGTCGGGCATGTCACGTTTATTCTTTTTCTTTGTATTTATGTTGGTTTTGGCTGTATATTTTTTCCTTTTGCTCGTTTAAGCTCATTTGGTCCCGTAAATTCAAAAGGAAGACAAAAACACACTTTTTTCCAACATTAGTACTAAAAAAAGATTAGTTTTATGCCTCATTTGATGTAATTTATATATTACATTTTGCACACATCAATTATCTCAACGCTTCTCCTTACATTACTGATCTGGAATTGGAGAACCGTTTTGTGTATTTGCTAACTGATTGTTGAAAAGATTTGTTGAAATCGAAGAAAAGAGTAAAAAAGATGAAATGAGGTGTGTTAACGCAAATGCAATACTTACAATTAATCAACATACATTGATTGTGGATTTAACTTGCAACATACATCAAAGCTTAATGCAGCCGAGACCGCTTTGTTAATTTTAATGAAGCAACGAAGATTGAAGGTGTCAAACAGAAACTAAATGAATTATGCAACATATCCATATCCCTTTGGTAGTTGTTACCATATCCATTGATGTCCAATTGACGAACACGAATGTGTGAAATGAGATTTATTTAAAAGTAAAAGAAAACTGAAACCAGTTTTCCTTGATAGCAAAAGCCGTTCGATTTGATGGTTCTGAACACAACATAGACTGCCAGATCAAATGGTTGTTATTGACGCAGACAAATGACCAATTAATAAACATTAAGCACCTGCAAGATATACTCGAAAGTTATTGACTGCACTCTTGATAATCATTGTGAACTTGAGAACAGGAAGCTCAAACAAACCACCAAACTAGGACATCAACATCAATTGATGTGTCCAATTGACGAACACGAATGTGTGAAATGGGATTTATTTCAAAGTAAAAAGAAAACTAAAACCCGTTTTCCTTGATAGCAGAAGCCAGTTCGATTTGATGGTTCTGAACATTATATAGACTGCCAGATCGAAACCCAAATGTGTCAATATTAACTCGTAAAAAAATTCTTATCTATACGGGTCGTATACCATTATACGATCTGTATAAAGATATCGTATACGTTGTATATGACCAATGTTTGTTTTAACATGGTGTATACGGGCCGTATAAGGTTATACGGCCCCTATAAAATAAGATAAACTGACAAAGTCTGCGCCCACAGACTTTGTCAGTTCATTTTATTCTATACGGGCCGTATAACCTTATACGTCCCGTATACACCATGTTAAAACAAGATTTTACCATCTGTTAATATGAACACCCAAAAAAATCTTCTCTTTTAAAAACAAGATTTTACCATCTGTTAATATTAACACCCAAAAAAATCTTCTCTTTTATTTTGCCAGTGCTTGCCTTTTGAGTGGATGAGTATAGGTATTGAGTAGCTATAAAGCCTATTTTACATAAAAAAAAAATAGGTGTGGAGGGGTTTTGGTTGGGGGCATTGCTCGACACGTGGTAGGTGCGGGATCCACAAAGTGTGGTGTGACATGGCGTGGCTTCGACTGGCGCAGGCAGCCATGTGGATTTTGTTTTTTTTAAACTATTTAAAATTTCATTTAATTAAAATAACAAACTAATTAAAATTGAAGATTACATATATTATTTTTAAAAACTACAAATTAAATTAAAAAAAACTACATAAAATTAAAAAAAAGCCATAAAATTAAAAAAATAAAAATAAAAAACATCATAATTTATCCATGTTATATTTTTTCATGATTTCTTCTTTCATTTCCAATGTCATTGTCAATTGTGGGCCGTTAATGTGATCGACGGGCATGACGAAAAATTTCATATCTTCGCGTTTTTCTTTTAGAGGTACCTTTTTATCGTACGATGTTTGGTTATTTTTCCTCATCTCGATCCTTTGTTATTGAAGGAAATTAAATGTACCAATTTTCATCCCAAGATCTTCCAACTGGTCGGTGTACAACCCTTTACCCGAGGCCGAACTCGGGGTCGAACCCAATGCCGAACCCGATCTCGTTCTCGTTCTTTGAATCCGCTTTTTTGACGTGTCTCTGCCGGGTGGACGGGAAAGAGAATCATCAAAATCATCCAAATTAAGATCAAACTCTTGATCACGAACATCGAACTGAGCTTGGGAAAAGGGTGTTCTTGCTCTTTTGGATGAGGTTGATTCGCTAGCAGGAGGGACTCTCGCCCATTTCGAAGCGTACCTACATACATCCCAACAATGCATGTACTTGAACTCGTTCTTCTTGTTCTCTCTATATGCTAGCAAGACATTCTTGATAAAGTTAACCTCGGTTTCACCGCTCCTTGGCGCGTTCTTCGCCTTATGGAAACAAGCGTTGAACGCGGTGACGTGTGTATTTATATCACCCCACTTGGACGAGAGACTATCATTTTCACGATACACCTCCGCCCTTTGCATTTGCGTATGAAATGATTTCTTTATGGAATCCCGAAAATCTTTTTTGTGTCGTGAATTCCCTATTCCAAAAATATTTTAGACATTATAAAATAATTATAATAAAACTTAGAACAATAATATTGTAAACATTAAATATGTTATAAAAAAAATACCATGAATCAGATTTTGCGATTCGTCGATCCAACATCTTGTCAAAGTACTTTCTTCTTGAACCGTCCACTTTAATTGTGTTTGTTGAGCGGCCGCTATTGCTTTCTCTTCATCTGTTTTTTTCTTGTGGCTTCTTTTTTTGGCCGGTTTGGATGACGAACCACCAACGTCTTGCGGTTGAGTTTTGGGCACGAAATCGGGTTGGGAAAGGTTAACCGGAATAGATGAATCGCCGTATGGAAAGTTCGTGTATACACGGTTTCCTAAATACGATGCGATTCCGGCTAGATCGGGACATGGTGAGTATACTAAACCGTGTGGCGGCTGTTGTGGATGGCCGTGTTTAAGGGGTATTTGGGTCGGGTTTGGTGGTGGACGGTTTTGTGGCGGGCTAGGGATCGGGTTTTCTTGGTATCCAAAGGGGGTTGTTTGGGTCGTAGCCACGGTTAAAAGGATGCATTGTAGAGGATTAAGTGGGTTGATTTTATAAAAAAAAATATAGAGATATGATAGAAGAAGTAGAGAAGTAAAAAATGTAAAAAAATAGGTGGGTATTTATAATGTTTAAAAAGGAAATAATTTTTTTTAAATAAAGTAGCCGTTTGGCAACAACTAGCCCCAACGGCTACATCGAACCAGCCATGTCACACTGCCCCCCTCTGCTCCACGCCAGGCTCAATCTCCACGTCAGCAGGGTAACGACATGGCCAATGCTAGATACTAGTTTTATAACCAAAAAAAAAATAAAAAATAAAAAAATCAGAACTTATTAACGATTCAAGAATTATGAAAAAAAAAATAGTAATAAACAATCAAGTTAAATACTTCCAAATTCTTTTCTACTATTACTTAAAAGTTAAAACACAAAGTCGGTGCCCAAGGCCACCGACATTCACACCCTCAACTTCACAAATCTCACTTTTAGCTCCTTAGGTTCAAAAAATTGTAAACTTCACCCCTTTCTCCATCAACTGATCTGAACTTGCTATCTCGCCAACCATACTTCCGGCTTTCCTTACTGCCTTACTTCATCGCCACAACCTTTACTTTTATATAGAGAAAAAACACGTCGTCTCAATCTTCAAAAAGACTATAGGTTCCACCATCATCAACACCCTGAAGGTGAAGGCTCCATCGTCATCTGAATTATGTTGCTTGCCATGGTTTTCCAATCTATGATGAAAACCCCTAATTTTTTTGGGGTTTTTCGATTTGAGTTTTGCGGTGAGGTGGGCTTAACAAATGACACAGAAAAGCTTAAAAAACAATAAAATTTTATCTACAAACAACATCTCCAACATAACGGGCGGCCTGATGGAGGAGATGTGGTGTTAGAAACCAAATGACGACACCGTTGGAGGTCGCCGTTGTATCTACTTTTCCAACTGGAACAAAGGAGTGAAATTGTAAAGCTTCCTGCCTTCCATAGTTTTCCAAATGTCGGGCCCCACAATCCACTATTTATGTTTAATCAAGTTTTTATATATCGACTGTTGCATATATATGTTTGTTTTTTAATTTCTAAAAAACTTTTATTTTAACAT
Organism: Helianthus tuberosus; assembly: GCA_030545235.1. NCBI lineage: Eukaryota > Viridiplantae > Streptophyta > Magnoliopsida > Asterales > Asteraceae > Helianthus > Helianthus tuberosus. The sequence continues at coordinate 82,971,719 of CM060389.1, forward strand.
ATGTGTGATATACAATCTTTTATTAAAAAATGACATAAAAATACGTTGCTGTTATTACTAATAGCTTATTTGGATCTTTTACCTAAATGACTAATATAAAACTATAGCGATGTTATTAATAATATCTCATTTGAAATGTGTAGAATCCCACTAAATGAACTAATCCGGGTTTGATTTCATTTCTTTTATACGATTTAAATTCGATTACTTTAAGGGTTGTTTGGCAACTTCTGAATGGTTAAGTGCTGAACGAGTAAGAGGTCTGAATCATTAAGTTCTGAACCATTAAGAGACAGTATGACGCTTAACAATTCAGATGCAAATGTCTGACCAATTCAGAGTAGAGGTCTTAACCATTCAGACTCTGTATAATGCTTAACCATTCAGAGGCAAATCTCTGAACCATTCAGACATCTGCTCCCGAAACAAACAGTCTGAATCATTAAGTGTTGAATCAGTATGAGGTCTGAATCATTAAGAGCTTATCTTTTGATTCAACAGTAATACTTATGTATGTCACACTGGGTCCAACTGGATACATCGAAACTGACAATTTCGCATCGCATAACGTTTGGACTAATCCGTTCGATATTTGCAACAGGCCCGCGGCGCATCGCCCGCGGGTCATATGACTAGTTATTTAAGAAAGTAAAACATCTGTTTTCTCCGTAACATCATACCACAGAATTGCGTGTGGATCATTTAAGAGGAAACATGCCTTCTTTCAAACACTAACAGACACGACAAGGTGGTTTGGTTTAAAAAAGCACACCAAGACGATGGAGCCAAAACGAGAGCCGCACACATCACGTACACGGGACGCAAGGTATTTATAAATATCTTTTATAATTTGACAGGTTATTATCCCAAGGCCATGTGTAGTCATAACCCCCCTTTGTGGGCGTTATGCGCCACGTGTGCGGGTGGGCGTTATGGGGCGTTATGCATTTAAGCCCGTAGTCATAAAGCCCCTACCCATCAATACCTAATTATTAATTTTCGTTTTTATTAATTAATTATAAAAACAATAACCTTTTTTTGATTGGTCCAAGGATTGAAACTCTCCCCCATGGCGCCGCGATATCCGTAGCGCTGCCCAAGTTTTTTTGCCTCATAACCCCGCCCGTAGTGGTGTTCGGGGGGTTATGGGGGGTTATGAGAGGAGATGGCGCCCCACTACGTTCAGTCTAACATAAAAGTAACCTACATGTAACATTTCACATCTATAAACAACCTAAAATCACAGCCTAATATTGACATGCCCCTTTTGCGCGATGAACCTCTTGCGCCTAGGCTCCTTTTTAAAACCATGCGAGATACACAAAGGAGCAACTCGTTTTTTACATGCATTCAAGTCGAAGGTTAATGATTTGGAGTAACAGCATAGACATCAAGGTTCAAACTTTGTAGTTTGTTGGCCAAGTGAAACAAAAACCTGGGCGAGCGACAAGCAATCCATCATACAAAATAAGCAAAATCCGGCAAAACACTATACGACGACTAAGAAAGCCAGAAACTAACATAAGTTCCAAAAAAGCCCATGTAATTCGTTACTAGGACTTGGTAAAATGCTGTGACATCAACTTAGCAATCTCTAGAAACCCGACTTGATCCTTCCCATTGAAAATTGTCTTTAACTTTGCATCACACAGAATCTGCTTCTTGTTGGATGGGTTCTGCACAGAATCAGATTGATCAACTTTCATGAGAATCAATCAATATAAGTTGGTAGTCAAAACTAGGCAACCATAACAGCTAAAAGTGGTCTAAAATGACCTAGAACCAGCATAGCATAGGAGTGCTAAAAATAGCTTGTTTATATGTATTATCTCAGGCCCTTTCTTTTTAATCAACTTACGCCCTTTGCGCCTATGGAAGCTAAAATGGTCCAGAGATTCAAAGTATTTATTTTATAATCTAAAAAAAGGTTGTACAGTATGGTCAAAGAGGGAAAAAAGATTAACATGAAGACGAAAATCAGATGGAATAATAAAGGGTTTTTAAGCAGTGTGAAGACCTGAAGATTATTCTGCTTGATGTACTCCCAAACTTTCTTCACAGCTTCGGTCCTTGAGACTTGAGAGACGCCTAGAAACTCCCCGAGAGACGGAGACACAGGGACCACTTTCAGAATACCGGCAGGGCGGCCTCGCTTGGCTGCAGTGGCGGTGCCGGTGCCGGCTGCCATCAAAACTCTGTGACCTTGACGACTCATCGCCCACGCCATTTTTGCTTCTTTCTTCAGCTAACCCTAGAAGACCCTTTATGATGAGAATGGTTACACCCCATAGTTTCAGTAATAGCAAAATCAGCCCCTTCCTTCACTCACTCACCCAAATGGGGCGGATCTAGAAACTATTTGTGGGTTTCCAGAAACTCAGTTTCAAAACAATGAGAACAATTAGTGAGAACCTTATAGAATTTAGAAAAAATTAGCGAGAATTTATCAAAAAGAACTCATTGTAATAATATCATGGATCTGCTACCCTATGGGTTAACCCATTTAATTCAACTCTTTTAGATAAATGGGTAACATGGTCTTGTTAAGCATACATGGTTTTTGGTGCGTCTCCGTTCAAGTTGGTGTTTTAACGTGTAGAAGGTATATATATGGTTAGGTTCATTTGTGAACAACCCTCTTAATTATGAATAACAGTGAACTAATCCTAGCTATTGATTATAAATACACAAGTGTAATAAAGTGTAAATCAATAGTCAGGATTTGAGATGGAAACACACTAGTTTATTTTACGATTTGATGATTTAAATCAATGGCCAGGATTTGTTCACTCGGTTCACAAATAAACTAGTGTTTACTCTAGAACCTCACCCTATATATATATATATATATATATATATATATATATAGGGGTAGGTTAACGTACAAATGTCCTTATCGTACAATACGTACGCTACAATCTCAGCCGTCCGATCATCTTCCCGCACTGAATTCGCATGTTTTTTTGTAACAATTTCGCATGTTGGTTTTTTAACATGCGATTTCATCAAAATTACCACATGCGAAATTGTTACAAAAAAACAACATGCTATTTCATCAAAATTATCACATGCGATTTTATTTTATAACATGCGAATTCACTATATTGTACGTAATGTACGTTAAGGAATATTGTACAGTACTCTTCGCCTATATATATATATATATATATGGTTAGGATAAAATGAGAACCACCTTAAGTTGTGAGAACCATGAGAACTAAACCTTCCAAAAGGCTTTTCCAAAAAACAACTTCTCAAAAAATATTAAAAAATCATTTGTTTCAGCAATTTTTTGTTTTTAAAATGCCGCATGCACAAATTTACATGAAGTGTAAAAAAAAATTATTGTTGTAACAAAATTTACATCAGCGCGTAAACAAAACTTACATGAGGCAAAACTACCAACTTGACAAATTTTTTTTTTTTTACAGATTTGTTTATAATATTTTCATATAGGTTTGTGTAAAAAATTATGGCCCAACTCGCGCGAGAAGTAGGAGTTTTCATGGTTCTCACAACTCGTGGTAGTTCTTAATTGTACCGAAGCCTATATATATATATATAGAAACGGGATCAGGAGAAAACGCTCAAAAGTGTGAGAACGGTTCCTGGCCCAACACATGTCATGCCGCTTAGAGAAGGGCGGAGGGGCTTTTTTGTCCTTTCATCTTTCTTTTTTTTAAACGCGTGTCACTTCGTCTTTCCATTTTTTGGCGTTTAATAAATACGCGGCGTTTTTATTGTTTTTAGATAAGAATCATAGTAAATATTTTGGCGTTTTAAGTATTGTTTTGGCGTTTTGATTGTTTTTTAGATCAGGATGCAGACCTTTAATGTAAAAAATATCAGTAATTTTCTTGATTTTATTATATCAAGTGTTTTGCCATGTAGGATACAGGCCTATAATGTGACAGACAATTATGACGTTTTGAAAAGATGAATAAATTTCAATTTTCCATGTAGTGGCATTAATATAACTATAATGTTTGGCAATAATGATACCGTCTCTTTATTTTACTGTTTCTTTCAATTTTCATCTCTCAATTAGTGTTGATTTTTCCAGTAATACTTTGTTTGGGTTTTTTGGCGTTTTATATAGCAACATCGTGCTTTGCTAGCATTCGTTCTCACAGTTTTTCACACTATCAGGCGTTTTGGTATTTGTAATTTTTGGCGTTTTATACTGATTTTTTTAAATAGTAGAGAATTAGATGATAAACAACAGTCAATTAGATAACAAACAATAGAAAATGAAAAAAAATTATAATCTAATTTCTCATCCAAATCTTCACTGTCATCACGCTCTTCTACTTTTGACATTTTTGGCGTTTTGAACCTGTTTTTTAATACCTTATGTAGATACTTATTTTCCTACATAACGGCCGTCTTTAGAAGATGCTTATTTTTTTGTGGCATCCTTTATTGTGGTGGATATATACTTGTTTGATGACATGTTGAAGACCAACGCCTGCTCTAATGTATTGATCCATTCATGCCATCAATATATCCATCAAGAACAAAGTGACATGATGTCATATCAGTGTCATCAGTCTCTTTATCTTGAATATTTGTCCATCTAATTCAGCAAAAGATTATAGAGATACCCAACTCAGAGAAGAATCCATTCAGTGAAACTTCATTCATATCAATACTCAATATAGCAGAATCGAGGTTCTGCATCTGTGGCTTTTTTAACTATTATTTTTGGCATTTTTAAAGTGAATGGTTTCTAGAAAATATGGCGTTTTGTTTCTGGGGTTGCGATCAGTTGATTGTGTAGAGACGTCTCTCCTATAGGATGTTTTTGGCGCGTAGTTTAGGCGGGATTTTATTTATAATATATGATATTAATAAAGTAGCCGTCTTTTTAGTTACTGTATTAATATATGATATTAATAGACTTTCCATCTCCCAAGTTTGGCGTTTTTGAATGGGTTTAAGTAGTTTTTTGCGTTTTTTTTTTCCATTTTTAGCTTTTATTAATTAATACTTCTGCAAATTACTTTCATTATAGTTTGGGAGTTTTTACTCCATTTATGGCGTTTTCATATGCATTATGACTGTTTGGCGTTTTATTAACATAATGTATTTTTTTATTCTAAGTTGAAAAATACATAGCAAACAATAGAAAAAGAAAATTAAAAAATAAAAATAAAAACAATTCATCTTCCAAATCTTCACTGTCATCAGTCTCTTTCTTCTTTTAAATCACGTTCGCTGGTGGTTTGGCTTAGCCACGCTTGTGTTTTTGAGGCCGTCTGGAAAGACAAAATGACATGAGTTTTTTGTTTGAATATGTATCTTCAAACAACTCATTAGTGTCATTCGTCTTTTCATGCCATTAAAATATTCATCAAGAACAAAACACAAATGACATAAGTCTGACCCCAGCATTTTTTTTTGTTTATGATTTGTCCATCTCATGCAGCAAAATGTTATTTGAGTCACAGCACCTCAGGGAAGAATGCGTTATCCGAAACTTTGGCTTAGAACAATATTTGAAAATACAAGAAATGATATTTGGCATTTTTGGCGTTTTACTGGGGAAATAGTGTATCTGAAAGAATCGTCGATTTTTTTGGAATCTTTGATGTTTGAGTGTTTTGGCGTTTTCTAAGATGAATGGCATATAGTAGAAAATATGGCGTTTTTTAAGTAGTTGTGTTTGATGTTTTGGGGATTTTGGTGTTTGTACGATGAATGGTATATAGTAGAAAATATGGCGTTTCAGGTTCTGGGGGGTGTGTTTTTATGTCTGGGATGTTTTTGTTTATATAGCGATGTGTTTTGGTCCGTAATGGCATTTTATTCATCAGTATGGCGTTTTGGTATAGAGGTGTAAAGACGCTTTTATCCTTAATGAGGCGCGTCCACGTAATAAAATTGATGTTATTTACGAAAACGCCACCGCGCCAATCTAGTCCATATATTGTTTTAATCGGAGGATCGATAAGAGTTCTCACCGTTCTCACACTTTCTACCGTTTTCTCTAATTCCCGACCCTATATATATATATATATATATTGATCAGGTATATCAATTAAACTCGACATGGTGTTTAAAGTTCAAATGAACACATCTTGAGTCATTTATTGTGACAACCCTCAAATTACATGTATCCGTACGATTTATAATGATAATTAAAGTGCTTGATGACTGTGCTGAATCATTTAACTGCTCTCTGATTTCTGTGTTATACTTACATGTGCTTATTAACATACTAGTAGTGTACAGAAAAGTTACTAAGTAGTTCGGTATGCTTTCCCGAGTGTTGAAAATTAAAAGTGTTACAAAAATATACATATAGGACACTCTACGGATTAATTTAAGCACTTTAACGAACCGGTATCAAACCAAACAACCGAACTTTACCCGGAACATAAAAATATTGTCAAACACATTGTTTTTTTGTTCTGGGCTAGTTATGGTTCCCGAACATCATGACACCTCTTACAAAATATCTACTAACTAATATATGTAACTAATACTTAAGATTAAACTAGATTGTAACTATTTAGTTTAACCTAGCCTACTACCCCCCCCCCCCCCCCCCACCTATAATCGGCCAACACCAAGGGCCCACATGGGATTTTAAGTTGATTAAATATTAGATCTTGTCTTTCCATATTAGACACATTACACATGAGTTAATACAAGAAGATGGTCTATAAGAATACACATTAAGCTCATATCCTTCATACTCTCATTATCATCTACACCCTAACACCAAAACTCTCTCTTTCTTCCTTCCTTGGCTTCGGCTGAAATCAACCACCCATACACCACCATCATTCAATCAAGTCTCTTCCATTCCACACATATACAAGGGTGTTAGAAGGTGCACAACGAAGCTTGGTGTTCTCGGAAGTTGAAGGACCTTCTCTATTCGCTATTAACCACCACTTTTCTCCTCTTGAACATCCCTAGCCTTGAGCTAGTGGTAAGAACTTAGATCATTTCATTTTTCATGTTATTTAAGTGGTTAATAGATGTATTATGAAGAAAACATATAAACACCATAAGATCTTACACTTAAAACTTGAACATAAGCTTAAACAAAGTGATACATGAAGAAATGATGTTAGAATGATGTTATTTGGTATATGATGATTATGTGCTGATATGAGGGACTTATAACCTGCTGTAAGAAATGTTATTGATCACTAAGCATGCTAATGGAACCAATATAACTCGCATTAGAATGTTAAAAGCTGAAAACAGGAGGCTGTTTAGTGATTACAGCCAACTTCAGTGTCACACCCTGGCTTTGCGGAAGCGTGGGTAGTTTTGGTGTGACTTCTTAATACCATAGCTTAATCATACCAAAGCTATATGAGTTAAAAACATGCAAGATCATCCATTAAGTTTTGAAATTCAAACACAATACCATTGTTTTGACATACCCTGACAACATAATCTTGTTCAACAAACTTTACAAACATAACATAGACATGGTTTAAGGATTGTGTCTTGTCCAGGAAAGAGACACATCCCCTAAACCCCGGATGACCTTGGAAACTAGTGCAGCGGAAAACATGCCATACCGTGCCAGATCTCGTTAATTTCCTGAAATACATGTAAGTTGAAAAATCAACAATAATGTTGAGCGAGTTCATGCGTTTAGTATGTGCGCGCGAATAAACCTTTGTAATCATTGCAAGTATGAATGTTTTGTAAGCGCTGGTATGAAAGCAATTAAGGAAACATATCAGTTATTGTGTATCCACATGGTCCAACCTGCGGGCGCATGGGAGGGGATAGGACAAGGTCACCACATGGTCCAACCTGCGGGCGCATGGGTGGTGTTACGACAAAGTCACCACATGGTCCAACCTTAGGGCGCATGGGTGGTGTTATGACAAGGGCACCACATGGTCCAACCTTAGGGCGCATGGGTGGTGTTATGGCCAGGTCACCACATGGTCCAACCTTAGGGCGCATGGGTGGTGTTTGTCATGCTCAAATAGACCTACCACTCGTATCCCTCGATCGCACTACGAGGACTAATGTTCTTAAGGTTCCACCTATCCAATCACATAACCTAACAGTTCCTTCCGTAGCTGACCATACCATGTAAGAAACATTCGTAAATCATAGTAACATGTATTTCACCCCCGCAGTTAAGAAAACTGAAAACAGTTAGAGAAAAGGGGGACATGAACTCACAGTGAGTGCGTATCTCAATCAAGCGTCTCCAATATAGTAAGCTGTGCAACGACCTACAAGTGCTAATTCTATTAGTCGGACGGCCGTGCTTTAGCTTTACAGTTTATGTTTGCGGGAAATAGTTAGACAACTATTTCGTGTTACATGTCGTATATACTTGATAGTTATCTTCCTTCCCAAGGATGGGGGATTTAATACATGTGCGTAAGTTACGTTTTATCAATCTTGTGGTAATGTAATTACCGGTGTAACTTATATGTTTGTGGAAGCGTTCGCAAAGTTTTGGAATCATTAACGCTTGTAAATATTATTTTTACCCTAAAATAATATTTATGTATTTCACAAAATAATCATAAACAGTGTTGTGACAAATATATTTATCACGTTAATCTTTGTGAAAATCCCACCTCCGAATATTTAGTAAAATATAGTGCTGGCGAAATTTATGTTTTGAAAACATGTCCAAAGATAGTTCTAACACTTGTTGTGAAAAAGTCTAAGTGTTAGATTTTTAGAAAATTTCGCCAGAGTTTCCTCTGTAACTGGAGGTGGCCACGCTTTCAAGCGTATCATTTTCTTTTAACAAATCAACTCAACAATCTTCTTTATTCGATCAAACAATTTCCGACACATCAAACTAGTCAATAAATATGTAAATTTGCATAGTCGCATGAACTTGTAGTTTTTCCGAATCTATATTATAAATCCCATTTATATACGTAGATCTTTATATAATGTACTTTCAATCTTGTAAAAACCTCGTTTTTAGAGAAGTCCGACTTTACAACCTCTAGTTATTTTTCCCAAAAATAGTCATTTTGTCGAAATATGCGTCACACAAGTGTTTACACACTTGTGTGTTCTAAATAGCACTCTTGGTATTGTAAGAACCGTTTCTTAGAAAACATGATTTCTTTTAAAGTGTGGTCCTTCAAAAGTACCACTTGCAGATACGTAGATCCGCTAGTTTTAAACACCATTGTACCGGTTAAATCGCTTTTACACAACTAAAAATTCTTTTACACAAGTTCATGCTCTAAGTGTGGTAGTGTTTCACCTTTAACCCTTGTATCATTCAAAAACGAGCTTATGTGATGATACATGATTTTACAAAGTCGGGTTAAACGGAGATTCGAGCTACCACATCATAGATCGGGTCTAGATAAACACAAATTTCAAGTCCTACGACTTTTACACAAGACATGTGTTATTAACCACCATTTTTGTAGTTTTAGTAGACTTTAAAGTTCCAAAACACATGTTTACGATATTTAACCGACGAAAGTTCTTTTAACCACTTTAGATAAGCGTAAAAACGAGTTTTAAACAATATACCTCTAGCTCGGGGCTAGGGAAGAATCGTGACGAAAAAGAGGTGGATAAAAGCTAACGGTGGAGGTCCTTCGTGTTCCGCTTGCTCCGAGGCTCCTAATACGTGACCCTCGACACTTGTATGAACTTAGAATTGCTTGAACAAGAACCAAAAAAATTATGGATGGATAGGGATGCTTGGCCGTAGCTAGTTAGAGAGAAGAGAGAGAGTTGAGTTGTGAACTTGTGAGGTGATAATGTTCTTGAGAGTTAAGTGCTTATTTATAGGAGATTTAGATGCTATTATCCCTTGGTCCCAATGTCCCCTAGATATTAATCACAACTTAATAAAATAATCATCCTTGTACTCTTGTGTTCCCTTGGTTGGGCCGATTCCATTAGGGGGGGGTGGGTCTAGTTTGGTTCAAACTTGGTTAGTTAGTGTTTAGTTTGGTTGAAAGGGTTAACTAAGTAATTAACTTAGTTAGTTGTGTATTATGTGTTATGACGGGTGTTAGGGTAATCAGGGACCCTAACTGGCTCAGAAAAATATATTTAGTGAAAATAGTAATATTTTCATGTTCCGGGTAAAGTCCGGGTGTCCGGTTGGACGGTAATCCGTTAAAGTCTTATAAAAGCCTTAAAGTGTCGTTATTGCATTTTTAGTGACACGAATTGTTTCCAACACTTTTAGAAAGTGTCTAGTGTTATTTTCTCATTTTCTGGCACTTTACTAGTCAGCTAGAAGCTGGTTAAATTATTAAAGTGCTGTGTTTGGTACTTAAAGTACGTTTTAGGCACATCCGAATCAGTGTATCTTATTCCTAGAGACGCGGTACCACAACCCTTATATCCCTACACTCACTACCAGTGTAGTAAAAATATATGAGGCTCTTAACAGGCCTTAGAGGCAGTATCTGCCTGATGCTGGTTATATCAGCATGTTCACTGTGTATCCGTTTAGTGCTACTGTGCTTTTTGCGCATCATGTTTGTCACTAAGGTGCCGTATGTAAATAATGTAGCGACAGCATATAAAGTATGATGCAAGTAAGTGCATGTATCAGTATGCAGGTAGCAGTTTATCAGCTAGTTTTAAACAAGCACAGTAATTAAGCAGTAATTAATCATTAATTAAGTTGTACGGATACCTGGTTTAGTGCGGGTTGTCACATTCAGCTGGCTGTAACCGGACCTTAATAAAACGAAAAATGCATTTTCTGAAGTCTAGATTTATGTATTTCGAAATACGGTTCCAATGGCACTGGAATCATAATTTTTGAACTTCGTTTACTATTTTTTAAAGACCCGATTTGTAACAGCAGCTAAAGCTGAGTTTTTACAGCAGTAAATGTGTGTTATATTTTTAGTCATAACTTGAAACCTGGGTAGAACTAGGTCATGAAACTTGTACTGTAAATGACCATTGACGTATTTGTAATCCTCCCACTGGAATTTCGTAAATCGGACTTACGATAAATTTTAAATAAATTATTCCGTGGACTGCAGTCAAAAAAAGATAAATCTGAGTGCAGTCCGGAAATGATTTTTTATAAAATAGTGGTGATGAATTGGATCCCGAGATTTTTACACAATAATACTTGGATCATTTAAGACCTTCCGTAAAAAGTTGGGAATTTTTGGAACAAGTTAACTATTTTATTAAAATCCCCGAAAACAGCCCAGTTTTGAATATAAAAGCTGAAATGACATAAGTCGTAGGTTGCGTGTCTAAATGTCGAGTATGTTAGCTGAGGATGATCTAACATGTTATATGTCAATGAAAGTATTATTGTGCAATATCGTATGCTTGTTCTTGAGTAACTATAGGTGGAATGTTTATATGAACGTGAACTATTGAAGTGAATGCATGTTATGTAGTAGATACGTGTAGGAACTTTGTGCTCTATTTGAAACCACTAAATGACTAACTGGTAATCATATTAGGACGTGATTGACCTACCTTGACTGTTAGCTATTTTTGAGAGTTAAACCGAGCAACCAAAGGTGAGTTCACACCCTTACTAAGGCATGGGATTCCTGGTGGTTGGGAATGGGATTAAATAGCTGAGACAGAACTTGTACCTTCACCACTACTAGACTACTTACCTCCGTCCTCGGATTGGAAAGGACGCCAGCGCTAAACCTACGTACTCACTACGTACCACTGTCCTCGGATTAGGAAGGGCACCAGCACTAAACCTACGTATTCTCATACGTACCTATGTCCTCGGATTGGGAAGGGCACCAGCGCTAAACCTATGTATTCACTACGTACCACTGTCCTCGGATTGGGAAGGACACCAGCGCTAAACCTACATATTTAATATGTACCTCTGTCCTCGGATTGGGAAGGACACATATATATATACATCTAGTCTAGTGGTTTACAACATGGGGTAGCCCCCACCGTTTATGGTTTGGAAAATTAGCAAAGTTGATTTAACCTGCAATTGCAAACAAACTCATAGTTTTTGAAAAACTACTTTATAACGAACACCTACTGTGAACTCGCTCAACTTTGTTGTTGATTTGTTGTTACATGCCTTGCAGGTCGTTAGGTACTTATGGAGCTTGCGCGAGAAGGAGGTCGTTGTGGGATATGGACTGTTATGTTACGTGCTGAATATTTAATCCTCATGAACTATGGAATTTATGTTTTGGACTTACGTTTTATGCTTCCGTTGTTAACTTAAAGTCGGTTACTTTCTTTTGGTCACCAATTGTATTGTGGTTGGTTTATTTACTTAATTACGTTGTTCAATAGCTCGATCTTGGTCATGTCACGCCTCCAAGCAGTGATACTCCGCATGGTGGATTTTGGGGGTGTGACATTTATGTTTTTACTTAATCAAATGCTAGTGATAAGGGGTGTTCAAAAGTATGCGTGTAACACCCCAACCCAGCTAGGGCTGACGTGTCACTCTTACAGATATCAAAACTAAAAACCAATCCATAGCATTAAATAAAAGATCCTAATTACACTTATTACATTACTGAAATAAGAATCTTGACCAGCAACTTCCTAACGCTCCTCATTGAAATCCAGATCATCCCATATTACCTGTAAGACAAATAGGAAAAACACAAAAAGAAAAATACGGCTGAGCCAAAAATTGCTCAGTAACGGAGAAATCAACAGTACAAGTAAAGTCATATCAACGGAAGCAAAACATAACAGAACTAAGACATAACTGAAACGAGATTACCGACACGAGTACTGAAAACAAATGCAGACAAAAGACTAATACAAAAACTGATACACGAACCGATCTGAAACTTTAACGAAAACTAATACGGAAACAAAAGTCAGCCATACACATAACTGATACCGAACCCAACACAAAACTGTTGAAGAGACTTATACTTCGTTGACCACGATGACTAAAATATGTTATCTTGTATAAACAAACTTATTGAAAACATCGTTTAAATGATCTAGTATCCGTATAACTTGAAAAGTTTCTAACCTATCATTTGTAGTTTTTAAATGAAACGTTTATACAAATCCAAGAAATAATAACTATCGAATATTTTAAACAGCGTTTAATAAAGCTATTATTTTTAAAACAAGATACTTGGCAAAAGTATTTTCTTATATTGAGTGTTTGAATTTTATCAAAATAAAATAGTTTATCACATTTTATAGCAATTCAACATTAGACAAAAAGAACTATTTTCTAACTTTGAAAAATTATAATTTAGAAATACAATGAATGTAATAAACTGGATTTCAAATGAAATACTTATAAAAGTTACGTAAACTGACATGGAAAGCCGATACAAAAACAAAACAAAAAATATAAGCCTAGACATTTTAAATACCATTAAAAATAATATAATCTTTAAAAGAAAGGACTGTTGAAGCTATTATATTTAAAATAAACGTTTAGATTCAAAACCATCTCTATTAATTAATCAAATTTCATAAGTTATTATTTAATTAAAATAACTATTTGTATAGCTTTGTGGATTTATATTTAATAACCAAGATAATCTAGATAACTTGATTTTAAATGTAGAATAATTTAATCAATACGAAGTTTCTTAAACCAATCGGAAAAATGGACACGGAACAAAGATAGATTCAACGAAAAATATCGACAGACACCGAATCAAAGACTGAAATTGTCGGACACAAACTAAACGTATAACACGGAATCTAAATCCAAACTGAGACTGATACTGATCGAGACAAATCTGATACAAACCGGCACATATACTGAGTCAAAACAGACATAGCTAATACATAACAGAATCGGATACTGAACACAATCAAAAGCATAATTAACCCAATACATAATCGAAAACATAACCAGATGCGTACAAACATACCAGACATATCAGAACAGATACTTAACATATTCACATAAAGAAACATATACTAACTTACACGACGACTGTATATCAACAAAATAAGCCGTGTAACACAGAAGTACCCAGAGCCAAAAACAGAAACAGACTGGTACACAGCTAGCTAGTCCATGCACCTATGAGATGGTGAGTGTGGCGTTCACCCCTTATTCCATCTCCAGACAAACAAACTCAAACTCAGAGCTAAGATCGATCTATACACCTCTAGTGGCCAAGGTGCTACACAAGCACAAGCTAGAGACGCCGTGAACTTTTATTATGCATTGTCACGATAACTGAATATAAAACTAATAGGAACATGCGACCATGATTACAATTCTGAGGTATGGCATGCTACAAAACACTAATAAATGAGCCGACAAATACAATACAACTAAGATGATGCATCACATATCAAACGAAATATAAGTATCAAACCATGGTAATTAGACTTTAAAACAAGGACAAAAATTCGTGCTAAAGAGTAACGAAAAATAAGATTATCATATGATAAAAAGACCCATGAATTTGTATTCCTAAAGGGGATCGGAAATTATACTATGATGAAAAGAAAACAGAATCCGTACTGCGAAGTGACGGATATGATTAAGATAAATACTATAATGAGAAGACCAAAGAATCCGTACCTTATAGATTAAAACAAAAGCAAAAATCCATAAATCGAGTCGTCCTCAAAAATTATGCACACCTAAATCCCGAGTTACATGATTAGTTATAATCTATTTAATTTACAAGTTGGCTCTTTGAATTTTCTCCCGGCGACTAAGTATTTCATTCTCAAACATTTAGCCTGATATACGTAGTAAATAAAATGACTATTATTTTATACTTAATATTCCCAATTAGGGACTATATTTGTTTAATATTTAGGAAAAATATACATATGTATACATAAAGTGTAAGTTTTATATAGGAGAATTCTAAATTCTAAAACAATCAAGTTATACACACACATCCATACATATATAATATACACGCATACGTATATATAATATATTTACACACCATACACATATTGTGACAACCCGTGATTTACGGCACCTAATTACGTGATTAGGAGATGATTAACGCAATAATAATTAGTGTTTACAGAACGGACCTTGGGGTGACTTTGTGCCCAACGCGAAATCTGCTAGGTTTGAGTCTTCCTACTTGCACTTCACACATATCAATGGCCTTGCAAACCATTGGTGATCTCTTTTTCCTTATCTGCTACATACCAGGGATTTTATACTTACGGAAACTTCTTGTTCATACAAATTAACTACCATGTTTTATACAAATTCAAAGCATTATGCGGGTATGGAGTCAAAGTCAGGGTGGGCATTGACGGTTATGCGAACATTACAAATACAAGGCTTTACAAATACATGGTTTTATGAACATAACGTGTTACAAACACAACGTTTCCATATAACTTGGCAAGAAAATGATTTTTAAATTCATTTTCTCAATACTATTTCAAAAACCGGTTATTCCAAAGATTTATTTCAAATCTTTCACAATACCAAAGATTTATTTCAAATCTTTCACAATACCAAAGATTTATTTCAAACCTTTCACAACTCAAAAGATTTATCTCAAATCTTTTACGAACAAACTATGAACTCGCTCAACTTTATGTTGACTTTTTTCGCATGTTTCTTTCTCAGGTTGCATTTCTAAGACAAGGCACGGTTGGAATAGGAGAACCATTGGAGTTTCGAGTACTTAGCGGCGTTCATTTTTCTAGAAGTCTTTGCTTTTTTGCTTCCGCTGTGCAATGACGATACCAGTCCAGTCACGCCAATGCTCTGATATTTCGGGGTGTGACAGATTGGTATCAGAGCTATAGGTTACAACGAATTAGGTTCCTGTTGTGATACCTAGGCTCTAACCTCACTTTCCTCTGGGAACTTAGACTATTATGACTTTGAATACATACAGAACGCCTAGTACTCGAATATGGTCTCCAACCGTTGCCGAAAAACAAACAGTCAAAATTTTGTTTTCAAACATACGCTATTGTGATGTTTTATACACGGTACACGAAACGATTACATACAGTACACAAAAATCTGAGAGTTTAGGAAACATGCATTTAAGACCTTCGGAACAGGGAGTCAGTCTGAGAGACTAGGAGATTCAGTCTGAGAGGCTGGGAGGATAGTCTAGTGGGACTAGGAGATTCAGTCTGAGAGGCTGGGAGGATAGACTAGTGGGACTAGGAAGTTCAGTCTGAGAGGCTGGGAGGATAGTCTAGTGGGACTAGGAAGTTCAGTCTGAGAGGCTGGGAGGATAGACTAGTGGGACTAGGAAGTTCAGTCTGAGAGGCTGGGAGGATAGACTAGTGGGACTAGGAAGTTCAGTCTGAGAGGCTGGGAGGATAGACTAGTGGGACTAGGGGAATTACTTTATTGCTTATTGGTGACTAACATGTTCATTTGATTATATGATTGATTATTTGTGCATGTATGTGTTTATTAAAGGTCATCACGTAGGAACCGCGAATACTAACTCGGGCACGCTCTATTATCCATATTGTCTATGATAGTTTAACATCCCGAGCAGGCAGCCTACGCATAACAAAACGCTAGTGCACGAGAATACATGGAACTTAAATCTTACGTCAACGGATGTCGGGGTACATCACATTCTACGTGGAACACAACGCTAGTGCACAGGTATACGTGAAACTTAAGCTATACATCAACGGAGGTTGAAGTGCGACACATACAACTATCGAGGCGAGGCCTTTGAAAAGACACGATGGCGCAATTCAATGACGACGCTAGATTCCTGTCAGCAGGAGAACTAACGATCAGGAAACGACAACTTGTCACGCGATCCTGCAACGACACGAATCACGCCAGGGAGAAGACGATTGTCTCCGCATTCCCCCTACCTAACTAACGACGAATACGCTATGTTCGACATTCCATGGTAATGTCACCTAACAATTGGTCGTCACACGAAACCCCAGGTAAAGTCCTCAAATTTCTTTTATTGAAATTTCGAATTTCACACTTACTGAGTAGATTTTCGTATCTCTACTCCTCTTAATGGTCACTGTATCACGATCATTTCTTTACAAGTTACATACATGGTTTTTCGTTGTAACCATGCCTAAAGTTTTCTTGTCAATACATATATTTATTGTCGGATTGCGCTAAAACCAAGTTCGATTGTTTGAACTTCTGCATTACACATACTCAATTCAAGATACCATATGATGTATTGAAGACATCATATTCAAATTCGTTTTAACAAGAGTTTCATTTGTTCTGAGTCGTAGTAGACTTGTTTGGTCTACGACTCCCATAAGTCATTTGTTGATTTCGACACCTTGTGGTGGTGTATTCATTAACTTGAAGCTTGCGCTAAACTCGTTTACGCGTCTCATGCACGGATTTAATTATTTCTTTATTAATTTGTTTTAAATCCGCTTTGAATTATCATATTAAAGCAGTCTTAACACAATCGTGTGTTAAGACAATGGTATACAAATTCATTTCATATTCCGGTGTACCTCATAACGGTTCTTTCAACATCGATCGAATGCTTTGCGACATTCATTGCTTCTTCACCTTCGATCGAAAACATTATTTCTTTGATGTTCAAATTTCAATTGAAAATTCTATGATGTCATTTGAAACAAACTTTCGGATTCACCTTATTACGCTTTCATTTGACTTCAAACACGGTGGATTTGTTTGATCACCGCTATTATTGAATTAATTAAGTCACTACGACACCTTGTGGTGTCAGTACAAACTTGTAGCTTCGGCTAATCATTATTGAGCGTTTCATTCAAAACACATGTGATACTTGTTCGATCACTCCTATTATTGAATTGTTTCATTCATTGCGACACCTTGTGGCGTCGGTATGGCTTGCAGCTTGCGCTGATCACGATCGAGCGTTTCATGCAAACTATTATATTTGAGATTGTTGATTCTAAGTTCATCCAGTGGATGTTATTACTTCTAGAACTCATTTACATGTTATAAACGTTCATATGGAATTCGATTGGTCGAAGTTCTGTTCATTGTTGGATCCTTGTTAACTTAGCCGCACTGGTGACTGTATCATTACGTCTCGTTTCCTTTGACATCAATTACTGAGACACATTTCTTTTAAACCGATGGGTTCTTATTGTTGAGGAATGTCATTAAATTCACCTGATTCGAATAAGTCTTGTTTCGATTACGCGGTCATTCACTTTGTTATTACTCGGACTTACCTGCGAACAACACAATTCTGAGGAGATAACATAGTCTAAATTTCGAGGACGAAATTTCTGTAACAGGGGGAGAATGTGACAACCCGTGATTTACGGCACCTAATTACGTGATTAGGAGATGATTAACGCAATAATAATTAGTGTTTACAGAGCAAATTAACTTAATTAGGCCTTTGGAGTGCCCAGGAACGTCTATACGACTTTACAGTGCGCGAACGGTGGTTTACGTAGAAACCTGCTAAATATTACGCGACGACGAACTGATACCGTACAAAATACTGACAACGCCGACAAGTATGAATGTTACACGAATATTTTATGTCTATGAAATAAATTTTGTGAATTTATTGGGCTTCCGTGCGACACAAATGCAACATGAACTAAAAACGCGATGGTAGGAAACGCAACGACAACGAAACGGAAGCAACGGAGACGCCTGTCACCTTCAGAACTTACATTTTACGATATATTTTAGCTTCGTAATTAAATTTTAGTGACTACAGTCGAAACCGGATCGAAAAACGGACTAAAGACGACAACGATACCATTTTTCGCGATTATTACCGTAATCGACAAACGGGCGTGCAAAAAACGGCTACCGACCGTATTTTATGTATTTTAAATACTAAAATTTTATCTTTTGATAATAAACGGAGTTCAGGTTTTGACAACGGGTCTCGTAGGAATTATGGACCGCTTAAACACGGGGATTGAGCTTGTGGGCCCTGGGCCCAAGCCCAAAACCCACAAGCCTAAACCTACCCATAATATACTAGATCTAATAAGATCTCTAAAGATCTAAAAATCTGCACAAAATCTCAATAGAAATCCTTCCAAAATCTTGATAAAATCTCTACAAAAGATTTATTTAGATCCACACAAGATACACCCAAAATCTCATTATCTCTATATAAGATCCATAACTCCCACACACATTTCTCACAACACATCTGCTCTCATCTCTCTATTATGAAACAAATACATTATCTCCCCCACTCCCTCTCTCGAATACACATACAGGAAACAAACATATTCAACATCGCATCTCCTTCAATACACACACAAACGAAAAATGCAGACTTATCTTCAACACCCTCTCTCTCTAATACACATTCAGGCAACAAGCAGCATCCCCTCTCCTCTCTCTCGCTCCCCTTACCCGATGATCGGAGCAGAACCGGTCGGTCCCCGGGTGTCCTTTCTCCGGCCACTCACACATCGGACACACCCCCTTCTCTCTGTTTTACCGGTCGTACACCCCCCTCTTACGAGCAGCAGGACCGACCACCACCACCACCATAGTCCGGTGGTGGTGCGACGGCGGAGACAAACAAGAGAGATAGAGAGAAACGAGACGGAGAGAGAGAGATGTCGAAGAGAGAGAGAAACGAGACGGAGAGAGAGAGAGAGATGTCGAAGAGAGAGAGAAACGAGACGGAGAGAGAGAGAGATGTCGAAGAGAGAGAGACGGTGGCGCGTGGTAGCGCGTGACGGCGTGGCGTGGCGGCAATCGGAGCTGCAGAACCGACGGGTTCCGTCCGGTAAACAGACTTTAACCATCATTTTATTTTGACCTGTTTCGGTTCAGTTTAAGTGATTCAAGGTTTGGATCGGTTATGTTTGACTCGGGTGTTCAGGTTCGGGATAAGCGGATCTGATTTTGGCTCAACTCGGTTCGACTCAGAGTATTTTAGCTTAACTCGGTTCGACTCGGAGTATTTCAACTTAACTCGGTTCGACTCAGTGTAACTCGGTTGACTCGGTCAACTCAACCGAGTCAACTCGGTCAGACTCGGTCAACGCACAGTCAACTCGGTCAGACTCGGTCAACATCCCGACGCGAAGACTTGGTAAAAATTAGCGGCGTATTTACTTCGTTATGCTATCTTTATAATTTTAATCCTTACGTGACAAGCGAGCTCGACCCGATTCATTAACATATGTACATTAGTTATTATCTACATTTTGGCACTTGACGAAAATTTCACATATATTGTTTGTTGACAATTGTTGAATCTTGAAAAATAACGACAACTTGTGTTGTCGGGGCGTCCAAAAACAGAGGAAACTCTGCCCGTTTTTCGAGAAAACCCGTAAAATAAAACGAGTTTTATTATAAAAACGTGCTTTTCTTGTAAAACGACAACTATTACTATAAAGCGACTTTTACGAGATACAAATATAAAGTTTCCTTCGACAACAACTTACAACTTACGAAAACAACGATTCGGAAATATTTACAACGACAAACATAGTTGTTTTGAACTTCGGAAATTTGACGAATTCGTTTTATAAAAATAAATATAGTTTTATATTTATTTCAAACTTCAAACAACTCGATGGTACTTTCGCAAAATAAATATAACTTTTTATATTTATTACAAACGCCGAAACGGCATATACATATATTTTTGGCAAATATACACAAGACGTGATATATATAATACAAGTTATTATATATTATTTTCGTATGACTTCTCGAGACGGCTAACGCAATTACAACGACATATTTATATTTTTATATAAATATTTATTTGTTTTAAATCTCTCGAGAATCAAGTCTTTTCGAGACTTATTGATTACTTACGACATTAAGCAAAACTAAACAAAGTTCAACTTAGTCATTTTCATTAAGTAACAACTTACCGTTGAATTGTTCGATTAACGATTCGGTAGAGCTCGATGACACGTAGTTTAGATACTGCGTTTATTTAGAAACTTATTAGGTATTCCGTGTTAGGAATATTGTAGAATGCACGCTAGCAAGTCAAGCCTTGGAAACGACATCATCGAAGTCGTAATTAGCTAGCTTTGCACAGGGAATATTCAGGCGAGTTCATAACCCCCACTTTTTACTGTTTTACATTTTTGTAAATGTTTTCGGGGTGGAAAGATATGCACGTTTTGCAAAAACATACAAAGTTTTGAACAAACGCAAAACTCGTATTTCTAAATCATATTACGAAGGGATTTCGAGGAACACAAATGAATTACGAAAGGTTTATACTAAACATACCGGTTTTTACAAAAACAAATGCTTATTTTCGAAATGGGAATGATATTCGGTCAGGGTGACCAGGGATTTGGTCAGGGTGACCAGGGATTCGGTCAGGGTGACCAGGGATTTATTTTATACATGGTATGGTTAGCGTAAGGAGGGTTACTACTTAGATCATGTGAGTGGGTAGGCGGGAACTGGAGGCCATTAATCCTCATTGTAGGACCGAGGGACGTAAGCGGTAGATCTATCTGGGTGTAGCGAGCCCAACCCCAGGTCCAGCAGAACGGACCTTGGGGTGACTTTGTGCCCAACGCGAAATCTGCTAGGTTTGAGTCTTCCTACTTGCACTTCACACATATCAATGGCCTTGCAAACCATTGGTGATATCTTTTTCCTTATCTGCTACATACCAGGGATTTTATACTTACGGAAACTTCTTTTTCATACAAATTAACTACCGTGTTTTATACAAATTCAAAGCATTATGCGGGTATGGAGTCAAAGTCAGGGTGGGCATTGACGGTTATGCGAACATTACAAATACAAGGCTTTACAAATACATGGTTTTATGAACATAACGTGTTACAAACACAACGTTTCCATATAACTTGGCAAGAAAATGATTTTTAAATTCATTTTCTCAATACTATTTCAAAAACCGGTTATTCCAAAGATTTATTTCAAATCTTTCACAATACCAAAGATTTATTTCAAATCTTTCGCAATACCAAAGATTTATTTCAAACCTTTCACAACTCAAAAGATTTATCTCAAATCTTTTACGAACAAACTATGAACTCGCTCAACTTTATGTTGACTTTTTTTCGCATGTTTCTTTCTCAGGTTGCATTTCTAAGACAAGGCACGGTTGGAATAGGAGAACCATTGGAGTTTCGAGTACTTAGCGGCGTTCATTTTTCTAGAAGTCTTTGCTTTTTTGCATCCGCTGTGCAATGACGATACCAGTCCAGTCACGCCAATGCTCTGATATTTCGGGGTGTGACACATATCAAACACATGCACACCACACTCATATTACAAACAAAAGAAAAACACACAATATACAATGCACTATTACACACACATGCATTCATGCATAATAACACACACAAACACCATGCACATAATATACATTCACACACCACATATGTATAACAAACATGCACATCAGTCACACACACCCATGTTTTAGATTAATATATTATGCACACTACATACACATTTAATATATATACTCATGACATGCCAGTTAAACTCACAGACACATGGAGCACACTCACTCTACACACACGTACTACATATATGAAGACATAGATGCATGCACATGCATACATAAATCACTTACACAATGTTAAACAAACACACACATTCTCGTAGATATTCAAGCCATACACATATGCAAGCAATAATACCCACATCAAGATCATACATATATACATAAAACACATACACATTCACCCACACAAGGTGATATACACCTACCTGCAACACGCATTATACACACATACAAATCAACACACGCATACCCCCATCGACATACAAACATATACAATCAGTTTTGATAACTAGGATACAATCAAGTTCCATATTTTAGTCCAAACGAAACGTACGCGTATCCTTATTTTTCTTTTGTTCTTGTGTATTTTAGTTCAGCTTTGGAATTAGATGTCTTAGTCGCCGGAAAGAACTCAAGGTCACCCAAAAAAAATGGATTTTAGTAAACGTGATCGGAATTATTACATGAACCGATCTGATAAACAGAACATATTAGAGCAACGCCAGTTGCGGGCAAAACCGAAGACGGTCAGGCGGCGGTGGTTAAGTTGCAGCGGTCTCGGGGTGCAAACGTGTTAAACTAGGTGGAGTAATACAACGGCGGAGTGTGACAGCGACGACTGAATAGCGGCTGCGACGGACTCGCGTATGGGCGGTACAACGGTGGTGTTCATGCAGAACAAAATGGTCACCAAGGAATGTGATCATGTGGTGGTATTCTTCAGGCGGAGCAAGGATGATACGGTGGTGATTGGCGGAGGCGGTTCACAGCCGCTGGAGAATGGTGGTGCGACGTGACGGGAAGTTCGATAGGGACAAATTCAGAAGCGATTACAATGGCAATGTTTGAAGGGTTATTTTTAGAGTTTATGCGGAATTCCGAAAGTTAATATGGATGAACAAAATTTTCTCCAATTCTCAAAGATTCTAATCATCATCGACGGTTACGGAAACGAAATGTTTGCGCGAGATCCGAATTACACGGAACTGACGAGGCCATTCAAGATGGTCTTAAAACTTTAATTTTTTTTTGAGTAAATTACAAAGTTTGTCCTTTATGTATGTCATATATTACAAAGTATGTCCTTTATCTTTAATAAGCTCAGAAAACATACTCAATGTTTGTAAACCCTTACAAGTTATGTCCTTTAGTCATAACACAATTAGTTTTCATGGTTAAAGTTGACTAAGTCAACCCCACATAAGGGTATTTTAGTCATTTTATCCTAAATATTATAATAAATAATCATAAACCTAATAAATAAAATAATTTTAGAATTATATATGTGTATATAGTTATAAATATATACAGATAATGTCTTCTCCCTCTCTCTCTTTCTAATTATCCTACCCCCACAACCACAACCCACCTGCCACCGCCACCGCCACCGCCGCCGCCACCACCACCACCACCGATCTGCCACCACCACCACTTCACCTGCAAGTTTACTCTGCTCCAAACCAGTTTTCCGACAAGTTCCAAACCAGTTTTCCGTTGAGTATCAAACTAGTTTTCCGGCGACCCATACTTCTCTCTGTTCTTCAACATTTTTAACCTTCAATCTGCAACAAAGGCGGATAATTCTTCAGCAAAGCTTGTGCTTCTACATGGCGATCTAGATCTCGAAATAATCGAAGCTAAAAACCTACCGAACATGGACATTGTCACGGGCCACATCCTCCGTTGCGTCTCCTTCGATCCCTGTCCCGAAGACACGCCTGTCGCCGGCTCCAGATCCGGAACAGAAAGGGGTTCGGAATGCATACTTTCCGGTGAGGAAAGGTTCGCGGGTGACGTTGTATCAGGATGCTCATGTTAGAGAGATGCCACCATTGATAAACTTACTGAGCTGCCGGCGTGGAAACCCACCAATGTAGCAAGAACAAGAAACCCTAGGTCAGTTTCAGGTTCAAGATTTGATCAAAAGATTCAAAACCCAGATGAATTTGGTCATTTTGAGCAATACCCAGATGGTAGAATTGGTTATAATCAAATGAGAGAGAGCAGGTAGAGTAAGAGAGTGAAAGTGGTGGTGGTGGCAGATCGTTGGTGGTGGTGGTGGTGATGGTGGTGGCAGGTGAGTTGTGGTGGTGGTGGGGGTAGGTGAGAGAGAGAAGGAGAAGGGGTTAATAATGTCTGTACGTATATATTTACATATATAATTCTAAAATTGTTTTATTTATTGGTTTTATGATTATTTATTATAATATTTAGGATAAAATGACTAAAATACCCTTATGTGGGGTTGACTTAGTCAACTTTAATCATGAAAACTAATTGTGTTATGACTAAAGGACATAACTTGTAAGGGTTTACAAACATTGAGTATGTTTTCTGAGCTTATTTAAGATAAATGACATACTTTGTAATATATGACATACATAAAGGACGAACTTTGTAATTTACTCTTTTTTTTATTTACACAATGTATAAAAATGAGCCTCTTTGCTTAATTTAAATGTCAAAAGACCCTAACTATTACAACTTAGTTAACACGTTGATGTCATTTATTTATTAGTTTGTTAAATCAATATTTAGTATTTTAGGCTTTTCGGATTTCGGGTATTACAATCCGTTTCCGAAAAACCGATCCGAAATATCCGATATCCGAATCCGAAATATCCGAAAAAATGGGAGTCCGAAATTTCGGATATCTGAAATTCGGATATCCGAGTTTTTTGGATTCAGATTCGCATAGTGATTTTCAAAATTTTCGGATATTTCGGATATCCGAAAATTTTAATTTTCATTTTTTTCGGATATCCGAAACTATCCGAAGTATCCAAAAATATCCGAAATATCCGAAAAATATCCGATATATCCGAAAAATATCCGAAATATCCGAAAAATATATGAAGACTTATATTCAGATATCCGAAACCATCCAAAATATCTGTTTTCGAATATGAAAAAAATAATAAAAAAATAAAAATTAAATAAAAAGTTTTTTCGGATATCCGATTCACTATCCGAATCCGTATCCGAAATTTCGGATATCCGAAATTTGGATATCCGGATTTTCGGATATCTGGTATTGAACTGTCACACCCCCAAAATACCACATGCGGAAACACCGCGGGACGTGTGACGTACCAGGATCCAAGCCACCAATCACATTGAACCAATAATAAAACATTACCAAGTTTATGTTTATTAAATTGAGTAATCATAATTGTCAGACAAGAGTTATCAGATTCAGCGGAAGCAAATGACAAAACAATGTTTAAAGTATTCCCTAATCCAAATGTAATAGTGTTTAAATAACATTCAAGCAATCTTCAGCGACATGACCATGACCACTCCAGCCATCCAGATAGCAAGTTCCCATCCAAGTACCTAACGACCTGCGATCATGCAACAAGTGTATCAGACAACGCTGGTGAGTTCACAGCTTTCGAAAACGTTAGTTACCAAGTGTTTATTCCAGTTCATTAACAAATCCGAAAGTAATGTTGATGATATCTCGATACTGAATAAGACGGCTCCTGATGTTTATTTTGCCCGTTCCCCAGTGCTCCTATCAAAGCACTTGGCATGACTGGGTCATTAGTTCACACCCGTCCTCTCCGGTACGGGGTGAGGGTGCCAAACCTAAGTAGCGCTACCAACTAATACCCCACTACCTCTCCGGTAACAAAAAGATGGGACTTAAGAGTGATAGAGTGAGATTATTATCCAACATCCCAGTTTTACCCAAAAGACTTATCCCTCCCCAGGATACCCATTGACTGTCCCAACCACCGGGACGCATGCTCAAGAGTAGTGAACTCACCTTTGATTTGCTCGGTATGTTTTAATTACCCGTCCAGTTGGTCAACCCAAACCCTACCGTGGTTATCAAACAGTATCAGTTTCATACTCATTCAAATCGCATACTTGCATACAGTAAGTCACGTGCGGTTACACAGTTTGCATCTAGCATTACGATCTTTGTTATCATAAAGCACATACTGAAATATCATAACAGTCCACATTCCATGCACATGACACTAAATGTTGATCAGTAAAGTTATCATGTAACCACTGTAATTCATAAACAAGATGCCAAACAGTATATACTTTCAAAACTGTCTACTGTTCCACCCAACTACCCCTTCGACGAAACACCCTAGCGACGAAAGTCCCCATCTTTCGTCGAAGTCTCATCTGACGAAAGTCCCCATCTTTCGTCGGACTTATACATGTCTAATTACCATTACGTTTTCTCGGCCTCAGTTACTGTGCCTAGGTTTCACAATCATCAGTTAGACATTCAATAGCATAGACAATGGATCAAACAAGGTTATATCATCCTGTTCTTATCAAGCTTAACTACAAATAACAATTCTCAATATTAACATTAGCATGGATTTACATATAAGAACAGACATTGATCAAGATCTATTATCGCTTTATAATCACAGGTTTCCTTGTTAACCCTAAGTCATCAGCAACATCAACCATTTAATCATAAATTCATGTTGTGATCAATCACATATTCTAAGCACACCATCCTATGATCGAAACCCTAGATTCTATGTTACACATATAATCTTGTTCGCACAAAACCCTAGTTACGATGCTATCACTGAATCCCTATTTTCACACAAGATAACAAACATCACAGTATCATCATCTCATCAAATACAACGCTTAGGCACTAACCGTAATACGAGAGAGTTTAGATCAATCGGGATGGAATGAATGCCTTGAAGTTTCCTACTGTCGTCGCACCATGAATGAAGAAAGAATTCTAGGGTTATTGTGTTTACGAGATTTTATAATATACATCCCCTCGTACTGGGCCTCACATAATTTGGGCCGAAGGCCTCTCTTTGACGAAAGTTCCATGTGGCAAAACACTTGAGTTTCGTCGTGATAGGGTTGGCGAAAGACTCAGTCTTTCGTCGAGATTAGTGGGTGTCGAAAGTCATTATCAAATCCTGATTAAACTATACATAATTATATTTAACACCCCACAAATAACAATCATTAAATAACAATCATCAATACACACCAAACATTCATTATTCAGACAAAACTGTACGACACCATGTAGAAACAAATTGCAAAACAGGATTAATCAGTGACATGTATGGGAAGGACCTTGAAATCTTGGGTTGTCACATCATCCCCAACTTGAAAGAAATTTCGTCCCGAAATTTGACAAGTACTCCAAACCGGATAGATGTTAACTCAGGATGACCGTGGATTTTCCGCGGGTGCCACATCATCCCCAACTTGAATAGGAATTTCGTCCTGAAATTCACTAGTTGTGCCAGACTTAGATTTGCCGGACTTGGACTTGTCATCTGGGAATAAATGTGGGTACTTGAGCTTCATCTGATCCTCGCGTTCCCATGTGAACTCCGGTCCGCGTCTTGAGTTCCAACGAACCCTCACGATCGGAATTTGGCTATGCTTATGGACTTTGACCTCCCGGTCCATAATTTCTATTGGTTCTTCGACAAACTACAACTTGTCGTCGATTTTCAGCTCCTGAAACGGTACTACAAGTGTTTCATCGGACAAACACTTCTTCAACTGTGAAACATGGAATACATCATGAACATTACCCAACTCAGCAGGTAACTCTAGCTTGTAGGCCACCTTACCAATTCGTTCTAGAATTTTGAAAGGCCCAACATAACGAGGGTTAAGCTTACCGCGCTTCCCAAAGCGCACCACACCCTTCCAGGTTGAAACTTTCAGCATAACACGATCGCCTACAGCGAATTCCAAGGGTTTCCTACGCTTGTCAGCGTAGCTCTTCTGACGGTCGCGCGCCGCCGCCATTCGATTCCTGATCTTGACAATCTTTTCCGAAGTTTCAAGAACAAGTTCCAGACCTGTGACCTGGCTATCACCCACCTCAGCCCAACAAAGAGGAGAACGACATTTCCGACCGTATAATGCTTCAAACGGAGTTGCCAGGATGCTAGTGTGGTAACTGTTGTTGTAGGAGAACTCGATCAACGGCAGATGTTTCTCCCAACCCTTACCAAATCAATCACACATGCTTGCAGCATGTCTTCAAGTGTCTGGATGGTTCGCTCACTTTGACCATCCGTCTGTGGGTGATACGCAAGGCTCATGTCGAGACGTGAGCCGAACGATTTATGCATTGACTGCCATAACTAAGATATGAAGCGCGGATCACGGTCAGAGATAATAAAGGTTGGCACCCCATGCCTAGAAACCACTTCTTTCAGATACACAGCAGCATGTTGAGAGAACTTATTCATTTCCTTGATCGCGAGGAAGTGCGCAGATTTCGTGAGGCGGTCAACGATCACCCAGATGGTATCGTTTCCATTTTGAGTTCTCGGCAAACCAGTGACAAAATCCATTGCTATCTGCTCCCATTTCCACATGGGTATTTCTGGTTGTTGCAGCAACCCAAACGGTTTCTGATATTTCAGTTTAACTTTAGTACAAGTCAGACACTTACTCACGTAAGTCGCGATGTGAGCTTTCATCTTCGGCCACCAATACAAGACCTTAAGATCCTGATACATCTTATCCGAGCTCGGGTGAACAGAATATCGAGACTTGTGCGCTTCGTCCATCACAAGCTCTCTAAGGTTACTGAACAAGGGGATCCATATCCGTTCCATGCAGTAGAGAATACCATCAGATCTCTTTATAAGTCATTTTTCCATGCCCCTCAAATATTCAGCTTCGTAGTTTTCTTCCTTCAATGCTTCTGTCTGAGCCGAGCGGATCTGATCAGGAAGATTTGAGTAAATAGTGAGCTGCAAAGCTCGCACACGCTTAGGTTTCGTCTCCTTTCGGCTAAGGGCATCAGCTACAATGTTAGCTTTACCAGGGTGATACTTAATGGCGCAATCGTAGTCGTTCAGTAGTTCTACCCAGCGACACTGTCGCATATTCAATTACTTCTAGTCGAAAATATGATGAAGGCTCCTGTGATCGGTGTAGATAGTGCATTTGGTACCGTACAGGTAGTGCCTCCAGATTTTCAACGCGAACACCACGGCCCCTAACTCTAGGTCATGAGTCATGTAATTCTTCTCATGAACCTTCAGTTTTCGAGAAGCATTGGCTATCACATTGTTGCGTTGCATCAGCACACCACCAAGACCCTGAATGGAAGCATCACAATAGACCACAAAATCCTCGGTACCTTCAGGTAGAGACAAAATCAGTGCACTGCAAAGTTTCTGTTTCAAAAGTTGGAAAGCATCCTCCTGCTTGCTTCCCCAAGAATACACAACACCTTTCTGTGTCAACGAGGTGAGAGGTTGAGCGATCTTCGAGAAATCCTTGATAAATCTTCGATAATACCCGGCGAGACCAAGAAATTCTCGCACCTCCGAAGGATTCTTTGGTGTCGCCCAATTCCTGATAGCATCAACCTTAGCAGGATCCACGTGTATCCTTGATTCATTGACGATGTGGCCAAGGAAGTGCACTTCTCGTATCCAGAAGTCACACTTAGAAAACTTCGCGTAGAGCTGCTCCTTCCTCAGGAGTTCCAAAATAAGACGCAAATGTCGCTCGTGATCCTCCTTGTTCTTTGAGTAGATCAGAATGTCGTCGATGAACACAATAACGAAATCATCAAGGTACGGCTTGCATACACGGTTCATGAGGTCCATGAAGACCGCTGGTGCGTTTGTCAACCCAAATGGCATAACCAAAAACTCATAGTGACCATATCGTGTTCTAAAAGCCGGTTTAGGAACATCCTCCTCTCGAACTCTCATCTGATGATAGCCCGACCTTAAATCGATCTTCGAGTAAAAACTTGACCCTTGCAACTGGTCAAACAAGTCGTCAATGCGTGGTAAAGGGTAGCGGTTC
Source organism: Helianthus tuberosus (assembly GCA_030545235.1). NCBI lineage: Eukaryota > Viridiplantae > Streptophyta > Magnoliopsida > Asterales > Asteraceae > Helianthus > Helianthus tuberosus. Next base: position 83,001,874 of record CM060389.1, read on the forward strand.
TTGACTGTCACTTTGTTGAGTTCTCTGTAATCAATACACATACGAAAAGATCCTTCCTTCTTCTTTACAAACAAAACTGGGGCTCCCCAAGGCAAAGAACTGGGTCGGATAAAACCTCTATCCAATAGTTCTTGAAGTTGGTTTGACAGCTCTTGCAACTCTCCTGGTGCAAGACGGTAAGGAGCACGGGCAATCGGAGCTGCTCCTGGCATAAGGTCAATCTGAAATTCCACCTGACGATGTGGGGGTAAACCATGTAACTCTTCAGGAAACATGTCAGAAAACTCACGAACAACTGGGAGATCCTCGATCTTCCTTTCTTCGGGTTGCGAATCGGTGACAAGAGCTAGAATAGCAGGGTAGCCCTTTCGTAGACACTTCTGGGCTTTCATGACTGAGATGATGCCGACCATGGCACCACTACGATGAACCTGTACTGACAAGGATTCCCCACTGGGGAGAGGAATACACACGATTTTCTCTTTACAGAGAATTCCGCTTGATTCTTAGACAACCAATCCACGACAAACTACCACATCAAAACTTCCAAGAGTAACGGGGAGTAGGTCAATGTCGAACACTTGACCCATGAGGTCAAGTTTACAGCCAAACAGAACATGAGAAGCTTCTATTGATTTACCATCAGCTAATTCTACTACATGCTTATTTACAAGAGGTGTGGGAGTCAACCTTAACTGACGACTGAACCCCAAAGACACATAACTCCAATCGGCACCAGAGTCGAATAAAACAGAAGCAAATATGTTGTTTATGGAGAACGTACCAGTCACCATGTTGCCGTCATTTCTGGCTTCCCCAGCTCCAATAGTGAATTCCCTCCCGTGCGCACCATTTCCACCATTGCCCCCATTGTTGTTGTTTCTGTTGTTATTGTTCCCATTGTTGTTGCCACCAGCATTCTGATTTAGTTGAGGGCAGTCCCGCCTGATGTGACCCTCGGCTCCACACTGAAAGCATCCCTTACGGTCTCCACGGTTTTGCTGGGGTTGTTGTCTTTCCTGCTGCTGTGGCTGTTGCGGGGTGTGTTGCTGCTGCTGGTTCGGAAGTGAAACCCTACAATCCCTGGCCATATGCCCCACTTTGTTGCACCTGTGACATACTCGGGTACACTGTCCCCGATGGTGATAGTTGCACTTATTGCACTTTGGTAGCTTTCCCGCGTAAGAACCCTGACCCGAACTGTTGCCCTGGCTTTGATTAACGGAGGACTGACTGAAGCTACGATTGCTGTTATTGTTTGGCCGCTTCTGTGACTGATTCGAGTTCGTCACCTTATCTACATCATTCCATTTCCGCTTGCAATCAGTAGCGGGCGTAGTAGCTGTGGTTGCAGCAGCAGTAGTGGCAAAAACACTGATGTGCGTTATGTGTATATGTAGGTTTAAGTATATTTTAAGCCCTTTTACACTTACTTTAGCCAAGTTTTAAATTTATAAAACACGATATTTACTAACACTAAACACACATATGGGCAAGTGCACCCATCGTGAGCGTAGTATAGTGTTGGTAAGATACCGAGGTCGTCCAAGGACACAAGAGCTTTTAGTACCGGTTTATCCTCAACGTCTAATCAAATCAAAAGTTTAGAAAAATGTTTTAAACTAAGAAAACTAAAAACTAACTAAAATGCTGAAAATAAAAATAAAAGTAAAAACAGATAGATAAGATGAATCACTTGGTTCCGACTCGTGTTTAGTGTAACCTTTGATTATTTCCGCACTTTTGCACTATTTAAGAGATTATCTTAGTTATTGTAGTAGGCCCCTCTTTTGGAGGTGACGTTACCCTCAACCCAGTAGTTTGAGTCAGCAAGGATACAATCCTAAAGGGTCGGATTATTGAAAGATAATTAATTAAGTTATTAATGCAAATTATGGTAGGCCCCTCTTTTGAAGGTGACGTTACCCTCGGCTAAGTAGTCTAAGTCAGCAAGGATACAGTCCTAAGTAGCCGGGTTATAGTATTAATAGTAGTTTAACTTATGAGGGGATCAAAGAGTTTGGACCCCCGCCATCCAATACCGTTAAGTATTGAAGGAGGTCCTACTAAATTTGACCCAGGTCCCTTGCAGGATCTCTAAACGCTGAACAACGACAAGACTCTTACCAAACCGTTCCCTTAACCCCGACCAGGTAGCCAACATACCTCCATATAGACCGTGGAGATATGAATGGTGAAAATCTTTTATTTTATATAGACAGTAAAATAATGCCAAGACACCACGGACAAACGATAAGGAAGAATCACCTTCAACATAAGAAACTAGTTATTAAAGTCATTAATACATAACCAATTAAAAAGTGCGAAAAGATTAAAAATAAAAAGTATTACACTAGACACTTTGTCTTCACCAAGTGATGTAAGAGACTTAGGCAAACATGGCCTTGATTGTCAAGAACTCTTACGATCAATCTTAGATCCCGAGACGACTCACACACTCTATGATGGACAATGGATGATGGTGGTGGATGATGGTGTTATGATGGTGGTGGGTGAAGTGTGAGAGAGGTGGTGTGCCAAGGGATGGTTTGAGCTTGAGCCAAGCACTCCTATTTATAGGCTGAACAGAAGCTCGGGCACGGCCCCGTGTCCAGTGGGCACGGCCCCGTGTCCACATCCTTCTCTTTCTTCATTAATTGCTCTTGTCTTTATTAGTTGACCACGCCACCGTGTCCGCTGACCACGACCCCGTGTGCAGAAGCATATCTGTACTATGAAGATTTGCCTGGATTCTGCGAATCATATAGTTGACCACGGCCCCGTGCCCGCTGAGCACGGCCCCGTGGTGGGCAATAGAAGCTTCTACCACTTTGTCTTTTCTGCTGACACTTGGGCACGCCCCCGTGCTAGTTGAACACGGGGCGTGTTCAGTCTTCTGTCTTCTTGTTTTGCTTGGGAAGATGCTGTCGCGGGGTCGGGCATGTCACGTTTGTTCCTTTTCTTGTATTTATGTTAGATTTTGATGTCTTTTTGCTTCTTTTGTTAATTTGAGCTCATTTAATCCTGAAAATACAAAAGGAAGACCAAAGCACACTTTTTCCAACATTAGTACTAAAAATGGTTAGTTTTATGCCACAATTGATGCAATTTATATGTTGCATTTTGCACACATCAAACACGCGGTGGTAGTGAGCCACGCTCCACCTCCTGATCAGTGATCTTGTGAGCCAAATGGATAATCTGAGGTAAGTTGTTGAGGTTCGCTGCAGCAACGAAGCCCTTAACCTGCGGGGCTAATCCCTTGAGATACAGCTCGATTCTTCAGTGTGGAGGTCGTGACAAGTTAGGGCACAAAATTGCTAGTTCATGAGATCGTTTTGTGAATGCCTCGATCTCTGACCCCATCATCTTCAGATCATAGTACTCATTCTCCAGTTTCTGAATCTCATCACGAGGACAATACTCCTCCCTCGTCAACTCCTTAAAATCGTCCCAAGTAGTGGCATTTGCCATCTCAATGCCCAACATCTGAACCTGGGCATTCCACCATGTCAGGGCACCATCCTCGAGTGTGCCTGTAGCATACTTCACTCTGTCCCCAGCAGGACAGTTACACATCGCAAACACCGATTCTGCTTTCTCAAACCAACGCAGGAGTCCTACAGCCCCTTCAGTCCCACTGAAGGTCTGTGGCTTACAATCCATGAACGTCTTGAACGTACAAGCAGGTGGATTGTTTTGATTCTGATTCGCTGGCTGACCTAATGGACGAAAGAAAATACAACACAGAGGTAAGAGTTGTGTACACGACACAAGAATAAAGGGTAATTGGCACATATCGTACCAGCTTGGTAGGCTGCCAAAGCCTCAGCCACACGTGTGTTAATCAAGTTTGTCAGCTCAGCCTGGGTCATCGGAATGTGACCACGTCCGTGACCTCGTCCGCTCATGATTCTATATAAGAGAAAGGAAAGGTCAAGAGTCGAGATAAAGTAGGAGTTAAACTCACCACAACTACTACAGATTACAAGTACATCAGACAATAAAGTGGAACCCCTTTTCACACTCGTTAGATCTTAATGGGACTCGCATGCACCCCACATTATTATTATGTGTGCACCCACAATAATAATGTGATTTGCATGTTTATCTCAGCTCCTCCCAACTCATGCTAAAAGGTTCCTTAAGTTCTCGCAAGAAAAACAAAACACCACAAACATAAACAACGAATAGTGTGACAACTGTCAAATTTGCATGCTTCCGTACAATTAATTAATATTAAATTTGTGCTTAATGACTGGGCTTAATTACAACTGATGATTAAACTGCTTTCTGTTTTCTGATACATACATACTCATGCATCACACTTTATACTGTCACTCTATTATTTACACACAAACATTAGTGACAAACTTGATGCACAAAGCACAGTTAGCACAGTGAGCGGATAACCCAGAGACATGCTGACAATGCCAGCACCTAGACAGACAATGTTTTTTAGGCCAGTATGAGCCAGAAATTGAGTACTACACTAGTAGGGAGTGTAGGGAGGTGAGGACCATAAAACTGCGTCACTAGGTGATAATTATAGTGCTTGGAAGTGCCTAAAACATACTTTAAGTGCAGAATTCTGCACACTAAATAACCAAAATTCAGCATTTAACAATGCTAGTAAAGTGCAAAAATTTGGCAAAATAGTCCTAGATGCTTTCCAAAGTGTAGGGAATTTAATGTGTCACTAAAAATAATATTAAAGACATTTTACGGAACAATTAAACACTCTAACGGAACAGTATCAAACCGAACAACCAGACTTTACCCGAAACACAAAAATATTGCCAAACACATTGTTTCTACTTTTCTGAGCTAGTTAGGGTCCCCAAACACCCTAACACACCTTAAATTACATAACACACCTTAATATACAAAGTTAACGCTTAAATCCTAACTAACTTAGTAACTAGATCAATCGAATCCCAACCCCATACCCCCCCCCTTTTTGACGGTTGTAAGATGGTGGGACACCCCCACCATTCCTTTCCTTATTTTATTTGTTTATGTTGGTGGATTAGAAACACATTACTCAATGGTTAATGTTGAAATTTGGTTTATAAATAAGCACCAAGGTTAAGACTTTCATTTCACAAACAACAAACCCCAAACTCCTTCTTCTTCCCTTGAGTTCGGCCGCCACCACCATCCACCATACCACCACCATCAAGCTTCCTTTCAAACAATTTCCATACACTCAAAGGTGTTAAAGACCCTACAACTAAGCTTGGTGCACTCGGAAGTTCAAGGACCGCTCTTGTTTTCTTTTATCCACCACTTTTACGCTCTTGAACTCCCCTAGCCTTGTGCTAGTAGTAAGTGCTTTAAATCTTCATCTTGTTCTTATTTTTGGTGGTTAATAGTTGAAAGAATGATAAAATATTAAGAAACTCTAAGAACTTAAACAAGTCTTGAAACAAAAAGGATGATGAATGGATAAAGTAATGAAGTAGTGTTAAGTGATGATAAAATCATGTTGTTCTTGTGTTGTTATGATTATTGAATGTTATTTGTTAGTAAAAACGAGATGATTCATCACATGGACTTGCTAGATCATGTTTAAAGACATGAACTAGCAAGATGTGAAGGATAAAGATGTTGTGGATGATGTAATCATCCACATATGAACTTTGAACTTGAACAAATAAGTGATTTCTTGGAAAATAAAGTTATGAACTTGTAGATCTAAAGATCTATAAGTGGTTTTTCGAAAGAACCAAGAGAAAAATAGTAGTTTTGTTAAAAACTTGGATCTTATATGAAATAAACACATTTTTAGTAAGTGAACAAGTGTATAAACACTTGTGTAACAAGAAAATTTCACAAAGAAATATTTTTGTAAATCATGACTAGAAGTTGTAAATCTTCAAATCCTTTAAAAATAAAGCTTTTAAGAAACTAATCACGTTTTTAAAGGTAACAAGACTCACTAATTATGCTAGTAAGTTACTACTCGTTTTTATAAACTTTCAAGTTCATAAGTTTATGATTTACGCTTATTTTTGTCAAGATTGGTAATTTGAGATTATATCTTGTTGGTTGATGATTGTTTGAATGATTTTACAAAAGAAAATAATATGCTAGTAAGCATGGACACCTCCATTTACAGAGGAAACTCTGGCGAAATTTTTCTAAAATTTCAACACTTAGAAAATATTTTTCTAGCAAGTGTTACAAGTATATTTTTAACCTTGTTTTCAAAATAAGCTTCGCCATAATTTTTATTACAAAAATACCAAGTATCGGAGGTTGGTTTTCGCAAATAAAAATGGATAAATATATATTTAGAATATATGTTTTATACTAAGACACTTGTGTGATTAATTGTATATTTTGTGAACTAGTTATATTATTTTAGGGTAAAATAATATAACTTACAAAATACCATGGAAATTACGACTCCAAAATAATATCAAAACTCTCACGAAATAAATATTTAAGATACGTAATTATTATTGCAATACGACGCGCTAAAACGTAACTTATGTAATATTCCAGAAAATACTCTTGCACATATTTTGGTAAAATATTATTTTGGAAACTGTAGAAATAAAAATATATTATTTTTGGGAAAAATACATATATTTTGGAAATACGTTATTTTTGGACAAATGAGTTGAATATATTTTTCCAAGTGGGAGATAAAAATATATTTTCCTAGTATATTTAGAAGATATATAATTTTTGAGAAAAATATATATTCTGGGACAATACATGATTGAACAAAATAAGTTTATATATTTAAGTGAGACTTGAAATATATGGTTTTGGATATATATATTGGGAATATATTAACATATTTTTATTTGGAACAATACACCGAAATACGACGCCATTACTTGGCAAGATTTACAAATACAAAATACGAAAATACAAGTATGAGATACTCCCATCCTTGGGAAGAAAATGCGAATAACAACACTCGAGAAGTATTATTACAAAAACATATTGAAGACACTTTAAAACGTAACTCACAGGCACTAACCAATACTAAGACAAGGCACGACCCGTTCGTCTAATAGACATTAGCACATTGTAGGTAGTCGTGCTTGCTGAAGGGATTTGGGTTACGATACTGAAGACGCAATACAGTGAGTTCATGTTCCCCCTTTTCTCTTTACTGTTTTCGGTTTTATACTTCGGGGGTGAAATACATGCGACAATTACAGACTTTTATATACATGGTATGGTTAGCTTAAGGAGGGTTTACTTGGGGCCATTAATCCTCGTTGTAGGACCGAGGGACATGAGTGATAGATCTATTTGGGTGTAGCGAGCCCCACTCCTGAGTCCGCTGAGTGGACCAGGTGGTGACTATGTGCCCGACGCACAAATCTGCTAGGTTTGAGTCTTCCTGCATCACTTCACACATATCATTGGCTTTGCAACCCAATGGTGATCTCTTTTTCCTTAATTGCTACATACCAGGGATTTTCATACATACAGACACATTACAAGGTTTATACATACTCACTTACACATGAACTCGCTCAACTTTATGTTGATTTTTCAAACTACATGTATTTCAGGGAATTAGCGGATCTGGCGAAGTATGCATAAGTTAAGCTGCGTTGAATAAGATGTCATCCAGGGCAGTAGGTTTGGGAGGTGTAACCCTTACCTGGACGGGTTGCATGTCTTAAACCTCGTTTTATTAAAAGTCTTTTGTTGTGTCTTATGAACACATTTTAGACAAGTATGGTTTGTAAAATTATTTTAAGTATCGACTTTTCCAAACACTGATGTTGTGGTATTTTAAAACTTAATGAATGGATGAACGTCTTGAATTTTTATCATATAGCATTGTTATGATTGTTGCTATGGTATTAAGAAGTCACACCAAAATAATCCACGCTTCCGCAAAAGCCAGGGTGTGACAAATAGCTAACAGGATATTGCACTATGACTCTATCAATCACATAACTCAGGTAGATGCTCATGTATTCAGTCTGAAATGCTAAGTGTGTGCAATCACATGCAACATTGTACATAAGTGTATACTAGATATACTATGCAATAAGTAAACGAGAGACGAACCTTGCAATCTGGAGCTGAGTGTCATGGTCGATTTCTAAACTGTTCAGTTATAGTCTGGTTTTATAAAAGCGTTTTAAAACCTAGTTCACTATAACCAGTGGCTCTGATACCAAACTGTCACACCCCCAAAATACCACATGCGGAAACACCGCGGGACGTGTGACGTACCAGGATCCAAGCCACCAATCACATTGAACCAATAATAAAACATTACCAAGTTTATGTTTATTAAATTGAGTAATCATAATTGTCAGACAAGAGTTATCAGATTCAGCGGAAGCAAATGACAAAACAATGTTTAAAGTATTCCCAAAGCCAAATGTAATAGTGTTTAAATAACATTCAAGCAATCTTCAGCGACATGACCATGACCACTCCATCCATCCAGATAGCAAGTTCCCATCCAAGTACCTAACGACCTGCGAGCATGCAACAAGTGTATCAGACAACGCTGGTGAGTTCACAGCTTTTCGAAAACGTTACTTACCAAGTGTTTATTCCAATTCATTAACAAATCTGAAAGTAATGTTGATGATATCTCGATACTGAACAAGACGGCTCCTGATGTATGTTTTGCCAGTTCCCCAGTGCTCCTATCAAAGCACTGGGCATGACTGGGTCATTAGTTCACACCCGTCCTCTTCGGTACGGGGTGAGGGTGCCAAACATAAGTAGCGCTACCAACTAATACCCCGCTACCTCTCCGGTAACAAAAAGATGGGACTTAAGAGTGATAGAGTGAGATTATTATTCAACATCCCAGTTTTACCCAAAAGACTTATCCCTCCCCGGGATACCCACTAACTGTCCCAACCACCGGGACGCATGCTCAAGAGTAGTGAACTCACCTTTGATTTGCTCGGTATATTTTAATTACTCGTCCAGTTGGTCAACCCAAACCCTACCGTGGTTATCAAACAGTATCAGTTTCATACTCATTCAAATCACATACTTGCAGACAGTAAGTCACGTGCGGTTACACAGTTTGCATCTAGCATTACGATCTTTGTTATCATAAAGCACATACTGAAATATCATAACAGTCCACATTCCATGCACATGACACTAAATGTTGATCAGTAAAGTTATCATGTAACCACTGTAATTCATAAACAAGATGCCAAACAGTATATACTTTCAAAACTGTCTACTGTTCCACCCAACTACCCCTTTGACGAAACGCCCTAGCGACGAAAGTCCCCATCTTTCGTCGAAGTCTCATATGACGAAAGTCCCCATCTTTCGTCGACGTCTCATTTGACGAAAGTCCCCATCTTTCGTCGGACTTATACATGTCTAATTACCATTATGTTTCGTCGGCAGCAGTTACTATGTCTAGGTTTCACAATCATCAGTTAGACATTCAATAGCATAGACAATGGATCAAACAAGGTTATATCATCTAGTTCTTATCAAGCTTAACTACAAATAACAATTCTCAATATTAACATTAGCATGGATTTACATATAAGAACAGACATTGATCAAGATCTATTATCAATTCATAATCACAGGTTTCCTTGTTAACCCTAAGTCATCAACAACATCAACCATTTAATCATAAATTCATTTTGTGATCAATCACATATTCTAAGCACACCATCCTATGATCGAAACCCTAGATTCCATGTTACACATATAATCATGTTCGCACAAAACCCTAGTTACGATGCTATCACTGAATCCCTATTTTCACACAAGATAACAAACATCACAGTATCATCATCTCATCAAATACAACGCTTAGGCACTAACCGTAACACGAGGGAGTTTAGATCAATCGGGATGGATGGAATGAATGCCTTGAAGTTTCCTACTGCCGTCGCACCAAGAATGAAGAAAGAATTCTAGGGTTATTGTGTTTACAAGAGTTTATAATATACATCCCCTCGTACTGGGCCTCGCACAATTTGGGCCGAAGGCCTCTCTTTGACGAAAGTTCCAGGTGGCGAAACACTTGAGTTTCGTCGTGATAGGGTTGGCGAAAGACTCAGTCTTTCGTCGAGATTAGTGGGTGCCGAAAGTCATTATCAAATCCTGATTAAACTATACATAATTATATTTAACACCCCACAAATAACAATCATTAAATAACAATCATCAATACACACCAAACATTCATTATTCAGACAAAACTGTACGACACCACAAATTGCAAAACATGATTAATCAGTGAAGTGTATGGGAAGGACCTTGAAATCTCGGGTTGTCACATGAACACCCCTAGGCCCATGCCAATGGGTAAGGTTTTGGGTAATCCCAATCCCATACCAGATTTGTAAAACAGTATTCCATATCCAAGCTCACGGCATAAAACCTTAAGGGCCGTAAGATTTTTTTAGAATTCTTTTGTGTGTGTAAATATATAATCTTACACAAAATTTAAACAATTGTCAACGTCTTCATGGTGGTATGCATGTTATCTGTTCACAACATGAGCGCGGGATTGAGGCTTTCGTTAGTTGATTTCTATCTACTCTTTTAACTTTTTGTATAGTTTTTTCTACCAAGTTTGACTTTTCTGGGCCAGACCCAATGTCTTTACTCTGTATGTTGTTTCTACTGCTTGATTATCTTTAATCTTTAATATTATATAATATATATGGGGAAGGTTCATTGGGGAACACTAAAAAAGTGGGGAACAGTGGGGAACCGACTCAAACGAACTCCGATTGGACTCATTCCAGCGGCGTTGGAACCGTCTCGTCGAACCCTAACTAGGATCTCTTAACCCTAAACCCTAAATCATAACCCCTAATCCCTAAATATATTAGGGTTTAGCTTTAGGGTTTAGCCTTAGGGTTTAGCCTTAGGATTTAGCTTTGGGGTTTAGGGTTTAGCTTTATGGTTTAGGGTTTAGATTTAGGTTTAGCTTTAGGGTTTAGCTTTAGGTTTAGCCTTTAGGGTTTAGCTTTTAGGGTTTATAGTTTAGATTTTACGGTTTAGCTTAGGTTTTAGCCTTATTTTTTAGCTTTAGGGTTTAGAGTTTAGGAGTTAGGATTTAGGGTTAAGAGATCTTAGTTAGGGTTCGACGAGCCGGTTCCAACACCGCTGGAATGAGTCAAATCGGAGTTCGTTTGAGTCGGTTCCCCATTGTTCCCCACTTTTTTAGTGTTCCCCAATGAACTTTCCCCTATAATATATAAATATATAAATACAGATTTATATACATAGCTTATCGAAATCAAACTAGTTTTGATATAAGTTTTCAAAATCTGTTTTAATACTTGGAGACTTGGATTTACACCCATTTTAAAAGACTCAAATTTAAACTCAAACTAAATAACTAATGGTAAAATAATCCACTCGGTTTTAAAGGGGTCATATTTCAAACAATCAAACCCAAATTTTGATCATTTTGCTACGCTACTTTTGTTTATTTATTTTTATAACAATTACCATCGTATTATAGATTTTTATTTTTTATATGTAACTGATAGAGTTTATATTATAGGGCGGGTAGGGCCCGGTTTTTTATTCTCGCCGGAGCTAAATTCTTTTTAACATTTTCGGAGACGGGCCTGCCATTGAATGCCCGATTACTCGTTACTTGTTAGGTTTTAATTTTTTAATATTGCAGAAAATATAAATAAAATGAAAAAGATCACGGGTATGATTCGAGTAAATAGGTACGCATGTTTGAACAAAATCTAGTAACATTCAGCTCAGTTTTAGGTTTTCAAACATGTGGTTCTCCAGTCTTAAGGAACTTGAACTGTGGATTACTGAAGCTACATTCTTTAATAACAGCATGCTCAGTCCGAAGAATTTGAATGTCGGCGGTGGTGGTGGCGCCGGCGAGATTCATATCTTTGTTCCTGATCAGAGTCTGAATTGTGGTGGTGGCGTCGGCGACGAGACTCATATCTTTGTTGTTGAGCAGAGTCTGAACTGTGGTGGCGGCGGCAATGAGGTTCGTATCTTTGTTGCTGATCATAGTCTGAACTGTGGTGGCGGCGGCGACAAGATTCGTATCTTTGTTGCTGATCAGAGTCTAAACTCTCAGGTACACCACGACGCTTATGTCTGCCGCTTCTGCTCCTCTTACGCCTATCATCTTCTGAATCAACTGATGAACTTGAGGCAGTCTGAATTCGTTTCTTTTTCTTCTTACGTTGACTTTTACTCGTCTTTGACCTCTTTACTGCATCATCTGAGGACAAATTGTCTTGATGATCCTTAACCATCGGTGGCGATTCTCCTTTGTGTTTTCTTTTACTACTGGACTTCTTTTCCTTTTTAGTAGAGAAGTTAGCTAACAGATTCGGGATGACTTCCTCACCAAGAAACCCTACACATAGTGGATAACATTAGGATTTCATGCAAGATGCCCTCTAGTTTCCGGAGAGTGAAAAATATTGGCAGACGTGACAGAACAACGGGTCAAAACAGGTGAAGGTTTAAACGGATTATTCTAGTGCATGGCAAAATTGTTTTATTTCAAAAAATTGGATCACTATTTTGATAGAACCAACTTTGTAATCATACGTACTATATAAAAACTTGAAAAAAAATTATATTAACCATATAAAAACTTGAAAGAAAAAAAAATGTGTCCGCCTGTCAACCTGTTTAGACCCATCCAAAACTTACCTGTTAGCCTTTCGGCCCCTATGATTTGTAACTAATAGAGCTAGTTCGTATCATATTTCTTTATAGAAGTCCAGGATGAACCTCTTCCAATGAACTTGACCTATGTTGTCAAAAGCGCAAAGAGCGCGCACCGAGGCGCCCGGGCGCACCTGGTGGCAGCCTAAGCGCAAAAATGGTTTTTTTTTGAAAAAAACGGCCTGAGGCGCAACTAAGGCGCGCAAAAACGGTCTGAGGCGCAGCGCATAAGCAGAAAAAAAACGAACCGAGTGCGTATAAAAAACTGCCTCATGCGGCGGGCCCGGCTTTTTCAAAGCATAACATATTTTTTATATTTTTTCTCTATGTGCGCTTTTCTTAAAAAAGCCCACACTTTTTTTGCGCCTTGCGCCTAGGCTCCGGGCGAGGCCGATGCGCCTCGCTTGCGCCTTGCGTCTTTGACAACATAGAACTTGACTAGATAAACTTGGATGAATGGCTTGAAAACTAATTACTAATTTACTGCATCATGGCATGTGACATGCAATTCAGATACTGCTATAAGTAGGCCATGCATACAGAAGATTCTTGAGCTAGGAGGAGCAATTTCAGCTCATATGTCCAGTGGGTAGAGTTATCTGCTAAAACAGGTTTGCATTTCGAACTGCCCTAAATATGTAATTATTTGACCAAATGAACTCTTCTGACCAAATAAAAACATTTTGAATTCTTTAGCCATCCTTATCTGCCTCAATGAGGAGTAAGAGATGACATGGCTAATTACAAGGCAATGATTGCATATCTAGATGCGTAAGCTAAGATCTTATGGTCTTATTACTTAACAAATTAATGAAATACAGAGGAAAAAAACAAAGACTGGTGCCAATCAAGTATTAGTGTTTAACATAACATTTACACGCCTAGTAGCTCAATTACTTATCGTTTTAGGTTATTTTTAATAATTATCTGGTGATATTATGAGCGTGCAATACTGTTTCTAAGTAAACTTACCTCCATATTCATCAAATATGTCCTCTGCAACAATCTGCTGGTTTGGATCATCTGGTCTGCACCCGCCACGGGGTGGGCTCATTCCAGGCTTCTGTTTCAACTCCCACTTAAGAGGCTGCAAAATCAAATTACATCTCATAAACAACGCTAATTCACCTTACAATGCTTAATGTCACGAGGCTCCCAATTTTACAATTTTTCAATTTACATTATAATGTATCAAGTAAGAGCAAAGTGGAGCACCATGAATCCATTTACTAATGTATGAAACAATTTGGGTTACGTTTCATCTCTAGGAGATCAAACAGGCTGAAAATGACCATAAGTTTATTGTTAGCGCATAAAAGCTCCTAAATCATTTTATTTGACAAGGGAAATTTTGAAATGTCTTTGACACACTAACAGAAATTGTGAACTATTGGACAAGAAGTGTTCTGGGTCAGCTCAACTTGACCCGTACAAAAAATAACCCATTTCAACCAATATCCCAAGTGATCCGACATGCCTATTTTGCCACATCTAATCAATCCCACAACCTTCCTGTCACAAAGCATTTCTTGAGCAATCATGCAACGTGAACAATTGTAGCACTTTTAAGAGGGAGAAAAGATGAAGAGCCATAACACATGTTTGATAAGAACCCGTAAGAGGTATTTTATTATTAAATTATTTTAAGTATAGTGCAGTGCATGCTTAATGTAGCTAAACAACCACAAAGACAAGCGTACTTAGGTATATTTCAATCATGCTTACTGGAGGAGACCTAATTAACCAACAACAAGGAAGCTGCATTTCACATGAAATACCTTGCAGAACACCACTTACGCATAGTTTTCACAAGCAATCAATGCTACATAATAGAGGTAGGAAAATTGGCACGCTAGCTAGCTAGGTAACATGTTAATACGTTTCTGGTCGGCCCACAAACCATTATTTTATAGCTAATTCTATAAAAATGATGACAATCATAGTTTTAACTTTTTATATAAACGTTTTAGGAGGATGTAAACTTGGCACAACTTTCAACATTATGACGTTTTCAACCCAGTTGACTCATTTCCCGTTTAGATTGACCCATTAAGGATAAACCATAACCCCAATTGACCAATTCATAGTTGTTAATGGCGAATAGCGACAAATAGCGATAAGGCACCTATATGCTACATAGCGAATAGCGATAAATAGCGGACAACTATTTTATAAATACCTATACACTAGGAAAAAAAATTATATGTACATTATATCAAAATACCCTGGTATATATGCTATTTCACATGTATATTTAACAAAAACCTAAAATCCAGCTATTTTATAGCTATATTTAATCAAGGTTTAAAAAAACGGAAACGAGTATCGAGGCGTTTTCCTTTCGCCTCACGAGGCGTAAGTATTGAGGCGGAACGAGGCGTAAGGCTGAGGCGGTATTAATAAATAAATATTAAAATTATATATATCATAAAATAATAAATACTTAACGTCAAAAAATGACTTTTCTCATCAAATCAGCATTTAAAAACATAAAAAAGATTCAAATTTCATCAAATACTTGACATAAAAAAACACAAATAGTTTCTAATTAACTCTAATAGCATAACAAACATTATTATCAAGCTACAGCCATAAGTCATAAGTCATAACAAGATCAATTGAAAGCAAGTATCTTGAACAATAAAAGCGAATTGAAAGATGCAGCCATAGCAAGAATCAATAAAAAGCCGCCATAAGTCATAACAAGACCAATTAACACAATCAATAAAAATCAAGAAAGCAGTGAAGAGAACTTACCTGTATTGAAGATTGAATGAAATAATTGTATTGAAGATTGAAAGAAGATTCAAAGAAATAGCAGCTGTAGTAGTGAAGAATCACGATTGAAGAATAATGCCAGATGCGTCTGTTTTTTGGATGTCTATAATAACAAACCCTAAGGCTATTTAAAGAAACAAAAAAAATAATGGCGCTGCTAGTTTTTATTGCCGCAAATATGGTTTTGGCGCCTAAAAACCCTAATTCATCATTAAAATCCCGCCTAAAAAAATATACTTAGGCCTCGCCATTTTCGTACCGCCTCAGATCTGAAACTTACGCCTCACTCAACTGAGGCGTCCGTATAATTTCTGAACCTGAGGCGCCGCCTCATATGCGTTTTTCCTCTGTTTCGAACTGAGGCGCGCCTCAGTACGACCGCCTCGGCCGTTTTTTTAAATCATGTATTTAATTGCTATTTATATTAAAAAAATATTAAAAAACAAGTTGTCGCTATCTATCGTTACAACCCTAATAGCAAGCCTAGACCTATACGCTACGTAGCGCGCTATAGCGATCGCTACGCTCGCTATTGACAACTATGGACCAATTCATAAGCAAACACGTCAGATAGTAAGTAGTACATAATAACATTCAGCTCATCTCAAACTGCATTGAACAATCTAAACTACCAACGACTTTGTAATCACCTCTGTCTGAGCTATAATAGTCGTTAAGGGGTCATCTCTTTTCAAACGACTCTCTTCGTTAGGCATTATTGCATCCTTCAATGGACATTCTCTATCACCACTTTGGTGGCCAAACGCCCCGCATCTCACACATTTTACATTCCTTATTTCAATTCCAAATGGCTTTGCCCTTCCAGCAACACCAGTCTCTAACCTGAAACAATGTTATCACATAAACAACAGCCACGTAAAAGCATTCTGGTATGTTTTTTATTGGAAAAGGATACCAAAAGTTGCACAACAATAACAAGAATCAAACACTACACTAGATTTGATTAATACTTCCAAACATAAACAAGATATATTTGTTTGTAGTATTGCAAAACATGAGAAGCCTTTTTAATGTATGTTTTATTAAGTGATGAATGTTTGAATACTTGTATATGAATGCTAAGAAGCAGGTCAAGGTCAAAGCATTAATAAGCTGAATACATGAAAACATAATTGTACATACTTTGGGGCATTTTTAAGGGCTTCAAAGTGTTCTTCTGTTGGTAGGTTACGACCAAAAACATCTTTAGGCCTTGGCTTCTTTGGGGGAATAGGGTTTTGCAACCTGCAACAGAAACCTATAAGTTTTTTTTCCACATTGCAATACAATCAGTAATCAAGTAGTAAATTAAAATTACATATCAGATGTTCCAGCCTCTTGTGAGGGTGGTTTCTTCTCCTCAGCAATCTCTGCAGCTTTGGCACTTTCAGCATTATAACCAGGGGGGCGGACATACATGAAACTAACGGCTTTCATCATCTCCATCTTCAAAAGTCAAACAAAGACATCTAAGAAAAAACCAATTCAATTCAATTATTAAGATAAAGTGAGTGAACGGAAATGTCACCTTTTCCTGGTCTTTCTTGGAGACAAGAGCAGCCTGGCGGAAAAACTCTTGTTCCTGAGCATACTGCAGGAAGGAAGGAAGAAAGCATGATGATATCTATATGAAAAAGAAGGAAGGAAGGAAGTGAAGAATGCATAGATAGATACCTCTCGTGCGACTTCTTCGGCACGACGTTCTCGTTGGGCGTGAGTCTGCTCAGCAATCCACTTGCGGCGTTGATTAGGGTAGGAGAGAGGATGCCATGGCTTTTGATTAAGGTACGAGTGAGACCAAGCGCTTCCAGATTTGGTTTTGTAATCCACTTCTCCATCTCCACCCAATCTCTTGCTTAACCTAGGCCCTCTATCTTCATCATCCATCGAAACCCACAATACCACCGGCTCATCAACACCCACCCGAATCTTACTATGCTTCCTTTATTTAACAAACCAATCAACTTAAATTATTATGTATTATGTATTTATATAAGTAATAAACGAAGGGTAAATTACACTTTTCGTCCTTTATTTGTAGCGAATTGCAATTGATGACCTTTAACTTCAATAATTACAGTCACAGTCCTTTATTTGGAAACTCATTACGTTTTACGTCTTTTAATCCTAACCAGGTTATAATTTTCAGTTAAATATGGCATGTGCATTGCACATGAGGGTACTTTAGTTATTTCCTTATTTTAATTTTATTTTAAACAACAACTCATCTTCTTAATTTATCAGTTGTTCCAGAAAAGGAGAGAGAGAGAGAAACAAAGATCCCCAAATTCACAAAAACCTTGAAACTTTTCATCGTTTTCATCAAATTAAAGTTGAAATTCTCTTGCTTTTCGTTGTTTCAGTTGATTAATCCAACACCCATTTCGTATTTCACCCCATTTGTTTTCCAATTTTGAATTTTCAAGATTAGGGTTTCGGGATGATTATCAAGAAGAAGTTGAAATCGGCAATGCCGAGTTTAGAGCAGTGCCGAGCTACTAAGTCAGGTGGTGATAACGACAACGAGTTGTGTAGAAAATCATGGAAAAAACGATAGAGTAACAACAACCATAACTATGGGTATTATCCTCTGCATCTGCTTGGTGAGGTGGCTGCAGGTATGATTAGTTTGAGTGAATTAGGGTTTCACTTTGCAGCGGGTGTAATCCCCGGGTTCTGCAGTGATTCAGGTGCGGTGGTGATCGCTGACTTGAACCTGAATGCGTCGAAGCGACCTGGGGCAGAAGATACCTGTAATGGGAATGGTGATGGGTCGGTTCAGTTTAATGAGGGCGGGTGCAGGTGCTTCCGTCTCGGTTTAATGATTCAGACCTTGATAATTGGAAGAAGGAAAAGAGGAAACTTGATGGGAATCAAGATGGAAACTTTGACCCTGAGTTGCACCAAATAAGTAGAAATCAAGTTTCAAGATTCCTAACCATAGGGATCAGGCTCAGGTTAAGAAGTATAATGGGGATAATGTCAGCTATAAGTATCGTATCGTTGCCCAAGTTTGAAGAGCTTGAAGAAGAAGATGATGATGCTGTGTACCAGAGTTTTGAGATGAAGAAGTATTCAAGATTTAGTGAACAAGGTGGTGGGGGTCATGGAAGCGGTTGAGAATGAGTTTTATCCAGGTGATATCATGTGGGCGAAATCTGGGAAGCATTATCCGGCTTGGCCGGCCATTGTTCTTGACCCAGAAATAGAGTGATGGGTTTATGTTTAAAATTACCAATCTACCCTTATGTGCAAGGCATATGCCATACTTTAACAGAAAATTATAACCAGGTTAGGGCCAAAGAACGTATAGTGTAATATGTTTTACAAATAAAGGATTATGGTTGTAATTATTGAAGTTAAAGGTTATCCATTGCAATCCAATATAAACATAAAGGACGAAAGGTGCAATTTACCCATAAACAAATCTATAAATCTATGCTGTCTATATAAGGAGAAATCCCAGTGATATAAGAAAAGTTTATGTGTCAGCCAGAGAGGTTGTCCAACAATGCTTTTCTTATGTCATTACTGCATCATAAAGCTATATATAAAATCATTTAAAATTCTATTCAAACATCTGCCCTTCACCTTACAATCAAACCTCTGCTCGTCTTAGCCAAAGTAAACCTCTGTCCAAATTCAAAATTCGGGTTTCAGATTCAAAATTCAAACCATATATTCGAATCCTATAAATAAGATATATGGATCTGGCTCCACATTCAAATTTTAACTCTATCTCTCTCGCTCATATCTGCGAGCGTATCTCTCTCTCTCTCAAATGCATATTTCTCGTGATTTAGCCGGCTAATCTCCGATTATACTTCTTTGTTCGAATGTTTGTTGATTCTGTTTACATATCATCGTTCCAATATCATGTGTTTGAACTTCTGTTTACATGTTATCGTTCCAGTATCATTGTTCCAACATCGTCGTTTCAATGAAGCTTCCCTTCACACATCAACCTTTCAACATCGATGTTGTAGTATCATTGTTGCAACATCGTGAAAAGTTGCATGTGCTACCTTCTTTGATGGGAGAGTTGCATTGTTCGATTTTCGTTAAATCGAAAGTCAGCTTTTCTTATGTCAGTGAGATTTTCTTCTTTTATACAAAGTACAGATTGGTGCAATATCGTGAACACTTAGATGTGCTACAACAGTTGAGAGGAGACCTTTGCATTTTAGGTTTGTTTCTTATTTTGATTACATGTAGTTTAAAATGATTATGAACAAACACGTGTTGATGATGTTGAGAGTTTTTATTGACACTAACATTTTAGAATATGTTAAGATGCATGTTGAGATTATTAAATTAAACTATTACATAGAAAAATAGAAATTTACTGAAATATTTATAAACTATTCCACACTATAGTTAACACTTGCTAGGATTTCGTAGACTCTGGCCTTTCTCCATGTGATTTCATGCTCTCTTTTGTTTTTCAGATCAGTTAGCATGTTGCAGATTTTCTGATCCTGTTTTAGTAGTTGTGTCAGAAATTCTTCTGCATTCTTATGGAAATCTGATGGAGGAGAGTGGAGGACTTCGTCGAGCAATGTTATGATGTTCCAGGTTTTGTTGTAATTAGTGTCATTGATTATGTCGACTTTCCTGTTTAGTTCTTTGTTTGTTTTTTTTTCTTTGAGTGACCATATCGAGAATTGTGTTTTAACATCGCCGGTGTCTGACCAGTGGTAGAAGCTGAAGTTTGCCATGTAGATTTTTTGTTGCATTAACAGTGATTTGTAGGACACTTTGTTGATGTTTTGAATCAAAAGTAATAATCGGTCTTTTATAGAGTTTAAAAACGCGTCTACATGGTAATGAAGAGGTTAATTGTAATTATGATAATCTGCTTTTGTTCTTTGAAGTTCGAAAATTTGTCCCTTAGGTTTCTTGATATTTAATTTTAAAGTTTTCCCATAAAAGTCGGGGGTTGAAAAGGTGTTTGCATTAAAAGACTGTTGTTTTGAAATATACTGTAACAATCATAAACAAATCGACACCCTCGAATAATTTCCGACACCCTAATATATTTTAAAATATCCCAATATATCTTTAAATACACCCCGTATGTGAAAACCGAGCCCGAAATACAATATAGCATTAAAAATAAATGAAAAACAAGAAAATTTAAGTTGAGGCGGGCCGCGTAAACCCCAACCCAACCTTTACGCGGGCCGCGAGAGGCCCAAGATGTGGCTCAACCCGGTGTGGCCACGTGGCCCAACACCCGGCAGACCTACACGCTGACCCAGCTAAGCTACACGTTTGACCAGGTTTGACGCGGGCCGCGTAAGCCCTGTCTTTGTTTTACGCGGGCCACGACAAGGTCAAGATCAGCACCTATATATAGAGGCCATCGGGTTTCATTCAGAAATCGTTCAAAAATCGTTTCTTTCTCTCAAATCTGAATATTAGGCAATATAATCGGGTATTATACCCCCCTAAATATCGATGTTCTGCTCCGTTGTAAGTATTATAACCCCTGGATACGTATTAGATACGCTGCCCGATTGATCTAGGGTTCCGTAACGGCTGTCGTGGTTCTGCCCGACGTAGTCGTTGGAATGTCGTCTCGGGGAGGGTATTACTAATGTTAAAATGGTTTATTATACTAACGCGTGTGCATTTGTGTAAATTATAGATTATCACCAGGAAACCCTTACGGAAAATCTAAGACAGCAATGTGAGTTGATCCACCTTTTATTAACTGTTTTTACAAAACCTCACTTAATTAATTATATATTAAACAGTTATTGAGTATTTGTAAGAATACAATTATCATGAGTATGTTGGGGTTTTGCATACAAAATTTGTTACCACCTGGTCAAGGAGTAACATTTCCACATGTCAGGTTTGACAGTACCATGGATGTTAATTGTGATGTCTTGGAAACAAATATAATTGCGGGATCGGCCTCAATACTGTACAATGGTTTTTATTGAAACTTGATTAAACTCGGATTCACTCACCAGTATTTCCCACTGACAAATGTTTTTAAAACGCGTTTCAGGTAACAAAATGTGAAAGCCAAATAGAAGCCAGCTGGACAGCACTGAAGGCTTGGAAAAGTGGCAATAAAGTTATCTAAAAAGAAATAGATGTTTTTCTTAAATAAAATAGGAATTATTCCTATGAAAACGTGTATACTACAAACTTAGGTTTTATCCCATATGTTTAATGTTATAAAATGTGGTATTTTACTCTGATAACATATTTCCTAACTACGGTCCTGATATAAATTCCGCTGCCAAATTAGACAATATCAGATACCACCGAAACTGGCTCGTGGCCGCTCGTTCCCGGGAATCAGGGATCGGGGGTTGCGACAGAAGGTGGTATCAGAGCTAAGCCACTGATTCAGCCACAGAAGTGTTCTGCTGACATCAAAATTCAATCTGTTAGGAAATAAATTATGGAAATACGTGCATAATTGTATTTAATTGTTATGAGTTATTTGACTATTTGTTAGTTTACAGTATGAGTGACTAAGGACCATCTGACGCGTATCGTCAATTGTCTGGTTCGCCTAGAAGCGAAGGCACCTCATCTTCTCAGCATGCCCTCTCAGGGTACTCTGCTGATACGGAAGAAGGAATCTTTGTGTTTAAGGCTTAGTCAGAAGAGCCATTTCCTCAGAAAAAAGAGGGGATGGTTCAGTAGAGGGGCACACGAGCGTAGAAAACGTATGAAAAAGTTACAAGACCAGAGAGCATTAGCAGCAGCCAAGAGAGAGACAGATGCCTATGCCCAGGATATGATCAATAGGGGTATAGCCAATATTCACATCTTAGCAACCACTGCAGCTGACGAAGTGGATAATAGTGCTATCCAAGGAAATCTGAATAACGATAACCAGAGTAACATTAACTTGGTTAATGAGAATCCAAGCGTCAATAACAATGGAAACCAAGTGGATAATAGTGCTATCCAACACATAGTGGCACAAGGAATTATAGATGCAATGCCATTTATTATTCAAACAGTTCAAGAAGCGAATAATAAAAGTAAACATAGCAGTAAGCGACCAACTGAACCAGAACACAGCATGAACAACGGCCCTGTACTTCAAGTGCCCATTCCCAAAAGAAGAAGAACCATGCCTTATGGTTGTTCTTACAAAGAATTCTGGTCCTGTAAACCAATAGAATTCTCGGGCAATGAAGAACCTATTGCAGCTCTACGCTGGATAGAAAAGACTGAGGCTGTTCTGAAAATAAGCAAGTGTGCTGAAGAGGACAAAATAATATTTGCTTCTAATCTGTTTAAAAACTCAGCTTTAGAATGGTAGAACACTGTCCTCCAGTCAAGAGGAAGTGATAGGGTATACAACATGGAATGGGAGGAATTTAAGAATATGGTAGAAATGAAATTCTGCCCTCCCAATAAAAAAGAACAGATAGCAAATAAGTTCCTAAACTTAAGAATGACCGGGGTAGATAGTAAAGGGTACACAAAGTTATTCTTTGAATATGCTAGAATCGTACCAACCCTTGCATCACCTAAACCGGTATTAATCTCCCGTTATATCTAGGGATTAATTAGAGAGATTAGACATGTAGTCAAGGCAGCTAGACCTCAAACTATAGAAGAAACTGTAGAATTAACAAACACCTTAACTGATGAATTAGTACGTACTAGAGAAGAAGACCAGAGGAGAAATCTAGCACAGAGGCTTACCCAAGAATTCCGTTATGGGAATTACAATCGTAGGAATATGGGTTCTACCTCTGCACCATTCTGCAAGGTCTGCAAGAAAAAGCATTCGGGAAAATGCTCCACTCTTTGCAATTTCTGCAAGATGCCAGGGCACAAGGAAGAAGATTGCAGGAAGAAATCCAGTAATGGACTGTGCTTCAACTGTGGAGAAAAAGGTCATATCAGGCTAAACTGTCCAAAATTGGCTCCAGCTGTGAACAACAGGAACACTAAAAATGCTAGAGTATTTGTTCTGACTGTAGATGAAGCCAAGATGATTCCAGATGTGATAGCTGGTAGGTTTTTAGTTAATGATGTTTTTGCTAAAGTATTATTTGACTCTGGTGCAAACCAAAGTTTTATTAATACTTCGTTTTGCAAACTTCTAAATCAGTCATTAACTAAACTACCACAAGAATGTCTAGTAGAGACAGCTAATGGAGAAACTCTTCGGATTTCTGAAATCTTGCAGGGAGCAAGAATAGAAATTTTAAACCAAAAGTTTATGGCAAACCTTTATCCCATGAATCTGGCAGGATTTGATGTTGTTTTAGAAATGGATTGGTTAATAACTAATAAAGCCAGTATTTTGTGTGATCAAAATTCAATCCAAGTAAATTCACCAGAAGGTGAAAAGATCACAATTAAAGGTGATAAACCATTTAGATCCACGAAATTCATCTCTGTGATGAAAACTGCAAGTTATATAAGAAAAGGATCTATAGTATATTTGATTTCTATAATCACTAACACTAAAGGAAAAGAATTAAAAGACATTTCAGTAGTATCTCAGTTTTCAGATATATTTCCAGAAGAGTTACCAGGACTACCGCCGGACAGAGAAGCTGAATTTAGAATTCATCTACTACCAGGAACCCGCACCAATTGCCAAAGCACCTTACCGTTTGGCACCCGCTGAAATGCAGGAACTGAAGAAACAATTAGATGAATTATTAGAGAAGGGATTCATACAGCCAAGCTCATCGCCATGGGGAGCGCCAATTTTATTCGTTAAAAAGAAGGACGGATCAATGCGTATGTGCATTGACTACCGTGAATTGAACAAAGTCACGATTAAGAATCGGTACCCATTACCAAGAATCAATTATCTGTTCGACCAACTGCAAGGAGCTCGATTTTTCTCTAAAATCGATTTAAGGTCAGGATATCATCAATTAAAGGTACAGGAAGAGGATATTCCTAAGACCGCGTTCAGAACAAGGTATGGCCATTATGAATTTACTGTCATGCCATTTGGTTTAACCAATGCCCCAGCCGCATTTATGGACATGATGAACCGAATATGTAAGCCATATTTGGATAAATTCATAATTGTCTTCATAGATGATATTCTAATTTATTCTAAGAATAAAGAGGATCATGCAAAGCATTTGCACGCACTTTTAAGTTTATTAAGAAAGGAAAAGGTTTATGCTAAGTTTTCCGAATGTGAGTTTTGGTTAGAACAGGTACAGTTTCTCGGACACTTAGTCAATCATGAAGGAATTCATGTGGATCCCACAAAAATCGAGGCGATTAACAAATGGAAAACCCCTGAGTCACCAACCGAGGTTAGAAGTTTCTTAGGATTGGCCGGTTATTATAGAAGATTTATTCAAAATTTCTCTAGAATAGCCTTTCCTTTAACTAAGTTAACCTATAAATCCATTAAGTTTGAATGGGGAACAAAGCAAGAAGAAGCATTTAGAATTCTTAAACAAAGATTAACTAATACACCCATACTAGAGTTGCCAGAAGGAACTGAAGACTTTGTAGTCTATTGTGACGCTTCCAAATTAAGTTATGGATGTGTGTTGATGCAACGCCAAAAGGTTATAGCATATGCATCTAGACAACTTAAGAATCATGAAGAGAATTATTCAACCCATGATTTAGAATTGGGAGCTATAATTTTTGCCCTTAAGATTTGGAGACATTATCTTTATGGTAGTAAGTTTACCATATTCACAGATCATAAGAGTTTAAGGTAAGTTTTTGGGCAAAAAGAATTGAATATGAGACAAAGACGTTGGATGGAATTACTTAGTGATTATGATTGTGATATCCAGTATCATGAAGGAAAAGCAAATGTAGTGGCAGATGCTTTAAGCCGAAAGTATCACGAAAAACCAAAAAGGGTACGTTCTCTTAAATTAAATCTGCAAGTAGATTTAAATGATCAAATCGGAAAAGCACAAGAATCAGTAATCAAGGATGATACTGAAAAACTAAAAGGTATGATTAAGGAATTAGAACAAGGAACCGATGGAATTTGAGATTCCATGAAAAGAGAATGTGGATACCTAAATTAGAAAATCTACGTCATCGCATATTAGAAGAAGCCCCTAAGTCTAAGTATACGATGCATCCTGGAAGTGATAAAATGTATCAGGATTTAAGAAAAAAATTCTGGTGGATAGGAATGAAAAAGGACATAGCAGCCTATGTTTCTAAATGTTTAACTTGTTCATAAGTTAAAGCTGAACACCAGAAACCCTCAGGTTTGTTACAACAGCTAGAAATGCCAGTATGGAAATGGGAATTGATAACAATGGATTTTGTTACCAAATTACCCAAAACAAGGAAAGGTAATGATACAATCTGGGTGATTGTAGATAGGCTAACCAAGTCAGCTCATTTTCTACCAATGAAGGAAACTTTCAGTATGGAACAGTTAGCTAAATTATATGTAAATGAAATTGTTTCTTTACATGGAATACCTTTATCAATTGTTTCTGACAGAGATACTCATTTTACCTCTCATTTTTGGTCAAATTTCCAAAAAGCCATGGGAACCAAATTAAATCTAAGCACAGCTTATCATCCTCAAACGGATGGACAAAGTGAAAGGACAATTCAGACAATGGAAGACATGCTTAGAGCTTGTGTAATTGATTTCGGAGGTAATTGAGACGATCACTTACCTTTAATAGAATTTTCTTATAATAATATGTAACAACCCGTAACTTCGAGGTAAAAACCGTTCGTTTCGTTTTTACTAAATACATATATACTTATCTTATTCGACGATTTTATTTTATACTTATTTAAATTATAGAAACCAAATCCATATCATGTTGAACCGACCCGAACCGTTTGAACCAAAACACTTGTATCGCGTGTCGATTTAACCCACTCGTGTAGCTCGAAACCTGTGAGCCCCGAACCCTAGCATGAATATTATATATTCATATTAGTTAATTAAATAAAAAAATATAATTAGTTGATTGTTTAAAAAAATATATAATAATATCAATTAATATACTACTAAGCAGCAAACATATTCAAGTGCTATTAGGTGTGCGACTCCAACTAATCAGCCCAACACCTCCCCTATTTTCTTTGCAATCGGCCCACTTCCCAAACCGCCCACATCTCAACTGTTAGTATGTATGCAATTTTTGGTGCATTCTTTTCATTACTACCCAAACTCCCCAAGCAAAAATAAATAAGTAAATAAATAAATAAACCCTAACCTACACAGAAGCAACATGCGATCTCTCTTCCTCTCCCTCTGTTGACGCTAGTAGCAGCCCAAAAACACAAATCTAGCCGGTTTCAAGTCCCTAACGGCTTCTCTTAATCATTAACTCGGTAATTCCTTTGGTATTAGTTGAGTTTTTTTACATAATGTTAAATATGTTGGCTGCAATTGTTGTTATGCATGTTATATGAAGAGTTAGATGTTTGAGATCAGGTGTTATAATGTCTGAATCGTTGTGTGGTCGGTTGAGCCACCCGGGTTTTCGTTACGGGTTAAATCATGTGTTTGCGGAAAATATAAATGTTCAAGCATGAATATAGTATGTTATCATGGCTGTGTTTTCTGTTATGATAATGATAATTGTCGTTTTAATGATTACATGTGGCATAGAGTTCGTAGAAATCGCATTGCGATGGGTTATGGTTGATCACGGGTTCGGGTATATCTCTCGGGTGTTGTTGATGGGCTAAAGCTAGTGGTTAGTGATAAGTTGGTTGTTATATGATCTATTTTGTGATACAAACCTGCTGTGAATTATGTTTATGTGTCTCGGATTCGCTAGTTAGTCGTTTGGGAAGATTGGGTAACGAAAACGGTAATCTGTTCAACAGTTACAACCGACTTTAATCCGCTGTAACCGGGTCATAATTTAACGAAAATGGGACTTTCTTGAGTCTACAACGTGTTATTTTGAAATAAACATCATATGGCATTGGAATCATATTTTTTTGACACCGTTTGATATATTGAACGAATTATTTACGAACAAACACTGAAGCTGCGAAAATCTGAAGTAAATGGGTCATATGTTTTGGGTCATAACTTGCTGCGTAGTTGGAGTTTTGCTATAAAATTTGTACTGTAGATGGCCACTAATGTCGTTGTAATTCTCCAACTGGAATTTCGTCAATCGGACTTACGATGAATTTTAAATGAATTTTTCCGTGGACTGTAGTCAGAAAGTGATGAATCTGATTGCAGCCCGGTAAATGAATTTTATAAAATAATTGGTGATGAATTGGATCCCGAGATTTTAACACAATAATATTTGAATCGTTTAACACTTTCTGTAATTTTTTGGGAATTTTGTTGTATACGAACTATTCCGGATAACAATCCGAAAACTGCCGAAAATGCACTATATGGCTGAATATTTATTGAAGAGTATTTTAAGTTTTTTGTGACACTTGTGTTGTCGCTAAGCTATGTCGTGATAAATGCATGCATGCTATTTAGTATTGTATGATGTAATGTGCTACGTGCTAGATACGTGTAGGATTCGTGTTTTCGCGTGAGCACACCCACTAACCCTTAAACGGTAATCATGTTAGGACGTGATTGACCAGTTCCACCTCACATATTTCTTTCCATAAATTAATCTACCGAGCAACCAAAGGTGAGTTCACACTTTCCACAAGGCATGGGATTCCCAAGGGTTGGGAATGGGTAAAGGATTTAAACCGAAACTGCGTGATCTCCGGGTTTGGAACACGTACACACCCTCTTTATTGAAGGGTGACAACATGTGATAAGGATATAATTGGAACTTGCGTAATCTCCTGGTTTGGGGATTACGTACACACCCTCTTTATTGAAGGGTGACAACACGGATACTAGACCAAAGCTCTCTATCATGAAGTCGCTCATTTTATATCGACTTAATCGCCGGGCCAATGGCGAGCGGGTCATTAGTTAGATAGTGCTATTTAGGTTTGACAAGCCTCACACCGTGCCGTAGAGGACGGGCGTGAACTAATGGATCTGGGCACGTCAATGATGATAGACATTGACGCTAGGGCACCAACTTACTTCAGTCAGTGGTCGATATGGTAACGGGTCTAGTGGTTCACATGGGGAAGCCCCCACTGGTTATGGTTTGGGAAACAAGGAATTGGTTAACACATGGTTTTCGAAAGAACTATTGGTTTTTGGAACAACTTTAAAATGGATGACCAACTGTGAACTCGCTCAACTTTGTTGTTGATTCGTTGTTACATGCCTTGCAGGTCTTTAGGTGCATATTGTTGGAACTTGCTGTCTAGGAGGCTGGAGTGGTCATGGGTCGAGATACATGGAATCGCAACACAAGACTAATGGTTTTTACATGTGGTTTATAAACACTTAACGAATGAATTATGCTTTCGCTGTATACTGTGAATTATTTGTAACGTTGTAACACTTAATGTTAATAAATGAAAGTTTTATTTAAATATACCTACGAGTTCAATGTGATTGGTGGCTAGATCCTGGTACGTCATACGCCCCGCGGGGGTTACCGCATGTGGTATTTTGGGGGTGTGACAGATTGGTATCAGAGCCATTGGTTATAGTGAACTTGGTTTTAAAAAGGGGAAAAATGTTTTTGTAAAACCAGACTATAACCGAACAGTTCTGAAAACGTGAATACGACCATGACACTCAGCTCCAGATTGCAAGGTTCGTCTCTCGTATACTCATTGTACTATATAACTAGTGAACACTTACGTATGATATTGCATGTGATCGCACGTTTAGCACAACAGTATGAATTCATGTATTACTTGCATGTGTTATGTGATTGATAGGGTGGTATTTCCCTAAACCTTCATGACTTACGCTTCGTGATGCTCTTTGTTTGCTACTCGAGTTTGAGGAACCATTTGACATGAGTTAAGAGGAGCTGATATGAGCATGCAAATCACAATATTATTGTGGGTGCACACATAATAATAATGTGGGGTGCATGCGAGTCCCAGTGAGGCTTAACAAGTGAAAAAGAGGTTACGTTCCGTTATTTGATCGATGTGAAACATAACAAACCTATAGGGTCATAGCAGTGATTGTCCCCTACCCGAACGTGAACTTTCCATTCCTCTCTGGATCCTTTCGAATCTCGACGTTATCGAGTATTACCTGAATACCCATCTGAACGCCTAGCGAACTGTGTAGAATGTTAGGTGCTTGTACGAACATCCCCGAGTTGGATGTTGCAACGATTGGTCTATATCTTTCTCACCTTTCTTCGTTTGCTGGAACTTAACGTATTGACGCCTTGGATCCCGAAGTGCGATCACTTCTGCAACACTCTCGTAACATACCGTGTATTACTCAAACAACTTGCAGCATCGATGGACCAGAGGATGAGCATAGTACTTTACCGACCTCAGTACTTTGACGACCCTTATTACCGGTAACGAGCACCAACGAATTGGCTTCAATCGAATCCTTACCCTTGTCAGCGACTCATGGGAGTCAACTCTTATGAATCAATCGGGACATATGCAATGACAATCGACTAAACGTGGAGTGGGTAACTGCCAGTACAGTAAGTAGCGCCTTAGAACGTGGCACGGAATATGAAAAGATGGACCCTGTTGTTGAAAGATTGTAGAGCTCCGTTTCAAACAACAGCATCGGAGGAAACAGTCACGGCAACATCAAGGTATTTGAAATGGCGACCAACAGTATAGAAATGAAGGTGCCTACGACATGGAGTGGCTGTTGCTAAATCAAAACGACAACAACCAAGGAAATGATGGCCGTACTGGAAATCCTCGCAATGAGTACAACCACACGAGAAATGATGCTCATGGAGGGGCATTTAGGATTGGCGTGGGCGATGCCAGGATTGAAATAACATGGTGGCATACACGTTCTTGGTAACGAATCACTTCGTCTTTGTTCTCTATAACCCTAATGCTTCTTGAAACCCAACCTGTTGTGGAATCGGCTTATGGCAAGACAATGGAAACCTCATATGATCGTTGGGATGCAAACTCGACCTTGTGGGACAAGTGTTCGATATCGACATTTCTTCTGTTGTTCTTAATAGATGTACCCTGTGAGGAGACGATTCTACGTATCTCTCTCCTTCGTGGAGGATTGTTATCTGTTCTAACGCGTCAGAGTGGCGCAATAGTTAGCGTCATTTCAGCAATGAAAGCTAGGAGTGTCTACGGAGGGATTACCCCGCTATGTTAGCAACTGTTAGCAACTGTTATAGACGCAAGGTTAGGAAAAAGAGGATCGAGGATCCACCAGTTGTTCGTGATTACCCTCCATGTGCTACCCGAGGAACTTCCAGGATCATCTCTACAACTGTTAGGTAGGAACTCAGTTTGACCTTGCGCCAGAGACAGTTCAAACTACTCGTACTCTTTACCGTTTTGCACCAGGAGGGTTGCAGGAGCTGTTTAACCAACTACAGGAACTGTCGGACATGAGTTTTCGCTTTAAGGAGTCCTCGCTATACCCATAAAGAGAAGCCTTTTTGTATGTGTACTGACTATCGAGAACTCAACAAGGTGACAGTCAAGAACCGTTTGCCTTGACCACGTATTGACAACCCGTCGACCAGTTGCGAGGAACAAGCTTCCATTCGAGGATTGGCTAGTGAACGAACTATCATCAGATGGAAGTCCAAGAGGAGAATGCTCTTAGAACAGCATGTCGAACGCAATGCAGCCATTTCAACTTTGTACACCAGGATCATTGAGTTGATCAACACACCAGCAGCTTCAGGGATCACATGAATCGACCGTATTTGTTGACAACGTTCTGAATCCTGACCAGGAGAATGGAACGCCATGGGTGGCATTTGTATCTTATTTTAGAACTCCTGAGGGAGGAGCCACTCCGCGCAAAGTCTTGTTAAATGTAATTTCTGGGTTTGAGAGGTACCTTTTGGACATATAATCAGCGAAGTGGGAATGCACGTGGATCTCGTTAAGATCCGTCTTGGTTGGAAACTGATCGACGCCAAAGAGTCCTTCGAGGATACAGCAATTTCTTGGTCTCGCTTGATACTATCGCAGATAAATTGCAGGATTTTCGAAGGTCGCGCAGCTTAAATCTCTCTAGCACAGCAGGGTGCTGTGTTCGTGAAAGACAGAACAGGAGGACGTCTTTTTAGCTTTCGAATCCCAACTCTGCAATGCTCTGAGCATCGTCTTAAACCAAGGGTGCAGGTGATTCAGTGGTATATCCTTATGGTTTGAATCAGAGTCCCAGTTACACGTCGACGCAACACAAGGGAGTGATGACTTACGTAATGGAGTTACAAGAGGAACTGCACGACACAACGGCGGTGGAAACCGTGGTCTTTGGATTTACTTGGAGGCATTACTTGGACGGTACCGAATGCGTTACCTAGATCGATCACAAGGGCCTCCCGTGTATCGATGTTCAAAAGAGCTAAAGCATGCAATGACATCGCTGGATGGAATGACTGTGAAACCTAAACATACACGAAATCTGCAGCTCGCTATCGACTCTAACTTACCTGATCAGACTCGCTCTGTTCAAACTAGAGAGCTAAAGGAAGAGGATGTTCAAGTTGAACCCATGCAGGGCATGGAGAAGCAACTTGTGACCGGTCGGACGATACCCGTTACCTCATGGAATGAATGTGGTTCTCATTATACGGCTACTGTAGGGAACTTGTGTTGAGCAAAGCACACCGGCTTCGATATTTTAGTCGTCTGGGTTTTGATGAGAGGCATTAGAATTTATAAACCTTGTACTAGTAATTGGACATGAAGGCCCACCTAGCTAGGTGTGGGAATGATGTTTGACTTGTGGGAAAGTCAAGGTGAAGTGTTAGCAACCAGAAACACCTATATGGAACGCGAAAATAGACTGCCATGGATTTGGTCGCTAGTCTACTTACAACTCGAAACGGAAACAATATCACCTAGTTGATCATTGATTGTCTCACGTAACAAGCACACTTTCTAGCCATCAAGGAAACGGATAAGTTTTCTACATTTGCAGTCATCTACCTGAAAGAAGTGGGTGCTAGGCACGGGTTGCCAACCTTCATTATCTCTGATCGCGACCCACGATTTGCATTTGATTTGTGGCAAGCGATGCACAAATCCTTTGGCTCACGTCTAGACATGAGCACAGCATATCATCCATAGACGGATGGGCAGACTGAACGCACCATCCCAACTCTTGAGGACATGCTTCGAGCATGTGTAATCGACTTTGGTAACGGCTGGGGAAGACACCTCCCTTTAGTGGAGTTTTCGTATAACAACAGTTACCACACCAGCATCCAGGCTGCTCCGTTTAAGGCATTGTTCGGACGGAAGTGCCAATCACCTCTTTGTTGGGCAGAAGTTGGCGATAGCCAAATCACTGGCCCAGAACTCGTTGTAGACACAACGGAGAAGATCGCTCAGATACGACAACGAATGGCGGCAGATCGTGACCGTCAGAAAAGCTATGCTGATAAGCGCAGGAAAACACTCGAGTTCCAGGTTGGGGATCGAGTACTACTTAAAGTCTCACCTTGGAAAGGTGTAGTTCGTTTCGGTAAACGAGGCAAACTCAACCTGCGATATGTTGGGCCTTTCGAAATCACGAAGAGAATTGGTTTGGTGGCCTACAGATTGAATCTACCCGAAGAACTCGGTGGAGTTCACAACGTATTCCATGTGTAGAATCTGAAGAAGTGCCTGTCAGATGAAACCCTCATAGTTCCTTTTAAGGAGCTCACTATCGATGATCAGTTACGATTTTTCGAGGAACCAGTGGAGATCTTGGACCGGGAGGTCAAGATTCTGAAACGCACCAGAATACCCATTGTTCGAATTCATTGGAACTCCCGTCGTGGCGCAAAGTTCATCTGGGAACAGGAGGATCAGATGAAACGCAAGTACCCCCAGTTGTTCAAGAAAGGTGAGTCCAGTACAGAAGCTCCTTCGGAATTTCGGGACGAAATTCCAAACCAAGGGGGGATGATGTGATACCCTAGGAAAACGTACAACACGACTAGCTTCTCGGGCAACTATGTGCTAAATTTCGGGACAGTATTTCTTTCAACCTGGGGATAATGTAACAACTGTAACTTCGAGGTAAAAACCGTTCGTTTCGTTTTTACTAAATAAATATATACTTATCTTATTCGATGATTTTATTTTATACTTATTTAAATTATAGAAACCAAATCCATATTGTGTTGAATCGACCCGAACCGTTTGAACCAAAACACTTGTATCGCGTGTCGATTCAACCCACTCGTGTAGCACGAAACTTGTGAGCCCCGAACCCTAGCATGAATATTATATATTCATATTAGTTAATTAAATAAAAAAATATTATTAGTTAATTGTTTAAAAAATATATATATAATAATATCAATTAATATACTACTAAGCAGCAAACATATTCAAGTGCTATTAGGTGTGCGGCTCCAACCAATCAGCCCAACACCTCCCCTATTTTCTTTGCAATCGGCCCACTTCCCAAACCGCCCACATCTCAACTGTTAGTATGTATGCAATTTTTGGTGCATTCTTTTCATTACTACCCAAACTCCCCAAGCAAAAATAAATAAGTAAATAAATAAATAAACCTTAACCTACACACAAGCAACCTGCGATCTCTCTTCCTCTCCCTCTGTTGACGCTAGTAGCAGCCCAAGAACACTAATCTAGCCAGTTTCAAGTCCCTAACGGCTTCTCTCAATCATTAGCTCGGTAATTCCATTGGTATTAGTTGAGTTTTTTTTACATAATTTTAAATATGTTGGCTGCGATTGTTGTTATGCATGTTATATGAAGAGTTAGATGTTTGAGATCATGTGTTATAATGTCTGAATCGTTGTGTGGTCGGTTGAGCCACCCGGGTTTTCGTTACGGGTTAAATCATGTGTTTGCGGTAAATATAAATGTTCAAGCATGAATATAGTATGTTATCATGGCTGCGTTTTCTGTTATGATAATGATAATTGTCGTTTTAATGATTACATGTGGCATAGAGTTAGTAGAAATCGCATTGCGATGGGTTATGGTTGATCACGGGTTTGGGTATATCTCTCGGGTGTTGTTGATGGGCTAAAGCTAGTGGTTAGTGATAAGTTGGTTGTTATATGATCTATTTTGTGATACAAACCTGCTGTGAATTATGTTTATGTGTCTCAGATTCGCTAGTTAGTCGTTTGGGAAGATTGGGGTAACGAAAACGGTAATCTGTTCAACAATTACGGCCGACTTTAATCGGCTGTAACCAGGTCATAATTTAATGAAAACGGGACTTTCTTGAGTCTACAACGTGTTATTTTAAAATACAAATCATATGGCATTGGAGTGATAATTTTTTGACACCGTTTGATATGTTTTACGAATAATTTACGAACAAACACTGAAGCTGCGAAAATCTACAGTAAATGGGTCATATGTTTTGGGTCATAACTTGCTGCTTAGTTGAAGTTTTGCTATGAAATTTGTACTGTAGATGGCCACCGATGTCTTTGTAATTCTCCAACTGGAATTTCGTCAATCGGATTTACGATGAATTTTAAATGAATTTTTCCGTGGACTGCAGTCAGAAAGTGACGAATCTGATTGCAGCCCTGTAAATGAATTTTATAAAATAATTGGTGATGAATTGGATCCCTAGATTTTAACACAATAATATTTGGATCGTTTAACACATTCTGTAATTTTTGGGAATTTTGTTGTACACGAACTATTCCGGATAACAATCCGAAAACTGCCGAAAATGCACTATATGGCTGAATATTTATTGAAGAGTATTTTAAGTTTTTTGTGACACTTGTGTTGTCGCTAAGCTATGTCGTGATAAATGCATGCATGATATTTAGTATTATATGATGTAATGTGCTACGTGCTAGATACGTGTAGGATTCGTGTTTTCGCGTGAGCACACCCACTAACCCTTAAACGGTAATCATGTTAGGACGTGATTGACCAGTTCCACCTCAGATATTTCTTTCCATAAATTAATCTGCCGAGCAACCAAAGGTGAGTTCACACTTTCCACAAGGAATGGGATTCCCAAGGGTTGGGAATGGGTAAAGGATTTAAACTTAAACTGCATGATCTCTGGGTTTGGAACACGTACACACCCTCTTTATTGAAGGGTGACAACATGTGATAATGATATAATTGGAACTTGCGTAATCTCCTGGTTTGGGGATTACGTACACACCCTCTTTATTGAAGGGTGACAACACGGATACTAGACCAAATTTCTCTATCATGAAGTCCCTCATTTTATATCGACTTAATTGCCGGGCCAATGGCGAGCGGGTTATTAGTTAGATAGTACTATTACGGTTTGACAAGCCTCACACCGTGCCGCAGAGGACGGGCGTGAACTAATGGATCTGGGCACGTCAATGATGATAGACATTGACGCTAGGGCACCAACTTACTTCAGTCAGTGGTTGATATGGTAACGAGTCTAGTGGTTCACATGGGGAAGCCCCCACTGGTTATGGTTTGGGAAACAAGGAATTGGTTAACACATGGTTTTCGAAAGAACTATTGGTTTTTGGAACAACTTTAAAATGGACAACCAACTGTGAACTCGCTCAACTTTGTTGTTGATTCGTTGTTACATGCCTTGCAGGTCTTTAGGTGCATATTGTTGGAACTTGCTGTCTGGGAGGCTGGAGTGGTCATGGGTCGAGATAAATGGAATCGCAACACAAGACTAATGGTTTTTACATGTGGTTTATAAACACTTAACGAATGAATTATGCTTCCGCTGTATACTGTGAATTATTTGTAATGTTGTAACACTTAATGTTAATAAATGAAAGTTTTATTTAAATATACCTACGAGTTCAATGTGATTGGTGGCTAGATCCTGGTACGTCACACGCCCCGCGGGGGTTTCCGCATGTGGTATTTTGGGGGTGTGACATAATTGTTATCACACAAGTATTAATGATGTACCATTCGAAGCACTTTATGGACGAAAGTGCCGAACCCCAGTCTGTTGGGCAGAAATCGGGGAGAAGCAACTATCTGGACCTGAGATAGTGCAGGAGACAACTGACAAGATTATTCAAGTCAAGGAACGACTGAAAGCAGCACGTGATAGACAGAAAAGCTATGTGGCCAATAGACGAAAACCGTTGGAATTTCAAATAGGAGATAGAGTATTGTTGAAGGTCTCTCCTTGGAAAGGAGTGGTAAGATTCATCAAATGGGGGAAGCTAAGTCCCATGTATGTTGGACCTTTTGAGATTATTAGAAGAGTAGGACATGTAGCCTATCAGCTACAACTGCCAGAAGAAATGACAAGAATACATGATGTATTTCATGTATCAAATCTTAAGAAATGCTTAGCCGATGAATCACTGATAGTACCTCTTAAGGATATAGAGGTAAATGAACAACTCAAGTCTGTAGAAAGGCCTCTACAGATTGAAGATAGGAAAGTCAAGAACCTCAAGTACAAGAGATTAGTTTGAGTCAAAGTGAAGTGGGACTCCAAAAGAGGACCTGAGTACACATGGGAGCTTGAATCAGAAATGCAAAGGAAATATCCACACTTGTTCCAGTAGATCTCGAGGACGAGCTCTAAAACAAGGTGGGGAGGATGTAACAATCATAAACAAACCGACACCCTCGAAAAATTTCCGACACCCTAATATATTTTAAAATATCCCAATATATCTTTAAATACACCCCGTATGTGAAAACCGAGCCCGAAATAAAATATAGCATTAAAAATAAATGAAAAACAAGAAAATTTAAGTTGAGGCGGGCCGCGTAAACCCCACCCCAACCTTTACGCGGGCCGCGAGAGGCCCAAGATGTGGCGCAGCCCGGTGTGGCCACGTGGCCCAACACCTGGCAGACCTACACGCTGACCCAGCTAAGCTACACGTTTGACCAGGTTTGACGCGGGCCGCGTAAGCCCTGTCTTTGTTTTACGCGGGCCGCGACAAGGTCAAGATCAGCACCTATATATAGAGGCCATCGGGTTTCATTCAGAAATCGTTCAAAAATCGTTTCTTTCTCTCAAATATGAATATTAGGAAATATAATCGGGTATTATACCCCCCTAAATAGCGAAGTTCTGCTCCGTTGTAAGTATTATAACCCCTGGATACGTATTAGATACGCTGCCCGATTGATCTAGGGTTCCGTAACGGCTGTCGTGGTTCTGCCCGACGTAGTCGTTGGAATGCCGTCTCGGGGAGGGTATTACTAATGTTAAAATGAGTTATTTTACTAACGCGTGTGCATTTGTGTAAATTATAGATTATCACCAAGAAACCCTTACGGAAAATCTAAGACAACAATGTGAGTTGATCCACCTTTTGTTAACTGTTTTTACAAAACCTCACTTAATTAATTATATATTAAACAGTTATTGAGTATTTGTAAGAATACAATTATCATGAGTATGTTGGGGTTTTGTATACAAAATTTGTTACCACCTGGTCAAGGAGTAACATTTCCACAAGTCGGGTTCGACAGTACCATGGATGTTAATTGTGATGTCTTGGAAACAAATATAATTGCGGGATCGCCCTCAATACTATACAATGGTTTTATTGAAACTTGATTAAACTAGGATTCACTCACCAGTATTTCCCAC
Source organism: Helianthus tuberosus (assembly GCA_030545235.1). Classification (NCBI taxonomy): domain Eukaryota; kingdom Viridiplantae; phylum Streptophyta; class Magnoliopsida; order Asterales; family Asteraceae; genus Helianthus; species Helianthus tuberosus. The sequence goes on from CM060389.1 coordinate 83,039,843, forward strand.
TGACAAATGTTTTTAAAACGAGTTTCAGGTAACAAAATGTGAAAGCCAAATAGAAGCCAGCTGGACAGCACTGAAGGCTTGGAAAAGTGGCAATAAAGTTACCTAAAAAGAAATAGATGTTTTTCTTAAATAAAATAGGAATTATTCCTATGAAAATATGTGTACTATAAACTTGGGTTTTATCCCATATGTTTAATGTTATAAAATGTAGTATTTTACTCTGATAACATATTTCCTAACTACGGTCCTGATGTAAATTCCGCTGCCAAATTAGACAATATCAAATACCACTGAAACTGGCTCGTGGCCGCCTGTTTCCGGGAATCAGGGATCGGGGGTTGCGACATATACATTAATATGTTTCTATTAAATCTACACGTTTTGATTGATTAGATTATTAAATGTACAATGACTTTAAGTGTGATTTCTTTCACTGTTAGATATTTCAGTATATAACTCATAGCCACTTCACCTGTTTTTCATCACGTTTTCCTACGAAGATATCATACTTTCAGTAAAGTCGAGTAATATAGTTTATTGAGATGGCGTCATTCACTTCTGCAAAATCAGATGATTTAAACCTGCGTTTTGTCAGGCAAATCGAGGAGCAGGTGTATGAAGATAGGGCTACTCTTCAAGAGCTGAAGATATGTTTTGATGGATTGCAAGTTGGCCTGTTCACGAGAGAGCAGGTTTCCAGAAATCTGATGCGGATGCCTTCAACTTCCGTTTGTGAGCTTTGTTTTATCAGTAACATAGAGTGAGGTGATAGAGACGTGGAGTTCATGGCGATGCTGAAGGACATACATCAAGAGGTTCAGCAATCGATGGAGTTGAAGCTAAAATTTCTTAATTCTTGCTGTTATTGTTAGATTTGAAAGTTTAGTTGTTCAGTATGTTATGTAATTATTGGACTTTTAATGTCATGAATAAATGAATAAATTTTAATCTTATGAATCTATGTTGTTGCGTTTTAGTTTTACTTATTTAGTGTTTAAGTTTGATTTAGATTATGTTGATGTTGAAATGTGTCTGAACAGATGTTTGGTAAGTCAACAGAGGTTTAATAGGATCAAGGGTTGGTTTAATGGTGAACAGATGAGTGCAAAGATAAAACAAGTATAAAATTTGATCATTGATAGCAGTTTTTTGAAGAATATGTGCTCCTGCAAATTACAGAGAGTCAATATTTAGAGTTGTAAAAAGTCTGTCGTAGTTAAAGTGTGGTAAAAGAGAACATCTGCTGATGATGAAAGATTGAAGAAGGAAAGGTCTGTATAGGAGACCAGATGTTAAAGAACAACATATGATATTCAAAATATGTTGAGACAACAAAAGGTTTTTATAGTAACAGTGGTTAGGTTAAATAGCAGATGTTGGGAGTTTATTAGTCCATTAGATTATGTAACACCCAAAAAAAAAAATTAATATTTAAAAACACCATATCCCAAAATATAAATAAAAGGTGTTAGTTTAATTTACATTAGTCTAACAAGATAAACTAAACGGGCTGATTTTGTAAGAATGGCAAAACTTGATTTTAATAAAAATAAAACAAATCAAAACCCACACACATCAGTGTGTGTGCGTGTGGGAGGCGACTAGAAGAAGGAAAACACCCCAAACCCTTATTTCATCAAATTGATCAAATTAAAGGGTGAATTGGGCTTGTAATTAGTGCATGAATCAAAAATCTTGATCACCCACACTTGTCTAACACTAGGTAAGTTACAATTTCAGTTTTGGTGATGTTTGATTTTTTGGTGAAATTTGATTAGTAGAAATTCTTGAATAATTGGATGATATTATGAATCTAGGAAGTGTGATTAAAGTGTAGGATCATAAACCCTAATTGAAATCATGTGTATAGATTGATAAATTTTGTGTTAGAATAGTTATGTGCCGTATAATGAAGTGGGTTTTTATCTAGAATGAAAAGCCCCAAGATATTGTATGAACTATGTGAGTAATAACCTAGGTTTGTTGAACTAGCATGATAATATGGGCTGTGATGAGTAATTAAGTTTGAATAAGATTGAAATTCTTGGATTTACCAAGGTTTAATTGAACGAAAATGGCTAGTTAAAAAGTATGCACATAAGGTGCTTGACAAAACGCCTAAAAGATGTTGATAGACACTAATTGTGGTGTTTGGTAAAGTTAACAAGCTTTAGTTATGAGCCGAAAGGTTCTAATGATAATTGGCTTGTATATTTTAGGCAACACAAGTGAGGCGTCGGGAAGTCAAGCCGGTGCGGACACTCGCTTGAAGGGAAAGCTTTAAGGTACGCGACTGAACGTTATGTTGTTATTAATTGTTGGTATGTTGACGTTAAATATTGTTGATAAATAAAAAAAACTTAAAGATTTGGTAATGTTTGGTTTGTCCGAAATAAGGATTTACTAAAGTCAAACCAAACGGGTTGAATGAGGATATGTGCAAACCGGGTAAATGGGAGCACTACTCCGTAAGCTTTAAACCCGTGGTTACGGGTAATGAATTATTAAACACGCAAGCCGGTAATGGAAGCGTGAGTGTCGTAAGTAATGAACCCAGGTAAATGAGTTGTAGATGAAAAACAAATAATTCCATGAAAGGAATGTGAAGGATTCAAGTTTATGAACTTGAACATCAAATGGGTCGAATGTGTGTTCTCGCAAACCGAGTATTAGGAGCGTTAAACACAAAGTTATTAAGCCTGGGTAATAGATATAATTGTGGAAAATAATCCCACTAAAAAGTTATGGATGATTTGAGCTTAGGTGCTTAAATATCAAAACGGGTCAAAATAAAGAAAAACGTAAACCGGGTAACGGGAGCGTAAACTATATGAATAATGGATCCGGGTAATGGATCATAGCTTAGATATGTTAAGAAACGAACCCCAAGTGATTAAAATGAGTTTGGATAGGTTTGAATGTAAATTGGGTGAAAAATAAATGTGCAGAGTTGACACGACCGTGTGAACATTTGACATGGCCGGGTGAAGAGGCTGTGAAAAATCCATGTTTAGCTGACACGGCCGGGTGAACATTTGACACGGCCGGGTGAAGGGGCTGAAAAAAAAATAATTTCTTGTGTTTAATTATTTTGTTCAAATGCTTTGATTTCTAATCATTTGAATGAAATTGTATGATAGGTAACGATGCACTTTAGACCTCGGAGGATGATCAAGCCATGTCAAGAACCGAACACACAATCTAACAAAGCTTCCGCTACTTTAATAGTTTCTTTTGTTACCAAACTTATGAAAAACTATTATAATAATCTTTTGGATGTTTAAACTTTTGTAATTATCGTTGAAGGTTTTTAACTCTATGTAAACGTCGTTTCATCGATGTTTTGAAAATCGGCGTTTAAAATACACTATATATATTATATGAAATATTCAATTAATGTAAGGGTCTTACATTAATTCCTAGAAAAGTAGTTCCATTTTGTTATAAGTGTTTATAAATTGGAAGAGTGTTACAAGTGTTGGACTCTGTATGCCCAAGACACATATTAAATTGATGTGGCTAGTACGTTATGATCCAAGTCGAGTCATACCCAATAACAAGCTAGACAAACACTTATATTATTTATTTGTGATATGATCAAACAAATAAATATTAACACTTACAATATTTAGAAATTGGTTTTCTAAATAATTGCACTTGACAAACCAATAAATTATATGGATAATTTATTTTGAGAGAATATTTTATCTTGTTATTTAATAGGTTAAATAACATAATAAAAGTTATATAAGTCTTATAACATGAGATGTTATAATTTTATAAAAGTTATAAAATACATATATATAAGACTTATATTATTTAAAAGAAAAAATTGAATTTTTTTTAATAAAAGTCTAGGCCGCCACCCCCCCCCATGGGGTCTTCCCAAGAAATTTTAGTCCAATAGAAATGCATGCAAATGCATGTGCTAGAGAAGCTTTGATTGGGTGGTCTAACCAAGACCATTTTGGTCTAATGGGGTTTCATGCACTTGCATGTGTAAGTTGGCACATGATTGGTCAAGGTGGGTGGCAATTCTCTCTCATGGTTCTATAAATACTTAGATCACAAATGCAAGAATGTGCAAGACTTGTGAACTTGATTTTGCTCTAAGAATTTCGGCCAAGAGATGGTTGATTCAAGAGTTTCAAGTTTGTAAAATCAAGTGCAAGAACTCCATAATATTCTCTAGAAAATCGGCCATGGTGGTTGTTTAGAGAGAATCTTAGTGAGTTCATATGTGTAGAAATACTAGCTAAACATAAGGTGTTTGTTGGAAGGCTTGGGGTATACAAGTTTGAGGTCTTCTACACTTGAAGGCAACCGTTCAAGAATCATCATCATCTTCATGTCCTTTACTACTTGGAAGGTAGTATTCTAAACACTCTATGGTTGTGTTTTATTTTGATAGCATGCATGTTCGTATATGGATCCGAGATTGGGTTTTACATATAAAATGGTTTTTATATCTTGTAAGTAACATGTTTTAAATAATAAATTTCCGCTGCGTTTTTATTTCATATGGATGAAATCACTTTGATAAACATGTGAAAAACCCAACAGTGGTATCAGAGCCGCTTATATGAATGCATGCTTCATAGGATATGAAATTTTCGGGTTTCGGGTTTGGTTAAAACCCTATGGCCGAAATTTTATATATGGTTATCCTTTTGTTTTTCAATATTATTTTAATACATGCATAAAAGTATCTTGAAAAATTATGTCATTTGGATGATTTGTTTGTTTGGACAAAAACCCACTTTTTTGGTTTTTTCATTCTTGACCGAAAAGTAGGTTGTAAAAAGGAAACCATTTTGCTTCTTGAATTTTATATATGTGGATATATATATATATATATATATATATATATTTTGGTGTTCATAACCTAGCCATGACCTTGTGTGAATATGTTGAATGATTGTGTTTGTGATTCATATTTAATTATTTCAAAGGGTTGTAATAATAATTATTTTTGTTCTTCCATGTGTAAAAATATGTAATTTATTTATTTTCATTTGGTATGTAAAATAAATAGATTAGGTGCATTTTATTTTACTAGAAAAAATGTATTAGGATATATTTTGTAAAAGAAGATGCACACAAAAATGCGGTTTTGGTTTTGGCTAATTTCGGGCCTAAAGGACTTCATAGTTCTTAACGGGATTTTAGCCCGATAACCAAAACACATTTTTGAAGTCCAAAGGAGTTTGGAGCTGAATTAAAGGACATTTTGGAAGCTCAAAGAAAGTGAAGAAATCACAACACAAAAGGAAGACTTGAAGCATTTGGATGCGGGATCAAGTGGGAGTTCAACGACACATCGCTTGTGTCAAATTTTACCCTTTAGGAAGGACCTTTTGGCACACTTGTTTCGGCTAACAAGTGTGGTCAAAATAGTTGGCTATGGTTATGCACCTATTGTTATGTATGTTGTGCTTGTGTGGTTGCTTATTTACATTGTTTTGATGATATTTGGATATGCATGCTTAACAAACTAATAATCAACAACAAGCGTAAAATTGATTCTTTACAAAATCATTAGAATGGTTAATAAAGGGTTTTATTAAAAGTTAATGATTTTATGATAAAATGGGTTTTATTAAAAAGAACCTTGAAAATTTGTTTTCACAAAAGTACCAAGGATTTGAATGCATGCAAATGTATGGTACATAATGTTTTCTAAACTAGAATTTTGAAAAATCAAAATCCCTTTTATAAAACAAGTCAAACACCATCCTTTTATACAACACTCGAATCACTTGGGAACTCTTATTGTGGGATAAAGGTCACCTAACCACATTTGAGGGAACTTGTATGTTCGAGGTGGGTTTACCATGTTTATGGGATAAAGGTCACCTAACCACTTATGTGAATAAACTCACACGTGTGTGTAAGTTGGACGACTTGATTTGGAAACCATGAACTTAGGGTCACCGAAGCATGGCGAACAAAAGGTGTTGATGGGATTAAACATGCCAACTAAACATAAAGATGTTTAACCGATCCCATATGGCTAGAAGTTGCAAAGGGTTGCAATTGTCAAACGTTGACTACCTTGTTAATTTAAATAGAGGGATAAAGGTCACCTAACTGATATTTAAATGTAACGTTGGATTCTAGATTTTAATTATTAATTGTCTATGAGACATAAAGGGTGTTAATGATTAAAATATAACAATATCGAAAATACTAAAATTGAACCTTGTTAAATTTTGTAGATGGCCGCTAACAATATTACCCAAACCGTCCGTAACCTATCACTGAAAACGATCCTAATCCCGATGAACATCTTATGGAAGATAAGGATGCCTATAACGATTGGACTAAGTATACCGAGGATACTATGCAAACCTCTTGTCTCATGTTAGGATTTTTGAACATCATGAGCATACGACATGATTACCCAATTGAAGGAAATGTTCCTACAACAAGCAAGGGTAGAACGCTTCGAAACGGTTCAAGCGCTTCATGCATGTCGAATGGAGGAAACCCAATCGGTTTCATCTTATGTCTTTAAGATGAAAAGCCACATTGATCGCCTCTAAAGGCTCAATATGGATAAAAGGGGTTTATCCATTCTAACGATCAATGAGGGTGGCAACAAGAAAGGACATCACCCTGACACCAAAGCAAATGTTGCAAATGGTAACGGGAAATTCAAAAGGAAAAAGAAAAGAAAGACTAAAGCGAAACCACCGAAACCAAAAGAAAAGAAGGCAAATGTTGCCACGAACGATCCATACTTTGAGTATGGAGAGATAGGGCATTTAAATAGGAATTGTCCAACCTATCTCAAGGAGTTGAAAATCAAGAGGGATGCGAGGCAAACCTCAGGTACAATTTTATGAAACATATTGACTTTAATGTCATTTCTTCTAACACATGAGTATTAGATACCGGATGTGGAACTCATGTTTGCAATTTGTTGCAAAAGGTTCAAAAGAAATAAGCATTACAAGAAAAGAGACTATATTTTGAAACTTCCAAATGGTTTGGAAATTGTTTTAAAAATATATTGTGTGCTCCTAGTTTGACTAGGAACATTATTCAAGTTTTCCTTATAAGACAATATGGTTTTGAGTTAAAGTTAGTAAACAATGACATTTATATTTCGATAAATGACATGTTTTACTTTAGAGCTATGCTTTCAAATGGTATTTATGAATTGGTTCATAAGAATACATCATTTGATAGTTAAATGTACCTAGAAATCACCAAGGAACTCAAAATGGATTTGAGTGAGACCTATCTTTGGCATTATCGCCTTGGTCATATAAACAGAAGTCGCATGTAAACACTTTGAAAGAATGATCTTTTGGAAACAAATGAAGTTGGTTCATTTGATACATGTGAATCTTGTTTACAAGTAAAATGACTAAGGAACCCTTTAGTGGAAAAGGGCAAAAGATTTATTAGGCATCATACATTTGGATGTATGTGATCCTTTTAAGCCAATGACTTGGAATGGTAAAAAAATACTTCATTACTTTTACCAACAACTATAGTAGTTATGGTTATGTGTACTTGCTGAGACACAAAGTTGAAGTTTTGAAATGTTCAAAGCCTTCAAAAGGTGAAGTACAATATCAACTCAATTAAAGTTCTTCGTTCTGATAGAGGAAGAATCAAACTCTATTTGGATATGGTTCGATCTATGATGGCTAGGAGCGCATTATCTCTATCATTTTGGGGTTACGCTTTGCTCTCCGCGGCCCGTATGGCCCCAGCCAAGAAAGTGGATACGAAACCTTTTGAAATACAAGCTAGACAAACACTTAGAATATTTAGAAATTGGTTTTCTAAATAATTGCACTTGACAAACCAATAAATTATATGGATAATTTATTTGGAGAGAATATTTTATTTTGTTATTTAATGGGTTAAATAACATAATAAAAATAGCATAAGTCTTATAACATATGATGTTATATTTTATAAAAGTTATAAAATATATATATGTAAGACTTATATTATTTAAAAGAAAAAAAAGAATTGATTTTTTTTTTAAATAAAAGTCTAGGCCGCCACCCCCCATGGGGTCTTCCCAAAAATTGTTGGTCCAATAATATTACATGCAATATGCATGTCTAGATGGTTTTTGATTGGACAAAAAGGTGGCTATTTTTCTCAAAGTTTTAAATACATTTTATATGACAAAATGAATAAGATGATGAACTTGAGAAGACTTCCTTTTGCTCTCTAGAAAAATCGGCCAAGTATGTGCCATTAGAGAAGTTCTTTTAAATTTCAAAATCAAGTAAAAGAGCTCTAGAGAAATCGGCCATGAGATGGTTATACAAGAGGGTTTTTCAAGTGCAAAACTCAAGTAAATGCTCTCTAAAATCAGCCATGGTATGGTTGATCAAGAGGGAATTTCAAGTGAGTTTATGAGTGTATAAATCCTAGCTAATCTCGTGGTGTTTGTTGGAAGCTTGGGGTATACAAGCTTGAGGCCTTCTACTCTTGAAGACTACCGTTCATGAAGCATCATCTTCTTCATATCTTTTACTCCATGGAAGGTAGTATTCTTGAAACACCCTATGATTGTGGTTTTAATTTTGATAACATGCATGTTCATATATGGATCCGGGTTTTGGGATTTTGCTTATAAATGAAATTTATATCTTAAAAGTAACATGTTTTAAATATTATTTCCGCTGCGTTTTTATTTCATATGGATGAAATTGCTTTGATAAACATGTTAAAATCCCATCAATGGCATCTAGAGCCGCTTATATGAGTGCATGCTTCAATAGATTAATTTTTTCGGATTTCGGGTTTGAATAAAACCCTATGGCCGAAAATTTTAATATGGTTATCCCTTTGTTTTTCAAGATTATTTTCTTACATGCATAAGGGAATCTTGAAAAATTATTTCATATGGATGATTTATTTGTTTGGACAAATCTTACCTTTTCGGTTTTTTGTACATAACCGAAAATGTTCATAAAAGGAAACCGTTTTTTATGCTTCTTATAATTTATATAAATATATATGTGGATATATATTTTGGTGCATATAACCTAGCCATGACCTTGTGTTGAATGATTGTGTTGTGATTTATTTTATTATTATTTCAATGGGTTGTAATAATTATTATTTTGTTCTTCCATTTGTAAGATATGTAATTTATTTATTTTAGTTGGTATGTAAAATAAATAGATTAGGTGCATTTTTATTTTACTAGAAAAATGTATTAGGATATATTTTTTGTAAAAGGAGATGCACACAAAATGCGGTTTTGGTTTGGCCATATTCGGTCCAAAGAACTTCATGGTTCTCAACGGGATTTTAACCCGATAACCAAAACACATTTTTGAAGTCCAAAAGAGTTTGGAGCTGAATATAAAAGACTTTTGGAAGCTCAAAGAAGGTGGAGAAATCACAACACAAGAAGGAGAGTTGAAGCATTTGGATGCGGGATCAAGTGGGAGTTCATCGACACATTACTTGTGTCATTTTTCACCCTTTAGGAAGGACCTTTTGGCACACTTGTTTTGGCTAACAAGTGTTGTCAAAATAGTTGGCTATGGTTATGCACCTATTGTTATGTATCATATGCTTGTTTGGTTGCTTATTTTGTTGTTTTAGATGATATGTCGATATGCATGACTTAACACACTAATAATCAACATCAAGCGTAAAATTGGTTCTTAACAAAATCATTAAAATGGTTAATAAAGGTTTTATTAAAAATTAATGATTTTATAATAAAATGGGTTTTATTAAAAAGAACCTTGAAAATTAGTTTTCATTAAAGTACCATTGATTTGAATGCATGCAAATGTATGGTACATAATATTTTCTAAACTAGAATTTTGAAATATTAAAAACCCTTTTATAAAACAAGTCAAACACCATCCTTTTATACAACACTCAAAACACTTGGGAACTCTTATTGTGGGATAAAGGTCACCTAACCACATTTGAGGGAACTTGTATGTTTGAGGTGGGTTTACCATGTTTGTGGGATAAAGGTCACCTAACCACTTATGTGTATAAACTCACATGTGTGTGTAAGTTGGACCAACTTGATTTAGAAACCATGAACTTAGGGTCACCGAAGCATGGGGAACAAAGGTGTTGATGGGATTAAACATGCCAACTAAACATAAAGATGTTTAACCGATCCCATATGACTAGAAATTGCAAAGAGTTGCAATTGTCAAACGTTGACTACCTTGTTAATTTAAATAGAGGGATAAAAGTCAACTAACCAATATTTAAATGTAACGTTGGATTCTAGATTTTAATTATTAATTGTCTATGAGACATAAAAGGGTATTAATGATTAAAATATAATGATATCGAAAATACTAAAATTGAACCTTGTTAAATTTTGTAGATGGCCGCTAACAATATTACCTAAACCGTCCGTAACCTATCACTAAGAACAATCCTTGAAAAGGATCGTATCAATCAAAACACTTTATGGATTAATATCGAAACTTAAGAATCGTTCTCAAGTAAGAAAAGATATCCTATTTGTTGAACGATCCTAATCCCAATGAACATCTTATGGAAGATAAGGATGCCTATAACGATTGGATTAAGTATATTGAGGATACTATGTAAGCCTCTTACCTCATGTTAGGAATTATGATTCCCGAGATTCAAAAGGATTTTGAACATCATGGGCGTATGACATGATTACCCAATTGAAGGAAATGTTCCTACAACAAGTAAGGGTAGAACGCTTCGAAATGGTTCGAGCGCTTCATGCATGTCGAATGAAGGAAACCCAATCGATAAGATGAAAAAAAAAACTCATTGATCGCCTCGAAAGGCTCAATATGGGTAAAAGGGATTTATCCATTCTAACGATCAATGAGGGTGGCAACAGGAAAGGGCATCACCCCAACACCAAAGCAAATGTTGCAAATGGTAACGGAAAATTCAAAGGGAAAAGAAAAGAAAAGAAAGGCTAAAGCGGAACCACCGAAACCAAAAGAAGGCAAAGGTTGTCATGAACGATCCATGCTTTGAGTATGGTGAGATAGGACATTGGAAAATGAATTGTCCAACCTATCTCAAGAAGTTGAATAACAAGAGGGATGTGGGGCAAACCTCAGGTACAATGTCTATGATACATATTGACTTTAATGTTATTTCTTCAAACACATGGGTATTAGATACTAGATGTGGAACTCATGTTTGCAATTTGTGGCAAGAGTTCAAAAGAAATAAGCATCACAAAAGGGAGACATTAGTCTCTTCATGGGCAATGGAACGAAAGTTCAATATGAAGCCCTAGGAGACTATGTTTTGAAACTTCCAAATAGTTTGGAAATTGTTTTAAAAATGTATTGTGTGCTCCTAGTTTGACTAGGAACATTATTCAAGTTTTCCTTATAAGACAATATGGTTTTGATTTAAAGTTTGTAAACAATGACATTTATATTTCGATGAATGACATGTTTTACTTTAAAGCTATGCCTTCAAATGGTATTTATGAATTGGTTCATGATAATATACCATTTGATAGTTAAATGTACCAAGCAATCACCAAGAAACTCAAAATGGATTTGAGTGAGACCTATCTTTGGCATTATCACCTTGGTCATATAAACAGATATCACATGTAAACACTTCGAAAGAATGGTCTTTTGGAAACAAATGAAATTGGTTCATTTGATACATGCGAATCTTGTTTACAAGGTAAAATGACCAAGTAATCCCTTAGTGGGAAGGGGCAAAAGATTTATTAGGTATCATACATTCGGATGTATGTGATCCTTTTAAGCCAATGACTAGAAATGGTGAAAGATACTTCATTACTTTTACCGACAACTATAGTAGTTATGGTTATGTGTACTTGCTAAGACACAAAGTTGAAGTTTTGAAATGTTCAAAGTCTTCAAAAGGTGAAGTACAAAATCAACTCAATCAAAGTTCTTCGTTTCTATAGAGGAGGAATCAAACTCTATTTGGATATGGTTCGATCTATGATGGCTAGGAGCGCATCATCTCTATCATTTGGGGTTACGCTTTGCTCTCCGCGGCCTGTATGGCCCCAGCCAAGAAAGTGGATACGACACCTTTTGAAATATGGAATGGAAGGGCTCCATTATTATCATATTTAAAGGTATGGGGTTGTGAAGCTTATGTTAAGCTATGCACCCCAAACAAATTAGAAGTACGATCCACTAAGTGTATCTTTGTAGGATATCCTAAGGATGGTATAGGATATTAATTATACGATCCAACAGAGCAAAAGGTATTTGTTGCTCAGAAGGCTGATTTCTTGGAAGCTAAGTTCCTTGTGGAAGGAATTAGTAGAACAATGGAGCTTGATGAGGATCAAGAACCACAAGCTGATACACGTTTGGTTGATACTAGCACTCAACAAGAGGTTGTTAAAAAACGATCAAGTGGTTGATCAATACACACAAAACGTTGGAAGATCTGGTAGAATTAGTAGTCCACCTGAAAGATATGGATTTTTCATGAATGGATGCTACGTGGTAGATTCGGGTGAACCAACCACATACCATGATGCAATGTCAATTATGACAAATGGCTTGAAGCCATGAATGTAGAGATGCAATCCATGTATGACAACCAAGTTTGGAATTGGTTGTGTCATCTCTTAACTCCAAAGTAGTTGGAAGTAAGTGGGTTTTCAAGAAGAAAACAGATATGCATGGTAACTTGGATACTTATAAAGCGAGACTTGTAGCAAAAGGTTTCACTCAAACTCAAGGGGTTGATTATGATGAGACCTTTTCGCCTGTGGCGATGCTAAAGTCAATAAGGATATTATTTGCTATACCTGCATAATATGATTATGAGATTTGGCAAATGGATGTCAAAACGGCTTTCCTTAATAGATATCTTGAGGAAGATGTCTATATAGTTCAGCCTGAAGGTTTTGTCGATCCAAAACATGTAGCAACTCTCATTAAAAAGTCCTATTTAGTATTATAATTAGTCCAATAGGAAACCCTAATTGAGAAACCCAAGTGATTCTGCAGAAACCCTAAGATTTTCAGAACAATCAGAATCAGGATTAGGGCCCCTAAAACTCAGGGGGGGGGGGTATTTTCTATTGATGATTATCCACTTATCTCGTTGTCAGAATAGAATTTTAAGAATTTGTTGACTCAGCAGGCCTAGTCTCACACGTAGCTACCCTATAAGAAGGAGGTGTTCCTTACGGACCGTAAGGGATATTTGTTACGGTCCGTAAGCAGTTCAAAATCGGGCTATAAATACAGAACATTGGCATTCGATTTCTGGCTCTGAAACGTCATAGAAATTCCAATTCTACGCTGAGTTATAGTCGAAATACTACAATTAACACACACGATCACTAATTGATGCTACGATACAGGGTATTAATTCAATCGCTATTATGATTCAATGTCCGATCGATTGAAACTATCCGACAGATGTTTAAGTGCTGCTCAAATTGGGTTTATACTTTGTCATTCGTCGTGATTTCGACTTGAATGTTTGAGTGCTGTTCGAAATCGGACTATACTCTGTCATTCGTTGTGAATCCGCTGGATGTTTAAGTATCGCACTTTGTCATTTGTTGTGAGGGTTTGATCTCGTGAGTTATCGTAAAAGCTGTATTAATTACTTACCTAGTTTCGTGTGCAAATTAGGTTATTAAGCTTATCAGTAGGCTAAACTCTACCTCATACCAAAGTAGATGCTGATTCTCAGAAGAGTTAGAATCAGGAAGCTTGTTAAATCAAGGTGAGTTCACAGACTTTCTACAAGGCACGGCCATCCTTAGTAGGTAGGATGCCACTCCACTAATCTTCGCACACATGTCTGGGAGACCGCGATACATACGAATTCTCCAGAGTGCAGAATAACGTACATTCGTCCTGGGTAGGACAACAAAACAAAACTTCGGGATAATCATAATCCTACGGGCTAGTAAGCCAGTGAACAGAAACGTGAATTCACTCAACTTTGTTGTTGACTCGTTGTTACATGCCTTGCAGGTCGTTAGATCCCTAGCTTAAGGAGCTTGCACAAGAGGAGGCGTGGTCGTTGTGGGAAAACATTTCAATTAATATTAAACTTATGTTTTGTGCTTCCGCTGTAAACTCAAACTATGTTTTGACACCAATTGTATTGTGTTGGATTTATAAAAATTACTTACATGCTTTGTTCAATATGATTGGTGGCTATGATCCTGGGCATGTCACGCCTCCAAGACGGGGTGGGGCTTTTGGAGGGTGTGACAAAACATCCTACCAAAGTATGAAAGTTAAAGAAATCAATCTACGGATTGAAACAAGCATCTAGAAGTTGCAATCACCGTTTTGATGAAGAGATTAGGGAATATGGATTCATCAAGAACGGCGATAAAGCTCGTGTGTATAAGAAGGCTAGTGGGAGCATTATTACTTTCTTAGTATTGTATGTCGATGAAATTCTACTATTTAGAAATGACATTCCAACCATGGAAGGTGTAAAAGCCTGGTTTGGAAGTTGTTTTTTCATTAAGGATCTTGGTGAAGTCGCCTATATTTTGGGAATAAAGATCTACAGGGATAGATCAAGGCGCTTGATAGGTTTAAACAAAAGTGCATACATTGACAAAGTCTTGAAAAGGTTCAAGATGAAGAACTCTATGAAAGGTTTGGTACCTATTCAAGAGGACAATATTGAATGCGTCTCAATGTCCAAGCTCAAAGGATGAGCAAGAAAGAATGAAAGAATCCCATATGCGTCAGCTATAGGATTCATTATGTATGTAATGATATGCACTAGATCGGACATGTCATGTGCATTAAGCATGACTAGAAGATACCAACGAAATCCAAGTAAGGGTCATTGGGTGACTGTTAGAAAATATATTGAAATTCCTTAGAAGGACTAAGGATATATTTCTAATATATGGATCTGGTGAAAAAGAACTCGTTGTAAAAGGTTACAAGGATGCGAGTTTCGGAATTCGTTGTAAAGGGTTACATAGATACGAGTTTCCAAACTGATCGAGATGGTTCTCGATCACAATCAGGGTAGCATTGTCCACTGCAGAATCAGAATACATCGCCACTTCATTGATCGAGATGATTCATGTGGATCTACCACTTGAATTATTGCCGATCTAGGGGTAGTCCCTACCATTCGGGACCCCTAGAGATTTTGTGATAACGATGGTGTGATTGCTCAAATCAAGGAACCTCGTGCACATCAAAAGTTTAGGCACATTGAGCAGAGTTTCAACTACATAAGGGATAAAGTTGAAAAGGGGAAAGATATGTATTCACAAAGTTCACATTGATCAAAATATTGCGGATCCACTCACGAAGCTCCTTAAACGGGCAAAGCATGAAGGGTCATACTTGTGCCTTAGGACTTCGATATTCTAGTGAATGGATTTGATCTGTTTTGTATTTGGATATTGGAATAATTGTTATTATAACTCTTTATGGTATGTTGAGTTATGTTCCATTTTAGCATGTTTAAATCCGTGAATAAGTTTCTTATTCTAAATGTCCGTAGTCGATCATACTTGTGGGAACAAATATGAATGTAAGACTATTATGAATTTAGATTGGTGGATATTCATTAGGTATGAATATAGAGCAAAGTGTTGCTGCCAAAGTTCATAGATATTTGTGGGATACAAATATTGGACTGACTCGCTCTCAAATATTACTGCATGGAATCATCTATGATTGATCATAAGTAAATTTGAGTAAAGGAGAATATCATAGTATCCTCTGACCTGAGATACATATTGGGTCTTGATGTTCACCAAGTATTATACATTGACTTATTTCTTCGCTGTTAGTAATATGACAGTACATAAGGCTAAGTTCAGGTGTGGTACAAGGTGATTGTGAGAGACGTATGTAGTCAAGAAGGGATTTGTTCCTCTTATTCGTTGAGAGTAAGATGTCTAAGGCCTGCTAAAGTTAAATCAACAGAGAGTGATCACTCTATGTCTGTGGATTTAACATGACATCTGTAACGAAAGGATAAATGATAGATTCACCTAAATCATTTTCAAGTAAGGGACTTGAAGGGGATGATGTGATTGAATGGGACATATAGTCATACGTATTAGGGGTATTAAACTATAGTTAGGTGGTCTTTACTACTTGCATCAATCTTCTATGTATCTTGTGCAAGTGGGAGATTGTTGGACTCTGTATGCCCAAGACACATATTAAATTGATGTGGCTAGTACGTTATGATCCAAGTCGAGTCATACCCAAATACAAGCTAGACAAACACTTAGAATATTTAGAAATTGGTTTTCTAAATAATTGCACTTGACAAACCAATACATTATATGGATAATTTATTTTGAGAGAATATTTTATTTTGTTATTTAATGGGTTAAATAACATAATAAAGGTAGCATAAGTCTTATAACATATGATGTTATATTTTATAAAAGTTATAAAATATATATATGTAAGACTTATATTATTTAAAAGAAAAAAAAGAATTGATTTTTTTTAAATAAAAGTCTAGGCCGCCACCCCCCATGGGGTCTTCCCAAAAATTGTTGGTCCAATAATATTACATGCAATATGCATGTCTAGTTGGTTTTTGATTGGACAAAAAGGTGGCTATTTTCTCTCAAAGTTTTAAATACATTTTATATGACAAAATGAATAAGATGATGAACTTGAGAAGACTTCCTTTTGCTCTCTAGAAAAATCGGCCAAGTATGTGCCATTAGAGAAGTTCTTTTAAATTTCAAAATCAAGTAAAAGAGCTCTAGAGAAATCGGCCATGAGATGGTTATACAAGAGGGTTTTTCAAGTGCAAAACTCAAGTAAATGCTCTCTAAAATCAGCCATGGTATGGTTGATCAAGAGGGAATTTCAAGTGAGTTTATGAGTGTATAAATCCTAGCTAATCTCGTGGTGTTTGTTGGAAGCTTGGGGTATACAAGCTTGAGGCCTTCTACTCTTGAAGACTACCGTTCATGAAGCATCATCTTCTTCATATCTTTTACTCCATGGAAGGTAGTATTCTTGAAACACCCTATGATTGTGGTTTTAATTTTGATAACATGCATGTTCATATATGGATCCGGGTTTTGGGATTTTGCTTATAAATGAAATTTATATCTTAAAAGTAACATGTTTTAAATATTATTTCTGCTGCGTTTTTATTTCATATGGATGAAATTGCTTTGATAAACATGTTAAAATCCCATCATGTCCTTGCACGTGTTTTATTTGATACGGGTGCGAATAAGTCTTTTGTTTCACATAGATTTATTAAAAACCCTTTGTTCACGTTAAAAAAATTACCTATGCCAATGGAAGTAGAAGTAGGTAATAACAAAAGTTTCATTGTTTGTGATGTATGTCGGGAATGAAAACTGAATATCGATGGCGAGGAATACTCCATTGATTTAATACCCATGTCCATGGGTGAATTTCAAGTGGTAGTTGGAATGGACTGGTTGTCTCGCTACCACGCTAAGGTGATATGCTTACGTAAGGAGATACACTTAATGTCTCTGAGTGGAAAGCGTGTCATAATCTATGGGGAGAAGGCTTGTAATCCCATGGTATGCTCGATGATAGAAGCCCGCAAATTTATACTACACGGATGTAAGGCATATTTGTCTTACGTACGTGATGTGGAAAAAGAAATGCCAAGGATTGAAGACATACCAGTGGTGCGTGAATTCGAAGACGTCTTTCCCGTGGATCTACTGGGAATGCCGCCAGAGCGTGAAGTAGAGTTTGGGATCGAACTGATTCCAGGTGCTAAACCAGTTGCTAAAGCACCATATAGACTGGCTCCGGCGGAATTGCAAGAATTAATGTTCCAATTACAAGATTTACTCGATAAGGGATTCATCCGGCCTAGTGTATCTCCTTGGGGAGCGTCGGTGCTATTTGTAAAGAAGAAAGACGGGAGCATGCGGATGTGTATTGATTACCGGGAGTTAAATAAACTCACGGTAAAGAATCGATACCCGCTCCCGAGGATCGACGATTTGTTCGACTAGTTACAAGGCGCTAGCTGGTTTTCGAAAATCGATTTAAGATCGGGTTACCATTAGTTGAGGTTAAAGGAGGAGGATATACCAAAGACGGCGTTCCATACGCGATATGGACATTACGAATTCCTCGTGATGTCCTTCGGATTAACGAATGCACCCGCGGCAAGTAAGCCAACTAAACGAAAACCATGTTTTTGAAACAACTTAAAATGAACACCCAACTGTGAACTCACTCAACTTTGTTGTTGACTCCTTGTTACATGCCTTGCAGGTCGTTAGGTATCTATGGAGCTTGCACAGGGAGGCGTGGTCGTTGTGGGACATGGACTGTCGAGTCCCATGTTAAATATTTAAACTTAAGAACTTATTACTTATGTTTTGGGTTTTACCTTTAATGCTTCCGCCGCTTGATTCGAACTTGGTTAACTAGCTTTTGATCACCAATTATATTGTGTGGTTGGATTTTATCCATCTTAAATACATTGTTCAACATGATTGGTGGCTTGATCCTGGTCATGTCACGCCTCCAAGCTGTGATACTCTGCATGGTGGATTTTGGGGGTGTGACAGATTGGTATCAGAGCCATTGGTTATAGTGAAGTTGGTTTTAAAAAGGGAAAAAAGCTTTTTGATAAAAACCAGACTATAACCTGTTTAGTGCTCAACGATCCACAACGACGCTTCGCTCCACGTGCAAGACTCGACGCAATAGGTGGTATGAATTATGTTTATATTGTCGGTTAGATAGTTCACAGAGTGCATTAGTTAACGTGATAACTGCTATTTGAACCTTGTGTGCTTACTCTCTTCTGTCGTCCCACACTTACACACTTTCGCGACACTTTTCTCACTTACGTTACTTCATTGTGAAGATCATGAACGGATGTGGAGGACGTGGTGGTATCAACCTGACTCAAGCCCAGTTGACGGCTTTGATCAATGAACGAGTTGCTGAGGCACTCGCAGCAGCTCTAGCAGGAGGTATAACCTGCTATTTTGACCTATCCTAGGATGTTTAGATCCTACTCTCGCAAACCAACTCTCGTGTTTAATATTGTCTTTTCGTTCTCGCGCGATAGGTCAGCATGCTCAACCTCCCGTATGTACGTTCAAAACGTTCATGGATTGCCGACCTAGTACCTTCAGCGGCACATAAGGAGCTGTAGGTCTTCTTCACTGGTTCGAGAAGATTGAGTCTGTTTTTGAGATGTGTGAATGCCCTGTAGATCGTAGGGTGAAATTTGCTACTGGAACACTTGAAGGTGCTGCGTTAACCTGGTGGAAAGCACAGGTTCAACTACTAGGGCTGGCGATTGCTAATGCCACCCCATGGAACGACTTCAAGGAATTGATCAAAAAAGAGTACTGTAGTCGTGACGACATCCACAAGCTAGAGGTGGAATTTTTCAATTTGAAGATGACGGGGTCTGAAATCGAGGCATACACAAAGAGATCGAACGAATTAGCTATCTTGTGTCCCACTATGGTGGATCCTCCTATCAAGCGTATCGAGCTGTACCTTAAGGGTTTGGTGCCAGAAATTCAAAGCCACGTGACCTCAGCTAATCTTGGCACCATTCAGCAAATCATCCGGTTGGCTCATCGTCTCACTGATCAGGCAGTTGAGCAGAACAAGCTGCCCAAGCGTATTAGCGCTACTACTACTTCTGATCTCCCAGTGATAACAAACGCAAGTGGTATGGAAATTCGGGTAAGGGTTCTACTTCAGTTCAGTCTTAATCCCAACAGCGAAAGACTGACGACTACCAGAGTCCTGGTCAGCAATCTTCTGGTAGTCAAGGACAGGGTGGATACCGAGGGAACCACCCCAAGTGCAACCGGTGCAATATGCATCATAGCGGGCAGTGCCACAAGGGTCGTTGTCTGAGGTGTAACAAGTTTGGTCATGAAGCAAAGGATTGCAGGGGCGCACGACCAGCAAATCAGAATCGCCAACAACAACCTCCACAAAATCACCACCAGCAGCAACAGCAGGGAAATAAAGGATGCTTTCAGTGTGGCGCTGAAGGCCACTTTAAGAGAAACTGTCCTCAGCTGAACCAGAATCAGAACAACAACAACCAAGGAAACGGGAACAACAATGGAGGCAACAATGGAGGCAACAACGGGGGTAACAATAATGGCAATGGTGCCCAAGGTCGTGCCTTCGTGATTGGTCAGGGTGATGAAAGGAACAATCCCAACGTTGTGATGGGTAAGTTTCTTCTGGACGACTTCTTTGTTACTGTTTTATTTGATTCGGGTGCCGATACTAGTTATGTGTCCTTAAATGTTAGCCAAATGCTTAAGCGCACTCCAACACTTTTAAACACCAAACACACGGTAGAACTAGCAAACGGTAAAAGTCTTGAAGCCACACACATAGTTAAGGGCTGTAACCTCGTCTTAGTTGGTCAGACCTTCTCTATCGATCTTATTCCAATCGTTCTGGGTAGTTTCGACGTTGTTATTGGGATGGATTGGTTATCTCATCAGCAAGTGGAAATTCTTTGCAACGAGAAGATTGTCCGCATCCCTCGTTCTGGTAAAGAACCCCTCGTGATTTGTGGCGACAAGAGTGGTGCTGTTGTGGGCATCATCTCTTTCCTTAAGGCCCAGAAGTGGTTGCGAAAGGGCCACACTGCTATTCTAGCCCTCGTTTCTGATACATCCTCGGAAGAAAGGAAGATAGAAGACATACCTATTGTACGTGATTTTCCTGAGGTATTTCCTAAGGAATTACCTGGTCTTCCGCCTCATCGACAAGTCGAGTTTCAAATCGAGCTAGCTCCTAGAGCAGCGCCCATAGCTCGAGCACCTTATTGTCTAGCTCCATCAGAACCTGAAGAATTGTCCACGCAACTACAAGAACTCTTGGAAAAGGGTTTCATACGTCCTAGCTCTTCGCCTTGGGGAGCTCCAGTGTTATTCATGAAGAAGAAAGACGGTACCTTCAGAATGTGTATTGACTACCGCGAACTCAACAAGGTGACCGTGAAGAATCGTTATCCTCTCCCACGTATTGATGACTTATTCGACCAGCTGCAAGGGTCGAGCTTCTACTCTAAGATTGACTTAAGATCGGGCTATCATCAGCTGAGAGTCCGAGATGAGGACATCTCCAAGACAGCATTCAGGACTCGTTATGGGCATTACGAGTTTCTGGTTATGCCTTTCGGATTAACGAACGCACCTGCGGTCTTCATGGACCTCATGAACCGAGTGTGCAAACCTTACCTGGATAAGTTTGTCATAGTTTTCATTGACGATATCCTGATCTATTCGAAGAGTCAGGAAGAACACGAGCAACACCTGAGGCTTATTTTGGAACTTCTTCGAACAGAGCAGTTGTATGCCAAATTTTCGAAATGTGACTTCTGGCTTTGCGAAGTCCACTTTCTAGGCCACGTGGTAAACAAGGATGGGATTCATGTTGATCCATCCAAGGTTGACTCGATCAAGAACTGGCCTGCACCCCGTACACCAACAAAAATCCGCCAATTCTTGGGTTTGGCAGGATATTACAGAAGGTTTATCAAGGATTTCTCAAAGATTGCACAACCTCTCACTTCACTAACTCAAAAGGGTGTCACCTATCGTTGGGGTGATGCACAACAATCGGCTTTCCAGCACTTAAAAGATAGACTTTGTAGCGCGCCTATCCTCTCATTGCCTGATGGCACAGATGACTTTGTGGTTTATTGCGACGCTTCCATCCAAGGACTTGGTTGCGTGTTGATGCAACGTGACAAGGTCATTTCCTACGCATCGCGCCAACTTAAAGTTCACGAAAGGAACTACACTATGCACAACTTGGAATTGGGAGCAGTGGTTTTTGCACTTAAGATATGGAGACATTACCTGTACGGTACCAAGTGCACCATTTACACCGATCACAGGAGTCTCGAGCATATCTTCAAGCAAAAGGAGCTAAACATGCGACAACATCGATGGGTCGAGCTCTTGAATGATTACGAATGCGCGATCAAGTACCATCAGGGCAAAGCCAATGTTGTGGCCGACGCCCTCAGTCGAAAGGATACTACGCCTAAGCGTGTGCGTGCGTTACAACTTACCATCCAATCTAGTCTTCCTACTCAGATACGAGATGCTCAGGTTGAAGCATTGAAAGCAGAGAACATCAGGGCGGAGTCCCTACGAGGATCAAGGAAATGGTTAGAACAAAAGGAAGACGGCGCCTTCTATGTAAACGGGCGCATCTGGGTTCCACTCTATGGTAATCTACGTGAGCTTATGATGGATGAGGCACACAAGTCTCGTTATTCAGTACATCCTGGTTCGGATAAGATGTACCACGATCTCAAGACTACATATTGGTGGCCTAGTATGAAAGCCAACATAGCAATCTACGTCAGTAAATGCTTGACTTGTGCTAGGGTCAAGATCGAATATCAAAAACCATCAGGCCTACTCCAACTACCAGAGATCCCGACATGGAAATGGGATCAAATTTCCATGGATTTCGTTACTTGCCTGCCTAGATCTCAACGCGGAAATGATACCATTTGGGTGATCGTGGATACACTGACCAAGTCTGCACATTTTCTGGCTCTCAAGGAAACGGACAAGTTTTCTACTCTAGCAGACATCTACCTAAAGGAAGTAGTATCAAGGCACGGAGTGCCAACCTCCATCATCTCTGATCGTGACTCACGTTTTACATCTGATTTGTGGCAAGCTATGCACAAGTCCTTTGGCTCTCGATTAGACATGAGCACGGCATATCATCCACAGACGGATGGGCAATCTGAACGCACCATCCAAACCCTTGAAGACATGCTTAGGTCATGTGTAATCGACTTTGGTAATGGCTGGGAAAAACACCTCCCGTTAGTGGAGTTTTCGTATAACAATAGTTACCACACCAGTATCCAGGCCGCTCCGTTCGAGGCATTGTACGGACGGAAGTGCCGATCACCTCTTTGTTGGGCAGAGGTTGGCGACAGTCAAATCACTGGCCCAGAACTTGTAGTAGATACAACCAAGAGGATTGCTCAGATACGACAACGAATGGCGGCAGCTCGTGACCATCAGAAAAGCTACCCTGATAAGCGCAGGAAACCACTCGAGTTCCAGGTTGGGGATTGAGTGCTACTTAAAGTCTCACCTTGGAAAGGTGTAGTTCGTTTTGGAAAATGAGGCAAACTCAATCCGCGTTATGTTAGACCATTCAAAATCATTGAGAAAATTGGCAAAGTCGCTTACAAGTTGAATCTACCTGAAGAGCTCAGCGGAGTTCACAATGTTTTCCATGTGTCGAATCTGAAGAAGTGTCTGTCAGATGAGACCCTCATAGTTCCCTTAAATGAGCTCATAATCGACGACCAGTTGCGATTCGTCGAGGAACCAGTTGAAATCACAGACTGAGACGTTAAGATTCTCAAGCGTACCAGAATACCTCTTGTTCGAGTTCGTTGGAACTCCCGTCGTGGCCCAGAGTATACCTGGGAATGAGAAGACCAAATGAAACACAAGTATCCCCAGTTGTTTGAGAAAAGTGCAACCACTATTGAGGCTGAAGCTACTACGGAATTTCGGGACGAAATTCCAAACCAACGGGGGGATGATGTGACACCCCAGGAAAACCAGGAAACCACGCAACTCAACTAGCTTCCTCAGTAACCACGTGCTAAATTTCGGGATGAAATTTTCTTAACAGGGGGAGAATGTGACAACCCTCATAATTACATGTATCTGTACGATTTATTAATGTTAATTAAAGTGCTTGATGACTGTGTTGAATTACTTAACTACTTTCTGATTACTACGTCATACTTACATGTGCTTGTTAACATACTAGCCTTGTGCAGAAAATTGACTAAATAGTCCTGTATGCTTTCCTAAGTGTTGGGAATTAAAAGTGTTACAAAAAGATACATAAAAGACACAAAACGGAACAACTTAGCACTTTAACGAACCGGTATCTAACAGAACAACCGGACATTACCCGGGACACCAAAATATTGCAAGAAACATTGTTTAATTATTTCTTGGCTAGTTATGATCGCCGAACACCATAACACCCACTAGAATATCCACTAACTAACATATGTAATCATATACTTGGATTTGAACTAGTATTTACCACTTACCATGAAATTTTACACTTAGCCCCCCCCCCATACTAGTAATCGGTCATGAGGACCCCACCATAGATCACCCATGATCTTGTGTGATCTTGCTAAGATCCAATAAGATTTGAGAAGATTGTTGCTTGATCTTATGGCCAAAATATGAGAAGGACAAGATTATAAGTATGGTCTTGAGATTTCAACATCACTTCATATCTTCATTCCCCATCCCTCACCCTCTCCCTCTCCTCTCGGCTCCCTCTATAACCGCCACCACCACCACCTTGTCACCACCATATCATTCCAATTCCAAGCTCATTCAAGTCTAGAAGGTGATACATGGAGTTTGGAGCTTGAAGGTCTTGGAGAATCCTTCTCATTTGCTTTCATCATCCCCTCTTCATCATCTTTTTCACTAGAGATCTTCCCTAGCCTTTGAGCTAGTTGTAAGTTCTTGATTTAACCTTGTTTACTCCTACTTTAATGGTTAAAAGATATAATAGGATGAAATAATGCTAGTATGATGTTGTCTTGTTTAAGTTGATAATGGTTACTTGATGAAAACTTGTATCTTGAAATCTGTTATGAATAATGGTACTTGACATGATAAATCTGAGTTAAATAAACAATAACCTGCTGCAAGTGATGTTAAATGTCATTGTTGATCACTAAACATGTTAACAGAACAAATAGAACTTGCATTAGAGCGCTATAAGCTGAAAACAGGAAGCTGTCAAACTGTTACAGCCGCCTTCAGTCGGCTGTAACCAGGTCGTAACTTAATGAAAAATTGATTTTCTTGAGTCTATAACATGTTATTTCGAAATACAGTTCTAATGGCACTGGAATCATAATTTTTGGACTTCGTTTGCTATTTTTTTAAAGGATGGTTTTTTCACAGCAGCAAAAGCTGCGTTTTTACTGCTGAAAATGTGTGTTATTTTTTTCGTCATAACTTGGAATCTGTGTAGTATTAGCTCATGAAATTTGTACTGTAGATGACCACTGATGTCGTTGTAATGCTCCAACTGGAATTCCATAAATTGGACTTACGATGAATTTTAAATGAATTATTCCGTGGACTGCAGTCAGAAAGTGATGAATCTGATTGCAGTCCGGTAAATGATTTTTTTTATAAAATATTGGTAGTGAATTAGATCCCGATATTTTTATAAAGTAATATTTGGATTGTTTAAAACACTCTGTAAAAGTTTGGTAATTTTCGGAGTAAGTTAACTATTTTATTAAAATACCCGAAAACAGTCCAGTTTTGGATGTTCAAGCTGAAACAATATAACTAGTGATTTGCATGTCTAAATGTCGGTTATGTTATCCGATAATGATCTAACGTGTTATATGTCAATGAAAGTGTTATGTGCAATATTGTATGCTTTCTCTTGAGTAGCTATAAGTGGAATGTTTATATGGGCATGAACTATTAAAGTGAGTGCATGTTATGTGGTAGATGTGTGTAGGAACTTCGTGCTTATTTGAAGTCACTAATAAACTAAGTGGTAATCATACTAGGATATGATTGACCAACACCGATTGTTAGCTATTTTATAGAGTCAAACCGAGCAACCAAAGGTGAGTTCACACTCTTTCTAAGGCATGGGATTCCCGATGGTTGGGGATGGGTTAAAGAACTAAAACAGAACCTGCATATCCTCCTTGGGTAGGATATGTACCGCCATCCTCCATAGGTAGGATGCCAATATTAATCTTGCGTATTCTCCTTGGGTAGAATACGTACGTTCGTCCTCCTTGGGTAGGACACCAACCTTAAACTACTAGCCAAAAATCTATCACCTAAGTCCCTCATTTTATATCGACTTAATCGCCGAGGCCGATGGCGAGCGGGTCATTAGTTAATAGCGCTATTAGGTTTGACAAACCTCACACCGTGCCGTTCGGACGGGCGTGTACTAATGGATCATGGCAAACTGTCAATGATGATAGACATTGACGTAGGGCACAACTTACTTTCGTCAGTAGTCGATATGGTAACGGTCTAGTGGGTCACATGGGTAAGCCCCCACGGGTCATGGTTTGGGAAAGAAGGAATTGGTTAATCATATTTTCAACTATGGGGTAACCCCCCACGGCAAGTAAGCCAACTAAACGAAAACCATGTTTTTGAAACAACTTAAAACGAACACCCAACTGTGAACTCACTCAACTTTGTTGTTGACTCCTTGTTACATGCCTTGCAGGTCGTTAGGTATCTTTGGAGCTTGCACAGGGAGGCGTGGTCATTGTGGGACATGGACTGTCGAGTCCCATGTTAAATATTTAAACTTAAGAACTTATTACTTATGTTTTGGGTTTTACTTTTAATGCTTCCGCTGTTTGATTCGAACTTGGTTAACTAGCTTTTGATCACCAATTATATTGTGTGGTTGGATTTTATCCATCTTAAATACATTGTTCAACATGATTGGTGGCTTGATCCTGGTCATGTCACGCCTCCAAGCGGTGATACTTTGCATGGTGGATTTTGGGGGTGTGACACTTGGTTTCTCGATCCATGATCTCGACTGGATTTTCCACGAAGTGTAATGTTTCGTCCACTTGTAGATCCTCAAGTGGTACATGTAAATTCTGCTCGGCCAGACACTTTTTGAGGTTCGAAACATGGAAAGTTGGGTGGACGTTGCTAAGTTCCTCCGGTAGTTCGAGTCTGTTGGCCACTTTGCCAATTCCTTCTAGAATTTTAAAGGGTCCAACATATCGAGGCGCGAGATTTCCTTTCTTGCCGAATCTCATCACCCCCTTCCAAGGTGAAACCTTTAGGAGTATTTGATCGCCAACGTCAAATTCAAGGGGCTTGCGGCGTCTATCGGCGTAACTCTTTTGACGACTCCGAGCTTTCAACAGATTGTTTCGTATTTGGAGGATTTTGTCAGTCGTTTCTTGTAACAGCTCAGGACCGGTAATTCACGCATCTCCGATCTCGTGCCATACAATAGGCGATCGACATTTTCTCCCATACAATGCCTCAAATGGTTCCATTTGAATGCTAGAATGATAACTATTATTGTACGAGAATTCGAGCAAAGGTAAGTGAACGTCCCATTTACCATCGAAATCTATGACACACGAGCGAAGCATGTCTTCAAGGGTACGTATCGTGCGTTTAGTCTGACCGTCGGTTTAGGGATGGAAAGCGGTACTTAGATTAAGAGTAGTACCGAGCGCAGATTGAAACGTTTCCCAAAGACGCGAGGTAAACCGACCATCTAGGCCAGAGATGATATCACGAGGCATCCCGTGTCGACAGATGATTTCATCAGTGTAGATCCGTGCTAATCGTTCTACCTTAAAGTCTTCTCGTATCAGCAGAAAATGAGCAGATTTAGTGAGACGATCAACGATAACCCAGATGCTATCGTGACCTGAGGGTGTGCGTGGAAGTTTCGTTATAAAGTCCATAGCTATACTCTCCCATTTCCACATAGGGATCTCGGGTTGCACGAGTAAGCCAGGGGGTCTTTGTTGCTTAGCCTTGACTTTCGAACAAGTCAGGCACTTAGAAACATAGATAGCGATATCCTTCATCATTCCAGGCCACCAGTACCGTTGACGAAGGTCATGGTACATCTTGTCGGCACCGGGATGAATGGAATATCGAGACTTGTGAGCTTCAGTCAACAATATATCTCGAAGGTTATTGCGACTTGGAATCCAGATGCGATCGAGATAGTAGTAGATACTGTTTGATTTGGTGACAAATTGGGTTTCAGCACCACATTTCTTCATTTCCTCTCTCAAGGTTTTCTCAATGAAGCAGACATGCTGAGCATCATGAATTAGAGCTTCGAGGTCGTGCTGGGCGTTTGTATTACGAACGCTATGCAAATAACTTCTTCGGCTTAGAGCATCGGCAATGACATTTGGTTTGCCAGGGTGGTAACGAATCTCACAGTCGTAATCATTGAGAAGTTCAACCCATCGGCGTTGGCTCATATTCAGTTCCTTTTGGTTCAAGATATCTTGCAGGCTCTTATGGTCTGTGAAGACCGTACACTTAGCACCGTAAAGGTAGTGTCACTAGATCTTCAACACAAAAACAACTGCACCAAGCTTGAGGTCATGGGTTGTATAGTTCTTTTCGTGGATCTTGAGCTAACGAGAGGCGTAAGCGATAACCTTGTCCCATTGCATGAGAACACAACCGAGACCGAGGTTGGAGGCATCGTAATAGACTACGAAATCATCGTTTTCGTTGGGTAACGCGAGGATAGGAGCATTGCAGAGCATATGCTTTAGAGTCTGAAAGGCAGTCTCTTGTTCAGTTCCCCAAACAAAAGGCTTGTCTTTATGCGTGAGGGAAGTAAGCAGAACAACGATTTTCGAGAAATCAACAATGAATCGACGGTAATAGCCCGCCAATCCGAGGAACGAACGAACTTCGGATGGTGATTTTGGTCTAACCCACCTCTTAACTGCTTCGATTTTCGTGGGGTCGACGTGTATACCTTGGCTATTGACGAGTGACCGAGGAATTGAACCTCCTCTAGCCAAAATTCACACTTGGAGAACTTGGCATAGAGTCGGTTCCCTTGGAGTAGTTCGAGAACCAAACGTAGATGTTACGCATGTTCGGCTTTCGATTTTGAATAGATCAGGATATCATCGATAAACACGATGACGAAGCGGTCGAGAAAGGGTTTACACACGCGATTCATCAAATCCATGAGAACCGCGGGTGCGTTGGTTAATCTAAAGGGCATTACGACGAATTCATAATGGCCGTATCGAGTTCGGAAAGCGGTTTTGGGTATATCTTCCTCCTGGATTCGTAACTGGTGATAGCCTGAGCTTAAATCGATCTTCGAGAAACACGTTGCACCTTGTAATTGATCAAACAAATCATCGATTCGGGGCAGGGGATAGCGATTTTTGATAGTTAGCTTATTCAGTTCCCTATAATCGATGCATATCCAGAACGATCCGTCATTCTTTTTGACGAAAAGAACAGGTGCGCCCCAAGGAGAGGTGCTAGGGCGAATAAAGCCTTTGTCAAGGAATTCCTGGAGTTAACTCGAGAGTTCGTGCATTTCAGATGGAGCGAGGAGATAGGGAGCTTTAGCAACAAGATTAGCTCCAAGAATGAGGTCGATACGAAAATCAATATCATGACTCGGGGGTAAACCAGGTAAATCGTCAGGAAAGATGTTAGGAAAATCGCGAACAACAGGAACGTCTTTCACTGCTGTCTTTCCCTTTTCTGCTACTACGATGTGCGCCAAGAAAGCTTTGTATTCCTTTCAGAGATACTTGCTCGCTTGGATACACGACATGAGTTTGAGATCCTTCGAAGCGACTTCGCCATAGACACAGAGTTGATCACCATTAGGGAGCGAGAAACGAATCATCTTATCAAAGCAAATGACTTCAGCATGATTTTCACGAAGAAAATCCATGCCTACTATGATATCAAAGCTATCAAGCTGCATCGGGATAAGATCGATAGGGAAGACGTGATTGTTGAGTTCAAGCGTACAATCATGGAGAACATAATGAACAGTGACGGTTCTTCCAGTGGCAACTTCTACGTCGAACGTCGAAGGGAGGTCAACGCGTTTACGTTTTAGGAGTTTTTAGAATTCTAGCGATACAAAACATTTATCGGCTCCAGTATCAAATAAACATGAAGCATATATACCGTTAACAAAAAACGTACCATTAACCACATTGTTGTCTGCTTGCGCCTGGCAGACGTTGATGTTGAATGTTCGTCCACGGGCTGCTGGTTGCTGCTGCTGCTGCTGAGGCTGTTGCTGTTGATGTTGTTGTGCTGGTTGCTGCTGTGGCTCTTGCTTTACCACTCTGTTCGGGCAGACATTTGCAAAGTGGTTGGGATCACCACATGCAAAGCAGGCCCTTGCATGAGCAGCGGGAGCAGGAGCTGCTTGTTGATCCCGTGGAGCGGGAAGAGGAGCTGGCAGTGCAGGAGCTTGAACTTGGGCTTGAGCTTGGCGGGGACCAGTACGGCAGTTGGCAGTAAAGTGGCCATACAGGTTGCAATGGACACATAATCAACATGCGATCCCAATAGGATGGTGATAAGTACAAGTAGGGCATAGCGGTTGTGGACCCGTATATGCACGCTTAGCTGGTGGTGCATTGGTCACTGGTGCCGCTACTTGGCGGTTCTGGTTCTGGGGTTGAGCAGGGATAGCATTGAGAGGTGCGACGGTTACTGCACAATTCTTGTTGCTGTTGTTATTGTTCTTGCGCTTGTGGCGTGAAGACTTGGAAGCTTGCGGTGCGGCGGTTTCAGCGGTGGGAGCAGCGGTGACTTGATGGAGAATTTTGGTGATGTTTTTGAAGTAACCAACCCTAACTCGCTTGTCATTGATTTCGGCAGCGAGTAGATAAGTCTCTTCGATGGTTGTTGTCTTGGGGGCTTGCACGAAATCCGTAACACAATCCGGTAAAGCACGGATATATTTCTTGATGGTTATGTCGGGAGTAGAGAGTTGGCCGGGACAAACTATACTCAGCTGCTTAAAGCGGGCAGTTAGACCAGCGTTGTCACCACCCTCTTGCTTGATGTTCCAAAACTCGTCCTCCAGCTTCTGAAGCTCATGGGGAGGGCATAATTCCTTCATCATGATCTCTTTCAAGTCCTCCCAAGTAAGCCCATAGGCTGCATCATTCCCTCGCCTGTTCCTTTTGGCGGTCCACCAATCCAGAGCCCTGGACTGGAAAACGCCAGTTTCGTTGATAGTGTGGAGGTTATCAGGACAACCGCTTTGGCGTAGGGTGACTACAATTGAATCGAACCATTGAAACATGGCAGTAGGCCCGTATTCTCTAGTGAAGTCTTTGGGGCCGCATGCCTTAAACTGCTTGAAGCTAAAAGTAGCTCGGGGAGAGTCGGTCCTAGATTCCTCAGAGGACTTGCTAGCATTTTCATTTAAGTTTGCTGACAATTTGCGGAATGACCTTGGCCATTTGCTTTACGACTAGAGAAGCGATACGCTTGTCAGCGTGGTTGCGGCGGGAAGCTCGAGCAGTATGCGATCCAAATGACGACATTGTCTGCAACAGACATCGCCATAGGACTCAGACGCGATATAATTATAGCCTAGCATATCACCACACGCCACGTTTATATATAAAGCTCAGGAACACGTTCACACATAACCACGTAATCAAATAGGCACATAAATCACGTAAGCACGTAAATACATAGGCACATAAGCACGTAGAGCACAGAAGCACCTAATCAACTATATTTTGCACGTATTCACCTTCATATATTGCACATATTCACCTATCATTCAAGTTTGCGAGCGCGTTCGAGAGTAGCAAGTGCGAGTAGCGAGTAACATGGCATGCGATTTGTAGCGTATTGAGGTAAATGTGTAGAGCGAGTTGTGCGTGTTCATCAAGGCGAACAATGAAAAGCGTATAAATCTTCCAAAATCGAAACACATAAGCATGTAAAACCACATAAAACCACATAAAACACATAAAATTCCACATAAAAGCGATAAATCACAGAGTCAGCGGCAGCGAGCTCAGAATCGACACACATAAAATCAGCATGTGGAGCGTCTGGGTGCGAGACATCGACTACCCAAAGTGATTCGACAATTCTCAAGGACTCCGAGTACACCCTTTGGCCTAATAGACTGTGCTCCCTCACCGGCATACGGTGAATGGCACGTATCCTTTCGGTTATTTGCGCAACTCGAGTCATTGGAATCCATCGAGACTTTGGTGAGAGTTTTGTAAAACCAACATAAAGAACGAAACAAGTCGTAAAGATTCGGGGTTTGACCCCTAACTTAGCGACTGCATTCCTGTTTGTGTGATAGAACTAGATAGAGAGGGATATTTGCGTCGAAGTATGGATTTCACTCCTGATTCAACGCAAATTCTTGTGTTTATATTAAAAATTCGCGTCGAACGAACGATTTAAATCGAGAGTTTGCGGTTTTCACACCTAATCTCGATCCAATCACTCGTTTTTTTTCAAAAATTTGTGTGTGGTGTGCTTGCCTTAGGAAAGGCAAAGTGATAGTATTTCAGCCTTAGGAAAAGCTGGTTTGCACGAAGCTGTAGTATGCGGTGTTCACGCGAGGATGAGTTCGAGTAAATACAGAAATGTGCTCGCGCGGAACCCCTACTAGGTTCGCACAAGACGGTCTGTTGGTACTTAGAATATTGACTAGGTCGTTTCTAAGACATAGACCCGGACTAGGTCGAGTCTTGCCTAATTCCCTATCGTTATGGCTCTAATACAAATCTGTCACACCCCAACCGATTGCGGAAACATCGGGGTGAGGCACTGAGCGAAACAGATTGTCCAAGAGAAATCCATAACAACTAAAATTACCAAATATTTAACGTCATGTCCCATACCACAACATATAATGTAAAACAATTATTATAGACATAGTTGTTCTCAAAGAAAAATATTGTTTCAACAACTCATAAATTATTAAATTTGTTTCTAGACTCCCCTAGCTCGATTCCACAAAAGCAAAGCACACCACAACATCCTAAAAACCTATCACATACGTTAAAATAGGTCAATACAGATAGTGTAAAGGTGAGCATACAAGTTTAGTAGTATAATAGTAGCAAAAGTGATTTATGCATAACCAACATGTAACAAGTAGAAAGGTGAAGCACGTAAGCTATCGACAATGAAATATGCACATACATGACTGTGAGTTATAGAATGCACAACACATATCACCACCGAGACAGGTGTAGTAAAACCCTTAACAACCCCTGTCCACGATAAGTGTTGAGTCCAAACTATAGTACTATCGTTGCTAAGGTGTCAGGCAACAATCATTGTGTAAACATAACATACAAGCATTCATCGAATAACACGTATAACATGCAGAGCGGTTAGCGTATAAAAGTAGTTACATTGTGTGTCGAAGTAATTTGATATAAGTAACGTATGTAACACCCACAAGTGCGTTAAGCAAAAATGGATCGAGTATACTCACAGTTCGTGTTAAATAAATAACACAAGCTTGGATTGAAGGGAGCGCTGGAGAGATTAGCCTGATTACAGAACGATAGTATAAGCGATGAACAGTGCGTTAAACAGTGTCGAGTGAGATGAGGGACGGATAGCGATCCGATCGGATGACCGTCCGGACGGATGGTCATCTGGACGGATGACCATTCGGTCGGAGGGTCATCCGTTTGGGATGGATGTGTTTGTGTATGATTTGAACTTTGAAGTTTTCTTTGTAGCATTTTAAAAGATGAGAAATATCTCTATTTGTCCAGCCATCCGGTCGGATGGTCATCCGGACGGATGGACGTTCGATCAGATGGTGGTCCGTTTGAGTGGGGTTTTCAGGGAATTACATCTCCCGTCCGGATAGTCATTCGATTGGATGGTCGTCTGATCGGATGACTATTCGTTGGGAAGCTGATATTCCTTGAAGTTTTGTAAAATTGTTTAAGTATTGAAATCACAAGTCACTTGGTCGGATCGTCGTTCGGCAACCTGTTCATTTAAGAATTTGTAAAATTAGTTAAGTTTAGAAAGTTTGCGGTTGAACCGAGACGGTATGACAACATGTAGAACAACGGAAACCTCATCAGGTTCAACTCATCGGGTCGGACGGGAATCACCCCGTTCGATCCAAATCAGCTGTTCATGGCGGTGTTTCATGTTCAACTCGTAAGTCAGTTGTCTCCTTGATAGTATTCTGTTCTCAGACCGGCACTTCACCAGAGAATGAGTAGAAGGTCTGAACGAGCTCAGATTCTATCGGTTCCATGTGAAAAGTTGAGAATGTTGAAGAAAAGTTTGAAACACTTTGATTATGCTTAGATTTGGTAAAACTTTGTGTAAAATCATGTAGAATTCCGTTAGATTCAGACCGTTCTTGCTGGAATGAAGTCATTCTCCGAAGTGCATACAACCCGTGATGACGTCATCATTGAACAGCTCGAAATCCGGTGATTTCATGGTTAAAAGTTGTGATTCGTTGGTGAAATCGATGAGAAAGTGTGTGTAGATTAAGGAAGTACAAGGTTTGAGATTAAAACTTACAAGAATCATGAGGAATCGAGGGAAAAGTAGCCTGAGAGTGCGTGGGTCGGAGGAGAGCTATCACATCATGAATAGTGATGTGACAGGTGAGTATTTATAGGTGAGGAGGAGAAGAGGCGGTGTGGAGTGGTTCGATCGGAGGGCATTCCGATCGGATGGCCATCCGATTGGATGGTCATCCGGTCGGATGACCATTCGATCGAATGGTCCTTTGATTGGAGGGCTTTTACGAGTTGGTTTTCCGACTTTCGTTTCGTGTGTTGAGCGTTGCGATGCGTTTAAGCGAGTGTCGAATAAGCGATGCAATAGTTTTAAATAATAGTTACACAAATAACATAACTAACATACAACAACATAAGTAACCTTGCGTTTCGAGTTCGCGATGAGATTGCGTTGTGATAGAGTTGCGATTGCGTTTTCGAATTACACCTTTATCATACAC
This sequence comes from Helianthus tuberosus, assembly GCA_030545235.1. Lineage (NCBI taxonomy): Eukaryota > Viridiplantae > Streptophyta > Magnoliopsida > Asterales > Asteraceae > Helianthus > Helianthus tuberosus. The sequence goes on from CM060389.1 coordinate 83,074,369, forward strand.
AACCATGCACAAGTAACACATAATTTCACACACACGTAAAACAATATCCAGAACTGCGATTCATGTTGCGATGCGATAGCGATGAGATTAGAATTAAGTGGATTAGCGTTTTAATTGCGTTTATCGCATTGTTACTTCATATATTACAAATCATCAAACAAACATAGCGTAACTAACATACATCGATTAACAAGTTAGAGAGTACAAGTAATAATTAAGCAAAGAATAACAGATCTGATTAGCAATATTTTCTTTCTTTGACTTTGACTTTGACTTGTACTTTAAGTTCAAAAAGTCGGGTTGTTACACAAAATGCCTCGGGATACATAATTTACAATTAATGCATGTCACTCACTCACTTCTATCAATCATCTTCTTATATAAAGGTATTTTGTTTTCATTTCCCTCTTCATATTTACACTCTCGTGTTCTCTGCTTTTATATTTTCAAACCACACTTCCAATGTATCTCTCCCTCAAATCCTTTCTTCTCAATACTCGACATTTGTTCATAAAGGAAAACAGAAAACCGAAGCTCTCTCTGACCTACTTTCAGAACAAATTTTGGGGATATGTCCTTTGCCTTGATGATGGTAATGTCATATATAATTATGTTTGTTTTTGATTTTTCGTAATTGTTTTTTATCTGAGTTATGACTAAATGATGATTGTGAATGATTTGAGCAGATGATGATGATGATTGTTCTACAGTTGTTCCTACCAAATGCAAGAAACTCTCTGCTTCTGCTGCAAGAAACTCTCCGATTATAGATCTTTGTGTTTCACATAATTGTTCCAGCATCATTGTTCCAACATCGTTGAAAGTATGTTTTTTTTGTAACTTTGAAATTTTGAAATTTGAACTGATCTACTCTAATTTTCGCTTTATATTTCAGTCTAATCACAGCTGTTTGAAATTTATACAATCATCTGCGGGTTATTTTAGGTTTGTGGATTTTTTTAAACTGTTGATAATGTTGATAATTTTTATTTTAAACTGTTGATATATTTCAGCTCTGTTTTCTTCGAGCGACCAGTGGCAGAAGCATTTGTGGAGCCATAATGTTGATAATTTTTATTTTAAACTGTTGATATATTTCACATCTGTTTTCTTCAAGCGACCAGTGGTAGAAGCATTTGTGGAGCCATAATGGTTTTAGAATATGTTAATATGGATATTGTTAGTATTAAATTAAATAGAAACTAAGATTAAACACTTAATATGAATTAAATACAAAGAAATATTATTAAATGTTCAGTGAAATTAATATGGTTATGAGTAAATGATGATTATGAATGATTTGGGCAGATGATGATGATGTAGAATGTCACACCCCGACCGCGTAAAACAACAAACCGCGGCGGAAACGTCGGGGAGTGCTGTGGCAGAATTATTGTTTCAAAATACATGATAATTATTACACTGTCTTAGTTCAAACGAAACACATAACATAAAAGATGATAACTTTCTTGATTTTAGATTGCTAAGGCCCAAGTTGCCCTAAGTGAAGCTTGCTCACATCAAACAATCGCTCCTGAAAAATATGTGAAAGTAAATACGTCAGCATAAAAATGCATGTGAGTAACATTGGTTTAGTGTTGAAGATTCATGACTTTAAAGGTTAAAAGAAATGTTTAACGAAAAGTAGTCATGAACCTTATAAAAATTTCTTCTTTAATAAAATCATATGAAAATCAAATGATATAAAAGAATGATGTATGGTTATGTAAATAACCAAATGAAAATAATATGTATAAAATATGTCAATGTCATGTATAACCAATGTCCAATGTCAAATGTCCAGTATAAACCATGTCTTGTATGGCGAATAAATAGTATTTACTCAAGCCAAATGCATAATGTCGTGTATAAACAAATGTCTTATGAAAACAAATGTCATGTACAAAACAAAGTCTTTGAATAAACCAAAGTTTAAAACAAAAGTTATGTTTTGAAAACCATTACTTTTATTGATATGAACATTTATGTGGTTTGTTTATCGTATACACTCAGGCCTTGAGACTGTCGGATAAACCCTTATCAGGATTAAGGTTTATAAAAAAAATGTATTTGGATTTTGTCATTCCCCTAACGAAATACCTAGAAAGAGGGAACGGGATTTGTCAAGTTCTATAGCGCTATTACATACTACCGAGCGGCGTGATCAATGTTAATGAATGTACTACTTTGCATACAAAATGTCTTTTTCAATGTAAGTATGTCATGAAAATGTCTTTGAAACCAAATGTTAGGTATACTAAGTCGATATACCATAAAAATGTCTTTGAAATAATGTATTATATGTAATATGTAATAAAACATGTATAATGTCATGAAAACGAAAAGTAAAGTTATGCACATATGCTTTACCCCAAAACATTTGAAAACGTAAAATAGGGGAACTATGTACTCACCTTTGGGTGCGTTTTTATATGTTAACACAATCCCTCAAATTGTTTATTCGTCCTAAATTAAATAAGAACGATTTAATAATCAAAACTCACAAAAAAAAAAAAAAATACCTAAGTTTCTCTGATACTTAGAATTTTCACATAACTTTGAGATTTTCTCGAAAAGATATTATTTTTTTATTATATTGGTGTATTTGTATATATATGAGTTCATATATATTTTAAAAACTTTGCGACTTGAACGATTTTATTGGTGACCCTCATCATGTTATAAGCAATATATCTACGATTTGCGTGTCGTAATATATATACTCAAATGTAACATACTAATAATAGCGTAATACACATAATCTTGTCAAGTATTAACATATCATCATACACATATTATAAAACACATAACATATTGTAACACATAAAATTTACCCATGAACAACCCATTTTAGTGTATGTTGAAAAACATGTATTTTAGCGATTCTGTAACGTTTTTGGGCGCCGGAAGTCACTTATGACAAACCAAACACCAAGTAAGCTTAATATAAGTTAAAATACTTATTTTTATATCAAAAATATCAGTTTACTTACTGATCTAAAACAGTTTTATAAAAATCCTCTGAAAAGCCGATTTTTAACCGTTTTACCGCATAGTTTTGCATCAAACATTACCCTAACCATCCCAAATCGAAACGACTTGATATTTTAACATAACCCATGTTATTTACTGAATAAAATAATGGTTATACTCATGATAGTGCAGGTCTCTCATAAAGCACACAAATCATGCAAATTTCACATATTTTACCACTTTCTAAGCTATATGTACAACATGCAAAGCTATCAAACCTATGTCAAAGTTTAATGCCATTATAATATACCAAATAATGTTATTTTAGTGTTTATAATCTGTTCTAAAACATTTTTGTCATACAATCATTTTTTATCATTTCTTGAGCTTTAAATCAACATGTATTCTTATGTACAAGTGTCTAAAGCACACTATCATATCATCATCATTTCATATGAGTTTAGATGCATCAAACATGTGATTTATTCATGTTCATTTGCTGATTTAATTGAACATTTATCATATCAAACATAAATCATCCAACACTTGCATTTTAACTATCATTTAAGAACAAGCAACCACTTAAAATTTCTCAAATATGTCTAATAAATTTTTGGCCATTTACATATCAAAATACTAACATTACTTCAAATTTACAACTCATGATTCAATCATTTCTTTGTATCTCTACATATTTGCACATAATTTTGTTCATGCAAGCATACATCCTAAACAAGTATTTATCAAGAATCAAGCTCAAATCTCATACACATACTTATATATACACGGTGTTATACACACATATATATCACCATTTTTATTTTGTATCAAGACCCATTTCTTTTTAGATTTCAAGTTTGTGAAAAATTCCAAGATTCAAGAGAAACTTCCAATCATCAAGAACAACCAAGAATCAAGAGTATGATTTAAACATAAATTTTTATACCTTCAAGATTCAAGTAAGTTCTTGGATGAGATTTTGATGATATGGAGCTTGAAATCACTTGAAAGCACCTTGGAAACTCCTTTGGATCTTCACACCAACTTGAAATTGGCTTGGAATGGAGCTTGATTTTGAAGAACAAAGTTGAATGATGAAGATGGAGGTGATGGGAGGGGGTTACGGTTTGGGTGAGGGAGAGAGAGAGGAAGTGGAGTGATCTTGGTATGATTTTTTTGTGATATTGAAAGATTTGGAAGATATATAAAGAGATATGGAGATCTAAGGAGGATTGTGTGTCAACACTTGTCAAGGTAGTGAGAGAAGTGGCCAATTTCTAGTATATGCATATGACAACACAACCTATATATGCATATATACATATATTTAACATGTGTAGGTAAAAAAAAAACAGGTATTAAACTGGATACTGGGTATTTTATCTAGCGTTTAAATCCCGGTTTATGGTGTTCTAAATTATTTTTATTATTCTATAAAAATAAACTCGTCAAAATATTACTGAAATAAATTTCAGTTGCCGAGACTGGCTGTGTTGTCTATGTTTTGCAGTAGAAGCACTGTGTTACGCGGTAACACGCGGTACGCGTTTAAACTTTGAAAAATAACTTTTTTAAGCGTTTTAATTTATTTTTCAACACGAACATGATTAAAAATAAAATTTTAATCATAGCAGAATATTTTTAGGATTTAAATATTATCCGGGCGGTCACCAACGTTCGTTTCGCATTTTTGTCGCAATTAGTTCTTAAGTTCGAACAAACATGTTTTTGCCATACCGAATCCTTCGAAACTTATTTCTAAGTTATGTAAAGGGTATTTAGGGTATGTTTGGCTTATGTCACAGTTCCGGAGTGTACGTCGCGTTAAACTGATTATGTTTACGTAACGGTTTATGATTTCACTTCCAGAACAGGTTTGAGAGTTCGAAATTGAATAATGATTGAAAACGTGCTAATGCCACAAATAATTAAACAAATATTGAAATTAAAACACCATATTTTATTTAATACAAAGTTGTTCGAAACAGTACAAGGGTTAAAAATACACAGATGTCACAGTCTCCCCTACTTTTGGAAATTTCGTACCGAAATTTAATTAGAGGAAACTTGTGGAAAAAGGTGCGGATATTTCGCCTTCATTTCATCCTCTCGTTCCCAAGTAAACTCTGGGCCACGTTTGGATTCCTAGCGAACTTTGACTATCCGTATGCGCTTGCGCTTGAGTTTCTTGACTTGATGGTCCAATATTTCCACAGGTTTCTCGACGAAGTGCATTGTGTTGTCGACACGAATTTCATCAAGGGGGATGAGGAGGTTTTCATTAGCCAAACACTTTTTCAGATTGGACACGTGGAAAGTTGGATGAACATTTCCAAGTTCAGGAGGCAGCTCAAGTCTGTAGGCTACTTTTCCGATTCTTTCGACGATCTTGAATGGTCCAACATATCGTGGTGCAAGTTTTCCTTTCTTCCCAAATCTGATTATGCCTTTCCAAGGAGATACCTTGAGTAGGACGAGATCACCGACTTGGAATTCCAAAGGCATGCGTCGTCTATCCGTGTAACTCTTTTGACGGCTTCTAGCTGTTAAGAGGTTGTCACAAATTTTCTTGACTTTGTCTATAGTCTCTAGAATCAGTTCAGGTCCAGTGAGCTGAGCTTCACCAATCTCATTCCAGCAGACCGGCGAACGACATTTTCGACCATATAAAGCTTCGAAAGGAGCCATGTTGATGCTGGAGTGATAACTATTGTTGTAGGAGAATTCGATCAATGGAAGATGTGAATCCCAACTACCACCAAAATTGATCACACAAGCTCTAAGCATATCCTCCAATGTCTGGATTGTTCTTTCAGATTGTCCATCCATTTGAGGATGATAAGCTGTGCTTAAATTGAGTTAGGTTCCCATAGCAGATTGCATGGTTCTCCAAAAGTGAGATGAGAATCGAGCATCTCGGTCTGATATGATGTTCAAAGGAACACCATGTCGGGATACAATTTCATCTACATATATCTTGGCAAGCTTGTCAGCAGAAAGATCCTCACGGATTGGCAAGAAGTGCGCTGATTTTGTCAAACGATCAACTACTACCCAAATGGCATCATGACCTTTCTTAGTGCGCGGTAGTTTGGTAATGAGATCCATGGCAATGTTTTCCCATTTCCAAACCGGTATCTCTGGTTGTTCCAATAGTCCAGAAGGATGTTGATGTTCTGCCTTAACCTTGAGATAAGTAAGGCATTTTGATATGTATAAGGCAATGTCCTTCTTCATTCCCGGCCACCAGTACTGGGTTCGAAGATCCTTATACATTTTGTCTGCACCAGGATGAATAGAATAACGAGACTTATGAGCTTCATCCATAAGCAAGGTGTGAAGATTGTCAATACTTGGGACCCACAAATGGCCCATGAATAGAATATCCCAAAGTCTCTCAATTCAAGCTCAGGTTTAATGTGACACGGTAATTCTTTACCCATCAAGCCTTGTGTAACACAAGTACGTTGAGCTTGAAAGATGCGGGTTTGAATATCAGATCGAACTTGAACACAATGATGCTTGACTCTTTCTTTTAGACTTAAAGCATCGGCTACGACATTCGCCTTACCAGGATAATAGCGAATCTCGCAGTCGTAGTCGTTTAGAAGTTCTACCCAACGTCGTTGCCTCATGTTAAGTTCTTTCTGATTGAAGATGTGTTGGAGACTTTTGTGGTCAGTGAAAACCACACATTTTGTTCCATAAAGGTAGTGTCTCCAAATTTTGAGAGCAAAAACCACAGCGCCTAACTCAAGATCATGAGTTGTGTAGTTTTTCTCATGGATTTTCAATTGTCTTGACGCGTAGGCTATGACTTTGTTTCTTTGCATGAGAACACAACCAAGGCCTAGATTCGATGCGTCACAATATACGATAAAGTCCTCGTTTCCCTCAGGTAAAGACAACATAGGAGCATCGCAAAGTTTATGTTTCAAGGTCTGAAAAGCTTCTTCTTGTTTGGGTCCCCACTCAAAAGGTTTATTCTTTTGAGTTAAGGCTGTGAGAGGAACCGCAATCTTGGAGAAGTTTGCAATAAAGCGGCAGTAATAACCCGCGAGACCCAGAAATGAACGAACCTCGGTAGGAGTAGTTGGTGTATTCCAATCCTTAATTGCACTGATTTTGGCGGGGATCTACATGTATACCTTGTTCGTTAACAATATGTCCCAAAAATTGAACTTCCCTAAGCCAAAATTCACACTTGGAGAATTTAGCGAAAAGTTGTTCCTTCTTTAGGAGTTCCATTGTTAGACGGAGATGTTGTTCGTGGTCAGCTCATGTCTTGGAATAAATCAAGATGTCATCAATGAAGATGATGATGAACTTATCTAAATAAGGCTTAAAAACCCTATTCATTAAGTCCATGAAGACGGCAGGAGCATTCGTTAAACCGAAAGGCATAACAGTAAACTCATAGTGGCCGTATCGTGTGTGGAAAGCAGTCTTGGGAATATCTTCTTCGGATACGCGAAGTTGATGATACCCAGAACGTAGATCAATCTTCGAAAACCAGGTAGCACCCTGAAGCTGATCAAAGAGATCATCAATGCGAGGTAGGGGATATCGATTTTTGATGGTGAGTTTGTTAAGCTCACGGTAATCGATACACATTCGGAATGATCCATCCTTCTTCTTAACAAATAGGACAGGTGCCCCCCAAGGGGAAAAGCTCGGACGAATAAATCCTTTGTCTGATAATTCCTGCAGCTGCTTCGACAACTCTTGCATCTCAGACGGTGCAAGACGGCATGGAGATTTTGCTATCAGGTTAGCACCAGGTACAAGGTCAATATGGAACTCGATTTGACGCGCTGGGGGTAAACCAGGTAAGTCTTCAGGAAAAACCTCAGGATAATCCCGAACGACGGGGATGTCTTGTACAGTTTTACCCTTGTCTTTCTCCTCTATGACACGTGCCAAGAAAGCCACATAATTCTTTCGTAGATATCTATGAGCTTGGGTGCTAGACATTAGTTTGAGCCTACTAGCGGGTTTTTCTCCACGAACTTCTAAGACTTCACCAGACGAAAGAGGTACACGAACAATCTTGTCAAAACAAACCACTTCTGCACGGTATTTGGTCAACCAATCCATCCCTACTATAATGTTGAAACTCCCAAGTTGCATTGGTGTGAGGTCAATGGGAAAAAGATGATCGTTAAGGTTCAACTGGAAATTTCGAATGACGGAATCGAGTACAAAGGATTCACCACTGGCTAACTCTAATGTCAAGGGTTTTCCTAGTTTTGTTCTAGGCTTTGCAAGCAATGATTCAAAGGCTAGGGATACAAAACTCTTGTCGGCACTCAAATAAAAAAGAATAGAAGCATGTTGGTTGTTAACATAGAACATACCGTTCACCACCTCATTGTCAGCACGCGCTTCATTGGCATTGATGTTGTATACTCGTCCACGAGCCGGGTTCACATTAGCCAACTTCAGGAACTTGTTCCTGTAGTGAGTCAGATCTCCACAATTGTAGCAAGACCCAGGCTGAAAAGGAGGTCGTGCAGGATTTGCTGGCTGTTGGGCAGAGTTTTGTGCCGCTTGATTCGGAGCAGGAGGAGAGCGACATGTGTTAGCCAAATGGCCATATCTTCCATATTTGGTGCATTGACGACACTGAAGGTGTGGTTGATGATGAGAATTGCACTTGTTACAAAGAGGTGCAGTACCAACATACTGTTTCTTGGCAGGTGGTTGTGCTGGCTGGGTAGGAGCAGCTTGATTGGTCTGTGCAACAACGGAAAAGTTCTTGGAAGCCTGACGCTTCCTAGATTTTTCGAGGTTTCAGCTTTCTTTCCCTTCTTCTTCTCTGTCTTGTCAGATGGTTTCTTGTCACCCTTGCGGTGGAGTTTACCATTCTTGACTTGAGAATCGGTTAAGGTCGCAGCTAGCTCAATGGCTTGTCTAACCGTGGTAGGGTTGCTGCCGGTGACAATATCCTGAACAGGATCAGGCAGACCATCTATGTACTTCTCAATCGCCTTGTCCAAAGACGTGACCATGGTGGGACACAACAGGCTCAGTTCTTCATATCGGTCTGTGTAGGCACGGTGTTCTCCACTATCTTGCTTGAGATCGTGGAATTCGTTTTCCAGTGCCCTCAGTTCATGACGAGGACAAAACTCCTTCATCATAAGTGCGCGAAGCTCTTCCCATGTTTGAGCCAATGCCACGTCGGCACCCCTGTCTCTCATCACACCATTCCACCATGTAAGTGCCCTCTTCTGAAATACACTTGACGCGAACTCAACCTTTCGCTCATTCGGGCATTGAACGTGACGAAACGTACTCTCGAGACTCTCGAACCACTGTAGGAGCCCAGTTGCTCCTTCTGACCCAGAAAACTGAAGCGGTTTGGCTGAATTGAAAGTCTTAAAGTTGCACGGAACAGGTGCGTTGTTGTTGTTGTTGTTGTTGTTTGCTTGGTTTAACCGAGTAACTAGGTTCGGGAGTACAGCAGCGATTTGCTGAGTGATCAAGGCTGCCATTGAGGCGTCTTGAGTTTGATCACGTCGAGGAGGCATCTAAAAGAAAAGGAACACAAGGAAATGTGTGAGATTGACATAAGACAATCAAAAGGAGTATTGAAAACATCGACAACACAAAGGAAGGTGGTCATTTGTCCATTACTTAAAACAAACAAACAATACAGTGACTAATCAAAGTAAATAGGTCTACATAATGCATAATGAAGACATGCTTTAGCCTATAAGTGGACACTCACCCCAAGAGTTCCCAGGTAAGAGTGACTGGTCCGATTATGTGGATTTGTACGAACACTCTAGCCTCAGATAGAAAACTCAGGGTACAGGCACCCACTCTTCTAGATTGCACGTGTTCACATTATTAAGACCCAAACTTTGACGAGATTTGAAAACTTTAAAGGCATGAAGCCTAAAAACAAATCATCTAAGGATAGATGATTGATTTTCAAATGGAATTGAGATTTGTGTACTTGTTTTGGTAATCACCTAAGGATAGGTGATAGTATTGTTTTAAGATCTGAACACAAGGTAACTTGTGTTAGGGTCCTAGAAAGGTTGTAGTCTAGGTCAAAATTTTACTAATAACCTAATTCTCTATAACCATGAGCTCTGATACCAACTCTTCTGTCACACCCCGACCGCGTAAAACAACAAACCGCGGCGGAAATTCTTACATTGTCTTAGTTCAAATGAAACACATAACATAAAAGATGATAACTTTCTTGATTTTAGATTGCTAAGGCCCAAGTTGCCCTAAGTGAAGCTTGCTCACATCAAACAATCGCTCCTGAAACATATGTGAAAGTAAATACGTCAGCATAAAAATGCCTGTGAGTAACATAGGTTTAGTGTTGAAGATTTATGACTTTAAAGGTTAAAATAAATGTTTAACGAAAAGTAGTCGTAAACCTTATAAAAATGTCTTCTTTTATAAAATCATATGAAAATCAAATGATATAAAAGAATGATGTATGGTTATGTAAATAACCAAATGAAAATAATATGTACAAAATATGTCAATGTCATGTATAACCAATGTCCAATGTCAAATGTCCAGTATAAAGCATGTCTTGTATGGCGAATAAATAGTATTTACTCAAGCCAAATGCATAATGTCGTGTATAAACAAATGTCTTATGAAATCAAATGTCATGTACAAAACAAAGTCTTTGAATAAACCAAAGTTTAAAACAAAAGTTATGTTTTGAAAACCATTGCTTTTATTGATATGAACATTTATGTGGTTTGTTTATCGTATACACTCAAGCCTTGAGACTGTCGGATAAACCCTTATCAGGATCAAGGTTTATAAAAAAAATGTATTCAGATTCTGTCATTCCCCTAACGAAATACCTAGAAAGCGGGAACGGGATTTGTCAAGTCCTACAGCGCTATTACATACTACCGAGCGGCGTGATCAATGTTAATGAATGTACTACTTTGCATACCAAATGTCTTTTTCAATGTAAGCATGTCATGAAAATGTCTTTGTAAAACCATGTAATAGGCATACTAAGTCAATATGCCAAGTAAAATGTCTTTGAAACCAAATGTTAGGTATACTAAGTCGATATACCATAAAAATGTCTTTGAAATAATGTATTATATGTAATATGTAATAAAACATGTATAATGTCATGAAAACGAAAAGTAAAGTTATGCACATATGCTTCACCCCAAAACATTTGAAAACATAAACTAGGGGAACTATGTACTCACCTTTGGGTGCGTTTTTATATGTTAACACAATCCCTCAAATTGTTTATTCGTCCTAAATTAAATAAGAACGATTTAATAATCAAAACTCACAAAAAAAATACCTAAGTTTCTCCGATACTTAGAATTTTCACATAACTTTGAGATTTTCTCGAAAAGTTATTATTTTTGATTATATTGGTGTATTTGTATATATATGAGTTCATATATATTTTAAAAACTTTGCGACTTGAACGATTTTATTGGTGACCCTCATCATGTTATAAACAATATATCTACGATTTGCGTGTCGTAATATATATACTCAAATGTAACATACTAATAATAGCGTAATACACATAATCTTGTCAAGTATTAACATATCATCATACACATATTATAAAAAACATAACATATTGTAACACATAAAATTTACCTATGAACAACCCATTATAGTGTATGTTGAAAAACATGTATTTTAGCGATTCGGTAACGTTTTTGGGCGCCGGAAGTCACTTATGACAAACCAAACACCAAGTAAGCTTAATATAAGTTAAAATACTTATTTTTATATCAAAAATATCAGTTTACTTACTGATCTAAAACATTTTTATAAAAATCCTCCGAAAAGCCGATTTTTAACCGTTTTACCGCATAGTTTTGCGTCAAACGTTACCCTAACCATCCCAAATCGAAACAACTTGATATTTTAACATAACCCATGTTATTTACTGAATAAAATAAAGGTTATACTCATGATAGTTCAGGTCTCTCATAAAGCACATAAATCATGCAAATTTCACATATTTTACCACTTTCTAAGCTATATGTACAACATGCAAAGCTATCAAACCTATGTCAAAGTTTCATGCCATTATAATATACCAAATAATGTTATTTTTAGTGTTTATAATCTTTTCTAAAACATTTTTGTCATACAATCATTTTTTATCATTTCTTGAGCTTTAAATCAACATGTATTCTTATGTACAAGTGTCTAAAGCACACTATCATATCATCATCATTTCATATGAGTTTAGATGCATCAAACATGTGATTTATTCATGTTCATTTGCTGATTTAATTGAACATTTATCTTATCATACATAAATCATCCAACACTTGCATTTTAACTATCATTTAAGAACAAGCAACCACTTAAAATTTCTCAAATATGTCTAATAAATTTTTGGTCATTTACATATCAAAATACTAACATTACTTCAAATTTACAACTCATGATTCAATCATTTCTTTGTATCTCTACATATTTGCACATAATTTTGTTCATGCAAGCATACATCCTAAACAAGTATTTATCAAGAATCAAGCTCAAATCTCATACACATACATATATATATATACACGGTTTTATACACACATATTTATCACCATTTTTATTTTGTATCAAGACCCATTTCTTTTTAGATTTCAAGTTTGTGAAAAATTCCAAGATTCAAGAGAAACTTCCAATCATCAAGAACAACCAAGAATCAAGAGTATGATTTAAACATAAATTTTTATACCTTCAAGATTCAAGTAAGTTCTTGGATGAGATTTTGATGATATGGAGCTTGAAATCACTTGAAAGCACCTTGGAAACTCCTTTGGATCTTCACACCAACTTGAAATTAGCTTGGAATGGAGCTTGATTTTGAAGAACAAAGTTGAATGATGAAGATGGAGGTGATGGGAGGGGGTTACGGTTTGGGTGAGGGAGAGAGAGAGAGGAAGTGGAGTGATCTTGGTATGATTTTTTTTGTGATATTGAAAGATTTGGAAGATATATAAAGAGATATGGAGATCTAAGGAGGATTGTTTGTCAACACTTGTCGAGATAGTGAGAGAAGTGGCCAATTTCTAGTATATGCATATGACAACACAACCTTTATATGCATATACACATATATTTAACATGTGTAGGTAAAAAAAACATGTATTGAACTGGATACCGGGTATTTTATCTAGCGTTTAAATCCCGGTTTATGGCGTTCTAAATTATTTTTATTATTCTATAAAAATAAACTCGCCAAAATATTACTAAAATAAATTTCAGTTGCCGAGACTGGCTGTGTTGTCTGCGTTTTGCAGTTGAAGCACTGTGTTACGCTGTAACACGCGGTACGCATTTAAATTTTGAAAAATAATGTTTTTAAGCGTTTTAATTTATTTTTCAACACGAACATGATTAAAAATAAAATTTTAATCATAACAGAATATTTTTATGATTTAAATATTATTCGGGCGGTCACCAACGTTCGTTTCGCAGTTTTCTCGCAATTAGTTCTTAAGTTCGAACAAACATGTTTTTGCCATACCGAATCCTTCGAAACTTATTTCTAAGTTATGTAAAGGGTATTTAGGGTATGTTTGGCTTATGTCACAGTTCCGGAGTGTACGTCGCGTTAAACTGATTATGTTTACGTAACGGTTTATGATTTCACTTCCAGAACAGGTTTGAGAGTTCGGAATTGAATAATGATTGAAAACGTGCTAATGTCACAAATAATTAAACAAATATTGAAATTAAAACACCATATTTTATTAAATACAAAGTTGTTCGGAACAGTACAAGGGTTAAAAATACACAGATGTCACATAGAATCTACAGTGGTTCCTACTAAACGCACGAAAGTATCTGCTTCTGCTGTAAGATAAGATTTTATTTAATAAGATATATAAGTAGATTCAGTTTGTTTTTTCCTGCCTTTTTTGGTTTAAAAGATGCATCAAGTTGGGGATTAAGTATATGACATAAGAAAAGCATTTGTGGAGCCATAATGGTTTTAGAATATGTTAATATGGATATTGATAGTATTAAATTAAATAGAAAGTAAGATTAAACCTTTAATATGAATTAAATACAAAGAAAGATTATTAAATGTATAGTGAAATTAATCTGGGTTATGAATAAATGATGATTATGAATGATTTGGGTAGATGATGATGATGTAGAATCTACAGCGGTTCCTACTAAACGCAAGAAAGTAGCTGCTTCTGCTGTAATATAAGATTTTATTTAATATGATATATAAGTAGATTCAGTTTGTTTTTTCCTGCCTTTTTTGTATTAAAAGATGCATCAAGTTGGGGATTAAGTATATGACATAAGAAAAGCATTTGTGGAGCCATAATGGTTTTAGAATATGTTAATATGGATATTGATAGTATTAAATTAAATAGAAAGTAAGATTAAACACTTAATATGAATTAAATACACAGAAAGATTATTAAATGTACAGTGAAATTAATCTGGGTTATGAGTAGATGATTATGAATGATTTAGGCAGATGATGATGATGTAGAATCTACAGTGGTTCCTACTAAATGCAAGAAAGTATATGCTTCTGCTGTAAGATAATAAGATTTTATTTAATAAGATATATAAGTAGATTCAGTTTGTTTTTTTTTCCTGCCTTTTTGTATTAAAAGATGCATAAAGTTGAGAATTTTGATGTATAGAATGTATACATATAAGATGCATACACTTCTGCAGACTCCGATGATTTAAAGCAGCTCTTTATCAAGCAAGTTGGGGATTAAGTATATGAGGATATGACTACTCTTCAGGAGCTGAAGAGGTGTTTTGATTGACTGCATCTTGGTCTGTTCATGAGAGACCAGGTTTCCAGAAACCTGATGGTGATGCCTTCAACTTTCGTGGAGTTCATAGCGATGCTCAAAGATGTACATCAAGAGGTTCAGTACTCTATGGAGTTGAAGCTAAAATTGGAAGATTTTTGCTGTTAGATTCTTAAATTTCTTGGTGTTGTTGTTAGATTTTAAAGTTTCGTTGTTCAGTACTCGATGTAATTGTTGATATTTTAATCTCATAATTAAATTTTAATCCTATTCATCTTTGTGGAGCATTTTATTTTTACTAATTTTAGGGTGCATAAGTATTATTATGTAATTTTTAATATCATCTGAGTATTGCAGATTGATATTGATGTAGCTGTGAAATTGTCTCTGAGTTTGATTTAGATTATGTTGATGTTGAATTGTTCTTGAACAATTTTTTGAAGAATTACAAAGAATCAATTTCTGTTACTGTATAGATCTGTCAAAGTTAAAGTTTGCCAAAAGAAAACATCTGCTCGAAATCATTATCTGTTTTTTAAACTTCTGTTTGGCTAAAAAGTCATCCACTGCTGAAGGGTGTTGTCTGTTCTCATAAGTTGTGTTTAATCTAACGACTGTTGACTTGCCACTGTTGCCAACATCTATTGTTGCCTAACAGAGGTTCTCAACATCCGTGTCCGCTGAAGTGGTAGAAGTATGTGTTTACGATGTAGAGTACTGTTGGTCTTTAAATGAAGAGTATTTTTTATTGTTTTTTATGTATAGAGGTTTCAAATTTTATTATTTTTTTATTATTTGGTAAGTCAACAGTTTTTGAAGAATTTCCTTACCTCAATTACAAATACTCAACATCTGTTACTTTAAATGTCTGTCAAAGGTAAAGTCAGCCCCAAGAGAACATCTGTTTGAAGTGATCCTCTGCTAATCTAAAGGTTGTTTGACTTGCTACTGTTGCCAACATCTATTGTTGCCTAACATAGGTTCCCAACATCCGTGTCTGCTGAAGTTGTAGAAGCATTTGTTTACTATGTAGAGTATTGTTGGTCTTTAAATGAATAGATTTTTTTATTATTTTTTTATGCCAGAGGTTTGAAATTTTATTATTTTTTTATTATTTGGTAATCCAACAGTTTTTTGAAGAATTTCCTCTCAATTACAAATACACAACATCTGCTACTCTAAATGTCTGTCAGAGGTAAACTTTGCCCAAAGAGAACATCTGTTTGAAGTGATCCTCTGTTGATGAAGACATAGTCTGAAGAAAGTTTGAAGAAGCAAAGGTCTGCTATGGGTCAACGAATCTTAAAGAACAACATATGATATTCAATAGATCCTGCTCAACAGAGGTTTTCAATGTAATAGTGCTTAGGCTAATAGTAGATGTAAGGAGTTTGTTAGGCTATTAGATGTTTTGCATTAAAAGTTGTTTTTAAATATAATTTTACATGTTTATGTTAAAAAGTACACGTTTTTCCCTGCTAGATTGTTTAACCTACAGTGAATTGAAATCTGACCTTCGGGCTGTAAGATATTTCACTACATAATATCATTGATTTAGATTATGTTGATGTTGAATTGTGTCTGAACAGATGTTTGGTAAGTCAACAGTTTTTTGAAGAATTTCCTCATGTCAATTACAAATACTCAGCATCTGCTACTCTAAGTGTCTGTCAAAGGTAAATTTTACCCAAAGAGAACATTTGTTTGAAGCGATCATCTGTTGATGAAGACAAAGTCTGAAGAAAGTTTGAAGAAGCAAAGGTCTGCTATGGGTCAACAGATGTTAAAGAACAACAGATGATATTCAGTAGATGCTGCTCAACAGAGGTTTTCAATGTAATAGTGCTTAGGCTAATAGTAGATGTAGGGATTTTGTTAGGCTATTAGATGTAATTGCAATCTTTATAAAACCATGATGATGAAAGCATTCTTCTCATTGTCCCTGAGTTTGATTTAGATTATGTGGATGTTGAATTGTGTCTGAATAGATGTTTCGTAAGTCAACAAATGTGAAAATTTTAAAAGACAATTGTTGAAGTTTTGAAATGCGGATAATGGTAAATAATCATTTATAGTGTTTAAAATGCGTCTTATGGTAAATGAAGAGGTTAATTGTAATTATGATAACCTGTTTTTTTTGAAGGTTTAAAATTTGTCCTTTGGATTTCTTGATATTTAATTTTATAGTTTTCCCATGAAAACTTTTTTTTGAAATGTTTTGCATTAAAAGCCTAACCATCGTCGCATCATATTCTTTAACAGTAAGTTAGTCTCACCATCTATTTAATCATAACCGCCTTCATTGGGTATATAAAAATAAATTATTTTCCTTACATTGGGAAACTGCTTTCATCATTACCGCATTCATCCATCTGCTCAATCATCTTCAAAGTTTTTTGTTTATCAACATCATTACAATCTCTTTGGCTTTCATACACACATTTGTTTACCGCAAAATCAAGACACAAACTGAAGCATCGTCGCATCATATTCTTTAACAATAAGTTAGTCTCACTTGACAATTGTAAAAATGTCTCTTTTTTTATTCTCTTGAGATTTTACAATCAAACTATGAATCCTAAAGTTAATCAAGAATATTGATTAAAACTCTACTTCCACAACAATGTATCTTATCTAATTCTAAAATTCTTTGTTTTAACTGTCATTGTAGTTACTCTGTTCATCAAAATTATGATCGGTTTTGTGGTACAAATATGATGTTTGTTTTTAAAACTTTTGGTATATTTATATATAGTAACATCCTTATTTCTTATTTATAAATATTTACATATACAATTATATTCTATTTGTTGTATTTTTTATTGTAGAACATATAGATCATAAAATGGAAAACATTGGGTTTCAAATGATCATTGACGAAATTTTCACAAGGCTCCCTGCAGAAGCTATTGGTCGTTTGAAATGTCTTTCCAAAAAATTTCATAGGGAACTGTCAAGTCATGCATTTGAGATGATGCATTCTCTCCGAAGTGGAGATTCACTACAAAAGAAACTACTTTCCTTTAAAGACACGTCAATTGTCGTTGACAACATAGTAGCTGGTAATTTGGATGTCGTTGCAAGCAAAACCATAAGCTTTCCTAACAATGTCCACCCTACCTTCTTACGTATTCTATCGTCATTTAGTGGGTTGTTTTTAGTTTGCAATGAATGGATTTGCTGTGAGCTGATCCTTTGGAATCCAACAACCAGGCGCTATAAGGTTTTGTCTGACGACTACTTTAATAATAGTCATGATCGAAATTTTGATACAGGTAGAATGTATTTTGATGAATCCAATGATCTGAAAGTGCTTCATATAAGATGTTACCATAATGTGGTTACTTCTCGTGTTTACTCACGACGTCGTGAGTCATGGAGAACAATAACTTTCTTGAGCGTAAATAATTATGGTTCAAGCAGTTGTTCATGGTCTCCCGGAATTTATTCTGGTAAAATCATATATTTCATGGTTTCAAATTATTGGTATCCACTGGGTGAGAGGAACATAGTTGCTTTTGATGTTCTTTCTGAGACTTTCAGAATGCTGTGTTTTCCCAAGAGTATCGGAGTCAATCCTTGCCACGGGCATTGTTTGACCATCGCAAAGACGCTGCATTTGATTGTTGTTGGAAAGTCTACTGAGCTAACTGCTGATTTTCTCAGATATTAAGAAGAAGGCTGGATCAAGGTGTTTGCTTTCAATAATCCTCGTGTAGTTGATTATGTAGATAGGCGCCGAAGGAATAATATAATTGAAAACAACAAGTGGCTGATAACAAGCATTTGGGGAGATATGGTTGAAGTTGATCTGAGCAATGAAGTTTTGAAATACCTCTAACATGTTGACAACTACAATGGTCCGAAAAGAGCTTTATTTATCGAGACTACTGTTTCGCCAATTGATTAGAAATTATTATGCTGTCTTTTACTGAATGGTGTTTGGTTTTTCGAACTTTCTTTGTTATATAGTTAGCTCTGTTTGACACTTTCATATTTTATATAAATAGTTGTGTTAAAATTATTAACCATGTTTGTTATTTAAATTAATTAAATAAATATTTAGGGTTGAGAGTTTAAAAGCTTGTAATAGTGGCAAAGGTCTGTTTATCTTTTGAAAGCTCTGTTGTTGTGAACAGATGTTTGAAAATAAAACAGTGGTTGATACATCTGTTGACTTTGGTCATGAAAATGGATGTTTGAAACCATTATTGGGTTAAAACAGAGTTTTTTGGAAAAAAACAATGGTTGAAACTGCTGTTGGGTTAAAACGGTGGTTTAAAACCATTGTTGGGTTAAAATAGTGTTTTGTGGAGGTTGAAGGTGACTGCAACTGTGACATCTGTGCCTCCACGACCATCAAGCAAATACCAAATCAATGAAATGTTGTGTTTCATACTTGGGATTTGTATAAAGATGTGTATCATTTGCACATGTCAATTCTTGTTCGATTTCGAGCTCTAAATCGCTTTCTGGAAAGTTATACGCAAACTGGTGCGTAAACGTAATTAGTTTAATACGAAGAACACTCCGGAATAGTGACATAGGCTTAACATACCTTAAATAACCTTTACATAACTTAGAAATAAGTTTTGGAGGGTTTGGTGTGTCGAAATCAAGTTTGTTCGATCACAGGGACTAGTTGTGTCAAACTGTGAAACTATATCGATTTGTATAGTAATGAACATTCCGGAACTTGATCATAAGTTAAACATACCCTAAATATCCTTTACATAGCTTAGAAATAGGCTTTGAGGGGTTCGGTATGCTAAAATAAACTTTATTGATCAATAGGGACTAAAAGCGTCAAAAAGTGCACAAGTTTGCATTTTCGCGCATATCTTACGTTCTGAATATATCCGGATATCCAAAAATTTATGTAAGCATTAAAATATTTTATTTTAGTGTTTGGCATAATAAAATCCCATTCGTCGCGTAATTTGGATCGTTTTTGCGTTCGTTACGACTTCCGTCGTAATTAACCGAACAACGCGACCGTACGACCAAACGAGCCGACCTCCGGCATATTTTTGAGCATGTTTCACGTCCACAATATTTAAGCATAATTTTAGGGCCTTAAAGTTGGCTTAACGGGCCTTAGAAGTGTCGGAAATGAGCTAAAACACTAACAGGGACTGAAACTGTAATTCTGCAAAGTTGTTGCTGATCTGTGACCCCCAGGCGGGCCGCGTAAGCCCTGCATGTCCCCTTACGCGGGCCGTGTAAGCACAACAGATGTGCAAAATGTTGTTTCCAGCTGCTTCCAGCTCATTCCAGCCATATTTTCCACTTGCAAATGGTATTTTGAAGTCTATGGGCCATACCAGGGACTCCAATGGTATTAGGAAACAATGGGCTCAAGTGGACGGACGAGATCGAAGCACGTTATTCGATAAACGATCATAACGGCTCTAGATTTCCTATATATACCCACCCCCATTTCACTCCCAAAGCACAAATGATCTGATTTCTGCTCTCTAAGTTGAAGTTTATGCTTCATACCTGAGAGTAAATCGGATCATAGCTTGTGGGGACCTTTTGTAAATATTCTTTCGTTCTTTTATCGCTTTTCGAGTCTGAAAGTCAAACTGCGTTTGACTTTCTGCATTGACCAGTTTTTGGTCAATGCGAAGTTCGTTTGAACTTCATAACGTGAGCGTAATCACGATGGTTATAGTCCCTAGTGACTATACCTACTCATTACCACGTTATCTAGGTGTAGTGACGAGTCGTAGTTTCGGCCAAAATGCGCATTCTTGCGTATTTTGTAACCAAACTACTTATAGGTATCAAAACCGTTTGTTTTGATACCAAACCTGTTTTCTAACTTAACTAAACATGTTTCGACATGTTTAGCTCGTCACTTTTTAGTTTAGTGCTTGTTTTGAGTTGTAAGTCAAGCGGACTAAACACCCGCTTAGACTTTCGAACTAGACCCGTTTGGTCGATCATTAGGATCCGACCAAACATGTTTAGTGACCATAGTTGCATAGGGAATAACCTTCCGATGTTATACCTTATGGTCACCTAGTTTAAGTAGTTGTATGATAGGTAGTTTATATGCCTTAGGCAAATTACCAAAATACCCTTTTCATGCGTAATTGGTAATTAAGCATATGTAACCTAAACTTTTGTCACTTAATTGATTATGCAACGTATTTAATCATGTTTAGGCATATAATACTTATCATAGGACTAGTTAGACGTCTCGAACGCACTTTTGTGTGAAAGACACTTTAAAGTAGCGTAAGCTATCTTAATGGGTCGCAATGGGTCGAAAGCACTTAGGTTAGGTTTTGATTTAGAATGTAGGCTTTGTTAAACCATGTCATATGAGTTCCAATACTCATTTGGTTTACAAAACCTCATCCTATTCGATCTTCCGACTTAGGTCCGGCTTAATTATATAGTTATTAGGTTGCCGATTGATTCCGTGCTCCCTCTAGATTTGCTTGGTTGTTGTTCAAGACCTCCAAGCATTCTCAGGTGAGTATATAGTTCCCCTATTTTACTGTTTTCAATTGTTTTGGGGTGATTCATATGTGCTAAATGTTTTCAAGGTTTTAACGATGGTTTTTAAAATGATTTTTGATAATATAACAATGGTTTTTAAAAACGATTAAAATGGGTTATATTAAATTAATAACGATTTCGATATAGTAAACAAACTTGTTGGTTGTATTTACATAACGAATAATATCCATTAGTTTTGGCCGAACTGACCAGTATTAGGTTATGGTACCATAGGATCTGACAAATCCCGTTATCAGACTGCACCCATGGTTATGTGTGGGTTAGGTGGGTAACGACTGAATCTGTGATTGTTAATTTACCCTTTGGTGGTTTATTAATGCGAGAAGCGATAGGCGAGATAGTCGAGTCATGAAGGTTTGGATGTTATTAGCGAGACAATCAAAAGTAGTTTTCACGATTTAAGACGAGAATGATTTAAACGACTAAAGCGATTTTTAACGAATTAAACGATTTGGGTAAACGATTGGTTTTCGGTTAGTGTTTAGATAATGGGACGGGTGTAATGTGATGAAAGCATGGTGGATACGCCGCTGGTACTTCCTATATATAAGTGTTTTCATCGTATTACATACCGTGGCGTTATTTAGTTCACTTGGGTAAACGATTTTGAAACGATGTCACACAAACGAGGTTTTTGAAATGATATAAACCATACGAGTTTTATTAATGATTTAATACGAGATGTTTTACAAATTGGTTTTCTAAAACAAAATGTTTTCGAATTAAGAATCATGGCTACGAGATTTTATAAATTATAACCAACTTGATTTGAGTTGGTTAATTATGTCGCAATACAATACTTTTCAAAACAAGGTTTTTAATTAAGTATTGCAACATGTAAACTAGCCATGAATCCGATACTCTTATAAAACCTATGTACTCGCCAACATTTCTTTGCTGACTTTGTTTTCACATATGTTTCAGGTGTTGTTGAATGATGTTGATTGCTAGGATGCATGCTCACATAGGACTGGACGAGGCCTTAGTGACTTAATAACAATGATAGACTATGTTTAAAATTGTTTATTTAGATTTCCAAACGATGTAAATATTTAATGTTTAATAAAACGAAACTTTAAATTTCCGTGTGTTTTGAAACAATGATTCTGTTACAACACTCCCTGACAATTCCGCCGTGATTTGTTGTTTTATGCGGTCGGGGTGTGACAGAAAAGTTGGTATTAGAGCTCATGGTTATAGGGAATTAGGTTATTAGTAATGCTTTGACCTAGTCTATAACCTTCCTAGGACCCTAACGCGAGTTTACTTGCGTTTAGTCATAAAACAATACTGTCACCTATCCTTAGGCGACAACCACAACAAGAACACAAATTTCGAATCCGCTTTGAAAACCAATCATCTGTTCTAGGATGATTTATTGTAAGGTTTTGAACCCTCTAAGTTTTCAAAATCTCGTCAAAGTTTGGGTCTTATAATGTGAACACGTGCAAACTGGAAGGGTGAATGCCTGTACTCTGAGTTTTCTGGCTAAGGCTAGAGTGTTCGTACAAATCCGCAGTATCGGAATAGTCACTCTTACCTGGGAACTCTTGGGGTGAGTGTTCACTTATAGGCGAGCATGTCTTCAGCGATACATTAATATGACCCGTTTACTTTGATTAATCACCGTCTCATTTGTTTGCCTTAGGTAACAAACAAATGATCGCAATTTCTATGCGTTGTTATTCTGTTTTAATTATCCGATAACAATTCACTTGTTTTCTCCTATGTCTTTCATTTCCTTTAGAATGTCTCTTCATCGCAACGACACTCAAATGTCCGAGCAAACTGCCAAATTTGCCCAGCGAATAGGCGAAGTAATCCCTCTTACATTTGCAAGCATGATGTTATTAAAGTTACTAGAAGTTCAGAACCCTAACCAATGTTGTTCGATCTTTTCAACTTCAAGTTTTAAACTCTCACAAGTTTCCTCTAAATAAAATTTCGGGACGAAATTTCCTAAAGTAGGGGAGACTGTGACACCTGTGCCTCCACGGCCATCAAACAAATACTGTATCAATGAAATATTGTATTTCATACTTGGGATTTGTATAAATATGTGTATCCTTTGCACATATCAATTCTTGTTCGAGTTCAAGCTTTAAATCGCTTTCTGGAAGGTTATACGCGCACTGATGCGTAAATATAACCCGTTTAATGCAACGAACACTTCGGAATAGTGAAATAGGCTTAACATACCTTAAATAACCTTTACATAACTTAGAAATAAGTTTTGAAGGCTTTGGTATGGCAAAATCGAGTTAGATCGCTTACAGGGACTAAAGTTGACAAACTACGAAAGTATGCCAATTTGAACTATAACAGACATTCCGGAACATGACCATAAGTTAAACATACCATAAATATCCTTTACATAGCTTAGAAATAGGCTTTGAGGGGTTCGGTGTGCTAAAATAAACTTTTGGGTCATTCAGGGACTAAAAGCGTCAAAAAGTGCACAAGTTTGCACTTTCGCGCATAACTTACGTTCTGAATACATCCAGACATCCAAAAATTTATGTAAGCACTAAAATATTTTATTTTAGTGTTTGGCATGAGAAAAATCCATTCGGCACGCCATTTGGATCGTTTTTCGCGCTTATGCGCATTCCGTCGTAATTAAGCGAACATCGCGATCGTACGACCAAACGAACCAACATCCGGCATATTTTTGAGCATGTTTCATGTCCACAATGTTTAGAAATCATGTTAGGGCCTTAAAGTTGGCTTGACGGGCCTTAGAAGTGCCGGAAATGGCCTTAAAACAAAACAGGGACCAAAACTGTCATTTTTGAAACTTGGTTTCTGATCAGAAGGCCCAGGCGGCCCGCGTAAGCCCAGGGTGATCTCTTACGCGGCCCGCGTCAGCCTCTCAGACCAGATTCAATGTTTAAACAGGCTGTTAACAGCTGTATTACCCACAAAACCATCTTGCACATGGTATTTCTCAATACTAGGGGCTCAAATGGTTTTGTAAAACCATGTTCTTGAGGTGTATGGCCAAGATCAAAGCACGGTTTCCAAGAAACGATCTTAACGGATCTCCGAACACTATAAATACCCAACCCCATTCATTGCTAAACCCACAAGAATCTGATCTTAGAAGCTCTAAGTTGAAACCATTGTTTCATACCTGAGCTACTTGGATCAAGATTAGCTTTCGGGGACTTCGCAACGTGAGCGTAATCACGATGGTTATAGTCTCTTGTGACTATACCTACTGATTACCACGTTATCTAGGCTCAGTGACGAGTCGTAGTTTCGGCCAAAATGCGTATTATTGCGTATTTTGTAACCAAACTACTCTTGGGTATCAAAACCGTTTGTTTTGATACCAAACCTGTTTTCTAAACTTAGTAAGGCTGTTCTAACATGCTTAGCTCGTCACTTTTAGTTTAGTGCTTATATAGGGTCGTAAGGTAAGCGATCTAAACAATCGCTTATACTTTCGAACCCGACCCGTTTGGTCGATCATTAGGATCCGACCAAACACATTAGGTGACCATAGTATATAGGGTATAACCTTCCGAGGTTATACCTTATGGTCGCTTTGTTTAAGTAGTTGTATGATAGGTAGTTTGTATGCCTTAGGTAAATTACCAAAATACCATTTGAACGCCAAAATTCATTTTAAGCATATGTAACACAACTTTTGGTATCTAAACTGATTTGGTAACAATATTAGACATGTTGAGGCATATTTTACTTATCATAGGACTAGTTAGGCATTCAGAATGCGTTTTGCGCAAACGACGCGTTAAAGTAGCATAAGCTACCTAAACGGGTCGTAATGGGTCGTAAGCACTTAGGTTAGGTTTCATTTTAGCATGTGGGCTTTGTTAAACCATATCATATGAGTTCCAATACTCATTTGGTTTACGAAACCTCATACTATCCAATCTTCCGACATAGGTCCGGTTTATTAATGTAGTTACCTATATTAGGTGCCGTTTGATATCCGTGATCTCTAGCATTGTTTGGTTGTTACTCAAGGACTACTAAGCAATCTCAAGTGAGTACATAGACCCCTCTTTTACTGTTTTCCAAACATTTTGGGGTGAAACACATGTGCCTACTTGTTACGTTCATGCTTTCCTGCTTTCACATCATATACCTGCTATGTTCATTAGTACATTTATAGTATATGATTTCATTGTGTTTTATGCTATGTATGCCCATTGTGTGCGTACTTAGTACATTATTTTACATTACATTCTATGCTATGTATGCCCATTGTGTGCGTACTTAGTACATTATTTTACGTTACATTTTATGCTATGTATGCCCATTGTGTGCGTACTTAGTACATTATTTTACTTTACATTACATTTTATGCTATGTATGCCCATTGTGTGCGTACTTAGTACATTATTTTACATTACATTTTATGCTATGTATGCCCATTGTGTGCGTACTTATGCCCATTGTGTGCGTACTTAGTACATTATTTTACATTACATTTTATGCTATGTATGCCCATTGTGTGCGTACTTAGTACATTATTTTACATTACATTTTATGCTATGTATGCCCATTGTGTGCTTACTTAGTACATTATTTTACATTACATTCTATGCTATCTATGCCCATTGTGTGCATACTTAGTACATTTATTATTCATCACATGCTTACATTTTGGTATGACATTTGGTTTGTTTAAATGGGACAATGTACATTCATTAACACCGATCATGCGCTCGGTAGTAGGTAGTGGTACCATAGGACTTGACAAATCCCATTCCTGAAATCTCGGGTTTGTTTGGACGTAAGGAATGACCGAATCCGAATACATCTTTTGATAACCTTTACTAAAAGGGTTATCCGACTGTCGCAAGGCTTGGATGTATGAATTTTCACAATACCGCATAGATGTTTATATCAGTGTAGCATGCATTTATTACACAAAACATAACTTTGATTTAAACCATGTTTTACTTCAATACCTTGTTTTTGTGCATTTTACATATGGTTTAGTTGATATATTTCACTTACCATACATAAATATTTTGACATTTATATACACAAATTCATGATTTACATTAGACATAAACATTTTGACATTTGATTATACATAAACATTTTACTTTGGTTGTTTGGTTTCAGCAAGTGATTTAAGTAACGAGGCGTGTGTAATATGATACAAGCATGGTGGATACGCCGCTGGTACTTCCTATATATAAGTGTTTGTATGGTATTACATATCGTAGCGTTATTTGAATCATTTCAATTTGAGACATATAACATTTTATACAAATAACATACTTTTCACGAGACATTGTTTTACAAACAACTTATCTTATACAAACTCATTTTACATGGTTATTCATTTAACCATACATTATTCTCTTATTTTTAGATATCATCTGAACTTATTTTTTTCAAACGATTTACAAAACAAATCAATTTACAAGGATCATGACTGACTTTTGCTAAACAACTTTTTTTCTAAACTTACAAGTCATGAATCCTATTTTCACAAAACCTATGTATCTCACAGGCATTTTTATGCTGACGTACCTATTTTCACATGTGTTTCAGGATATGATGCATAGGATTGATCAAGATACACTTAGGCAGACTTGGGCCTTAGTGACAATAAAAGATACAAGACTAGTTATTTATGTTATATTTCTTTGATTGTAAAGACATTGTAACTGTTGTATTCAATAAAACAATATTTCAATTTCCATGTGTTATGAAACAATGATTCTGTTACAACACTCCCCGACGTTTCCGCCACGTTTTGTTGTTTTACGTGGTCGGGGTGTGACAGAAAAGTTGGTATCAGAGTTCATGGTTATAGGGAATTAGGTTATTAGTAATACTTTGACCTAGTCTATAACCTTCCTAGGACCCTAACGCGAGTTTACTTGCGTTTAGTCATAAAACAATACTGTCACCTATCCTTAGGCGACAACCACAATAAGAACATAAATTTCAAAACCGTTTTGAAAACTAATCATCTGTTCTAGGATTATTGATTACTAGGTTTTGAACCCTCTATTGTAAGGTTTTGAACCCTCTGTTATAAGGTTTTGAACCCTCTAAGTTTTCAAATCTCATCAAAGTTTGGGTCGTATAATGTGAACACGTGCAAACTGGAAGAGTGAATGCCTGTACCCTGAGTTTTCTGTCTAAGGCTAGAGTGTTCGTACAAATCCACATAATCGGACCAGTCACTCTTACCTGGGAACTCTTGGGGTGAGTGTTCACTTATAGGCGAGCATGTCTTCAGTGATACATTAATATGACCCGTTTACTTTGATTTGTCACCGTCTCATTTGTTTGCCTTAGGTAACAAACAAATGATCGCAATTTCTATGCGTTGTCATTTTGTTTTATTTACCGATAACACTTCATTTGTTTCTTCCTATGTCTTTCATTTTCTTCTAGAATGTCTCTTCCTCTCAACAACGGTCAAATGTCAGAGCAAACAGCCAAATTTGCCCAGCAAATAGGCGAAGTGATTCTGAAGACTATGGATTTAGGCATTGCCATGTCTCGTCTCAACAATGAAGCCACTCAAGAGCCACCAAAGGAAGCAGAAGTCAAGACAGCACCACCAGCTAAGAAACCAACCGAGGAATCAAAGACCATGGATGAACGATCCCCTAAGAAGTCAAAGAAGCGAAAGGCTTCTCAGAACTTCACCATGGTCGCTCACAATGGTCAAGCCATCCCCAACCAACCAGCTCAACACCGTGCTAGGAAGCCATACAAAGGAGCTGTTCCTCGGTGCAAACGATGCAACCGTCATCATTCAAACCTCATACCCTGCTCCAAATGTACCTACTGTGGACGGCGGGGACATTTGGTTAACATATGCCACTTTGCTATCCAAAACAAAGCTGTTATAAACCTTGCTACTGCTCAACCTCCTGCTAGGAAACCTTATGCCGGTACTGCACCAAAATGCGACAAATGTAATGGGCATCACCAAGCTCACTTACAATGTCATCTGTGTGTATCATGTGGGCGAATTGGTCACCTGGCAAGTGCTTGTCGATGTAACCCGAACCAAGGTGGTCCAAATCAACCACAAGCCAATCCTGCTCAAGCTCGCTTTCAGCCTGGATCGTGCTACAACTGTGGCAAGATGGGTCATTTCGTGAATAAATGCCCGAAGCTTGCTAAGGCAAATCCAACCCACGGATGAGCAGTTGGCTGATTAGAAGATGTTGTTGTCTTATGCTTTTGTTTCTTCTATTTCTTGTAATGTGAAACAATCTGTTTTGACTATAAATAAATCGTTGTTCACAATTCTGATATACAAGTGTAGTTACATGAGTAAATGGAAATTCTCTATGATACCTGTATTAAGGAACTATGTTCCTTACAAACTACTCTTGTGATTCTCTCTTTCAAATGATCGCTCATGATTCCCTCGAAAATTTTAAGTACTCGTTTCACTCTAAGAAACAAAGTACAGAAAATAAAGTGACATTATGAGTAATCATGCTTTTGCACATCGCTGTCTTTGAATCCTTGGTTAGATAACCAAGGATATTTTCAAATCTCATACCCATTACGTTTTGATTTTTCAACATACATAGTAAGAGTATTTCAAAAACAATCTTCATAATCTCAAAACATTTCATATAGTTTGAAAACAATTTTTTTTTAAATGCATTGTCTATGTTATTTAAAAACATTGGCTATGTTTTCAAAAACAACCTTCATAATTTCAAAATGTTTCATATAGTCTGAAAACAATATTAACACAATACATTTTCTTATCAAGTGCATGATTTCGAAAAGCATCATTCATGTTTTTCAAAAACCTTATACATAATTTCAAAATTCATCTCGCATGATTTTAAAACTTTTTTTTTACCTAATACACCTACTTTATGATTTCAAAAGTATTATATATAAGGTTTCAAAAACATTAAACACATTTTTTAAAAGAAACCCCATGCATAGTTTTCAAAAATATTTTCCTCATACATTGACTTAACTTTCAAATTCTGCTTCATATGTCGCCTTGACATATCTAGCATCTCAACTTCATAAGCATTTTTACTTCATGTTTTGACTTAAGCATGTCCAGTGCAAGGTTTCAAAACATCTTCAACTTCTAAAATCCATATGGGATCTTTTTATCTTCACATTTAGACCCTTGTGGATGATTATCATTCAAATCAGAGTCCTTAATTGGATTCCTTATGTACCTAAATTCGAACATTTCGGTTCCTTATAATCGAAATCGAATTTTTCTTTTAAAAATCTTTCTATCTTTATAGTTAGATTCCTGATAATGTTTAAAGTACCAAATGAAATCCACGAGATGGATTCCTAGTGTGCTTTAAATACATGTGCTCTGTTAGCAAAACAAATTAACAAATTAACAAATTAACAAATTAACAAATTAAAGATCTAGATAAACAATCTTTGTGGTTATATGACTATGTTTTTATGCATCTTGTGTTTTCTTTTATGCATTTTGTGTTTTTGTATACTCTGGATATTCGTTATCCAAATCCTCGTAGAATCTTTCATATCTTCATATGAGGGATTCGTAGTAGGATATTCAAAAAGGTACTACCTTAAATCCTTAATGGGCTTCTATTTAATAGTTAAGACCCTTGGATTATATAGTACCACTCCATGATTCATAAGAGACCCTTTTAGTGGTCTAGTCAAAAAGATTGATTCAAAAATCTGGTTAATAATGACATGTGATGATATAAGCTGAAAAGACTCCTTGGTTGTCTATTAAAATCATTTATTGATTTAATAAAAGGGACCCTATGGTGATCTAGTCACACTCATCACAGGTTTGTTCATTTGGTTTTCTCCTACACATTATAAAATAGACTGTGTGAACTATGCAAGGAATTGCCTAATTATGGACGCGTACATAATTATGAAATTTAGTGCACAGGAACCCAGTAAGAATTATTATGTGTAAGAACCGATAGTGACAACAATAACAAAATGAGAACGATGTAATGGAGGTACGGTGGACGCACCAATGACGCTTCATATACTTGTATATAAGTATCCCTCTTACATTTGCAAGCATGATGTTATTAAAGTTACTAGAAGTTCAGAACCCTAACCAATGTTGTTCGATCTTTTCAACTTCATGTTTTAAACTCTCACAAGTTTCCTCGAAATAAAATTTCGGGACGAAATTTCCTAAAGTATGGGAGACTGTGACACCTGTGCCTCCACGACCATCAAACAAATACTGTATCAATGAAATATTGTATTTCATACTTGGGATTTGTATAAATATGTGTATCCTTTGCACATATCAATTCTTGTTCGAGTTCAAGCTTTAAATCGCTTTCTGGAAGGTTATACGCGCACTGATGCTTAAATATAACCCGTTTAATGCAACGAACACTCCGGAATAGTGAAATAGGCTTAACATACCTTAAATAACCTTTACATAACTTAGAAATAAGTTTTGAAGGCTTTGGTATGGCAAGATCGAGTTAGATCGCTTACAGGGACTAAAGTTGACAAACTGCGAAAGTATGCCAATTTGAACTATAACAGACATTCCGGAACATGACCATAAGTTAAACATACCATAAATATCCTTTACATAGCTTAGAAATAGGCTTTGAGGGGTTCGGTGTGCTAAAATAAACTTTTGGGTCATTCAGGGACTAAAAGCATCAAAAAGTGCACAAGTTTGCACTTTCGCGCATAACTTACGTTCTGAATACATCCGGACATCCAAAAATTTATGTAAGCACTAAAATATTTTATTTTAGTGTTTGGCATGAGAAAAATCCATTCGTCACGCCATTTGGATCGTTTTTCGCGCTTATGCGCATTCCGTCGTAATTAAGCGAACATCGCGATCGTACGACCAAACGAACCAACATCCGGTATATTTTTGAGCATGTTTCATGTCCAAAATGTTTATACATCATGTTAGGGCCTTAAAGTTGGCTTGACGGGCCTTAGAAGTGCCGGAAATGGCCTTAAAACACAACAGGGACCAAAACTGTCATTTTTGAAACTTGGTTTCTGATCAGAAGGCCCAGGCGGCCCGCGTAAGCCCAGGGTGATCTCTTACGCAGCCCGCGTCAGCCTCTCAGACCAGATTCAATGTTTAAATAGGCTGTTAACAGCTGTATTACCCACAAAACCATCTTGCACATGGTATTTCTCAATACTAGGGGCTCAAATGGTTTTCTAAAACCATGTTCTTGAGGTGTATGGCCAAGATCAAAGCACGGTTTCCAAGAAACGATCTTAACGGCTCTCCGAACACAATAAATACCCAACCCCATTCATTGCTAAACCCACAAGAATCTGATCTTAGAAGCTCTAAGTTGAAACCATTGTTTCATACCTGAGCTACTTGGATCAAGATTAGCTTTCGGGGACCCTTTGTAAGTGTTCCTTCATTCTTTTATTGCTTTTCGAGTCCGAAAGTCAAACTTTGTTTGACTTTCTGCATTGACCATTTTATGGTCAATGCGAAGTTCGTTTGAACTTCGCAACGTGAGCGTAATCACGATGGTTATAGTCCCTTGTGACTATACCTACTGATTACCACGTTATCTAGGCTCAGTGACGAGTCGTAGTTTCGGCCAAAATGTGTATTATTGCGTATTTTGTAACCAAACTACTCTTGGGTATCAAAACCGTTTGTTTTGATACCAAACCTGTTTTCTAAACTTAGTTAAGCATGTTCTAACATGCTTAGCTCGTCACTTTTAGTTTAGTGCTTATATAGGGTCGTAAGGTAAGCGATCTAAACAATTGCTTATACCTTCGAACCCGACCCGTTTGGTCGATCATTAGGATCCGACCAAACACATTAGGTGACCATAGTATATAGGGAATAACCTTCCGAGGTTATACCTTATGGTCGCTTTGTTTAAGTAGTTGTATGATAGGTAGTTTATATGCCTTAGGTAAATTACCAAAATACCCTTCGAACGCCAAAATTCATTTTAAGCATATGTAACATAAATTTTGGTATCTAAACTGATTTGGTAACAATATTAGACATGTTGAGGCATATTTTACTTATCATAGGACTAGTTAGGCATTCAGAATGCGTTTTGCGCAAACGACGCGTTAAAGTAGCATAAGCTACCTAAACGGGTCGTAATGGGTCGTAAGCACTTAGGTTAGGTTTCATTTTAGCATGTGGGCTTTGTTAAACCATATCATATGAGTTCCAAGACTCATTTGGTTTACGAAACCTCATATTATCCAATCTTCCGACATAGGTCCGGTTTATTAATGTAGTTACCTATATTAGGTGCCGTTTGATATCCGTGATCTCTAGCATTATTTGGTTGTTACTCAAGGACTACTAAGAAATCTCAAGTGAGTACATAGACCCCTCTTTTACTGTTTTCCAAACATTTTGGGGTGAAACACATGTGCCTACTTGTTACTTTCATGCTTTCCTGCTTTCACATCATATACCTGCTATGTTCATTAGTACATGATTTCATTGTGTTTTATGCTATGTATGCCCATTGTGTGCGCACTTAGTACATTGTTTTACATTACATTCTATGCTATGTATGCCCATTGTGTGCGTACTTAGTACATTATTTTACATTACATTTTATGCTATGTATGCCCATTGTGTGCGTACTTAGTACATTATTTTACATTAGATTTTATGCTATGTATGCCCATTGTGTGCGTACTTAGTACATTATTTTACATTACATTTTATGCTATGTATGCCCATTGTGTGCGTACTTAGTACATTATTTTACATTACATTTTATGCTATGTATGCCCATTATGTGCGTACTTAGTACATTATTTTACATTACATTCTATGCTATGTATGCCCATTGTGTGCATACTTAGTACATTTATTATTCATCACATGCTTACATTTTGGTATGACATTTGGTTTGTTTAAATGGGACAATGTACATTCATTAACACCGATCATGCCGCTCGGTAGTAGGTAGTGGTACCATAGGACTTGACAAATCCCATTCCTGAAATCTCGGGTTTGTTTGGACGTAAGGAATGATCGAATCCGAATACATCTTTTGATAACCTTTACTAAAAGGGTTATCCGACTGTCGCAAGGCTTGGATGTATGAATTTTCACAATACCGCATAGATGTTTATATCAGTATAGCATGCATTTATTACACAAAACATAACTTTGATTTAAACCATGTTTTACTTCAATACCTTGTTTTTGTGCATTTTACATATGGTTTAGTTGATATATTTCACTTACCATACATAAATATTTTGACATTTATATACACAAATTCATGATTTACATTAGACATAAACATTTTGACATTTGATTATACATAAACATTTTACTTTGGTTGTTTGTTTTGAGTAAGTGATTTAAGTAACGAGGCGCGTGTAATATGATACAAGCATGGTGGATACGCCGATGGTACTTCCTATATATAAGTGTTTGTATGGTATTACATATCGTAGCGTTATTTGAATCATTTCAAGACATATAACATTTTATACAAATAACATACTTTTCACGAGACATTGTTTTACAAACAACTTATCTTATACAAACTCATTTTACATGGTTATTCATTTAACCATACATTATTCTCTTATTTATACATATCATCTAAACTTATTTTTTTTTTCAAACGATTTACAAAACAAATCAATTTACAAGGATCATGACTGACTTTTGCTAAACAACTTTTTTTCTAAACTTACAAGTCATGAATCCTATTTTCACAAAACCTATGTATCTCACAGGCATTTTTATGCTGACGTACCTATTTTCACATGTGTTTCAGGATATGATGCATAGGATTGATCAAGATACACTTAGGCAGACTTGGGCCTTAGTGACAATAAAAGATACAAGACTAGTTATTTATGTTATATTTCTTTGATTGTAAAGACATTGTAACTCTTTTATTCAATAAAACAATATTTCAATTTCCATGTGTTATGAAACAATGATTCTGTTACAACACTCCCCGACGTTTCCGCCACGTTTTGTTGTTTTACGTGGTCGGGGTGTGACAGGTGGCAGCACCACCAGCCAAGAAGCCGTACTTAGGAACTGCTCCTTTGTGCAATCAGTGTAACCTTCACCACTATGCCAGTGTCAAATGTCGGAAATGTTTCAACTGTGGACTCGTTGGTCATTTGGCACGAGACTGTCGTCCAGTCACTGTGCTAAACCAAGCTTTTCAAAACCCCATTCAATTTCAAGCAGATCCAGCACAGGCTCGTTTTCCTCCTGGTACTTGCTACACCTATGACGAGACGGGTTATGTTAGGGATAGATACCCAAAAATTTTTAATGCAAATCCGACCCACGGATGAGCATTTGGCCGATTAGAAGAAGCTGTTGTTTTGAATAATCCGAATCTTATGTTGTGTTTCTAGTGTTTTCCTTTGAACTCGGAAACAATCGATTTTGTTTATAAATAAATTTTTATTTTCAATTCTGATGTACAAATATAGTTGCATGTGTGTATGGCATACCCCTACGATACCTACACCAAAGAACCGTATTTGTAGTTCTCTCGTTCATATGATCGCTCATGAATTCCTCGAAATTCTAAGTGCTCGTTTCATTCTAAGAAACGAAGTGACAATTTGAGTAATCACTTTAATTCCTTGGTTAGATAACTAAGGAAACCCTTATCTGTCGAAGTTGTTTTTGGTAAACCTCTTGTACTCAATCCTGTTATTTGCAACTGTCAATTTAACTTCGTTAATCATCTTTTCCCTATTGACCTCACACCGATGCAACTTGGGAGTTTCGACATTTTCATAGGGATGGATTGGTTAACCAAACATCATGCTGAGGTGATTTGTTTCGATAAGATTATTCGCATTCCTCTTTCGTCTGGCGATGTTCTGGAAGTTTGTGGCGAGAAACCTTCTGGTGGATTGAAGCTCATGTCATGTACGAAGGCCCAAAGTTATTTAAGAAAAGGATATGTTGCTTTTCTGGCACATGTCACCGAGGAGAAAGGCAAGAGCAAGAGTATTCAGGATATTCCGATTGTTTGGGATTATCCAGAGGTGTTTCCTGATGAACTGCCTGGTTTGCCTCCAGTTCGTCAAGTCGAGTTTCATATTGACCTTGTACCCAATGCCAACCCAATTGCGAAAGCACCTTATAGTCTTGCACCGTCTGAGATGCAAGAATTATTAAAATAGCTTCAAGAGTTATTTGATAAAGGATTCATCCGATCAAATTATTCACCCTAGGGGAGCTCCTGTCCTCTCTGTGAAGAAGAAAGATGGATCTTTTCGAATGTGTATCGATTATCGTAAGCTTAATAAGCCTACCATCGAGAATCAATATCCCCTACCTTGAATCGATGATCTCTTTGATCAACTGTAAGGTGCTACCTATTTTTCCAAGATCGATCTGCGTTCTGGGTATTACCAACTTCGTGTTCTCGAAGGAGATATTCCCAAAACTGCCTTCCGTACAAGATATGGGCATTACGAGTTCACTGTCATGCCTTTTGGTTTGACGAATGCCCCAGCTATCTTCATGAACTCAATGAATAGGGTCTGTAAACCCTATTTAGACAAGTTTATCATTGTGTTCATCGACGATATTCTCATTTATTCAAAGTCTCGAGCCGATCACGAGCAACACCTTCGTTTGACATTGGAACTCCTGAAGAAGGAACAACTTTTTGCTAAATTCTCCAAGTGTGAATTCTAGCTTAAAGAAGTTCAGTTTTTGGGTCATATAGTCAACAAGCAGGGTATTCATACGGATCCATCCATGATTGCTGCAATTAAGAGTTGGAATACACCAACGACACCTACATAAATTCGTTCTTTTCTTGGTCTCGCTGGTTATTATCGTTGTTTTATTTCAAACTTCTCGAAGATCGCAGTGCCACTCACCGCTTTGACTCAGAAGAATAAGCCTTTAGAGTGGGGATATAAGCAAGAAGAAGCGTTCCAAACGCTGAAACGGAAGCTATGTAATTCTCCTGTTTTGTCCTTGCCCAATGGAAACGATGATTTCGTTGTCTTTTATGATGCGTCGAATCTAGGCCTTGGTTATGTTCTTATGCAATGAGGTAAAGTCATAGCATATACGTCAAGACAGTTGAAAGTTCACGAAAAGAACTACACAACTCATGATCTTGAGTTAGGTGTTGTAGCATTTGCTCTCAAAATCTGGAGACACTACCTCTATGGAACGAAGTGTGTGGTTTTCACAAGACCACAAAAGTCTCCAGCTCATTCTTAATCAAAAGGAGCTGAACATGAGGCAACGACAATGGGTTGAACTCTTGAACGATTACGATTGCGTAATTCGCTACCTTCCTGGTAAGGCGAATATCGTAGCCGATGCGCTTAGTCGAAAGGAGCGAGCCAAGCTTCATTCTGTTCAAACTCTATCTGATATTCAATCCCGTGTCCTTCAAGCACCACGATCTTGTGTAAACGAAGGCTTATTGAAATATGAGCTACCACTTCAACTCGAGCTTAAACTCGAAACGAAAAGTGATGGGTTGCCTTATTTTAAGGATCCTTGTGGATGATTATCGCTCAAATCGGAGTCCTTAATTGAATTCATTGTATGCTTTAATACGTACATTACGATTCAATAAGGACAAAACCGAATTTCCTTTTAAGATCTTCCTATCTTCATAGTTAGATTCTTGAAATATTTAAAGTGCCAAATGAAATCCACGGATTAGA
Source organism: Helianthus tuberosus (assembly GCA_030545235.1). Lineage (NCBI taxonomy): Eukaryota > Viridiplantae > Streptophyta > Magnoliopsida > Asterales > Asteraceae > Helianthus > Helianthus tuberosus. The sequence goes on from CM060389.1 coordinate 83,111,283, forward strand.
TTCCTGGTGTGCTTTAAATACCAGTGTCCAAAGATAACAAATTAAAGGTCAAATTAAACAATTATGCGATTATGTGTTTATGTGTTCTCCTCTATGTTTTTGTGTGATCCGATTTTCGTTATCCTCATAGAATCTTCCTTATCTTCATATGAGGGATTCATAGTAGGATATTCAAAAGGTAGTACCTTAAATCCTTAATGGGCTTCTACGTGGTAGATAAGACCCTTGGGTTATATAGTACCATTCCATGATTCGAAAAGAGACCCTTGAGTGGTCTAGTTAAAGATTGATTCAGAATCTAGTTAAGAGTGGCATGTGATGATACAGCTGAAAGGACCCTATAATGGTCCAGTCACACTCATCACAGCTTCATTCATTTGGTTTTCCCCTACACATTATCAAATACACTGTGTGGACTATGCAAGGAATTACGTAATTATGGACGCGTACATAATTTTGAAATTCAGTGCACAGGAACCCCAGTAAGATTTATCATGTGTAAGAACCGATAGTGACAACAATAACGAAACTTGAATAATGTAATGGAGGTACGGTGGACGCACCAATGGCGCTTCATATACTTGTATATGAGTGTCCCTCTAACATTGCAAGAATAATGTTATTTTAAAGTTACTAGAAGTTCAGAACCCTAACCAGTGTTGTTTTATCTTTTCGACTTCATGTTTCGAGCTCTCACAAGTTTCCTCTAATTAAATTTCGGGACGAAATTTCCTGAAGTAGGGGAGACTGTGACATCTGTGCCTCCACGACCATCAAACAAATACCAAATCAATGAAATATTGTGTTTCATACTTGGGATTTGTATAAAGATGTGTATCGTTTGCACATGTCAATTCTTGTTCGATTTCGAGCTCTAAATCGCTTTCTGGAAAGTTATACGCAAACTGGTGCTAAACGTAATTAGTTTAATGCGACGAACACTCCGAAATAGTGACATAGGCTTAACATACCTTAAATAACCTTTACATAAGTTAGAAATAAGTTTTGGAGGGTTTGGTGTGTCGAAATCAAGTTTGTTCGATCGCAGGGACTAGTTGTGTCAAACTGTGAAACTATATCGATTTGTATAGTAACGAACATTCCGGAACTTGATCATAAGTTAAAAATACCCTAAATATCCTTTACATAGCTTAGAAATAGGCTTTGAGGGGTTCGGTATGCTAAAATAAACTTTATTGATCAATAGGGACTAAAAGCGTCAAAAAGTGCACAAGTTTGCATTTTCGCGCATATCTTACGTTCTGAATATATCCAGATATCCAAAAATTTATGTAAGCATTAAAATCTTTTATTTTAGTGTTTGGCATAATAAAATCCCATTCGTCGCGTAATTTGGATCGTTTTTGCGTTCGTTACGACTTCCGTCGTAATTAGCCGAACAACGCGATCATACGACAAAACGAGCCGACCTCCAGCATATTTTTGAGCATGTTTCATGTCCACAATGTTTAAGCATCATCTTAGGGCCTTAAAGTTGGCTTAACGGGCCTTAGAAGTGTCGGAAATGAGCTAAAACACTAACAGGGACTGAAACTGTAATTCTGCAAAGTTGTTGCTGATCTGTGACACTAACCCTAACCAATGTTGTTCGATCTTTTCAACTTCATGTTTTCCAACTCTCACAAGTTTCCTCTAAATAAATTTCGGGACGAAATTTCCTAAAGTAGGGGAGACTGTAACACCTGTGCCTTCACGGCCATCAAAAAAATTCCAAACCAATGAAATATTGTATTTCATACTTGGGATTTGTAAAAATATGTGTATCGTTTACACATATCAACTCTTGTTCGATTTCAAACTCTAAATCGCTTTCTGGAAGGTTATACGCGCACCGATGCGTAAATATAACCAGTTTAATGCAACGAACACTCCGGAATAGTGAAATAGGCTAAACATACCTTAAATAACCTTTACATAACTTAGAAATAAGATTTGGAAGGTTTGGTATGCCAAAAGCAAGTTAATTCGTCTACAGGGACTAAATATGACAAACTGCGAAAGTATGCCAATTTGAACTGTAACAGACATTCCGGAACATGACCATAAGTTAAACACACCTTAAATATCCTTTACATAGCTTAGAAATAGGCTTTGAGGGGTTCGGTGTGCTAAAATAAACTTTTGGGGACATTCAGGGACTAAAAGTGTCAAAAAGTGCACAAGTTTGCATTTTCGCGCATAACTTACGTTCTGAATACATCCGGACATCCAAAAATTTATGTAAGCATGACTATATTATACTTTAGTGTTTGGCTTGCCAAAAATCCATTCGTCGCGTCATTTGGATCGTTTTTCGCGCTTGTGCGCATTCCGTCGTAATTAAGCGAACATCGCGTTCGTACGACCAAACGAACCAACATCCGACATATTTTTGAGCATGTTTCATGCCCACAATGTTTAGACATCATGTTAGGGCCTTAAAGTTGGCTTAACGGGCCTTAGAAGTGCCGGAAATGGGCTTAAACACGTGCAGGGACCAAAACTGTCAATTCTGCAAGAAGTTTGCTGATCAGACTGCTAGGCGGCCCGCCTCAGTTCCTGAGAAATCTTAGGCGGCCCGCGTCAGACTCCCAAAACAGATCAGAACGAACAGTCAGCGTGTACCAGCTGTTTTAACCACAACCACATCTTTCCCACTTGCCTAATCAGCTGATAAGGATGGTTTTTAGGCACCACAACTTTCCGACACTTGTACGGATACGATTAAGGCACGATATTCGACAAACGATCTTAACGGTTACCCGAAAACTATAAATACCCCACCCCCATTACCTCAAAAATCACTAGAATTCTGATTTGAGAAGCTCTAAGTTGAAACCATTGTTTCATACCTGAGATTCTTGGATCGAGATTAGCATTCGGGGACCCTTCGTAAGTATTCTTTCGTTCTTTTCCCTATTTTTACTGCTTTTCGAGTCCGAAAGTCAAATTTTGTTTGACTTTCAGCGTTGACCAGCTTATGGTCAATGCGAAGTTCGTTTGAACTTCGCAACGTGATTGTAATCACAATGGTCATAGTCCCTTGGGACTATGCCTACTGATTACCACGTTGTCTAGGGTCGTAGGGTAAGCGATCTGATAAATCGCTTATACTTCGAACCCGACCTAGTTTGGTCGATCATTAGGATCCGACCAAATACATTAGGTGACCATAGTAGGTAAGGAATAATCTTCCGAGGTTATACCCTATGGTCACATCGTTTAAGTAGTTGTATGATAGGTAGTTTATATGCCTTAGGTAAATTACCAGAATACCCTTTTCATGTATAATTGGTAATTAAGCATATGTAACCTAAACCTTTGTCACATAACTGATTATGTAACATGTTTAGGCATATAACACTTGTCATAGGACTAGTTAGGCGGTCCGAACGCGTTTCACGCGCACGACGCGTTAAAGTAGCATAAGCTTCCTAAACGAGTCGTAATGGGTCGAAAGCACTTAGGTTAAGTTTCATTTAGTATGTAGGCTTTGTTAAACCATATCATATGAGTTCCTACACTCATTTGGTTTACAAACCCTAATGCTACCCAATCTTCCGATTTAGGTCCGGTTAATTAACATAGTTACCTATATTAGGTGCCGTTTGATTTCCGTGATCTCTAGCATTGTTTGGTTGTTACTCCAGGACTACTGAGCAATCTCAAGTGAGTACATAGACCCCTCTTATACTGTTTTTCCAAACTGTTTTGGGGTGGAACACATGTGCCTACTTGTTACTTTCATGCTTTCCTGTTTTCACATCATATATCTACTATGTTTGTTAGTACATTATAGTACATGATTTCATTGTTTTTATGCTAGGTGTGCCCATAGTGTGCATTACTTGGTACATTGTTTTACATGACATTTTATGCTAGGTGTGCCCATAGTGTGCATTACTTAGTACATTGTTTTACATCACATCACATCACATGCTATGTATGTTCATTTGTTGCATACTTAGTACAGATTCATTTCATCACATGCTTACATTTTGGTATGACATTTGGTTTGTTTAAATGGGACAATACATTCATTAACATTAGCTACGCCGTTCGTTAGTAGGTAGTGGTACCATAGGAATTGACAACTCCCGTTCCGGACATCCCAGGGAAAGGGGACAGAAAGGAATGACCGAATTCGATGATATTTACTCAGATAGACCTTTAATTTGTTTAAGGGTTTATCACCACAGTCGCAAGGCTTGGATGTATGCATTATAACAACACCGCATAAATGTTCATATTCAGTATAGCATGCATTTACACAAGACATAATATTGATTTAAACACAGTTTTACTTCAATACTTTGCTTTTGTGCATATGGTTTAGTTGAGACATTTCACTAGCCATACATGACATTTTGACCTAGACATTTGACATAGACATTTCGACATAGACATTTTAACATGATTTACATTGATCATGCATTTACACATTACATGATTTACATTGATCATGCATTTACACATTACATGATTTACATTGATCATGCATTTACACAAAACATAACGTTGATTTAAACTAAGTTTTACTTCAATACTTTGTTTTTGTGCATTTCACCTATGGTTTAGTTGATGCGTTTTCACTAGCCATACATATCATTTAGGTTACACATTACATGATTTACATTGATCATGCATTTTGACATATTATTCAATACATTTGACAAATTCATTTATACATGGACAATCTACATTGTTGGTTTGGTTTGATTAAGTGATTAAGTAACGATGCGTGTGTAATATGATACAAGCATGGTGGATACGCCGCTGGTACTTCCAATATATAAGTGTTTGTATGGTATTACATATCGTAGCGTTATTTGAATCATTTCAATTTGAGATATATAACATTTTATACAGATAACATACTTTTCACAAGACATTGTTTTACAAACAGCTTATCTTATACAAACTCATTTTACATGGTTATTCATTTAACCTGACATTTATTTATACATATCATCTGATCTTATCGTTTTTCAAATGATTTACAAAACAAAGCAAATAACAAGGTTCATGACTAAACATTTTCTCAAACATAAGTCATGAAACCTATTTTTCACAAAACCTATGTATCTCACCGGCATTTTTATGCTGACGTACCATATTTTCACATGTGTTTTTCAGGAGCTGTTGCATAAGATGATCAAGATACACTTAGGCGGACATGGGCCTTAGTGACAATAAAAGATGCATACTAGTTAATTATGTTGTATTTCCATGTTTGTTTAGACATTGTAACACTTCTAATGAATAAAACGAAACTTTAATTTCCATGGTTGTGAAACATTAATTCTGTTACAACACGCCCCGATGTTTCCGCCGCGATTTGTTGTTTTACGCGGTCGGGGTGTGACAAGGCATATAATACTTATCATAGGACTAGTTAGACGTCTCGAACGCACTTTTGTGTGAAAGACACTTTAAAGTAGCGTAAGCTATCTTAATGGGTCGCAATGGGTCGAAAGCACTTAGGTTAGGTTTTGATTTAGAATGTAGGCTTTGTTAAACCATGTCATATGAGTTCCAATACTCATTTGGTTTACAAAACCTCATCCTATCCGATCTTCCGACTTAGGTCCGGTTTAATTATATAGTTATTAGGTTGCCGATTGATTCCGTGCTCCCTCTAGATTTGCTTGGTTGTTGTTCAAGACCTCCAAGCATTCTCAGGTGAGTACACAGTTCCCCTATTTTACTGTTTTCAATTGTTTTGGGGTGATTCATATGTGCTAAATGTTTCAAGGTTTTAACGATGGTTTTCAAAAAGATTTTCGATATTATAAGAATGGTTTTCAAAAACAATTAAAATGGTTTATATTAAATTAATAACGATTTTGATATAGTAAACAAACTTGTTGGTTGTATTTACATAACGAATAATATCCATTAGTTTTGGCCGAACCGACCAGTATTAGGTTATGGTAACATAGGATCTGACAAATCCCGTTATCAGACTGCACCCATGGTTATGTGTCACACCCCGACCACGTAAAACAACAAAACATGGCGGAAACATCGGGGAGTGTTGTAACAGAATCATTGTTTCATAACACATGGAAATTGAAATATTGTTTTATTGAATAAATGAATTACAATGTCTTGATAATCAAAGAAACATAACATAAATAACTAGTCTGCATCTTTTATTGTCACTAAGGCCCATGTCCGCCTAAGTGTATCTTGATCAATCCTATGCTTCATTTCCTGAAACACATGTGAAAATAGGTACGTCAGCATAAAAATGCCGGCGAGTACATAGGTTTTGTGAAAATAAGATTCATGACTTCTGTTTAAGAAAATGTTTAGTCATGAACCTTGTAATTTTCTTTGTCTTTGTAAATCATTTGAAAAACAATAAGTTCAGATGATACGTATAAATAAGAGAATAATGCATGGTTAAATGAATAACCATGTAAAATGAGTTTGTATAAGTTAAGTTGTTTGTAAAACAATGTATTGGGAAAAGTATGTTATTTGTATAAAATGTTATATGTCATAAACTGAAATGATTTAAATAACGCTACGATATGTAATACCATACAAACACTTATATATAGGAAGTACCAGCGGCGTATCCACCATGCTTGTATCATATTACACACGCATCGTTACTTAATCACTTACTCAAACCAAACCAACAATGTAAAATGTTCATGTCTAATGTAAATCATGTAATGTATAACCAATGTCAAAAGTGTTTATGTCTTAAATGTAAACCATGTAATATGTAACCAAAATGATATGTATGGCTAGTGAAAATGAATCAACTAAACCATAGATGAAATGCACAAAACAAAGCGTTGAAGTAAAACTTGGTTTAAATCAAAGTTATGTTTTGTGGAAATGCATGATCAATGTAAATCATGTAATATGTAACCAAAATGATATGTATGGCTAGTGAAAATGCATCAACTAAACCATAGATGAAATGCACAAAACAAAGCATTGAAGTAAAACTTGGTTTAAATCAAAGTTATGTTTTGTGGAAATGCATGATCAATGTAAATCATGTAATATGTAACCAAAATGATATGTATGGCTAGTGAAAATGCATCAACTAAACCATAGATGAAATGCACAAAACAAAGCATTGAAGTAAAACTTGGTTTAAATCAAAGTTATGTTTTGTGGAAATGCATGATCAATGTAAATCATGTAATATGTAACCAAAATGATCTGTATGGCAAGTGAAATGCATCAACTAAACCATATGCACAAGAACATAGTATTGAAGTAAAACTTGGTTTAAATCAAAGCTATGTTTTGTGTAAATGCATGCTATACTGATACGAACATCTATGCGGTGTTGTGAAAATGCATACATCCAAGCCTTGAGACTGCGGCGATAAACCCTTAAACCACTTAAAGGTTTATCTAAATTATGTATATCGAATTCGGTCATTCCTTTCATCCCCTTTCCCTGGGATGTCCGGAACGGGAGTTGTCAATTCCTATGGTACCACTACCTACTAACGAACGGCGTAGCTAATGTTAATGAATGTATTGTTCCACTATAAACAACCCAAATGTCATAACAAAATGTAAGCATGTGATGAAAACGATGTACTAAATATGCACGCAATGGACATACATAGCATAAAATGTAAATGTAAAACAATGTACTAAGTATGCACGCAATGGACATACATAGCATAAAATGTAATGTAAAACAATGTACTAAGTATGCACGCAATGGACATACATAGCATAAAATGTAATGTAAAACGGTGAAATCATGTACTATAAATGTACTAACAAACATAGCAAGTATATGATATGAAAACAGGAAAGCATGAAAGTAACAAGTAGGCACATGTGTTTCACCCCAAAACAGTTTGGAAAACAGTAAAAGAGGGGTCTATGTACTCACTTGAGATTGCTTAGTAGTCCTTGAGTAACAACCAAACAATGCTAGAGATCACGGATATCAAACGGCACCTAATATAGGTAACTATGTTAATAAACCGGACCTAAATCGGAAGATCGGGTAGCATGAGGGTTTGTAAACCAAACGAGTATGGAGACTCGTGTAATATGGTTCAACAAATCCTACATACTAATTGAAACCTAACATAATTTTTTACGACCCATTACAACCCGTTTAGGTAGCTTATGCTACTTTAACGCGTCGTTCGCGTGAAACGCGTTCGGACCGCCTAACTAGTCCTATGACAAGTAGAATATGCCTAAATATGTTACATAATCAGTTATGTGACAAAGGTTTAGGTTACATATGCTTAATTACCAATTATACATGAAAAGGGTATTCTGGTAATTTACCTAAGGCATATAAACTACCTATCATACAACTACTCAAACGATGTGACCATAGGGTATAACCTCGGAAGGTTATTCCCTACCTACTATGGTCACCTAATGTGTTTGGTCGGATCCTAATGATCGACCAAATGGGTCGGGTTCGAGGTATAAGCGATTTATTAGATCGCTTACCCTACGACCCTAGACAACGTGGTAATCAGTAGGCATAGTCCCAAGGGACTATAACCAACGTGATTACACTCACGTTGCGAAGTTCAAACAAACTTCGCATTGACCATAAGCTGGTCAACGCTGAAAGTCAAACAAAGTTTGACTTTCTGACTCGAAAAGCAATAAAAGAAAGAAAAGAACGAAAGAATACTTACGAAGGGTCCCCGAATGCTAATCCCGATCCAAGTAGCTCAGGTATGAAACAATGGTTTCAACTTAGAGCTCCTCAAATCAAAATTCTTGTAAGTTTTGCAATGGGGTGGATGGGTATTTATAGGAATACCCGAACCGTTAAGATCGCTTGTTGAATATCGTGCCTTAATCGCATCCGTACAAGTGTTGGCAAGTTGTGGTGACTAAAAATGGGTTCTTATCAGCTGACTAAGCAAGTTAGAATGTGTGGTTGTGAATTAAACAGCTGTTAATACATCGAATCTGGTCCCGAAAGTGCAAAACTGATGTTTCTATCCAGATAAGGCGCTCGCGTAGCGCGACTGAATAGGCCCTTAGGGCTCGCGCTACGCCACTGCCCCCCTGTTTCAGAAATGTTTCAAAAATGGCAGAAATGGTCCCTGCAGCCCGTTTAAGCTATTTTCGATGCGTTTGAACCCCGTTAACCTCATTTCAAGGCTCTAAAATGAAGTTAAAGTATAGGGGACTCAAAACATGCTCAAAAATATCTCGGATGTCGGTTCGTTTGGTCGTACGAACGCGATGTTCGCTTAATTACGACGGAATGCGCATAAGTGCGAAAAACGATCCAAAATGCGTGACGAATGGATTTTTCTTATGCCAAACACTAAAATAAAATATTATAGTGCTTACATAAATTTTTGGATATCCGGATGTATTCAGAACGTAAGTTATGCGCGAAAATGCAAACTTGTGCACTTTTTGACACTTTTAGTCCCTGAATGACCCAAAAGTTTATTTTAGCACACCGAACCCCTCAAAGCCTATTTCTAAGCTATATAAAGGATATTTAAGGTGTGTTTAACTTATGGTCATGTTCCGGAATGTCTGTTACAGTTCAATTTGGCATACTTTCGCAGTTTGTCAAGTTTAGTCCCTGTAAGCGAATTAGCTTGTTTTTGTCATACCAAAGCCTTCAAAACTTATTTCTAAGTTATGTAAAGGTTATTTAAGGTATGTTAAGCCTATGTCACTATTCCGGAGGGTTTGTTGCATTAAACTGGTTATATTTACGCATCGGTGCGCGTATAACCTTCAAGAAAGTGATTTAGAGTTTGGAATTGAACAAAAATTGATATGTGCAAATGATACACATATTTTTACAAATCCCAAGTATGAAATATAATATTTCATTGGTTCGGTATTTGTTTGATGGCCGTGGAGGCACAGGTGTTACAGTCTCCCCTACTTTAGGAAATTTCGTCCCGAAATTTATTTAGAGGAAACTCGTGAGAGTTTAAAACATGAAATTGAAAAGATCGGACAACATTGGTTAGGGTTCTGAACTTATAGTAACTTTAATAACATCATGTTTGCAATGTAAGAGGGACACTTATATACAAGTATATGAAGCGTCATTGGTGCGTCCACCGTACCTCCATTACATCGTTCTCATTTTGTTATTATTGTCGCTATCGGTTCTTACACATAATAAATCTTACTGGGTTTCTGTGCACTAAATTTCATAATTATGTACGCGTCCATAATTAGACAATTCCTTGCATAGTTCACTCAGTCTATTTTATAATGTGTAGGGGAAAACCAAATGAACAATCCTGTGATGAGTGTGACTAGACCGCCATAGAGTCCTTTTAATTAAATCAATAAATGATCTAAATAGACTATCAAGGAGTCTGTTCAGCTACATCACTAGATGTCGTTCTTTAACCAAATTGTGAATCAATCTTTTTGACTAGACCACTAAAGGGTCTCTTATGAATCATGGAGTGGTACTATATAATCCAAGGGTCTTAACTATTACATAGAAGCCCATTAAGGATTTAAGGTAGCGCCTTTTGAATATCCTGCTACGAATCCATCATATGAAGATATGAAAGATTCTACGAGGATTTGGATAACGAATATCCAGAGTATACAAAAAAAAACACAAAAAAATGCATAAATGAAAACATAAGATGCATAAACACATAGCCACATAACCACAAAATTGTTTGTTAATTTGTCTTGTAAATTGCGTACATGCATTTAAAGCACACTAGGAATCCATTCCGTGGATTTCATTTGGTACTTTAAACGTTATCAAGAATCCAACTATAAAGATAGAAAGATTCAAAAAGAAATTTCGATTTCGATTATTAGGAACCGAAGTGTTCGAATTAAGGTACATAAGGAATCCAATTAAGGACTCTGATTTTGGATGATAATCATCCACAAGGATCTAAATGTGAATATAAAAAGATCCCATGTGGATTTTTGAAGTTTGAAGATGTTTTGAAATCTTGCACTAGATGTGCTTAAGTCAAAACATGAAGTAAAAATGCTTATGAAGTTGTGATGCTAGATATGTCAAGGCGACATATGAAGCAGAATTTGAAGGTTAAGTCAATGTACGAGGAAAATATTTTTGAAAACTGTGCATGGGGTTCTTTTAAGAAAAATGTGTTTAACGTTTTTGAAACCTTATATATAATACTTTCGAAATCATAAAGTAGGTGTATTAGGTAGATATATTTACAAAATGTTTTAAAATCATGCGAGATAAATTTTGAAATTATGTATAAGGTTTTTTTTTTGAAAGACATGAATGATGCTTTTCGAAATCATGCACTTGATAAGAAAATGTACTGTGTTAATATTGCCTTCAGACTATATGAAATATTTTGAAATTAGGAAGGTTGGTTTTGATAACATGGCCAATGTTTTTGAAATAACATAGACAATGCATCAAGAAAAAAAAATTGTTTTCAAACTATATGAAATGTTTTGAGATCATGAAGATTGTGTTGAAATACTTGTACTGTGTATGTTGAAAAATCAAAACGTAATGGGTATGAGATTTGAAAATACCCTTAGTTATCTAACCAAGGATTTAAAGGTAAAGATGTGCTGAAGCATGATTACTCATAATGTCACTTTATTTTCTGTACTTCGTATCTTAGAATGAAACGAGTACTTAAAATTTTCGAGGGACTCATGAGCGATCATTTGAAAGAGAGAATCACAAGAGTAGTTTGTAAGGAACATAGTTCCTTAATGCAGGTATTATAGGGAAATGCCATAAACACTTGTTATTATACTTGTATATCAGAATTGTGATCAACAACTTTTATTTATGAACAAGACATATTGTTTCACAATACACGAAAACAAAAGAAACAAAGGCATAAGACAGCAACATCCTTTGTTCAGCCGAATGCTCATCCAAGGGTTGGATTTGCACTGACTATCTTCGGGCAGTTGTTCCTGAAATGGCTCGTATCGCCACAGTTGTAGCAAATACCACGCGGAAAACGAGCTTGAGTTGGGTTGACTTGGGGTTGAGTTAGACCACCTTGGTTCGGGTTACATCGACAAACACTTGCCAGGTGACCAACTCTTCCACATGATACACACCGATGACACTGTAAGTGAGCTAGGTGATGCCCCTTACATTTGCTGCATAATGGTGCCGTTCCCTTGTATTGCTTCTTAGCAGGTGGTGTTGCCACCCGGATGGGTCCTGTTTGATTTGGTACTGTTGCAACACAAACTTTTGCTGTATGACCTTTACGTCCACAAATTTGGCATTCACGGCACTTCACCATAGCATGATGATAAAGGTTACATTTGTTGCACAAGGGTGAAGTTCCATTGTATGGCTTCCTAGCTGGTGGCCTTGCCACATGGCTAGGTCCCGCTTGATTTGGTGTAACCACTGCGGGTTTCCTTGAAGCCTTACGCTTCCTTGATTTAGGTGCTGACTTGACTTCTGCTTCCTTTGGTGGCTCTTGAGTGGCTTCATTGTCGAGACGAGAGGCTTCATTGTTGAGACGAGCCATGGCAATGCCTTAAATCCACAGTTTTCTGAATCACTTCGCCTATTTGCTGGACAAATTTGGCTGTTCGCTCGGACGTTTGACCAGTGCTGAGAGGATCTAGAAGAAAATGAAAGACATAGGAAGAAACGAGTGAAAGGTTATTGGATAATCAATACAGAATGGTAACGAATGAAAATTGTGATCATTTGTTTGTTACCTAAGGCAAACAAATGAGATGGTGACAAATCAAAGTAAATGGGTCAAAAATAATGTATCGCGAAGACATGCTCGCCTATAAGTGAACACTCATCCCAAGAATTCCCAGGTAAGCACAACTGGTCTCGCGTCTGATGAGATGTATACGAAGTGCTTGCCTAGACAGAAAACCCAGAATACAGGCATTCACCTTTCCAGTTTGCACGTGTTCACATTATTTAAAACCCAAAACCTTGAAGAGATTTTGAAAACTCAAAGGGGTTCAAAACCATATAATTGAGAGTTCAAAACCTTACAATAGAGGGTTCAAAACCTAGTAATCAATCATCCTAGAACAGATGATTAGTTTTCAAAGCGGTTTTGAATTTTATGTTCTTGTTGTGGTTGTCGTCTAAGGATAGGTGACAGTATTGTTTTATGACTAAACGCAAGTAAACTCGCGTTAGGGTCCTAGAAAGGTTATAGACTAGGTCAAAGTATTACTAATAACCTAATTCCCTATAACCATGAGCTCTGATACCAACTTTTATGTCACACCCCGACCACGTAAAACAACAAAACATGGCGGAAACATCGGGGAGTGTTGTAACAGAATCATTGTTTCATAACACATGGAAATTGAAATATTGTTTTATTGAATAAATGAATTACAATGTCTTGATAATCAAAGAAACATAACATAAATAACTAGTCTGCATCTTTTATTGTCACTAAGGCCCATGTCCGCCTAAGTGTATCTTGATCAATCCTATGCTTCATTTCCTGAAACACATGTGAAAATAGGTACGTCAGCATAAAAATGCCGGCGAGTACATAGGTTTTGTGAAAATAAGATTCATGACTTCTGTTTAAGAAAATGTTTAGTCATGAACCTTGTAATTTGCTTTGTCTTTGTAAATCATTTGAAAAACAATAAGTTCAGATGATACGTATAAATAAGAGAATAATGCATGGTTAAATGAATAACCATGTAAAATGAGTTTGTATAAGTTAAGTTGTTTGTAAAACAATGTATTGGGAAAAGTATGTTATTTGTATAAAATGTTATATGTCATAAACTGAAATGATTTAAATAACGCCACGATATGTAATACCATACAAACACTTATATATAGGAAGTACCAGCGGCGTATCCACCATGCTTGTATCATATTACACACGCATTGTTACTTAATCACTTACTCAAACCAAACCAACAATGTAAAATGTTCATGTCTAATGTAAATCATGTAATGTATAACCAATGTCAAAAGTGTTTATGTGTCAAATGTAAACCATGTAATATGTAACCAAAATGATATGTATGGCTAGTGAAAATGCATCAACTAAACCATAGATGAAATGCACAAAACAAAGCATTAAAGTAAAACTTGGTTTAAATCAAAGTTATGTTTTGTGGAAATGCATGATCAATGTAAATCATGTAATATGTAACCAAAATGATATGTATGGCTAGTGAAAATGCATCAACTAAACCATAGATGAAATGCACAAAACAAAGCATTGAAGTAAAACTTGGTTGAAATCAAAGTTATGTTTTGTGGAAATGCATGATCAATGTAAATCATGTAATATGTAACCAAAATGATATGTATGGCTAGTGAAAATGCATCAACTAAACCATAGATGAAATGCACAAAACAAAGCATTGAAGTAAAACTTGGTTTAAATCAAAGTTATGTTTTGTGGAAATGCATGATCAATGTAAATCATGTAATATGTAACCAAAATGATCTATATGGCTAGTGAAATGCATCAACTAAACCATATGCACAAGAACATAGTATTGAAGTAAAACTTGGTTTAAATCAAAGCTATGTTTTGTGTAAATGCATGCTATACTGATACGAACATCTATGCGGTGTTGTGAAAATGCATACATCCAAGCCTTGAGACTGCGGCGATAAACCCTTAAACCACTTAAAGGTTTATCTAAATTATGTATATCGAATTCGGTCATTCCTTTCATCCCCTTTCCCTGGGATGTCCGGAACGGGAGTTGTCAATTCCTATGGTACCACTACCTACTAACGAACGGCGTAGCTAATGTTAATGAATGTATTGTTCCATTATAAACAACCCAAATGTCATAACAAAATGTAAGCATGTGATGAAAAGGATGTACTAAGTATGCACGCAATGGACATACATAGCATAAAATGTAAATGTAAAACAATGTACTAAGTATGCACGCAATGGACATACATAGCATAAAATGTAATGTAAAACAATGTACTAAGTATGCACGCAATGGACATACATAGCATAAAATGTAATGTAAAACGGGAAAGCATGAAAGTAACAAGTAGGCACATGTGTTTCACCCCAAAACAGTTTGGAAAACAGTAAAAGAGGGGTCTATGTACTCACTTGAGATTGCTTAGTAGTCCTTGAGCAACAACCAAACAATGCTAGAGATCACGGATATCAAACGGCACCTAATATAGGTAACTATGTTAATAAACCGGACCTAAATCGGAAGATCGGGTAGCATGAGGGTTTGTAAACCAAACGAGTATGGAGACTCGTGTAATATGGTTCAACAAATCCTACATACTAATTGAAACCTAACATAATTGTTTACGACCCATTACGACCCGTTTAGGTAGCTTATGCTACTTTAACGCGTCGTTCGCGTGAAACGCGTTCGGATCGCCTAACTAGTCCTATGACAAGTAGAATATGCCTAAACATGTTACATAATCAGTTATGTGACAAAGGTTTAGGTTACATATGCTTAATTACCAATTATACATGAAAAGGGTATTCTGGTAATTTACCTAAGGCATATAAACTACCTATCATACAACTACTCAAACGATATGACCATAGGGTATAACCTCGAAAGGTTATTCCCTACCTACTATGGTCACCTAATGTGTTTGGTCGGATCCTAATGATCGACCAAATGGGTCGGGTTCGAGGTATAAGCGATTTATTAGATCGCTTACCCTACGACCCTAGACAACGTGGTAATCAGTAGGCATAGTCCCAAGGGACTATAACCAACGTGATTACACTCACGTTGCGAAGTTCAAACGAACTTCGCATTGACCATAAGCTGGTCAACGCTGAAAGTCAAACAAAGTTTGACTTTCTGACTCGAAAAGCAATAAAAGAAAGAAAAGAACGAAAGAATACTTACGAAGGGTCCCCGAATGCTAATCCCGATCCAAGTAGCTCAGGTATGAAACAATGGTTTCAACTTAGAGCTCCTCAAATCAGAATTCTTGTAAGTTTTGCAATGGGGTGGATGGGTATTTATAGGAATACCCGAACCGTTAAGATCGCTTGTCGAATATCGTGCCTTAATCGCATCCGTACAAGTCTTGGCAAGTTGTGGTGACTAAAAATGGGTTCTTATCAGCTGACTAAGCAAGTTAGAATGTGTGGTTGTGAATTAAACAGCTGTTAATACATCGAATCTGGTCCCGAAAGTGCAAAACTGATGTTTCTGTCCAGATAAGGCTCTCGCGTAGCGCGACTGCATAGGCCCTTAGGGCTCGCGCTATGTAAAAACTGTGCTTGTAATCACTATGAACAGTTCTATTATCAATAAAACAATGTTATTTGATCCCTATGTTTGTTTTGTTATGTTTTACATTTTTCATGTTTTGACTTTTGTTCAATTCCAAACTCTACATCACTTTCTGGAGAGTTATACGCAAACTAGTGCGTAACCGTACTCAGTTTAATGCGAGAAATACTCTGGAACATCAACATATACTCAACATACCTTAAATAACCTTTACATAACTTAGAAATAAGTTTTGAAGGCTTTGGTATGGCAAAAACAAGTTAATTCGCTTACAGGGACTAAATATGACAAACTGCGAAAGTATGTCAATTTGAACTGTAACGAACATTCCGGAACATTACCATAAGTTAAACACACCTTAAATAACCTTTACATAGCTTAGAAATAGGCTTTGAGGGGTTCGGTGTGCTAAAATAGACTTTTGGGACATTCAGGGACTAAAAGTGTCAAAAAGTGCACAAGTTTGCATTTTCGCGCATAACTTACGTTCTGAATACATCTGGACATCCAAAAATTTATGTAAGCATGACTACATTATATTTTAGTGTTCGCCTTAAGAAAAATCCATTCGTTTCGTCATTTGGATCGTTTTTCGCGCTTATGCGCATTCCGTCGTAATTAAGCGAACATCGCGTTCGTACGACTAAACGAACCATCATCTGAGATATTTTTGAACATGTTTTGAGTTCCCTATACTTTAAATTCATTTTAGAGCCTTAAAATGAGGTTAACGGGGTTCAAACGCATCGAAAAAGGGCTTAAACACGTGCAGGGACCATTTCTGCCAAGTTTGAAACAATTCTGGAACTGGGAGGCAGTCGCGTAGCGCGAGCCCTAAGGCTCTACCCGTCGCGCTACGCGAGTGAGTGATCTGGACCAGATTCAATGTCTTTTTAGCAAGTTGCAGCTGATTGATTCGTGTCCACACATTCTAAACGGGTCTAGTCAGCGGATAAGAACAAGTTTCTAGCCACCACAACTTTGTGACAAGTGTACGGCTCGGATCGTGGCACGTTATTCAAGAAACGATCCTAACGGTTACCCGAAAACTATATATACCCCATGCCTTTCATTATTTTTAAGCACTAGAATCTTATTAGTTGTGTTCTAAGTTGAAACCTTGTTTCATACCTGAACTATACTGATCTAGATTAGCATTCGGGGACCCTTCGTAAGTATTCTTTCGTTCTTTTCCTTATTTTTACTGCTTTTCGAGTCAGAAAGTCAAACTTTGTTTGACTTTCAGCGTTGACCAGTAATGGTCAATGCGAAGTTCGTTTGAACTTCGCAACGTGATTGTAATCACGATGGTCATAGTCCCTTGGGACTATGCCTACTGATTACCACGTTGTCTAGGGTCGTAGGGTAGGCGATCTAATAAATCGCCTATACCTTCGAACCCGACCCAGTTTGGTCGATCATTAGGATCCGACCAAATACATTAGGTGACCATAGTGTAGGGAATAACCTTCCGAGGTTATACCTTATGGTCACGACGTTTAAGTAGTTGTATGATAGGTAGTTTATATGCCTTAGGTAAATTACCAGAATACCCTTTTCATACATAATTGGTAATTTAGCATATGTAACCTAAACTTTTGTCACGTAACTGATTATGTAACATGTTTAGGCATATAATACTTGTCATAGGACTAGTTAGGCGGTCCGAACGCGTTTCACGCGCACGACACGTTAAAGTAGCATAAGCTTCCTAAACGGGTCGTAATGGGTCGTAAACAATTATGTTAAGTTTCATTTAGCATGTAGGCTTTGTTAAACCATATCACGTGAGTTCCTACACTCATTTGGTTTACAAACCCTAATGCTACCCAGTCTTCCGATTTAGGTCCGGTTTATTAACATAGTTACCTATATTAGGTGCCGTTTGATTCCGAGATTTCTAGCGTTGCTTGGTGGTTATCTTTATACAACTGAGCAATCTCAAGTGAGTACATAGACCCCTCTTTTACTGTTTTCCAAACTGTTTTGGGGTGGAACACATGTGCCTACTTGTTACTTTCATGCTTTCCAGTTTTCACATCATATACCTGCTATGTTCGTTAGTACATTATAGTACATGATTTCATTTCATCTTATGCTAGGTATGCCCATTGTGTGCATTACTTAGTACATTGTTTTTACATGACATTTCCTGCTAGGTGTGCCCATTGTGTGCATTACTTAGTACATTGTTTTACATGACATTTCCTGCTAGGTGTGCCCATTGTGTGCATTACTTAGTACATTGTTTTACATGACATTTCCTGCTAGGTGTGCCCATTGTGTGCATTACTTAGTACATTGTTTTACATGACATTTCCTGCTAGGTGTGCCCATTGTGTGCATTACTTAGTACATTGTTTTACATGACATTTCACGCTATGTATGTTCATTTGATTACATACTTAGTGCATTGTTTTCACATGTTTACATTTTGGTATGACATTTGGTTTGTTTACATGGGACAATACATTCATTAACATTAGCTACGCCGTTCGTTAGTAGGTAGTGGTACAATAGGAATTGACAACTCCCGTTCCGGACATCCCAGGGTAAGGGGACAGAAAGGAATGACCGAATTCGTTGACATAAGACAGATAGACCTTTAATTTGTTTAAAGGGTTTATCACCACAGTCGCCAGGCTTGGATGTATGCATTTTCACAATACCGCATAAATGTTCATATTAAATAGTTGCATGCATCTACACAAAACATAGCTTTGATTTAAACCAAGTTTTACCTCAATACTTTGTTTTTGTGCATATGGTTTAGTTGAGACATTTCACTTGCCATACATGACATTTTGACATAGACATTTGACATGGATATTTTGACATAGACATTTGACATGGATATTTTGACATAGACATTTGACATGGATATTTGACATAGACATTTGACATGGTTTACATCTTGACATAAACACTTTGACATATTATTCAATACATTTGACAATTTGGTTAAACATAGACTTCTTACATTGGTTGGTTTGGTTTGATTAAGTGATTAAGTTAACGATGCGTGTGTAATATGATACAAGCATGGTGGATACGCCGCTGGTACTTCCTATATATAAGTGTTTGTATGGTATTACATGGCGTAGCGTTATTTGAATCATTTCAGTTTGAGACATAGAACATTTTTATACAAATAATATACTTTTCACAAGACATTGATTTACAAACAACTTATCTTATACAAACACATTTTTACATGGTTATTTATTTAACCTGACATTACTTATACATATCATCTGACCTTATTGTTTTCAAATGATTTACAAGACAAAGCAAAGTACGGGGTTCATGATTAAACATTTTCTTAAACTCAAGTCATGAATCCTATTTTCACAAAACCTATGTATCTCACAGGCATTTTTATGCTGACGTACCTATTTTCACATGTGTTTTCAGGTGCTTTTCCATAGGATGTCGATCATGATACTAGGGCGGACCTGTGCCTTAGAAACTTTAAAAGAAGATAGACTATGTTTAATTATGTTCTGAACTCTTAAATTTCCTGTTTGAGACAATGTAACACCCTTGTTTAATAAATAAAATACACTTTGTGTGCCATGGTTATGAAACAATTAATTCTGTCGCAACACGCCCCCCACAATAGGAATCGGTGCCCAAGACTGGCGAACCAGAACCAGAATCAGAATCAGGCTCCGGCTCGAGGCCGAGTTTTTAACATGAATGTCCAAGAGGCACAGGCTGACGATAATGTGGTGAACGGTACGTTCTTTATTAATAATCAGCCTGCATCTGTTCTTTTCGATTCTGGTGCCGATAAGAGTTTCGTGTCTTTATCTTTTGAGCAAATGCTTCGCGTGTCTAGAACGAAACTAGGCAAATCTTTGACAGTAGAAGTTGCTAATGGTGAACCCATTATTCTTGATTCTGTTCTTCGCAACTGCCAGTTGAATCTTAACGACCATCTTTTTCCTATTGACCTCGCGCCTATGCAACTTAGAAGTTTCGACGTTATTGTGGGAATGGATTGGTTATCCAAGCATCACGCAGAGATAGTTTGTTCTAAGAAGATTGTTCGTGTGCCGCTTTCGACAGGCGAGATCCTGCAGGTTCAAGGTGAGAAGCCTACCGGTGGTCTCAAACTCATGTCTTGTTTTAAAGCTCGGAAGTATCTGCAGAAGAACTATGTGGCTTTCTTAGCACATGTTACAGAAGATAAAGGCAAGGGTGTAACACCTGTGCCTCCACGGCCATCAAACAAATACCGAACCAATGAAATATTGTATTTCATACTTTGGATTTGTATTAATATGTGTATCATTTGCACATATCGATTCTTATTCGATTTCAAACTCTAAATCGCTTTCTGGAAGGTTATACGCGCACCAATGCGTAAATATAACCAGTTTAATGCAACAAACACTCCGGAATAGTGAAATAGGCTTAACATACCTTAAATAACCTTTACATAACTTATATATAAGTTTTGGAAGGTTTGGTGTGGTGAAATCAAAGTTTAATCGCTTACAGGGACTAAAGTTGACAAACTGCGAAAGTATGCCAATTTGAACTGTAACAGACATTCCGGAACATGACCATAAGTTAAACATACCATAAATATCCTTCACATAGCTTAGAAATAGGCTTTGAGGTGTTCGGTATGCTAAAATAAACTTTTGTGTCATTCAGGGACTAAAAGTGTCAAAAAGTGCACAAGTTTGCATTTTCGCGCATAACTTACGTTCTGAATACATCCGGACATCCAAAAATTTATGTAAGCACTAAAATATTTTATTTTAGTGTTCGGCATAAGAAAAATCCATTCGTCGCGTCATTTGGATCGTTTTTCGCGCTTGTGCGCATTCCGTCGTAATTAAGCGAACATCGCGTTCGTACGACCAAACGAACCATCATCCGACATATTTCTGAGCATGTTTCATGTCCACAATGTTTAGGCAACATTTTAGGGCCTTAAAGTTGGCTTTACGGGCCTTAGAAGTGTCGGAAATGGCCTTAAACACGTGCAGGGACCTAAACTGTCATTTCTGAAACATATGTGCAGATCAGAGGCCCCAAGCGGCCCGCATTGTGTTTGCCTAAATCTAAAGCGGGCCGCATTAGCCCTTCTGACCAGATTAAATGAATCAGACAGCTGGTTGCAGCTGTTTTGCACTTCTAATCCCCCTTCCACATGTCAATTCCTTATGGTGGTGAGCATTTTGAGGCACCATAACTTCCCGACAAGTGTACGGCCTTGATCGTTTCCCCTTTTCCAAGAAACGATCTCAACGGTGGACCGAATACTATAAATACCCCACCCCCCATTGCTTTAAAACTTACAAGAATTCTGATTTGAGAACTCTAAGTTGAAACCATTGTTTCATACCTGAGTTCTTGAGTCGGGATTAGCATTCGGGGACCCTGGGTAAGTATTCTTTCGTTCTTTTCCTTATTTTATTGCTTTTAGAGTCAGAAAGTCAAACTTTGTTTGACTTTCAGCGTTGACCAGTAATGGTCAATGCGAAGTTCGTTTGAACTTCGCAACGTGAGTGTAATCACGTTGGTCATAGTCCCTTGGGACTATGCCCACTGATTACCACGTTGTCTAGAGTCGTAGGGTAGGCGATCTAATAAATCGCCTATACCTTCGAACTCGACCCATTTGGTCGATCATTAGGATCCGACCAAATACATTTAGGTGACCATAGTAGGTAGGGAATAACCTTCCGAGGTTATACCCTATGGTCACATTGTTTAAGTAGTTGTATGATAGGTAGTTTATATGCCTTAGGTAAATTACCAGAATACCCTTTTCATGTATAATTGGTAATTAAGCATATGTAACCTAAACTTTTGTCACATAACTGATTAAGTAACATGTTTAGGCATATAACACTTGTCATAGGACTAGTTAGGCGGTCCGAACGCGTTTCACGCGAACGACGCGTTAAAGTAGCATAAGCTACCTAAACGGGTCGTAATGGGCCGCGATGGGTCGATAGCACTTAGGTTTGGTTTCATTGTAGTATGTAGGTCTTGTTAAACCATATCATATGAGTTCCAAAACTCGTTTGGTTTACCAAGCCTCATCCTATCCGATCTCCCGATTTAGGTCCGGTTTATTTATATAGTTTTAGATTGCCGATTGATTCCGTGCTCCCTCAAGCTTTGTTTGGTTGTTGTTCAAGACCTCCAAGCATTCTCAGGCGAGTACATTATTCCCCTCTTTTACTGTTTTCAACTGTTTTGGGGTGACTCATATGTGCTAAATGTTTTCGATGTTATAACGATGGGTTCAAAAACAATTAAAACGATTTATACAAAACTAATAACGATTTCGATAAAGTGAACAAACTTGTTGGTTGTAGTTACATAACAAATGACATTCATTAGCAATGATCAAGCCGACCAGTATTAGGTTATGGTACCATAGGATCTGACTAATCCCGTTATTTACTACACCCGTGGTTATGTGTGGGTGTGGTGGGTAGCGACTGAATCTGAAATCATTAACTTACCCTATGGAGGTTTGTTAATGCGAAAACGAGAAGCGACGATAACGAGAAGCGACGAAATCGAGAAGCGACGAAATCGAGAAGCGACGAAAGTCAAGAAGGTTTGAATGTTATTAGCGAGACGACCACATAAGTAGTTTCACGACCTAAAACGAATTAAACGATTTACGATTGGTTTTCACACAATGTTTTAACGATTGGGTAACGATTGGGTTTTCACACAATGTTTTAACGATTACTTTTGTGGTTTGGTTTGGATTAAATGATTAAGTAACAATGCGTGTGGAATATGATACAAGCATGGTGGATACGCCGCTGGTACTTCCTATATATAAGTGTTTGTATGGTATTACATATTGTAGTGTTATTTGAATCATTTCAGCTCGAGACATAGAACATTTTTATACAAGTAACATACTTTTCACAAGACATTTATTTACAAACAACTTATCTTATACAAACTCATTTTTACATGGTTATTCATTTAATCATGCATTATTCCCTTAGTTATATATATCACCTGAACTTATCATTGTTTTTCCAAATAATTTACTAAAACAAATATTTTCGGGTTAAGAGTCATGGCTACGAGGTTTTACAAATTATAACCCGCTTGATTTGAGTTGGTTAATTAAGTTGCAATATTATACTCTTTTCAAAACAAGGTTTTTAAATAAAGTATTGCAACATCTAAACTAGCCATGATTTCGACACTCCTACAAAACCTATGTACTCGCCAGCATTTCTTTGCTGACCTCGTTTTCACATATGTTTCAGGTATTGTTGAATGATATCGATTGATAAGATGCATGCTCATATAGGACTGGACAATGCCTTAGTGACTCAATAACAATGATAGATTATGTTTAAATTGTATATTTAGATTTCCAGACAATGTAATTATTCAATGATTAATAAAACGAAACACTTTTTGGTATCCATGGTTATGAAACATTAATTCTGTTGCAACACGCCTCGATGTTTCCGCCGCGATTTGTTGTTTTACGCGGTCGGGGTGTGACAGAAAAGATGGTATCAGAGCTAATGGTTATAGGGAATTAGGTTATTAGTAATTAGTAATGCTTTGACCTAGTCTATAACCTTCTTAGGACCCTAACGCGAGTTTACTTGCGTTTAGTCATAAAACAATACCGTCGCCTATCCTTAGGCGACAACCACAACAAGAACATAAACTTCAAAACCGCTTTAAAAACTAATCATCTGTTCTAGGATGATTGATTACTAGGTTTTGAACTCTCTATTATACAGTTTTGAACCTCTTTGAGTTTTCAAAACTTCGTCAAGGTTTTGGGTTTTAAATGATGTGAACACGTGCAAACTGGAAGGGTGAATGCCTGTATTCTGGGTTTTCTGTCTAGGCAAGCACTTCGTATACATCTCATCAGACGCGAGACCAGTTGTGCTTACCTGGGAATTCTTGGGATGAGTGTTCACTTATAGGCGAGCATGTCTTCGCGATACATTATTTTTGACTCATTTACTTTGATTAGTTCTGTCCTTGCTTTCATCAGATTTGTTTCATCTCATTCATTTCGTCTAAACCTCTCACTCGTTTCATTTCATGTTTTCCTCTTTTAGACAATGCCTCCTCGACGCGATAATCGAACCGATGCTCGGACTTTCACTATTGAAGAACTCGCAGCTCTGATCTCTCAGCAGGTGGCTGCTGTGGTTCCAGGGGTTGTAACCCAAGTCCACGAGATATACAACAACGGCAACAATAACGCGCAGTGTAAATACAAGGATTTTAACCAAGCTAAACCACTCAAGTTTAGTGGTTCTGAAGGAGCGACTGGGCTTCTTCAATGGTTTGAGAGCATTGAGAATACCTTCCGCCACGTGCAGTGTCCTGACAATCGCAGGGTCGAGTTTTCTTCGAGTGTGTTTCAGAAGAGGGCCCTTACATGGTGGAACGGGATTATGAGGGATCGTGGTGCAGAAGTTGCTCTAGCACAGACGTGGGCTGAACTCAGGGCCCTTATGATGAGGGAATTCTGTCCTCATCATGAGCAGCGAGCCTTGGAGAAGGAATTTGATGAGTTGAAGCAAGATAGTGGTGAGCACAGGGCGTATACTGATAGGTTTGAGGAGTTGAGTCTGCTTTGCCCGAAAATGGTTACCCCACTTGACATAGCTATCGAAAGGTACATCGACGGCCTACCTGACTCGGTACAAGACATCCTTACTGGTAGTAGCCCTGCCACACTTCGTCAAGCAATCGAGTTAGCTGCGACATTAACTGAGTCGCAGATTCGGAAGAATAAACTACACAGAAAGGGTGACAAGGGTAAGAAGCAGGGGTCTGACAAGGAGGATAGCAAGAAAGATCAAAACAAGAAGGGTAAGGAAGGTGAGACTTCGAAGAAATCAAAGAAGCGGAAGGGTGCCCAAAACTTTGCTGTTACAGCACAGACTGCTCAGAACTTGCAGAACCTACCAGCTCAGCCACTTGCAAAGAAGGCATATGCTGGTACCGCACCATATTGTGCCCGTTGCAACGGTCATCACATTGCACAACAAGGGTGCAAGAAATGTACAACATGTGGTAGACTTGGGCATTTGGCCAATATTTGTCGTCTGGGACAAAATCAGGCTGTTCAGGTTCAAGCTCTGGTTCAAGGGAATGCAGCGAGATTTCCACTGGGTTCATGTTTCAACTGCGGAGAGATTGGTCACTTCCGCCCCAACTGCCCGAGACTGGGGAATGCAAATGCTGATGCAAACCCGAATGCGAATGTCATTGTGAATCCAGCACGTGGTCGAGTGTTTAACATCAATGAGGCAATCGATGATGAAGGAGTGAACTTTTAGTATTTTGTGATTTCCTCTGGTTGTTATCTTGTAACATTTAAAGACAATGCGGTTGTTATATAAATAAAAATTTGTGGTTTTTATTTTTAACTAATGCAATTGTATGAATGTTTGATCCAACATTGTGATGTCAACACAAGGACAAAAACTACTCGTGTGGTTCTGTCATTTTTACGATCACTTGAGATCTCCCTAAGAACCTCTAACGCTTGTTTCTTCTAAATCTAAAGTATCTTATCGTCTTGCACCGTTCGAGATGCAAGAATTATCAAAAATAGCTTCAAGAGTTGTCTGATAAAGGATTCATCCGTCCGAACTTTTCACCTTGGAGAAACTCCTGTTCTCCTTGTGAAAAGAAAAATGGATCCTTTCGAATGTATATCGATTAACGTAAGCCTAGTAAGCTTACCATCAAGAATCGATATCCCCCTACCTTAAATCAACGATTTCTCCGATCAACTGCATAGCGTTTCATGCTTTTCCAAGATCAATTTGCGTTATGGGTATCATCAACTTCGTATTCTCGAAGAGGATATTCCCAAAACGGCTTTCAACACGAAGTATGGCCATTAAGAGTTACAGTCATGCCTTTTGGGTTGACAAATGCTCCAGCCATCTTCATGGACTTAATAAATAAAGTCTGCAAGCCTTTTTTGGATCAGTTCGTCATTGTTGTTATTGATGACATCTTGGTCTATTCATATCCCGAGCCGATAACGATCAACACCTTCGTTGATATCGAAGCCCTGATTGAATTCCTTGTACACCTTAAAATGTACATTACAACTCAATTAGGACAAACCGAATTCCTTTTAAGATCTTCCTATCTTCATAGTTAGATTCTTGATAAACGTTTAAAGTACCAAATGAAATCCGTTGAATGGATTCCTAGTGTGCTTTAAATGCATGTACGCAAGTAACAAGACAAATTAACGAACAATTTTGTGGTTATGTGATATGTGTTTATGTGTTCTCCTCTATGATTTTTGTGTGATCCGATTTCCAAATCCTCGCAGAATCTTTCATATCTTCATATGAGGGATTCATAGTAGGATATTCAAAAGGTACTACCTTAATCTTTGTGGGTTTCTACGTTGTAGTTAAGACCCTTGGATTATATAGTACCACTCCAGACCCTTTTTAGTGGTCTAGTCAAAAAGATTGATTCACAATTTGGTTAGAGAATGACATCTAGTGATGTAGCTGAACAGACTCCTTGATAGTCTATTTAGATCATTTATTGATTTAATTTAAAGGACTCAATGGCGGTCTAGTTACACTCATCACAGGATTGTTCATTTGGTTTTACCCTACACATTATCAAATGCACTGTGTGGACTATGCAAGGAAGTACGTAGTTATGGATGCATACATAAACTATGAAATTCCATGCGCAGAAACCACAGTAAGATTTATTATGTGTAAGAGCCGATAGTGACAACAATAACGAAATGAGAACGATGTAATGGAGGTACGGTGGACGCACCAATGACGCTTCATATACTTGTATATAAGTATCCCTCTTACATTGCAACCATGATGTTATTAAAGTTACTAGAAGTTCATAACCCTAATCAATATTGTTCGATCTTTTCAACTTCATGTTTCAAGCTCTCACAAGTTTCCTCTAAATAAATTTCGGGACGAAATTTCCTAAAGTAGGGGAGACTGTAACACCTGTGCCTCCACGGCCATCAAACAAATACCGAACCAATGAAATATTGTATTTCATACTTTGGATTTGTATTAATATGTGTATCATTTGCACATATCGATTCTTATTCGATTTCAAACTCTAAATCGCTTTCTGGAAGGTTATACGCGCACCAATGCGTAAATATAACCAGTTTAATGCAACAAACACTCCGGAATAGTGAAATAGGCTTAACATTACTTAAATAACCTTTACATAACTTATATATAAGTTTTGGAAGGTTTGGTGTGGTGAAATCAAAGTTTAATCGCTTACAGGGACTAAAGTTGACAAACTGCGAAAGTATGCCAATTTGAACTGTAACAGACATTCCGGAACACGACCATAAGTTAAACATACCATAAATATCCTTCACATAGCTTAGAAATAGGCTTTGAGGTGTTCGGTATGCTAAAATAAACTTTTGTGTCATTCACGGACTAAAAGTGTCAAAAAGTGCACAAGTTTGCATTTTCGCGCATAACTTACGTTCTGAATACATCCGGACATCCAAAAATTTATGTAAGCACTAAAATATTTTATTTTAGTGTTCGGCATAAGAAAAATCCATTCGTCGCGTCATTTGGATCGTTTTTCGCGCTTGTGCGCATTCCGTCGTAATTAAGCGAACATCGCGTTCGTACGACCAAACGAACCATCATCCGACATATTTCTGAGCATGTTTCATGTCCACAATGTTTAGGCAACATTTTAGGGCCTTAAAGTTGGCTTTACGGGCCTTAGAAGTGTCGGAAATGGCCTTAAACACGTGCAGGGACCTAAACTGTCATTTCTGAAACATATGTGCAGATCAGAGGCCCCAAGCGGCCCGCATTGTGTTTGCCTAAATCTAAAGCGGGCCGCATTAGCCCTTCTGACCAGATTAAATGAATCAGACAGCTGGTTGCAGCTGTTTTGCACTTCTAATCCCCCTTCCACATGTCAATTCCTTATGGTGGTGAGCATTTTGAGGCACCATAACTTCCCGACAAGTGTACGGCCTTGATCGTTTCCCCTTTTCCAAGAAACGATCTCAACGGTGGACCGAATACTATAAATACCCCACCCCCCATTGCTTTAAAACTTACAAGAATTCTGATTTGAGAACTCTAAGTTGAAACCATTGTTTCATACCTGAGTTCTTGAGTCGGGATTAGCATTCGGGGACCCTGGGTAAGTATTCTTTCGTTCTTTTCCTTATTTTATTGCTTTTAGAGTCAGAAAGTCAAACTTTGTTTGACTTTCAGCGTTGACCAGTAATGGTCAATGCGAAGTTCGTTTGAACTTCGCAACGTGAGTGTAATCACGTTGGTCATAGTCCCTTGGGACTATGCCCACTGATTACCACGTTGTCTAGAGTCGTAGGGTAGGCGATCTAATAAATCGCCTATACCTTCGAACTCGACCCATTTGGTCGATCATTAGGATCCGACCAAATACATTTAGGTGACCATAGTAGGTAGGGAATAACCTTCCGAGGTTATACCCTATGGTCACATTGTTTAAGTAGTTGTATGATAGGTAGTTTATATGCCTTAGGTAAATTACCAGAATACCCTTTTCATGTATAATTGGTAATTAAGCATATGTAACCTAAACTTTTGTCACATAACTGATTAAGTAACATGTTTAGGCATATAACACTTGTCATAGGACTAGTTAGGCGGTCCGAACGCGTTTCACGCGAACGACGCGTTAAAGTAGCATAAGCTACCTAAACGGGTCGTAATGGGCCGCGATGGGTCGATAGCACTTAGGTTTGGTTTCATTGTAGTATGTAGGTCTTGTTAAACCATATCATATGAGTTCCAAAACTCGTTTGGTTTACCAAGCCTCGTCCTATCCGATCTCCCGATTTAGGTCCGGTTTATTTATATAGTTTTAGATTGCCGATTGATTCCGTGCTCCCTCAAGCTTTGTTTGGTTGTTGTTCAAGACCTCCAAGCATTCTCAGGCGAGTACATTATTCCCCTCTTTTACTGTTTTCAACTGTTTTGGGGTGACTCATATGTGCTAAATGTTTTCGATGTTATAACGATGGGTTCAAAAACAATTAAAACGATTTATACAAAACTAATAACGATTTCGATAAAGTGAACAAACTTGTTGGTTGTAGTTACATAACAAATGACATTCATTAGCAATGATCAAGCCGACCAGTATTAGGTTATGGTACCATAGGATCTGACTAATCCCGTTATTTACTACACCCGTGGTTATGTGTGGGTGTGGTGGGTAGCGACTGAATCTGAAATCATTAACTTACCCTATGGAGGTTTGTTAATGCGAAAACGAGAAGCGACGATAACGAGAAGCGACGAAATCGAGAAGCGACGAAATCGAGAAGCGACGAAAGTCAAGAAGGTTTGAATGTTATTAGCGAGACGACCACATAAGTAGTTTCACGACCTAAAACGAATTAAACGATTTACGATTGGTTTTCACACAATGTTTTAACGATTGGGTAACGATTGGGTTTTCACACAATGTTTTAACGATTACTTTTGTGGTTTGGTTTGGATTAAATGATTAAGTAACAATGCGTGTGGAATATGATACAAGCATGGTGGATACGCCGCTGGTACTTCCTATATATAAGTGTTTGTATGGTATTACATATTGTAGTGTTATTTGAATCATTTCAGCTCGAGACATAGAACATTTTTATACAAGTAACATACTTTTCACAAGACATTTATTTACAAACAACTTATCTTATACAAACTCATTTTTACATGGTTATTCATTTAATCATGCATTATTCCCTTAGTTATATATATCACCTGAACTTATCATTGTTTTTCCAAATAATTTACTAAAACAAATATTTTCGGGTTAAGAGTCATGGCTACGAGGTTTTACAAATTATAACCCGCTTGATTTGAGTTGGTTAATTAAGTTGCAATATTATACTCTTTTCAAAACAAGGTTTTTAAATAAAGTATTGCAACATCTAAACTAGCCATGATTTCGACACTCCTACAAAACCTATGTACTCGCCAGCATTTCTTTGCTGACCTCGTTTTCACATATGTTTCAGGTATTGTTGAATGATATCGATTGATAAGATGCATGCTCATATAGGACTGGACAATGCCTTAGTGACTCAATAACAATGATAGATTATGTTTAAATTGTATATTTAGATTTCCAGACAATGTAATTATTCAATGATTAATAAAACGAAACACTTTTTGGTATCCATGGTTATGAAACATTAATTCTGTTGCAACACGCCTCGATGTTTCCGCCGCGATTTGTTGTTTTACGCGGTCGGGGTGTGACAAAAAAGATGGTATCAGAGCTAATGGTTATAGGGAATTAGGTTATTAGTAATTAGTAATGCTTTGACCTAGTCTATAACCTTCTTAGGACCCTAACGCGAGTTTACTTGCGTTTAGTCATAAAA
Source organism: Helianthus tuberosus (assembly GCA_030545235.1). Classification (NCBI taxonomy): domain Eukaryota; kingdom Viridiplantae; phylum Streptophyta; class Magnoliopsida; order Asterales; family Asteraceae; genus Helianthus; species Helianthus tuberosus. The sequence continues at coordinate 83,141,914 of CM060389.1, forward strand.
CAATACCGTCGCCTATCCTTAGGCGACAACCACAACAAGAACATAAACTTCAAAACCGCTTTAAAAACTAATCATCTGTTCTAGGATGATTGATTACTAGGTTTTGAACTCTCTATTATACAGTTTTGAACCTCTTTGAGTTTTCAAAACTTCGTCAAGGTTTGACTAATGCTCCTGCTGTTTTCATGGACTTAATGAATAGGGTCTGCAAACCTTATTTGGATCAGTTCGTCATTGTTTTTATCGATGATATCTTGATTTACTCTAAGACGCGAGCTGATCACGAGCAGCATCTTCGTCTTACTCTGGAACTCCTGAAGAAAGAGCAACTTTTCGCCAAATTCTCCAAGTGCGAATTTTGGCTTAAAGAAGTTCAATTTTTGGGGCACATTATCAACGAACAAGGTATTCATGTAGATCCCTCCAAGATCAGTGCGATTAAGGATTGGGATACACCTTCTACTCCTACTGAAGTTCGTTCTTTTCTTGGTCTAGCGGGTTATTATCGCCGCTTCATAGAAAACTTCTCAAAGATTGCAGTTCCTCTAACTGCTCTAACTCAGAAGAAAATGCCCTTTTTATGGGGATTCAAACAAGAGGAAGCTTTTCAACACCTGAAGCAGAAGCTTTGCGATGCGCCTGTTCTATCATTGCCTGAGGGTGATGATGATTTTGTTGTGTATTGTGATGCATCGAAATTGGGTCTTGGCGGTGTTCTTATGCAAAGGAACAAAGTCATAGCCTATGCATCAAGGCAATTGAAGATACATGAGAAGAACTACACCACTCATGATCTTGAGTTGGGTGCAGTTGTCTTTGCTCTCAAGATCTGGAGACACTATTTGTACGGTACAAAATGTGTGGTTTTCACTGACCACAAAAGTCTTCAGCATATCTTCAATCAGAAAGAACTCAACATGAGACAGCGACGTTGGGTTGAGCTTTTAAACGACTACGACTGCGAAATTCGCTACCATCCTGGTAAGGCGAATGTCGTAGCTGATGCATTGAGTCGCAAGGAACGTACTAAGCTTCATTGTGTACGTGTTCAATCTGTTATTCAAGCTCGATCCGATATTCAAGCACGCATTTCTCAGGCTCAACAATCTTGTGTTTCACAAGGTTTTATGGATAAGGAATTTCCCTATCACATAACGCCTGCTCTGGAACTGAAGGACAATGGGTCATATTACTTCATGGACCGTTTGTGGGTCCCAAGCCAGGATGACCTTCGTACCTTGCTTATGGATGAAGCCCATAAGTCTCGTTATTCCATTCATCCGGGCTCAGATAAAATGTATAAGGACCTTCGTACTCACTATTGGTGGCCTGGTATGAAGAAAGACATTGCCTTATACGTATCCAAATGCCTTACTTGTCTAAAGGTTAAGGCTGAACATCAGCGTCCTTCTGGTTTATTGGAGCAACCAGAGATCCCAGTTTGGAAATGGGAAAACATTACTATGGATCTTGTTACTAAACTCCCGCGCACAAAGAAAGGTCATGATGCCATCTGGGTAGTCGTTGATCGTCTTACAAAGTCAGCGCATTTCTTGCCAATCCGCGAGGATTTTCCTACTGACAGACTTGCTCAAATCTATGTAGATGAAATTGTGGCTCGACATGGTGTTCCTTTGAACATCATTTCTGACAGAGATGCTCGTTTCACTTCTCATTTTTGGAGAACCATGCAATCTGCTATGGGGACCCAACTTAATCTGAGCACAGCTTATCATCCGCAAACGGATGGTCAATCTGAGAGAACAATCCAGACTCTGGAGGATATGCTAAGAGCTTGTGTGATCGATTTTGGTGGTAGCTGGGATTCACATCTTAAATTGATTGAATTCTCCTACAACAACAGTTATCACACTAGCATCCAAATGGCTCCTTTCGAAGCTCTCTATGGTCGAAAATGTCGTTCACCAGTCTGCTGGAATGAGATTGGCGAGGCTCAACTTACTGGACCTGCCCTCATTTTAGAGACAACTGACAAGGTCAAGAAAGTTCGTGATAACCTTCAGGCAGCTAGAAACCGTCAGAAGATTTACGCGGACCCAAAACGCAAAGCCTTTGAATTTCAAGTCGGTGATCGAGTATTACTTAAGGTCTCACCTTGGAAAGGTGTGATCAGATTTGGAAAGAAAGGAAAACTTGCACCTAGATACGTTGGACCATTCAAGATCGTCGAAAGAATCGGAAAGGTAGCCTACAGACTTGAGTTACCTCCTGAACTGGGAAATGTTCATCCAACTTTTCACATATCAAATCTCAAGAAGTGTACAGCTGATGAGAACTACTCCATACCGCTTGACGAAATTCGTGTTGGCAAAACACTGAAATTTGTTGAGAAACCAGTGGAAATCATGGAACGTGAAGTCAAGTGGCTTAAACGCAAGCGCATTCCTTTGGTCAAAGTTCGCTGGGAAGCTAAACGTGGACCTGAGTTTACTTGGGAACGCGAAGATCAAATGAAGGCGAAATATCCACATCTTTTTCCACGAGTTTCCTCTAAATAAATTTCGGGACGAAATTTCCACAAGTAGGGGAGACTGTAACAACTGTGCTTGTAATCACTATGAACAGTTCTATTATCAATAAAACAATGTTATTTGATCCCTATGTTTGTTTTGTTATGTTTTACATTTTTCATGTTTTGACTTTTGTTCAATTCCAAACTCTACATCACTTTCTGGAGAGTTATACGCAAACTAGTGCGTAACCGTACTCAGTTTAATGCGAGAAATACTCTGGAACATCAACATATACTCAACATACCTTAAATAACCTTTACATAACTTAGAAATAAGTTTTGAAGGCTTTGGTATGGCAAAAACAAGTTAATTCGCTTACAGGGACTAAATATGACAAACTGCGAAAGTATGTCAATTTGAACTGTAACGAACATTCCGGAACATTACCATAAGTTAAAAACACCTTAAATATCCTTTACATAGCTTAGAAATAGGCTTTGAGGGGTTCGGTGTGCTAAAATAGACTTTTGGGACATTCAGGGACTAAAAGTGTCAAAAAGTGCACAAGTTTGCATTTTCGCGCATAACTTACGTTCTGAATACATCTGGACATCCAAAAATTTATGTAAGCATGACTACATTATATTTTAGTGTTCGCCTTAAGAAAAATCCATTCGTTTCGTCATTTGGATCGTTTTTCGCGCTTATGCGCATTCCGTCGTAATTAAGCGAACATCGCGTTCGTACGACTAAACGAACCATCATCTGAGATATTTTTGAACATGTTTTGAGTTCCCTATACTTTAAGTTCATTTTAGAGCCTTAAAATGAGGTTAACGGGGTTCAAACGCATCGAAAAAGGGCTTAAACACGTGCAGGGACCATTTCTGCCAAGTTTGAAACAATTCTGGAACTGGGAGGCAGTCGCGTAGCGCGAGCCCTAAGGCTCTACCCGTCGCGCTACGCGAGTGAGTGATCTGGACCAGATTCAATGTCTTTTTAGCAAGTTGCAGCTGATTGATTCGTGTCCACACATTCTAAACGGGTCTAGTCAGCGGATAAGAACAAGTTTCTAGCCACCACAACTTTGTGACAAGTGTACGGCTCGGATCGTGGCACGTTATTCAAGAAACGATCCTAACGGTTACCCGAAAACTATATATACCCCATGCCTTTCATTGTTTTTAAGCACTAGAATCTTATTAGTTGTGTTCTAAGTTGAAACCTTGTTTCATACCTGAACTATACTGATCTAGATTAGCATTCGGGGACCCTTCGTAAGTATTCTTTCGTTCTTTTCCTTATTTTTACTGCTTTTCGAGTCAGAAAGTCAAACTTTGTTTGACTTTCAGCGTTGACCAGTAATGGTCAATGCGAAGTTCGTTTGAACTTCGCAACGTGATTGTAATCACGATGGTCATAGTCCCTTGGGACTATGCCTACTGATTACCACGTTGTCTAGGGTCGTAGGGTAGGCGATCTAATAAATCGCCTATACCTTCGAACCCGACCCAGTTTGGTCGATCATTAGGATCCGACCAAATACATTAGGTGACCATAGTGTAGGGAATAACCTTCCGAGGTTATACCTTATGGTCACGACGTTTAAGTAGTTGTATGATAGGTAGTTTATATGCCTTAGGTAAATTACCAGAATACCCTTTTCATACATAATTGGTAATTTAGCATATGTAACCTAAACTTTTGTCACGTAACTGATTATGTAACATGTTTAGGCATATAATACTTGTCATAGGACTAGTTAGGCGGTCCGAACGCGTTTCACGAGCACGACACGTTAAAGTAGCATAAGCTTCCTAAACGGGTCGTAATGGGTCGTAAACAATTATGTTAAGTTTCATTTAGCATGTAGGCTTTGTTAAACCATATCACGTGAGTTCCTACACTCATTTGGTTTACAAACCCTAATGCTACCCAGTCTTCCGATTTAGGTCCGGTTTATTAACATAGTTACCTATATTAGGTGCCGTTTGATTCCGAGATTTCTAGCGTTGCTTGGTGGTTATCTTTATACAACTGAGCAATCTCAAGTGAGTACATAGACCCCTCTTTTACTGTTTTCCAAACTGTTTTGGGGTGGAACACATGTGCCTACTTGTTACTTTCATGCTTTCCAGTTTTCACATCATATACCTGCTATGTTCGTTAGTACATTATAGTACATGATTTCATTTCATCTTATGCTAGGTATGCCCATTGTGTGCATTACTTAGTACATTGTTTTTACATGACATTTCCTGCTAGGTGTGCCCATTGTGTGCATTACTTAGTACATTGTTTTACATGACATTTCCTGTTAGGTGTGCCCATTGTGTGCATTACTTAGTACATTGTTTTACATGACATTTCCTGCTAGGTGTGCCCATTGTGTGCATTACTTAGTACATTGTTTTACATGACATTTCCTGCTAGGTGTGCCCATTGTGTGCATTACTTAGTACATTGTTTTACATGACATTTCACGCTATGTATGTTCATTTGATTACATACTTAGTGCATTGTTTTCACATGTTTACATTTTGGTATGACATTTGGTTTGTTTACATGGGACAATACATTCATTAACATTAGCTACGCCGTTCGTTAGTAGGTAGTGGTACCATAGGAATTGACAACTCCCGTTCCGGACATCCCAGGGTAAGGGGACAGAAAGGAATGACCGAATTCGTTGACATAAGACAGATAGACCTTTAATTTGTTTAAAGGGTTTATCACCACAGTCGCCAGGCTTGGATGTATGCATTTTCACAATACCGCATAAATGTTCATATTAAATAGTTGCATGCATCTACACAAAACATAGCTTTGATTTAAACCAAGTTTTACCTCAATACTTTGTTTTTGTGCATATGGTTTAGTTGAGACATTTCACTTGCCATACATGACATTTTGACATAGACATTTGACATGGATATTTTGACATAGACATTTGACATGGATATTTTGACATAGACATTTGACATGGATATTTGACATAGAAATTTGACATGGTTTACATCTTGACATAAACACTTTGACATATTATTCAATACATTTGACAATTTGGTTAAACATAGACTTCTTACATTGGTTGGTTTGGTTTGATTAAGTGATTAAGTTAACGATGCGTGTGTAATATGATACAAGCATGGTGGATACGCCACTGGTACTTCCTATATATAAGTGTTTGTATGGTATTACATGGCGTAGCGTTATTTGAATCATTTCAGTTTGAGACATAGAACATTTTTATACAAATAATATACTTTTCACAAGACATTGATTTACAAACAACTTATCTTATACAAACACATTTTTACATGGTTATTTATTTAACCTGACATTACTTATACATATCATCTGACCTTATTGTTTTCAAATGATTTACAAGACAAAGCAAAGTACGGGGTTCATGATTAAACATTTTCTTAAACTCAAGTCATGAATCCTATTTTCACAAAACCTATGTATCTCACAGGCATTTTTATGCTGACGTACCTATTTTCACATGTGTTTTCAGGTGCTTTTCCATAGGATGTCGATCATGATACTAGGGCGGACCTGTGCCTTAGAAACTTTAAAAGAAGATAGACTATGTTTAATTATGTTCTGAACTCTTAAATTTCCTGTTTGAGACAATGTAACACCCTTGTTTAATAAATAAAATACACTTTGTGTGCCATGGTTATGAAACAATTAATTCTGTCGCAACACGCCCCGATGTTTCCGCCGCGGTTTTTTGTTTTACGCGGTCGGGGTGTGACACGCTACGCCACTGCCCCCCTGTTTCAGAAATGTTTCAAAAATGGAAGAAATGGTCCCTGCAGCCCGTTTAAGCTATTTTCGATGCGTTTGAACCCCGTTAACCTCATTTCAAGGCTCTAAAATGAAGTTAAAGTATAGGGGACTCAAAACATGCTCAAAAATATCTCGGATGTCGGTTCGTTTGGTCGTACGAACGCGATGTTCGCTTAATTACGACGGAATGCGCATAAGTGCGAAAAACGATCCAAAATGCGTGACAAATGGATTTTTCTTATGCCAAACACTTAAATAAAATATTATAGTGCTTAAATAAATTTTTGGATGTCCGGATGTATTCAGAACGTAAGTTATGCGCGAAAATGCAAACTTGTGCACTTTTTGACACTTTTAGTCCCTGAATGACCCAAAAATTTATTTTAGCACACCGAACCCCTCAAAGCCTATTTCTAAGCTATATAAAGGATATTTAAGGTGTGTTTAACTTATGGTCATGTTCCGGAATGTCTGTTACAGTTCAATTTGGCATACTTTCGCAGTTTGTCAAGTTTAGTCCCTGTAAGCGAATTAGCTTGTTTTTGTCATACCGAAGCCTTCAAAACTTATTTCTAGGTTATGTAAAGGTTATTTAAGGTATGTTAAGCCTATGTCACTATTCCGGAGGGTTTGTTGCATTAAACTGGTTATATTTACGCATCGGTGCGCGTATAACCTTCCAGAAAGCGATTTAGAGTTTGGAATTGAACAAAAATTGATATGTGCAAATGATACACATATTTTTACAAATCCCAAGTATGAAATATAATATTTCATTGGTTCGGTATTTGTTTGATGGCCGTGGAGGCACAGGTGTTACATTATGTGTGGGTTAGGTGGGTTACGACTGAATCTGTGATTGTTAATTTACCCTTTGGTGGTTTATTAATGCGAGAAGCGATAGGCGAGATAGTCGAGTCACGAAGGTTTGGATGTTATTAGCGAGACAATCAAAAGTAGTTTTCACGATTTAAGACGAGAATGATTTAAACGACTAAAGCGATTTTTAACGAATTAAACGATTTGGGTAAACGATTGGTTTTCGGTTAGTGTTTAGATAACGAGACGGGTGTAATGTGATGAAAGCATGGTGGATACGCCACTGGTACTTCCTATATATAAGTGTTTTAATCGTATTACATACCGTGGCGCTATTTAGTTCACTTGGGTAAACGATTTTGAAACGATGTCACACAAACGAGGTTTTCGAAATGATATAAACCATACGAGTTTTATTAACGAGATTTATTAACGATTTTTATTAACGATTTAATACGAGATGTTTTACAAATTGGTTTTCTAAAACAAAATGTTTTCGAGTTAAGAATCATGGCTACAAGATTTTATAAATTATAACCAACTTGATTTGAGTTGGTTAATTATGTCGCAATACAATACTTTTCAAAACAAGGTTTTTAATTAAGTATTGCAACATGTAAACTAGCCATGAATCCGATACTCTTATAAAACCTATGTACTCGCCAGCATTTCTTTGCTGACTTTGTTTTCACATATGTTTCAGGTGTTGTTGAATGATGTTGATTGCTAGGATGCATGCTCACATAGGACTAGACGAGGCCTTAGTGACTTAATAACAATGATAGACTATGTTTAAAATTGTTTATTTAGATTTCCAGACGATGTAAATATTTAATGTTTAATAAAACGAAACTTCAAATTTCCGTGTGTTTTGAAACAATGATTCTGTTACAACACTCCCCGACAATTCTGCCGCAATTTGTTGTTTTACGCGGTCGGGGTGTGACAGAAAAGTTGGTATCAGAGCTCATGGTTATAGGGAATTAGGTTATTAGTAATACTTTGACCTAGTCTATAACCTTCCTAGGACCCTAACGCGAGTTTACTTGCGTTTAGTCATAAAACAATACCGTCACTTATCCTTAGGCGACAACCACAACAAGAACACAAATTTCGAATCCACTTTGAAAACCAATCATCTGTTCTAGGATGATTTTATGTAAGGTTTTGAACCCTCTAAGTTTTCAAAATCTTGTCAAAGTTTGGGTCTTATAATGTGAACACGAGCAAACTGGAAGGGTGAATGCCTGTACTCTGAGTTTTCTGGCTAAGGCTAGAGTGTTCGTACAAATCCGCAGTATCGGACCAGTCACTCTTACCTGGAAACTCTTGGGGTGAGTATTCACTTATAGGCGAGCATGTCTTCAGCGATACATTAATATGACCCGTTTACTTTGATTAATCACCGTTTCATTTGTTTGCCTTAGGTAACAAACAAATGATCGCAATTTCTATGCATTGTTGTTCTGTTTTAATTATCCGATAACATTTCACTTGTTTTCTCCTATGTCTTTCATTTCCTTTAGAATGTATCTTCATCTCAACGACCTCAAATGTCCGAGCAAACTGCCAAATTTGCCCAGCGAATAGGCGAAGTAATCCTGAAGACTGTGGATTTAGGTATCGCCATGTCTCGTCTCAATAATGAAGCCACCCAAGAAGCATCGAAAGAAGCAGAAGCCAAACCTTCGAAAAAGTCAAAAAGCGTAAAGCTCCGAAGGATCCCGTAGCCGTTACACCAAATCAAGCAAAACCTAGCCAGGTGGCAGCACCACCAGCCAAGAAGCCGTACTTAGGAACTGCTCCTTTGTGCAATCCGTGTAACCTTCACCACTATGCCAGTGTCAAATGTCGGAAATGTTTCAATGTGGACTCATTGGTCATTTGGCATGAGACTGTCGTTCAGTCACTGTGCTAAACCAAGCTTTTCAGAACCCCGTTCAATTTCAAGCAGATCCAGCACAGGCTCGTTTTCCTCCTGGTACTTGCTACACCTATGGCGAGACGGGTTATGTTAGGGATATATACCCAAAGATTTTTAATGCAAATCCGACCCACGGATGAGCATTTGGCCGATTAGAAGAAGCTGCTGTTTTGAATAATCCGAATCTTATGTTGTGTTTCTAGTGTTTTCCTTTGAACTCGGAAACAATCGATTTTGTTTATAAATAAATTTTTATTTGCAATTCTGATGTATAAATATAGTTGCATGTGTGTATGGCATACCCCTACGATACCTACACCAAAGAACCGTATTTGTAGTTCTCTCGTTTATATGATCGCTCGTGAATTCCTCGAAATTCTAAGTGCTCGCTGCATTCTAAGAAACGAAGTGACAATTTGAGTAATCACTTTAATTCCTTGGTTAGATAACTAAGGAAACCCTTATCTGTCGAAGTTGTTTTTGGTAAACCTCTTGTACTCAATCCTGTAATTTGCAACTGTCAATTTAACTTCGTTAATCATCTTTTCCCTATTGACCTCACACCGATGCAACTTGGGAGTTTTGACATTTTCATAGGGATGGATTGGTTAACCAAACATCATGCTGAGGTGATTTGTTTCGATAAGATTATTCGCATTCCTCTTTCGTCTGGCGATGTTCTGGAAGTTCGTGGCGAGAAACCTTCTGGCGATGTTCCTATATATAAGTGTTTTCATCGTATTACATACCGTGGCGTTATTTAGTTCACTTGGGTAAACGATTTTGAAACGATGTCACACAAACGAGGTTTTCGAAATGATATAAACCATACGAGTTTTATTAACGAGATTTATTAACGAGTTTTATTAACGATTTAATACGAGATGTTTTACAAATTGGTTTTCTAAAACAAAATGTTTTCGAGTTAAGAATCATGGCTACGAGATTTTATAAATTATAACCAACTTGATTTGAGTTGGTTAATTATGTCTCAATACAATACTTTTCAAAACAAGGGTTTTAATTAAGTATTGCAACATGTAAATTAGCCATGAATCCGATACTCTTATAAAACCTATGTACTCGCCAACATTTCTTTGCTAACTTTGTTTTCACATATGCTTCAGGTGTTGTTGAATGATGTCGATTGCTAGGATGCATGCTCACATAGGACTGGACGAGGCCTTAGTGACTTAATAACAATGGTAGACTATGTTTAAAATTGTTTATTTAGATTTCCAGACGATGTAAATATTTAATGTTTAATAAAACGAAACTTCAAATTTCTGTGTGTTTTGAAACAATGATTCTGTTACAACACTCCCCGACGATTCCGCCGCGATTTGTTGTTTTACGCGGTCGAGGTGTGACAGCAACGACTGTTTGAGTTAAAACAGTGTTTTTTGGAGAAAGAACATGCTTTAATGCAAATGTTATTTCGTTCACAACGATTAATAAATCGTATATTTTCGTATTTTTTATACTCTAAACTTTAAGTATTTACCGACTGACTTATCTATTTATAAATATAACCATATTCATCATTTATATGTGTTATGCATGGTTTTCTAATAGCCACCCGTGTTTGCACACGGGTCTTACCGCTAGTATAAAATAAAAAGATTACCTATAGCTACCCAAACATAATACAAAGGCAACATTTTTTTTCTTTTTTAGAGGGTCCATCAAATTAGGAGAATCTTTGCCCAACTTAAAGTCCAAAAACTACGAGTAAAGAGTAATGCTTAAGAAATCCCCAATTGATGTCTTTTAAGTTTGAGGAAACATCAATAAAAATTGACATCGAATTGCATAAAGCACCCTACAATGCACAAATGAAATAAGAAAACAAAAGGAATACTAAAAACTGTAGTAGCAGAGATCAACATACCTTTAATTATCAGAAAACCACGTCTCTCTTTTCAACAGGGTTCCTATTTTCCACCACCTATCAGCCATAAAAAAAGAACAATGTATGAAGGTTAGTAAAAAATAGTAAAAATTGACCAAGATTCTTGATCAAATTTCGAAGACATGATGATAAAAAAACTACAATACCCTTTTGAAAGTAAGTTTATTTTTAAAAAGCGTGATGTGCTCCAAAGCGTTTAGGTCCTGGAAGCAGAGGCGCGGGGCAAAAGCTTCACTTACTTGAGCGAGGCATTGCTTTATGCACAACCAAATTAAGATATACAAATTAGTATTGTCATTCATAAATATAACTATATTAAAAAAATATATCTTACATGATGGAAGTTAAGAGAGTAAATCGCATAGATTTCATTTCATTTATCTGTCGCATCTAAATGTGAATATTTTTACTTTGTTGCTCATCAATATGATGCACACCAAGCCTTCCATTAATCGATCCAATCTATAAGCCAAAACCTTTCTGGTATAATAAATAACAAACATATATGTATGTATAACATTAATGAAAAGCATCAAAAGTAAACTTGGTTATTGATCGCTAAAAGATTATTCATAAATAAATAAACATTAGATGACACTTTTGGTTACTTTTTATTAGCTTTGAACTTAAAACTTACAAAAAGTTATGTAAGTTTAACACGTATCTTTGATGTTTTTAAAGAAAAATATGAAGAAATTCTTAATATTTTGATTTTATAAAACGAAGTGGGAAAGAAAGCAAGGAGCAAAGGGTATGAATTTTAACAGTTTATGAACTAAGAGAATTATTTATGGTTTTTTTTACGAATCGAGAGAACCAATAGATAGCTTCGTCACTTATAATATGCAAATATAAACCACTACAAAAAAGTAGATTACTTTTATAATCTATTGTGCATCTTTGAGGTTCCATTACAAACTATCCGTAAGAAATAAAAATTTTGGAAGTAAAGAAAAGAGTCTCACCCGCCACTCTCTATGACCTCGAAAGTTTTGCATGGCAGCAACTGTTACACCTGCTCGTAGCAGAAGCGCGAGGTGTGAACTTAGATAAGTTCTCATTGCTTTCGAATAAGTAAATCTACTATAGGATTAAAACAAACCAAGAATGACATTGTCACAAATAGATTTCAAATCACGACACAAAGTTAAGTGTATTGTTTACAATTGTAAGGGCATAGTTTAGTAGGTTTAAGTTTGTCTTGTATAACTTGGTAGTGAGTTGGTATGTTGGGCTTGTCTAGATTACTAGATAGAGTGTGCGGTTGGGCTTTGGCCCGGTTTGTGTAATAGGTCACCCTATGTGCTATAAATAGGGTGTACCTAGGTCATTACAAGGTTGGTGATTCTGCTTATTGCTTATAATTGCTGTTAGTTTGTACCAGACGGGTTTTCAAGCTCGTGTGCAATATAATACAATCGGCTCTCTTGTTCTTGACACTTTCAATTGTTTTCCACACCTTTGATTGTGTTTGTGGTATTTTGTGAAGATTTCTGGATTTACAATTGGTATCAGAGCCTAAGAATATTTGAAGGCTTGGTTTCAAGAAATCACTCGAAGAACAAGAAGAAAGAGATCGCAGATTCATCAAAATCGAAAAGGTTGATGTTCTGAATTGTTTCTGTTTTAATTATCATTGTTTGACTAATAATCTTTATGTCTAGACTTTGCACAGTTTATATTTAAGTTTTTGGTCAAAATTTTTGATACAAAACAAAACAACTCTCGAAGAACAACTTTGAAATTTGAAAAAACACTTTGAAAAAACTCCATATTTTGATCTGTTTTGGAAAAGTGAAAATTGTGTTTGTAGGTTTTTCGGAATTATTGGTGGAAAGGATCTCAGAAATTGAATTTCAAATCATTCCTTAATTATCAGGATTTAGTTTTTGATTTCTAGAAAAAGCAGTCAGTGTACGGGATAAAATCAGTTGTGCACGACTTGGTTTGTGTGCGGTCTGATTTACTAGATTGTGTACGCGATCAAAAGTGTGCTATCTAGTTTGTGTACGGGATACAAGTGTGCGGCCCAATAATTTTGTTCGTGTGCAGTAAAACATTCTGTGTGCGGTCCAAAAGTTTGTGTGCGGTCCAAAATCAGTTCAAGTTTGCTTAGTGTGCAACCCAATTAAGTGTGTGGTCCAATTAAGTTGTGTGTGATCCTACTTAAGGTGTATGGCCCGATTAATCAAACTGTGTATGATCCAGCCTAAGCTATGTATGGTCCAACATAACTGTGTGCGGCCCAATTTGAAGTGTGCGGGATTGAGTGTACGACATCATTAGACTTTAATATGGACTTTGACTGGGACTGTTTTTGAACGTTGACTTGGACACATTTACAATAAAATTGAAAATATATCAACTGTTAAAATTAAAATATTATTCAATTATTACTTATAGTTTATTTTTTTAGAAATGGACCTTACTAATCAAACATCGTTGAGTGAAAAATTTTCCATGAACCAAGACTTGGACAATGTTCTTGGAACAAACAACAGGATTCCTAGGCTGCTGTTGGGGGGATCGTTTTCTGAATGGAAATTTCATTTTGTTCAATACATGAAGATCAAAGACCCTAAGGCTTGGAGATCAATCTGCAGAGGACCGGCTGTTATCACTTATGTGGTGGATGAAGAAAGGGGAACAACTGCTGTCAAGCCTTTATCAGCTTATGATGATGAAGATTATAAAAAGACAGAAATTGATGATAAGGCTTTGGCTATAGTGCATTATGCGTTGGCTCCCGAGATTGATGTTGGGGTTCGTGAAGCAAAATCTGCTAAGGAACTGTGGGATGCTCTTTTGGCTATGTACGAAGGGAATGAGGAGATGAAGGAGAGCAAGAGGGAAATGCTGACTCAGAAGTTCAACATGTTTAATCATTTTCCTGGAGAAACCCTTGAAAATCAAATTCAAAGGTTCATTGCGCTGATCAGTGAAATGAGAACACATGACATGATGCTTCAAAACTCAATGGTCAACAAGAAGCTGCTAAATGCCCTTCCAAGGAATTGGGATACCAATGTCACACTCATTAAAAGAACAAAAGATTTGACCCACATGAGTCTTGCTGAATTAATCTCTCTGCTCAAGTCATATGAAATGGATGACAAGCAAAGACTCTACAATCATACTTCAAGTTACAACAATGTTGTTATCTCATCCAATACAACTTTGGTCTCGTGACAAGGGGGTGGGTCGTTTCAGATGTTTCCTGCTAGTGGTTCCTCCTATGCTGGAATCATATCTGCTGCTCTAATTCAATCTGTGAATCCTGTTCAGTTCGTGTCACCTGGTGTTGCACCTGGTCCTACTTCAAGCAGCTCAACACAATTTGTGGTCTCTAAAGAATTTGAACATAATTTGCCTTTTATGGCAGGAGTTATGAACTGTTACAATGCTTTTATTGCAGGAAAACTTACAACCAATAGTATAAGGGCAGATGAGCTCAATGACATCCATCCATAGGATATTGAAGAGATGGATATTACTTAGCAGATGGCTATGGCAATGTTTCGTGCCAAAAACTTTATCAAGAGAACTGGTAGGAACAACTGGGAATCGTTGAACAAAGATCTATTATGGAACAAATCAAAGTTGAGGTGTTTCAACTGCCATGAACCAGGACATTTTGCTCGTTATTGCAAACAACCAAAGAGAGAGAGAGAGATCCGATGCAAACATCACTAGCACGGTTAACTCAGCCTCAAGACCTGCTAATGTTACTACCTCTAGTGCATTTGGTGCAAACCCAAGCAATGTTTCTGGATCATCCTGATGTGCGCAAAATGCAACATATAAAGTACATCAAGCAAGGCATAAAATCAACCATTTTTTAGGTACTAATGTTGGAAAAATCATGTTTCTTTGTTTACTTTTAATTTACAGGATCAAAAGAGCTTAAACGAATAAAAGGAACAAACTAACGGCAGAAACCAACACAAATACAAAGAAGAAGGATTGACACGACCTGCCGAACCCACATCCACATCCAAAACAACAAAATAACAAAAATAGAAGCTTAGGCACGAGGCCGTGCCCACCAGGCATGGGGCCATGCCCAGTCAAGATTCCCAGCAGAAAAAGACAACAACAAAAAACAAACCAACACGGGGCCATGCCAACTCAACATGGGTCGTGGTCAACTCTAGGATTCTCAAAATTTGTGATAGTACAGCAAGTACATTCACCACGGGGCAGTGCTATGACACCACGGGGCGTGTTAGTACAAGACCTGACATTTCCAGTTAATGAAGGGAGAGAAAAAGAATACCATGTGGCCGTTCCAGGAGGGCACGGGGCCGTGCTTGCCCTCTGTTTTTAGCTATAAATAGAGGTGCTTAGTTCAAGAGAAAGGCATCCCTTAGCAAATCTGAAAACAGGATACGGCGAGTTTGACAGAGCTTCGGTCCCGAAACGACATGTTTGGTGATAATAAACGATAAGAAACGAGTAGAAGATAGGATAGAACACCGAGCAGTCACTTATAATCTGGTCTCTTATTGATAATCCAACGTTACAGCACCGTGAGACCAGTTGGACAGCATGTCCCCTCCGGGATCCAAAAGCCTATCCAACACAAGATCCAACCACCTATATAGAGGTAACAGGCCTTCGTACGAAGTTTCCTCTTGCTTCGTACGAAGTCAGATTGATCTTGGATTTCCAGTTCGAACCCACTATTCATTCACTTCGTACGAAGCCATGCCTTCGTACGAAGCCACTGTTACATCACATAACCTTGGTTCGACACTGGATTTCACCCTATTCTATACAATACTCAACACACGCTCTATCTAGCTATTCACACAGTGGCAGACGTATGAATAATGCACCAACAGATTCCCCCTCGGCTGTAACTGTCGAATCGCCACAAAACCTTGAGCTGTGTTTGAATATTCTGCAACTTCAATCTTTTCTGCAACTTTAATCTTTTCTGCAGCTTCAATCAGGCATCTACAAATCTTCAATAGATTCCCCCTTGATTGATGATCCGGGTTTTCTTTTGATAACGTCGAGCACGTTCCCCCTGAAATGAATCTTCAGGTCTATTTGCACAGTTCACGACTCTCCTCTGATTTGCTAAACTGCAACCTTCATAAACAATCACCAACTTGAAACTAATCAATGCAGCAATCTCTGTTTCAGCTTTAGCCACATCCGAGTTCAGTTTTTGATATGTCATATAAGCACCGCGATCTCGCATTCCATTTGCTCGATCTAAGAATGTACAAAAACTCAACCGGCAATTGATAGAAACTTCAAATACCCCATTAATTAACTTCAAAATCCGTGATTCCCCCTGAAGATCTGATATCCCGTTTTCCGTGATCACCTTTAAGCACCGTCAGAATGATTGATCCATGTAAACGGTATTCTAGACAATCAGCAAATCTTCATCGGATAACGAATCATCTGGTAATGTATTCTGATCTCTGAAGCATTCGTCCACCATCTCATCCACGATCACTCACAGATCTCCGAAGTCTTCGTCCACGAACAGATATCATTTCCTCGGATCATCTAGATCTCGGAAGCTTTCACCCACGATCAAATTTACATTCCCAGACAATCCAATGAATCATCTGATAACACATTCAGATCTCAGAAACATTCATTCATGATCAGAATCACATTCTTTCTCTTCAGTCACGATAACAGATCTATAGTCTTCTCCGCTATTTCCGGCAGCAACTTAACCAACAAACATCATCATTCCCCGGTGATTAGTCCAAAAAACAATTTATCTGCTCGAAGATTAACCATTCTAACACTTTAGACTATCACACGTATGTGATATCTTGTAAGTATCCACAATACAGTTTGCATCTCCTGATGCTAATCCTGCTGACCGGCTTGACGAAGACCCGGGACTCAAACCCTAAGACGTCAATCTAACCCTGATCTGTTGAGTCTGAACTTCCTATGATCAAGAAATCACGAATCCAGATCCTATGCATCTCCAGACAATCCTGAAGTCTGAACCACCCGAATACTTTTGTAGTGTCACGAATTTCAAAAATGCTGGAATTTGATCTGAAAATTTTTATTCTCCCTCATTTTTGCAAATTCTGACGTCTTATCACTGAATTCCCCCTCAAATTGAACAATTCAGTCCACTCTTATCTCTGAAAAACTTGACTATACCGAAAATGTGACAATTTTCCCCCAAAACATCAATTCTCATCATTACGGAATTTACGTTACGGCCCATTAATAGTCAGATAACATAGAAGATAAACTTTCCACACCAGTATCATGACTACCCCACTAATTTCCACAATCTATGATCGCATCATTAAATCTGTTCGCTAAAGCCCTAGATGGTGTCCCGAACACCCAGCTTGGTCATTAAAAACTCAAAAAAAATTTCAATCAGCAAATTTTTTCTAGAGACTCACCTCGTCATTGCGATCAAAAATGCCTTTTTAGGCATTTGTTCTGGATTAAATTGACATTTAACACCATGGTCCCTTCGTACGAACCCACTGTCTTCGTACGAAGCCAAGAAAAATATGACAAGTATGCCCCTGGTGCCTTCGTACGAACTCAGCATCAAGTTGTGCCTTCGTATAAAGCCCTGCGTCTTCGAACGAAGCTACGCTGATATCCCCAAGAACACTTTCGAACACAAATTTTGATCCAGAATCTTTATTTCTGCGAATTTCATGATGAAATTTCGCAGGATTGTGCGAAAATCAATTCCGAATCTAATGATGTCTTCAATTTTGAATTTTATCCGTGAATTGACCTTCAATTTGATGTTTTATTCATGTTTAACGTCAAAACTCCCTACACATCCATAATTCATGAGCGTAGGTGATTCAACCGACTATTAGATCGATTGAATCGGTACCATAGCTCTGATACCAATTTTGAAAATAGGATCCGACGAGTTTGACAGAGCTTTGGTCCCGAAACAACATGTTCGGTGATAATAAATGATAAGAAACGAGTAGAAGACATGATAGAACACCGAGCAGTCACTTATAATCTGGTCTCTTATTGATAATCCAACGTTACAGCACCATGAGACCAGTTGGACAACATGTCCCCTCTGGGATCCCAAAGCCTATCCAACACAAGATCTAAGCACCTATATATAGGAAACAGGCCTTCGTACGAAGCCACCTCTGGCTTTGTACGAAGTCAGCTTGATCTTGGATTTCCAGTTCGAACCCATTATTCAGTTACTTCGTACGAAGCCACAATTACATCACATAACCTTTGTTTGACATTGGATTTCACCCTATTCTATAAAATATTCAACACACGCTCTATCTAGCTATTCGCACAGTGGCAGACGTACGAATAATGCACCAACATAAAGAGATCATGTGTTGATCTAGTTAAAGAGATCGTTCGTCAATCTAGTTAAAGAGATCATGTGGTGATCTAGTTAAAGAGACTCTTTGGTGGTCTATTTAAAGAGATCATTCGTTGATCTAGTTAAAGAGACCTTATGGTTGTCTAGTCAAAGTCATCACAAGATTATTCGTTTGATTTTTCTTCCCCTACACTTCATAGAATGAACTGTGTAGACTATGCAAGGAATTACGTAATTATGGATGCATACATAATTATGGAATTCAGTGCACAGAAACCACAACAAGTTTTGTCATGTGTAAGAACTGTTGATGCATATGTTTGTCGACTTCGTCTTGTATCGAGTCTTGTATTTAGATTGATAGATCAAGGCACGATATACGAGAAAATTGTGAAATCATGTAGGATGGGCCATTTTGCACGAAATGGAATGTGTCCATTTCGCACGAAATGGCACTGGCCATTTCGTGTGAAGCCATCTCGTACGAAATGGCTGGCCTATATATATGTGACTTGTTTAAATCATTTGTAACTTTCTGATTCCGGTACCGAGGTGCTGCCGAAGTGTCTCCAGGCTGTAAAATGTTGTTATACCAATAATCAAGACAATTAGAATGTATATCAAGCTGATTCAAAGTCGATACGTTTGTTTCCGCCTCTCGTATTGATTAGAACTCTTCTGAATGACTCGTTTGGTCATGCAAACGATCCTACAAGTGGTATCAGAGCTCAGGAGGAATAGTTCTTACCAAATCAGCTTGTTTTTACCGAAATTTCTGTCTTCTACTCATTCTTCTTCATTTTTTTCAAAATTAAACAAGATTTTACAGTTAAAATGGATTGAATTTCACACATAACAAGTGAAACACCGTTTTAAACAATCCTTGAAAGAATTAGACCTAAAATCGACCTAAAACCTGATCAATTTGACAAAAATCTGACCGATTGGGTGACATCAGCATCTCATTTCGCATGGATTGGGTTATATTTCATTCATTTTGCACGAATTGGACTATAGAGACATCATTTCGCACGAATTGGATCATAGAGACATCATTTCACACAAAACAGATCTTCACTTCGCTTGAAATTGCCAATTTGCTTGAAAGGAACCCCCATTTCGCACGAAATGGTCTGTTAGAGAACCATTTCGCTTGAATTTGTCCCATTTCGCACCAAAGATCATTTTGTACCAAAGTCCATTTCGCATCAAAGTCAGTTTGTTTGAGATATCATTTCGTTTGAATCTCCATTTCGCTTTAACATTGTGTTATTGTGAAATTTTTTACCGAAACACGGAAGAAGAGTTTTACAATGCGTTTGCTACCCCAGTTGCTCTAATTACAGTTGCCGAAACTGTTGAAATCGAAAATGAAACAGGAACGTCTCAAAAGCCTCCAAAGCTTATGTATATCGAGGATTTTAAAGGATGGCAAAATCGTTTTGAAACATGGGTGCAAGCTTATAAATTTGATGCATGGGTTTCGTTGGACAAAGATTACGTTAAACCGAAAGATGAACGTGGAAAAGAAAAATCTTTAAGTGATTATTCAGCAGAGGAGAAATTGAAATACACCAGTGAAAAAATGATGATTAGTATTCTTCAACAAGCAGTAAAAGAAGATATCTTTGTTTTGCTTCAACATGAAGATACTGCTAGATCAATTTGGTTAGCGTTGTGTAACAAGTTTAAGGGAAGCGCTGATATGATAAAAAACAAACGTGCATTACTAAAGAAATCATTTGATATGTTTGTAGCTTTTGAAGATGAGACGACTAAGAAGACTATCGATAGATATTGTCATCTTGTTCAGGAAATGAGAAGAGTGGAGATCAAGAAAGAAGACGATGAATGGGTTGATAAGCTTGCTGATGCACTGCCACAGAATAAATGGGGAACATATTTGTTGATTTTGAAACATATGAGAAAATCTAAAAGTATGAATTTGAGTAAGTTCATTCAGAAGATTGAAGAACATGAATTAGATGTTCAGAAAACTGCTATCATGAAAAATCCAAATGCTCAACAAGATGTTAGTCTATACTACAGAGGAATCAAATTTGAGACTACTCCGAGTCCGAAGATTAAGACTACTTTCAGTGCTAACGGTTCTTCTGGAACAAATGTTAGCACTACAACTCAGAGTGGTGGATATTCGTCATCGTATTCAAGTTTTGATCCGAATTTCACAATACCAAGTCCTCAACGACAGAGTTCAACAAATCTGCAATGCAATGTTACATTGAATATTCAAAATAGTCAAAATCTCTCTCCAGAAGTGGCTAAGCAACACATGGCATCACTTGTTACTATATTAGAGTCTTATGAAAGCTTAGTTGCTGGAAGGATCAGAAATCCAATGCTTACTAAAGAGGATTATGACCAGATTGATTTTGAGGAACTTGAGTTGATGGACATCAAGTGGTGTTTAGCCAGTGCTGTAAGAAGAGTAGAAAAATTCAAACAAATCACCGAAAGATATGATTTTTGTGATGTTGCTACATCTCCGTTAGGGTTTGACAAATCAAAGGTTACTTGCATTCGTTGCAGAGAAAAGGGGCATTTTAAATGAGAGTGTATAAATAAAGAAGCAACAGGAAGACAAGATCCGTTTGGAAACAACGATTATCATCGAAAATCAATTTATCATCAGATTGCTCAACAACCTTCATCATCCCGTGCTATTGAAGATGGAAAAAAGAAAGCTTATCTAGTAAATCAAGATGATGAAAAATTGGCAGAGGGATTTAGCTGGGACAAATACGTTCCGGCTAATTCAGCATTTGTTGCTCAAATCTTGGAAGAAGAAGCAGTCAAATCTAAGCAAAAAAGAACGGAGATTTTTAGATCATCAGAAAGCGATGAAGATACCAATGATGAGGAAGAGTACATTAATAATGCTAGAAAAAGTTTAGACTCATTCAGTTTTAATTTGTTTTTTGCAGATAAGATCGAGATGTTGAATGAGAAGAAGGCTGCTAGAATGAAGATAGAGTTGGAAGCAAGAAGAATTGCTGAAGAAAAGGCAAAAATGGAAGCTGAAAAAGCAAAAATTGAAGAAAATTCGACAGAAAAGGTCGAAGATGAAGAGTGTGAGGTAAAATTAGAATTTGATGAAGAACCAATGATTGAGAAGGTGGTGGAGAAAATTGTTGAAGTGGAGAAAATAGTTGAAAGAATTGTTGAAGTTGAAAAGATTGTTGAAGTTGAAAAAATTGTTGAGGTCACAAAACCTTGTCTGAAATGTTTGGAACCATGCAAACATTGTGAAGAAAAAGACAAGAAGTATAGTGAGCTAGAAGAGTTGAAAGAAAAATTGTTGTTTGATGTGAAGTATGTAAAAGAATCATATGATGTGCTGAACAGAACGGTTGATAATTTGAACAAGACAAACCTAGAAATGGGAGCTGCTTCAACAATGATGAGTTCAACATTAATGACTAAGCAGAAGGTCATCAATGAGTATATTGAAGACTGTGCAAAGCTGAAGCATGATTTGGAACTCGAAAAGTTTGAAAATGAAAGAATCAAACGATTGCTGCCGAGTTATACAAATTGTGATTATTTGATTGATAGAGTTTATCCTATTGTTGCAGGTCTTGAAGCTTTTCAAGATAAAAAGTCGGAAGATAAGGATACTGGTAAGAAACAAAGTGTCAAATATAACAAGTGTTCGCATCTGATCTGGGAAAGTTATTCTCCCAGAAAGCCAAATGAGGAACAATTAAAAAAGGCAGCCAACATAAAGTTAAAGTCTGAAACCATTGATGTGTTACCCGACAACATTGACGTCACATTCACAGCGTCTGACACTGATCATGAGTCTGAGTTATTAAAGAAAGTGGTCGATCAGGTGTTGGATATGGATGAAGAGTCAAAGTCGGAGTCTAAATCTGAAAGTTCAAGTTCATCAGACAAGAGTCCGAGTTCACCGGTCAAACGGGTTTACAATAAAGAATTTCTAATGTCGAAAATTAAATTGAATGATGAAACATTCAAAGTTGCATATACTTTGAATGATTCTGACAAATTATTTTCTGATGAAGAATTTCCAATAAGAAGTGTCAAAACTGAAATGATCAACAAAGTTTTCAAATTAACAGAAATTAATATTTCTGATATAAAAAATGTAAATCTTAATGAAAAACCTAAAAAGTACACTTCAAGAGTTCAACAAAGATTGAACAAGAAAAAAGGTTACAGTTCTGGTTCTGGTTTTCAAAAGAAACCAAACCATAACAGTAATTTCAAAAAGAAAGGTTTAGGTTTCATTCCCCCAGAAAATTATAAAAATCAGAAAACTTATAAACCAAAAACTAAATTTGTTTTAGGAACAAGTTCAGATGAAGAAGAGAAGAAACCATTCTGGAAACAGACAAACAAAGAGTTTCTTGCTAAAAGAAAGAAGAATATGTTGAAAGAATCTGAGAAGGGAGTTGAACGAAGAACCTGTTTCAAATGTCAAGAAGTTGGACACATTGCTTGGAATTTCCCCAAGTCCACTTATACAAAACAAGGAGTCACTTCTAACTCAAAGTTGAAAAAGAAATGTGTTAATGAAAAGAAAAAACCAACAGAAAGTTTTAAAAGGTTCAAAAATTCGACTTTCGAAATTGGTGATAGTTCGAAACGTTTTTACAAAAGAAGAGTCGATTTGAACAAACAAAAATTGGTTGTTAAATCTGAAACTAGTTCTGACAATGAATCTGAGTCGTCAAAGTCAGAGGAGTCATTTGTCGTGTCAAGTGATAAGAATTTCGTTCCAGAAATGAACGATGAAAACTTTCCGCCATTGTCAAAAGTTAATTTGAAATCAAAAGTTGGAAAGATTGAGATTTCAAATCAATTCTTCTCTGGTAAGGAAGAATTTGATGCTGAAAAGGTGTTTAATGGAAAAGTGAAACATATTTTTGGGAATATGGTTAACAGGAAGGTAAAGGGCGTGAAAGAGTTTTATAAATCAAAAAGATGGTGGAGTGAAGATGACTCACAATCACCCAAGACTGGTCAGGCTTGGGTGATAGCATTCTCTAATTAAAATCCTGACTTCCAGGAGCTCCCAAGTTGGTAATCGTGGAGCAGGAATCGGCATCATTCTTGAAAATGTTTTTGTGAAAAACCTACAAGTGTTAAATTTTTACAAGTGGGTGAAAGACAATATGATGAAACCCCACAAAAATTTTCCGGAAAAACCATTTGATTAAAACAAACTTAAGTGTTTTGAAATCACAATGGGAAAATAGTTTGTTGACAGGGGGAGTTCTGATTGTTTACGCCAAGTGGATGGCGAATTGAAGCAATTCACATCGGTTTGTCAAATTTTCTTTAAATGGTTTTGAATTTTAGGGGGAGTAAGAAATTTCACAAAATCCAAAAACATTAGAAAATTTGAAAAAGCCAAAAACATGAGAAAATGAAAAAGAGTTTTGTTGTATAAAAGAGGAAATGATAGTACATCAGTGGACTATCACAGCACACTAAAGAAATGGAAAGTTAAAATGTGATAAACGGTCTCACTAAAGATGTGACGATTGGCTCAGCTAGACTAGTAGATTTGCGATAACGATACAAACTTAAATGAAAAAGCCTAGTTCTAGTGGGAAACGCGGTTGAAAGCATAGTACTTTGTAATACTCAAAAACTTTAATTAAATAATAATATTAGTGATATACAAATTAAATAGAAGTTTAACAATTTTTGAATTGGGTAATCTATTTAGTTCGTTTAATAAGTTAATTTATGATTATTGTTATTATTTAATATATAATATATATGATGATGATGCTATGAAGATGTTGAGTGCCTTTAAAATGGAAAACAAAATAAATAAAAAGAATAGTTCTAGAGATATGAATCCTCAATTTAAATTGCCATCTACTCAAAACAAACCAACCGATGATGCGGGGCTATCGACTACTCATGTAAATACAATATCTAATCTTTTTATTATTTTTAAATCGTAACCTCAAGTTCGCTTCTGGGTTGCGAACTCCTATACCGCCGCCTCTATGGTCGTCGGACTTTGTCACAACCGCTCATCACCAGCATTTAATCATCTGATCACCGGTTCGTTCGGAATCTTGCTCCTATAACGCCTTGATCTGAATATTTGATTCGTTCTGGGGTTCGGCACATCTCGCAAGTGTTTGCGTACTTCATTCGCTGACGTCTCATTCTTCGAGTTATTCTTGCTCGTTTATTGGGTGAGGATTCTGGTTCTTATTTTAAGGTTTTGATTATATCTTTGATGATTACTGACCAGTTCTGGCAGCAAATTTATAATTTGATGTAAAACTGATTTTTTTAGAAGATGAACACATTCATAGCTTTGATACAATAATAAAATTCAGTTTGTCATACTTCTTTTCATGATGGTTGGTTTGGGTTTCAATTAGTGTAGAAATCTAATTAAAAGAACCATTATAAAATATTACAATTTGGGGTATATAAAGGTGTTTGAATTAAATGATTGATATACATGAATAACTAAATACCTTATGTCGATTTTAGTAACTAATTTGCATTGTGGATTTATATTAAGAATTCAAATTTTCAGCCACTGTTACACATGTGTATGCCTAAAATGGTTATTAGTAAACCAAAATTTCATTTATACATAAATAATATGATTAACACTTACGAACAGTGATAACCCATGATTGAAAATTTTACATTCAAGTTATAAAGGATTAATTGGATTATTTACATGATGAACGTAGGATGACAAGAGTTTGAAAATTTAAAATCATCGTCGCCGGGAATACCGTTTGGTTAACTAATCACACAATGTAATTAAGTTCTGTATATGTTATCCGAACTATAATTAAAAATGTAGGCTCTCCTACTTTTTGTGGACTACTCGATTTTGTTTTGGCTTGCTAATAAGGTACGAATTCTGTTTTCTTTTCATCGTAGTGTACTTTTATATTTTCATTACTCGTCCTTGTCAGCATAGTATTTTATTCATATCCGTTACTTTGTAGTACGGGTGTTTTCGTTAGATGGTTCGGTTCGTATTGTTATATGATTGGTATTTGTTGTAGCATGCAATAAACCTTAGATTTTGTGCTCGTTATTGCATGTTCCCTTTAGACTCATGTCAAGATACTTTTATTTCTGATACGCTTTGTACTCTGTCACCCGAGCAATTATATGTTTAGACTTGTCGTTGGGGCGTCAACGACATGGCACTCATCGTGACGGTGCGTAACTAAAGTTCACGGCGTTTCTAGTTTGTGCTTGTATAGTACATGGCCCCTAGAGGCGAATAGATCGATCTTAGCGAATAGAGGCCCCTATAGCACATGGCCCCTAGAAGCATTGGACATCCTCTGCGTATACGTGAGTATCGAACTGGATGTTAGTGCCTAAACATTCTGCTTTATTTTTCTTGGTGTTTCGTTTAAATCTTGGATCACCTCTGCGTATATGTGAATATCGAACTGGTGGTTAAGATCTAAACATTTTCAACTTGTTTTTATTTCTTATTTTGTTTAAACATTCGACTTTCTCTGCGTATCGAAAGATCGACCTGATTGTTAATGTTTAAACATTCTGCGTTGTTTTCGCACATATCACAGTTGATGAAAGTTTAAAGGCATTACTTGAGTCAGTGTATTGCATGATGAGGGGATATGCTGAGATCGTGGGGTCCATAAGAATTTAGTGCAAAATTAATATACTTTAACGTATCGGTAAGCATTTCGAAAGTTTTTAGATTGAGTTTAAGAGGACAACAATATCGTCAATCTATGTGAATCGTTTAGAACTTAAACTGTTTTTAGCTCAACGGTGCTAGTGATTTGTCTCATAAACTGATATGATCCTCTTACACAAACTCACAAAAATATTGTCTGTAAATATTTCTTTACTGCTTTTCATTAAAACAAAATCCAAAAAGATTTTCAGTGTGTTTTAGCATAAAATTTTGAAAATTAAAAAAGATTTTATTTCATCTTATTTTTGACAACTGATGTCAGAAAGCTGATTTTCAAAATTCCGAGTGCTAAACATGATGAACAACAGGTTCGGAGAGTGTGTATGAAATGAGATTTGATTTTGAAAAGGTTATATGATTCATTAAATTGAAACCAAATTTTGAATGATATTCTTACAAGTGGTCAGCAGGAATTTTAAAATTTGGTAAATCTTAATAATTGAGAAACTTGTGTTTTGGGTAGAGTATGTGCAGGTTAGCTAGGTTTTGAACTTGTGAAGATCCCCGTGTCTAAGCCTGAGCAGAGGTTGAGCCAGGTTTCGATTCCAGAACAAAAGCTATGTCAGATTGCGATCCCGGAACAACTTAAGGGGGAGTCTGCTAGCAAAGGGGGAGTCTGAAGATGTAAGAGCCAGTTTCTAATCCTGAAAGTTTGTTAAAGATAGAGCCAGGATTAAGATTCTAAGAATGAGCTAGAAAAAGAAGAGATTGAAGATTAGATCAACATTCAAGGGGAGGTTAGCTGCTAATAGAAGAAGAGAAAAGATTAAAGGAAGCTTACAATGTCAGCTACTTTGGAAGAGCGCAAAGACTGATCAAGACTGAAGACTTGTCATGTTGAAGACTCGACACCGAAGACTTCGTCAACATCCAATGGGGAGTCTGTTGGTGCATGTGTTTGTCGACTTCATCTTGTATCGAGTCTTGTATCTAGATTGATAGATCAAGGCACGATATACGAGAAAATTGTGAAATCATGTAGGATGGGCCATTTCGCACGAAATGGAATGTGTCAATTTCGCACGAAATGGCACTGGCCATTTCGTGTGAAGCCATCTCGTACGAAATGGCTGGCCTATATATATGTGCCTTGTTCAAATCATTTGTAACTTTCTGATTCCGGTACCGAGGTGCTGCCGAAGTGTCTCCAGGCTGTAAAACGTTGTTATATCAATAAACAAGACAATTAGAATGTATATCAAGCTGATTCAAAGTCGATACATTTTTTCCGCCTCTCGTATTGATTAGAACTCTTTTGAATGACTCGTTTGGTCATGCAAACGATCCTACAAGAACCTATAGTGATAAGAATAATGAAACAGGAACACTGTAATAAGGGCATGGTGGATACGCCGCTGGTACTTCCTATATATAAGTGTTCCTTATTACATTGAAAGCGTGGCGTTATTTAAGTTACTAGAAGTTCTGGACCTTGACCAATGTTGTTTTATTTCTTCGAATCCAATTTCGAGCACACACAAGTTTCCTATAATGGTCTTCATAGGAAACATTCTTCCACTTGTTATTCGAAACTCCAACTCTTTTTCGATTTCACATCTTCTACGTATCCTTCGACAACAAGGACATCACTCTGACATTTACATAACGCTCTTGAGGTTCGGTACAATCATACACCAATTTATTGGAATGAAGTTTAAATCTTTTGATCTGAACTCTTTCCTATAGACAATAGATGAGTACGATTAACAAAATTCGCTGGAAATCCAAATGTGGCCCAGGGTATTTACTTAGGGAACGGAGGATTTTATGAAAGCGAAACATCCACATTTGTTTCACAAGTTCCCTCTAAATTAAATTTCGGGAGGAAATTTCCTAAAGTAGGGGAGACTGTGACATTTGTGCCCTTACGACCATCATATAATTACGAATCCAATGAAATCTTGTGTTTCATTCCTGGGATTTTTATAATTACATATAACAATTACACATTTCAATCCTTGTACGATTTCAAACTCTCAAAAGCTTTTCTGGAAATTCTACGTAAACTGGTACGCAAACGTAATCAGTTTAAAGCAACATACACTCCAGAATAGTGACATAAGATAAACATAACTTAGAAATAAGTTTTGAAGGGTTCGGTATGGCAAAAACAAGTTTATTCGATCATAGGGACTATTTACGACAAACTACGAAAGTCTGCCGATTCTCGTAGCAACGTACACTCCGGAACAAGGTCATAAGCTAAACATACCCTAAATACCATTAACATAGCTTAGAAATAAGTTTTGGAGGGTTCGGTATGTGAAAATATGCTTATTTGATCACAGGGACTAAAAGCATCGAAACTGCGAAAGTATGCAAATTTGCGCATATTCTGCATTCAGACCATATACGTGTCACACCCCGAAATTATCAGAGCTGGCGTGACTGGACTGGTATCTTCATTGCACAGCGGAAGCAAATAAGCTAAGTCTTTTAGAAAATGAACGCCCACTAAGTACTCGAATCTCCAATGGTTCTCCTATTCCAACTGTGCCTTAACTTTGAAATGCAACCTGAGAAAGAAACATGCGAAAAAAAGTGAACATAAAGTTGAGCGAGTTCATAGTTTGTTTGTAAAAGATTTGAAATAAATCTTTTGAATAACCGGTTTGTAAAATCATATTGAGAAAATGAATTTAGAAATCATTTTCTTGCCAAGTTATATGGAAACTTTGTATTTGTAACGCATTATGTTCGTAAAACCATGTATTTGTAAACTCTCGTATTTGTAATGTTCGTATAACCATCAATGCCCACCCTAACTTTGACTCCACGCCCGCATAATCCTATGCTTTGAATTTGTATAAAACATGGTATGTAATTTGTAAAACCCCGGTATGAAAGCAACAAGGAAAAAGAGATCACCAAAGGGTTGCAAAGCCAATGGTATGTGTGAAATGGTGCCGGAAAACTCAAACCTAGCCAATTTGTCTCCGGGATGAAGACATAGTCACCACTATGGGCCGCCCCAGCCTCATGGGTGTGGAATCGCTATACCCAAATAGATCTATCACTCATGTCCCTTGGTCCTACAATGAGGATTAATGGCCTTAAGTGTCGTGCCCACCACTCACATGATCGCGCAGTAAACCCTCCTTAAGCTAATCATACCATGTATAAAATGTCTGTAATAATTGTAACATGTATTTTACCCCAGTCTCTCAAACTGATTTACCCAGCTAGTCTCTCAGACTAACTCCCCAGTCTCTCAGACTGAATTACCCAGCTAGTCTCTCAGACTAACTCCCCAGTCTCTCAGACCAACCCAGTCCCAATATTATCACCAGACAATCCCATCCCTAGTCATGAAAATCATTCACATTTCGATAATACGCATTTGTTTTGTAAAAATCGGTATATTTTTAGTATGATCCATTCGTAAACCATTTGAGTTCCTCGAAATCCATTCGTAACATGATTTAGAAATATGAGTTTTCGTTCGTTCAAAACTTTGTATGTTCTTGCAAAACGTGCTTTGTCTAAAATATGCAGTCTTTGTTCATCGAGAACTTTGTGTGTTTTCTGCAAAACGTGCATGTCTTTCCACCCCGAAAACATTTATAAAAATGTAAAACCGTAAAAAGGTGGGGTTATGAACTCACCTGGGTATTCCTGTGCAAAGCTCGCTAATTACGACTTTGTGATGTTGTTTCCAAGACTTGACTTGCTAGCGTGCATTCTACAATATTCCTAACACGGAATATCTTATAAGTTTCTAAATAACGCAGTAACTAAACTACGTGTCATCGAGCTCTACCGAATCGTTAACCGAACGATTCAACGGTAAATTGATAACTTAACTGTCACACCCCGACCACGTGAGACAACGAAACGTGGCGGAAACGTCGGGGAGTGTTGTAACAGAATTAATGTTTCACAACCATGGAAAATTAAAGTTTCGTTTTATTCATCAAACAAGCGAGTTACTGTGACAACCCTCACCAAACCAGGTATCCGTACGAATTAATTAATATTTAATTACTGCTTAATTACTGTGCTTGCATACAACTGTGATTAAACTGCTTACTGATTTCTGATACATATATACTCATGCATCACATTTTATACTGTCACTCTATTATTTTTACACAAACATCAGTGACAACCTTGATGCACAAAAAGCACAGTGAGCACACTATACGGGATACCCATTAAACATGCTGATATAACCAGCATCAGGCAGACACTGCCTCTAAGGCTTGTATGAGCCAGAGATAGTTTACTACACCGGTAGAGAGTGTGGGGAAATGAGGGTTGTAGAACTGCGTCACTAGGTGTTAGTTATAGTGACCGGATGTGCCTAAAACGTACTTTGAGTACAAAATTCTGCACTTTAATATAAAAATTCAGCATTTATCTAAACTAGTAAAGTGCAAAAAGTTGGAAAAATATTACTAGACACCTTCCAAAGTGTCGGGAATAAATTGTGTCACTAAAAGAAATATTGACGACACTTTAAATAATTAATTAGCACTTTAACGGAGTAATATCCAACCGTACAACCGGACTTAACCCGAGACATAAAAATATTGTCATTGACACTATTTTCTTTTTCTGAGCCAGTTAGGGTCCTCGAATACCCTAATACCAGTTATATACTACAACACACATATTAACTAAATTTTGCTTCATAACTAAACTAACCATCACCAACCATTTAGTTCAAAACAAATCAAGTGCCACCCCCCTTATGTCCGATCGGTTTCCCTAGGAAACCACCACCACAGAAATTTTGATTATTTAATTTATGATTGTCCCATATCTTTCCTACACTTTGTACAATGGATAATTAAGAAATATGTGTTATAAGTATGCATGAGGATCACTACTTTCATTTACTCAAACCCTTAACCAAAATTTGCTATTCCTTTTTTCTTTCTTGCCACACTCTCGGCCGAACCCCCTAACAACTCCCCACCATTTTCAAGTTTGGATTAAGCCACATTATTTACATACAAAGGAGAAGGGTCACGCATAAGGAGACCCGGTGCTTACGGAATCGCGAGGACCTCACCACAACGCTATTAACCGCCTATTTTTCGTCTAGTTTCGTCCCTAGCCTCGAGCTAGTAGTAAGTGACTCTAAACGCCTTTTTGATCTATTCTAAAGTGGTTAATAAGAATTTTGACGGATGAAATTTATGAACATGTAAGAACAAAATTTAAAGTCTACTAAAATAATATAAACAAAGTGGTTAATAGATGCATATTGGTGTAAAACTTATAAGACTTGTTTTGTTATGATTATTTAGTGTTGTTTTATGCTAGTGTTAGTTCGGATCGTCATCTAACCCGACTAAGTCATGTTCATGGAACATGGCCTAGTGTATGTTATAGTGTGGAAAGTGGTTAGATGAAGACCACTACTACTTATAACCATGAACTTGTGTAAAAACAATTTTTCTTACAAAATGGAGTTCTAAACTAGTAGATCTACGGATCTACAGGTGGTATTTTTGAAGGACCAAGTGTAAAATGAAATCATAATTTTAAAGCCGGATCCTTCCTAAACAAAAGTGATTTTTGTGAACACACAAGTGTGTAGACACTTGTGTAACAAAAAGTTTTAACAAAGAATTATTTTTATAAATTTTGGACAAGAAGTTGTAGAAATGTATCTTCTTTAAAAACAAGGTTCTCAAAGAAACCGAGTCTATTTATAAAAGATCTACTAAAATATAGGGAAGGTTACTACATATCTTACACAAACCACAAGTTCATGTGTTATGCGATTTATATCTATTTTGGACTAGTTGATGTTGAAATATTGTTTGATAATGTTGGGAACATTGTTGATTTGAATTATGAAAGAAAATGATACGCTTGAAAGCGTGGCCACCTCCAGTTACAGAGGAAACTCTGGCGAAATTTTTCCAAAAATCTAACACTAGTAAATATTTTTGTCACAAGTGTTATGAATATATTTTTAACTTATTTTTTTTCCAAATAAATTTCGTCACGATTTTTATTACAAATTAAGCAAGTGTCGGAGGTGGGATTTTCACAAAATAAAACTTGCTAAAATATATATTTAGAATATATATTTTCATAACAACACTTGTGTAAATTTTTGTGATCATTTTGTGAACTACGTAAATATTATTTTTAGGGTAAAAATAATATTACCAATTATTAACGACTCCAAAATAATTCTAACGCCTTCACAATAAATATTAAGTTACAACGGTTTTACTATTACCACCCGATCTTTATCCGTAACTTTCGTATTTTCAGAAAATACTCATAAATGTGTATTTTGACAAGGATATTATTTTGGAAAATTATATGGAATAAAATATAATATTTTTGGAAAAAATATTTATATTTTGGAAGTAAAGTACTTTAGACAAATGAAATAAAATATATTTTAAGTGAGACTTAATAATATATTTCGAAGTTATACGAACGCACATGTATTAAAACCCCCATCCTTGGGAAGGAATATATTTACAAAATGATTACGAAGTGTAATTACGAAATAGTTGCCTAACTATTCCCTAAAGACAATAAACCTTAAGCTAAGGCACGGGTGTCCGTCTAATAGAAGTTAGTACGTGTAGGTCGTCGCACAGCAGGTTGACCAGGAGATTTCTTGTTAGAGACGCACTTCGGTGAGTTCATGTCCCCCTTTTCTCTTAACTGTTTTCAGTTTTCTAAACTGCGGGGGTGAAATACATGTTACTATGATTACGAGTACTTTTTACATGGTATGGTTAGCGTAAGGAGGGTTACTACTTAGATCATGTGAGTGGGTAGGCGCAACTTGAGGCCATTAATCCTCATTGTAGGACCGAGGGACAGGAGCGGTAGATCTATCTGGGTGTAGCGAGCCCAGCCCCAGGCCCAGCAGAACGGACCTCGGGGTGACTTTGTGCCCAACGCATAAATCCGCTAGGTTTGAGTCTTCCTACTTGCACTTCACACATATCAATGGCCTTGCAAACCATTGGTGATCTCTTTTTTCCTTATTGGCTACATACCAGGTTTTTTATACTTACAAAGGTTTTACTTACTCACTTACACATGAACTCGCTCAACATTATTGTTGATTTTTCCAACTTACATGTATTTCAGGGAACTAAGGATCTGGCACGGTATGCTACGTTTTCGCGCTGCGTTAGAGTATGGGATCATCCACGTTTAGGGATTACGACTTTTACCTGGACGAGTCGCAAGTCTTAAACTACGTCTATCTTAAGTTTGTGGTTGTGTCTTTCAAACAATGTTTTTATGTTAGTAGGTTGTAATTTCCGTTGCATGTGTCAACGCCTTAAGACAATGTTGTGGTATTTTACTTTTCAAACTTAAATCAATGGATGATCTGTATGGTTTTATCTTCATATAGCTTTGTTATGACTAAGCTATGGTGGTAAGAAGTCACACCAAATAAACCCACGCTTCCGCAAAGCCAGGGTGTGACAGTTACATTGTCTTTAAACAAGAAACAAAGAGTACATAACATAAATTAACTAGTTCTTGTCTCGTTTTAAGTCACTAAGGCACAGGTCCGCCTAAGTATGTCTTGATAAGTCCTATGCATCATCTCCTGAAAACACATGTGAAAATAGGTACGTCAGCATAAAAATGCCTGTGAGATACATAGGTTTTGAGAAAATAGGATTCATGACTTGTGTTTGAGAAAATGTTTAGTCATGAACCTTGTAATTTGCTTTGTCTTGTAAACCATTTGAAAAACGATAAGATCAGATGATATGTATAAATAAGAGAATAATGTATGGTTAAATGAATGACCATGTAAGATGAGTTTGTATAAGATAAGTTGTTTGTAAATCAATGTCTTGTGAAAAGTATGTTATTTGTATAAAATGTTATATGTCTCAAACTGAAATGATTCAAATAACGCTACGATATGTAATACCATACAAACACTTATATATAGGAAGTACCAACGGTGTATCCACCATGCTTGTATATCATATTACACACGCCTCGTTACTTAATCACTTACTCAAACCAAACTACCAAAGTAAAATGTTCATGTCTAATGTAAATCATGTAATGTGTATCCAAAATGTAAGCATGTGATGAATAACAAATGTACTAAGTATGCAACAAAAGACATACATAGCATAAAATGTAATGTATAACAATGTACTAAGTACGCACACAATGGGCATACATGGCATAAAATGTAATGTAAAACAATGTACTAAGTACGCACACAATGGGCATACATGGCATAAAATGTAATGTAAAACAATGTACTAAGTACGCACACAATGGGCATACATAGCATGTAATGTAAGGCAATGTACTAAGTACGCACACAATGGGCATACATAGCATGTAATGTAAGGTAATGTACTAAGTACGCACACAATGGGCATACATAGCATAAAATGTAATGTAAAACAATGTACTAAGTACGCACACAATGGGCATACATAGCATGTAATGTAAGGCAATGTACTAAGTACGCACACAATGGGCATACATAGCATAAAATGTAATGTAAAACAATGTACTAAGTACGCACACAATGGGCATACATAGCATGTACTGTAAGGCAATGTACTAAGTACGCACACAATGGGCATACATAGCATGTAATGTAAGGCAATGTACTAAGTACGCACACAATGGGCATACATAGCATAAAATGTAATGTAAAACAATGTACTAAGTACGCACACAATGGGCATACATAGCATGTACTGTAAGGCAATGTACTAAGTACGCACACAATGGGCATACATAGCATGTAATGTAAGGCAATGTACTAAGTACGCACACAATGGGCATACATAGCATAAAATGTAATGTAAAACAATGTACTAAGTACGCACACAATGGGCATACATAGCATGTACTGTAAGGCAATGTACTAAGTACGCACACAATGGGCATACATAGCATGTAATGTAAGGCAATGTACTAAGTACGCACACAATGGGCATACATAGCATAAAATGTAATGTAAAACAATGTACTAAGTACGCACACAATGGGCATACATAGCATGTACTGTAAGGCAATGTACTAAGTACGCACACAATGGGCATACATAGCATGTAATGTAAGGAAATGTACTAAGGACGCACACAATGGGCATACATAGCATAAAATGTAATGAAATCATGTACTATAAATGTACTAATGAACATAGCAGGTATATGATGTGAAAGCATGAAAGTAACAAGTAGGCACATGTGTTCCACCCCAAAACGTTTGGAAAACAGTAAAAGAGGGGTCTATGTACTCACATGAGATTTCTCAGAAGTCCTAAGATAACCACCAAGCAATGCTAGAGATCACGGAATCAAACGGCACCTAATATAGGTAACTATGTTAAGAAACCGGACCTATATCGGAGGATCGGATAGAATGAGGGCTCGTAAACCAAATGAGTATGGGAACTCATGTAGTATGGTTTAACAAATCCTACATACAAAATGGAACCTAGCCTAAGTGCTTACGACCCATTACGACCCGTTTAGGTGGCTTATGCTACTTTAACGCGTCGTTCGCGTGAAACGCGTTCGGACCGCCTAACTAGTCCTATGACAAGTAACATATGCCTTAACATGTCTAATATTGTTGTCAAATCAGTTTAGATGTCAAAAGTTATGTTACATATGTTTAAAATGAATTTTGGCATCAAAGGGTATTTTGGTAATTTACCTAAGGCATATAAACTACCTATCATACAACTACTTAAACGAAGCGACCATAAGGTATAACCTCAGAAGGTTATTCCCTATATACTATGGTCACCTAATGTGTTTGGTCGGATCCTAATGATTGACCAAATGGGTCGGGTTTGAAGGTATAAGCGATTTATTAGATCGCTTACCCTTACGACCCTAGACAACGTGGTAATCAGTAGGCATAGTCACAAGGGACTATAACCATCGTGATTACACTCACATTGCGAAGTTCAAATGAACTTCGCATTGACCATAAACTGGTCAATGCAGAAAGTCAAACAAAGTTTGACTTTCGGACTCGAAAAGGAATAAAAGAACGAAGGAATACTTACGAAGGGTCCCCGCAAGATTGATAATCCAAGTATTCTCAGGTATGAGGTGATGAAACACCCCAACTTGGAGAAATCTCAGATTTCTAGTGGGTTTTGTAATGAAGGGGGGTTGGGTATTTATAGATTTCGGTTCACCGTTAGGATCGTTTCTTGGATAACGTGCCTTGATCTCGCCCGTACACTTGTCGGAATGTTGTGGTAACTGATTTTGCCCACCACAAGAAATTAACATGTGGCACTTGGCCTTTGGGGAGTGTTTAAGGGCTGTTAACAGCTGAGAAAAATGAAATGCTGCATCTGGACCCTGCTTGCGCACCGCAACACTCACATTGTTGAGGTGCGCAAGGACCTAGTTTGGTAGATTTACAGTTTTGGTCCCTGTTAGTGTTTTGAGCTATTTCCGACACGTTTAAGGCCCGTTAACCCTATTTCAAATCTCTAAAATGAAGTTAAAGTATAGGGAGCTTAAAATGTGCTAAAAAATATCTCGGATGTCGGTTCGTTCGGCCGTACGGTTACGATGTTCGGTTAATTACGACGGAATGCGCATAAGCGCGAAAAACGATCCAAATGACGCGACGAATGGATTTTTCTTATGCCAAACACTGAAATAAAATATTTTAGTGCTTACATAAATTTTTGGATGTCCGGATGTATTCAGAACGTAAGTTATGCGCGAAAATGCAAACTTGTGCACTTTTTGACGCTTTTAGTCCCTGAATGACCCAAAAGTTTATTTTAGCACACCGAACACCTCAAAGCCTATTTCTAAGCTATGTAAAGGATATTTATGGTATGTTTAACTTATGGTCATGTTCCGGAATGTCTGTTACAGTTCAAATTGGCATACTTTCGCAGTTTGTCAACTTTAGTCCCTGTAAGCGATTTAACTCGATTTTTGCCATACCAAAGCCTTCAAAACATATTTCTAAGTTATGTAAAGGTTATTTAAGGTATGTTAAGCCTATTTCACTATTACAGAGTGTTCGTTGCATTAAACTGGTTATATTTACGCATCAGAGCGCGTATAACCCTCCAGAAAGCGATCTAAAGCTTAAAATCGAACAAGAGTTGATATGTGCAAACGATACACATATTTTTAACAAATCCCAAGTATGAAATACAATATTTCATTGGTTTGGCATTTTTTTGATGGTTGAAGTGACACAGGTGTCACGGTCTCCCCTACTTTAGGAAATTTCGTCCCGAAATTTAGTTTTAGAGGAAACTTGTGAAGACAGCTGTGACGGTTTCGCTTTCAGACAAATCCATTGAACCCTTAGGTAAAACTCTGGGCCATGTTAGGATTCTTAGCGAAAATGTCAACCCTTAAAGTGAAGTCCTTGTAGTAACAAAACATGGAGTTTCGAACTACGGGCTGAAAAAAAAAGTTTCTTATGAAGACTCATCATAGGAAACTTGGTATGTGATTGAGATCAGAATTGGGGAGTGTAAGGATAAATGACATTGGTCAAAGTCCAAGACTTCTCCCGTATCATTACTCTTGTCACTGTAGGTCTTAACACATGACAAAACTTCCTGTGGTTTCTGTGCACTGAATTCCATAATTATATAGGCCTCCATAATTACGTAGTTCCTTGCACAGTCCGCACAGTTCATTTCATAATGCGTATGGGGAAAAATCAAACGAATAATCCTGTGGTGATTTAACTTGACTGCAATTGAGTCTCTTTAACTAGGTCACCAAAGGATTAGATCAACGAACAATCTCTTGAACTAGACCACCCGAGGGCCTATTTAACTACATAAACACATGATATATTTAACTAGACTGTCGAACCAATCTATTTAACTTAGATCGACGTAGGATCTCTTTAACTAGACTACCAGAGGGCCTATTTAACTATATCAACACATGATATATTTAACTAGATTGTCGAACCAATCTATTTAACTTAGATCGACGTAGGATCTCTTTAACTAGACCACC
The DNA here is from genome assembly GCA_030545235.1 of Helianthus tuberosus. NCBI lineage: Eukaryota > Viridiplantae > Streptophyta > Magnoliopsida > Asterales > Asteraceae > Helianthus > Helianthus tuberosus. The sequence goes on from CM060389.1 coordinate 83,179,842, forward strand.
AGAGGGCCTCTTTAACTATATCAACACATGATATATTTAACTACATCGACGAAGGATGTCTTTAAACTTTGGAATGGTACTTTATAATCCAAGGGACTTAACTACAACGTAGAAGTCCATTAAGGATTTAAGATAGTACCTTTTTGAATATCCTACTACGAATCCCTCATATGAAGGTATGAAAGATTCTACGAGGATTTGGATAACGAATATCCAGTGTATACAAAAACACAAAATGCATAAAAAGAAAGACAAGATGCATAAACACATAGTCACATAACCACAAAATTGTTTATCTAGATCTTTAATTTGTAAGTTTTGTTTTGTTAATTACGTACATGCATTTAAAGCACACTAGGAATCCATTGCATGGATTTCATTTGGTACTTTAAACATTAGCAAGAATCTAACTATGAAGATAGAAAGATCTTCCAAAAATTCGATTTGTTTTTCAAGAAAACGCAATATTCGAATTAAGGTACAATAATTTGAATATACGGAAATACCCTTAGGTACCCTATTAAGAATTTATAGTGGTACTTTGGGTATTCGTACAGAGTTGTAACTTGCGCCTTGTACTTCGTTTCCTTGGAAGAAACGGGTACTTTGGATTTCCATGGAAAACGCAAGAGATAATAAAATGGAAGAAATTACGGGGTAGTCTGTTCTTCAAGGAATACGGTTCCTTGATTGTCGGTATTGTAGAGGATACGTTGTTTATTGCAATGTAAAATAAAAAGATTTATTTATAAACAACAACAACTGTTTCATGGACCTTGACTACAAAAGAAAATAATACATAAGGCTTGATTATCTCTAAACAACATCGTCTTCTAGTTGGTCCGATGCTCATCCTTGCGCTGGATTCGCATTAGCAATCTTTGGGCAATTTCTTCAGAAATGGCCCATCTCGCCACAGTTGAAGCAAGGTCCTGGTGGAAGACGAGCTTGAGCAGGATTTACTTGAGGTTGGTTTGGACCACCTTGGTTTGGGGTAAATCGACAAGCATTTGCCAGGTGACCGAGTCGCCCACATGATGCACATAAACGACATTGTAGGTGAGCTAAGTGGTGTGCATTACATTTATCGCATATCGGTGCAGTACCGGCATAAGGTTTCTTTGCAGGAGGTTGAGTTGGTTGGTTGCGGGTGTTTTGGTTGGGTTGAGCAGCAATCGCACAATTCTGCGAAGCCTTACGCTTCTTAGACTTCTCAGGGGATCCAGTCTGTTCATCCATGGTCTTTGATTCCTCGATTGGCTTCTTGTCACCCTTTCGAAAAAGTTTATGCTTTCTGATCTGAGATTCAGTCAAGGTTGCAGATAACTCAATGGCCTACCTAACCGTAGTGGGGTTACTACCAGTAAAAATGTCCTGAACTGAGTCGGGGAGACCATCAATGTATTTCTCGATCGCCTTATCCAAAGGCGTAACCATGGTAGGGCACAACAGGATCAGCTCCTCATATCGATCAGTGTATGCTCGATGTTCACCGCTGTCTTGCTTAAGATCGTCGAATTCCCTTTCCAATGCCCTGATCTCGTGACGAGGACAGAATTCCTTCATCATTAGTGCTCAAAGTTCTTCCCAAGTTTGGGCCAGTGCCACTTCGGCACCCCTATCTCTCACCACACCGTTCCACCACGTCAAAGCTCGTTTCTCAAAGACACTAGATGCGAAATCTACCTTTCGCTCGTTTGGACATTGAACATGCCTGAAGGTGCTCTCTAGACTCTCGAACCATTGCAGAAGTGCAGTCGCTCCTTGAGACCCAGAAAACTTTGATGGCTTAGCCGAGTTGAACGTCTTGAAGTTGCAGAGGGCATTATTGTTGTTGAGAGCTTGGTGACATTGGGCAACGATGTTCGGGATTGCAGCAGTTATTTGCTGTGTAATGACAGCTGCCAGATCTTCAATAGATACCGGATTTTCGCGTCGTGGAGGCATTCTAAAAGGGGAAACAAGAGAGAAAACAAATGAAATGGCATTGGGTAAGAATAGGATGTTACAATTTCCGACCAAAATCATGGGTGATGGTCATTTGTTTGAACCATGAAGCAAATAAACAACACAAAGGCTGAGTCAAAGCAAATAGATCCTCATAATGTATCGCGAAGACATGCTCGCCTATAAGTGAACACTCACCCCAAGAGTTCCCAGGTAAGAGTGACTGGTCCGATTATGTGGATTTGTACGAACACTCTAGCCTTAGACAGAAAACTCAGGGTACAGGCATTCACTATTCCAGTTTGCACGTGTTCACACTATTTAGGACCCAAAACTTTAACGAGAGTTTTGAAAATTTAAAGGGGTTCAAAACCTTATAACAGAGGGTTCAAAACCTAGTAATCAATCATCCTAGAACAGATGATTAGTTTTCAAAGCGGTTTTGAAAATTATGTTCTTGTTGTGGTCGTCGCCTAAGGATCGGTGACGGTATTGTTTTATGACTAAACGCAAGTAAACTCGCATTAGGGTCCTAAGAAGGTTATAGACTAGGTCAAAGTATTACTAATAACCTAATTCCCTATAACCATTGGCTCTGATACCATCTTTTCTGTCACACCCCGACCACGTGAGACAACGAAACGTGGCGGAAACATCGGGGAGTGTTGTAACAGAATTAATGTTTCACAACCATGGAAAATTAAAGTTTCGTTTTATTCATCAAACAAGCGAGTTACATTGTCTTTAAACAAGAAACAAAGAGTACATAACATAAATTAACTAGTTCTTGTATCGTTTTAAGTCACTAAGGCACAGGTCCGCCTAAGTATGTCTTGATAAGTCCTATACATCATCTCCTGAAAACACATGTGAAAATAGGTACGTCAGCATAAAAATGCCTGTGAGATACATAGGTTTTGAGAAAATAGGATTGATGACTTATGTTTGAGAAAATGTTTAGTCATGAACCTTGTAATTTGCTTTGTCTTGTAAACCATTTGAAAAACGATAAGATCAGATGATATGTATAAATAAGAGAATAATGTATGGTTAAATGAATGACCATGTAAGATGATTTTGTATAAGATAAGTTGTTTGTAAATCAATGTCTTGTGAAAAGTATGTTATTTGTATAAAATGTTATATGTCTCAAACTGAAATGATTCAAATATCGCTACGATATGTAATAGCATACAAACACTTATATATAGGAAGTACCAGCAGCGTATCCACCATGCTTGTATCATATTACACACGCCTCGTTACTTAATCACTTACTCAAACCAAACTACCAAAGTAAAATGTTCATGTCTAATGTAAATTATGTAATGTGTATCCAAAATGTAAGCATGTGATGAATAACAAATGTACTAAGTATGCAACAAAAGACATACATAGCATAAAATGTAATGTATAACAATGTACTAAGTACGCACACAATGGGCATACATGGCATAAAATGTAATGTAATGTAAAACAATCTACTAAGTACGCACACAATGGGCATACATAGCATGTAATGTAAGGCAATGTACTAAGTATACACACAATGGGCATACATAGCATGTAATGTAAGGTAATGTACTAAGTACGCACACAATGGGCATACATAGCATGTAATGTAAGGCAATGTACTAAGTACTCACACAATGGGCATACATAGCATGTAATGTAAGGCAATGTACAAGGTACACACACAATGGGCATACATAGCATAAAATGTAATGAAATCATGTACTATAAATGTACTAATGAACATAGCAGGTATATGATGTGAAAGCTTGAAAGTAACAAGTAGGCACATGTGTTCCACCCCAAAACGTTTGGAAAATAGTAAAAGAGGGGTCTATGTACTCACATGAGATTGCTCAGAAGTCCTAAGATAACCACCAAGCAATGCAAGAGATCACGGAATCAAACGGCACCTAATATAGGTAACTATGTTAAGAACCCAGACCTATATCGGAGGATCGGATAGAATGAGGGCTCGTAAACCAAATGAGTATGGGAACTCATGTAGTATGGTTTAAAAAAGCCTACATACTAAATGGAACCTAGCCTAAGTGCTTACGACCCGTTACGACCCGTTTAGGTGGCTTATGCTACTTTAACGCGTCGTTCGCGTGAAACGCGTTCGGACCGCCTAACTAGTCCTATGACAAGTAACATATGCCTTAACATGTCTAATATTGTTGTCAAATCAATTTAGATGTCAAAATTTATGTTACATATGTTTAAAATGAATTTTGGCATCAAAGGGGTATTTTGGTAATTTACCTAAGGCATATAAACTACCTATCATACAACTACTTAAACGAAGCGAGCATAAGGTATAACCTCGGAAGGTTATTCCCTATATACTATGGTCACCTAATGTGTTTGGTCGGATCCTAATGATCGACCAAATGGGTCGGGTTCGAAGGTATAAGCGATTTATTAGATCGCTTACCCTTACGACCCTAGACAACGTGGTAATCAGTAGGCATAGTCACAAGGGACTATAACCATCGTGATTACACTCACGTTGCGAAGTTCAAACGAACTTCGCATTGACCATAAACTGGACAATGCAGAAAGTCAAACAAAGTTTGACTTTCGCACTCGAAAAGCAATAAAAGAACGAAGGAATACTTACGAAGGGTCCCCGCAAGATTGATAATCCAAGTATTCTCAGGTATGAGGTGATGAAACACCCCAACTTAGAGAAATCTCAGATTTCAAGTGGGTTTTGCAATGAAGGGGGTTGGGTATTTATAGATTTCGGTTCACCGTTAGGATCGTTTCTTGGATAACGTGCCTTGATCTCGCCCGTACACTTGTCGGAATGTTGTGGTAACTGATTTTGCCCACCACAAGAGATTAACATGTGGCACTTGGCCTTTGGTGAGTGTTTAAGGGCTGTTAACAGCTGAGAAAAACGAGTTGCTGCATCTGGCCCCTGCTTGCGCACCGCAACACTCACATTGTTGAGGTGCGCAAGGACCTAGTTTGGCAGATTTACAGTTCTGGTCCCTGTTAGTGTTTTGAGCTATTTCCGACACGTTTAAGGCCCGTTAACCACATTTCAAAGCTCTAAAATGAAGTGAAAGTATAGGGAACTTAAAATGTGCTCAAAAATATCTCGGATGTCGGTTCGTTCGGCCGTACGGTTACGATGTTCGGTTAATTACGACGGAACGCGCATAAGCGCGAAAAACGATCCAAATGACGCGACGAATGGATTTTTCTTATGCCAAACACTAAAATAAAATATTTTAGTGCTTACATAAATTTTTGGATGTCCGGATGTATTCAGAACGTAAGTTATGCGCGAAAATGCAAACTTGTGCACTTTTGACGCTTTTAGTCCCTGAATGACCCAAAAGTTTATTTTAGTACACCGAACACCTCAAAGCCTATTTCTAAGCTATGTAAAGGATTTTTATGGTATGTTTAACTTATGGTCATGTTCCGGAATGTCTGTTACAGTTCAAATTGGCATACTTTCGCAGTTTGTCAACTTTAGTCCCTGTAAGCGATTTAACTCGATTTTTGCCATACCAAAGCCTTCAAAACTTATTTCTAAGTTATGTAAAGGTTATTTAAGGTATGTTAAGCCTATTTCACTATTCCGGAGTGTTCGTTGCATTAAACTGGTTATATTTACACATCAGAGCGCGTATAACCCTCCAGAAAGCGATCTAAAGCTTAAAATCGAACAAGAGTTGATATGTGCAAACGATACACATATTTTTAACAAATCCCAAGTATGAAATACAATATTTCATTGGTTTGGCATTTGTTTGATGGTTGAAGTGACACAGGTGTCACATTAATAGTAACGACTAAGTTATACTCGTTAAGTTTCGCCTAATGTTGGTAATAGTTAATAGGTCTTAGAAAGACTTAACTTCTCGAGAGATTTAAAATATATGAATATTTACATAAAAATATATAAATATGTCGGTATAGTAGCGTTAGTGGTCCCGAGAAGTCGCACGTATATAAAAAGAATGTTTATATAAAAATAACATATAACAAATTCGCATCATATATTGCGTCTTGTATATATTCGTCAAAGTTTATATAGATGCCGTTTAGGCGTTTTGAAATAAATATAAAAAGTTATATTTATTTTACAAGAGTATGATCGAGTTGTTGAACGTTTGTAAGGAATAGATAAACTATATCTATTTTACAAAAGAGCTCGTGATGTACGATGTTTAAAATAAATATATAAGCTATATTTATTTTTATAAAACGAATTCGTGTCGTTTAATATTTCAAATAAATATATACACTATATTTATTTTAGTAAACAATTGTCGTGTCGTTTGTTTGTTGAAATAAATATACAATATATTTATTTTTATGAAAAGAAGTCGTATTAGTCGACATTTGAAACGATATAAATCATTACATTGATTTTATAAAGACGTGTCGAACTTTCATGTTTAAAGTAATATAATAGCTATATTAATTTATATAAAAGAATCCGAAATGTGTTGATGTCCGATGTAGACTACATTCACCTTTATAAAAGAATCGTCGAGATTTCAAAGTTTAGAATAAATATAAATACTATATTTATTGTTGTAAATACTTTCCGAATCATCATTTTCGTAAATTGTGAAGTGTTGTCGAAAGTAATTATATACTTGTATTTGTTTTTCTAAAATATCATTTGAATCCGAAAGTTGTTTTATAATAACATGCATCTTTTTTTACGGATTTTTCTCGAAAAACGGGCAGAGTTTCCTTTGTTTTTGGACGCCCCGACAACACAAGTTGTCGTTAATCTTTCAAAATTCAACAAGATTCAATCATATTTATATAAACTCAAGTTATATAAACAAGTTAATATACGAAAATGCAAACTTTAATAATTAACGATTTTATTGTTCATTTCGAGAGCTCGTTTGTCACGTGAGTAACAATACTATAAAAACGCGAAAATATTAGATGTGCCGTTAGTTTTTACCAAGTCTTCGTGTCGGACACCAAACCGAACCGTTGACCGCGTTTGACCAGATTGACCCGTTGACCCGAACTGTTGACCAGCGTTGACCGAAACCCGCACCGCTGAATCTGAACCCGAACCGGCTGACCGTTGACTGAGCCGCTGACCAAAGTTTACCCGAAAACCCAAACACGAAGCTGAACCACCTTCGAACCGCTGACCCGTAACAACCCAAATAACCTCAAATCTGATGTTAAACCGAACCGAATCATGAGCCAAACATAACCCGACACGAATCTACACTGATACGCTACTAAACTGAAGCTTGAACCAAACAAATCAAGCCTCGAACCATGACCCGAAACTGGAACCACTTACCTGAACGCGAGTCGTGACTAACCACCATGTTCCAATGTCGCTGTCGCCATCACCATTGAAACCCTCACTTTCGCCGCCGTCCACGGCGGCACTGTCGCTGGAGATCGACGCCGGCAAATGGAAGCCGGTCCTCTTCCCCTCGCTGCTCACTCTCTATCTCAATCAGTCTCTCTCCCTCGTCTCTCTGCTTCCGCAACTGCCGCTCACCACCACCGTTGGGTGGTGGTATCTCTTCGTCTCTTTCTGTGTAGTGCCGCCGTATGCCACCACCATCTGGTGGTGGCAGCCGATAATCAGTGAGAGGGGGGGATCGAGCTGGCTTGAGAGAGGAAGTGAGGGTGTGCTGTGTTGTGATTGAGATAAGAGTTGGAGAGTTAAGGGTTTTCTAATGTTGAAGAAGAAGGTGAGGTTCTGTGTGTGTAAATTGTATTGTCTGCAAAATAGCCCCTTTTATAAAGATGTTGGTGAGATCTTGTATGATCTTTAGAGATCTTGTTGAGATTTTTGTGAATCTTGAGAAGATTTGTAGAGATTTTTGTAAAGATTTTCTGTAGATCTTGAAGAGATTTTGGGACAAATTTACAAGAAAAATCTTGTAGTAAAGATCTAATATATTATGTGCAGGTTTAGGCTTGCGGGTTTTGGGCTTGGGCCCAGGGCCCACAAGCCCATCTCGTGTGTAAGTGGCCCGTAATTCCTACGAGACCCGTTGTCAAAACCCGAACTCCGTTTAACATCAAAAGCTAAAATTTTAGTATTAAAATACATAAAATACGGTCGGTAGTCGTTGTTTGCACGCCCGTTCGTCGATTACAGTAATAATCGCGAAAAATTGTATCGTTGTCGTCTTAAATCCGTTTTTTGATCCGGTTTCGACTGTAGTCACTAAAATTTAATTACGAAGCTAAAATATATCGTAAAAATTTAATATTTGTCGGCGTTGTCAGTATTCTGTTCGATTTCAATCCGTTGTCGCTTATCATTCAGCAGATTTTTCCGTAAACCACCGTTCACACCCTGTAAAGTTGGTTAGCCGTTTCTAGGCACTCCAAGGCCTAATTAAGACAATCTTCGTCTTAATCACTATTTATTATCGCGTTAATTGACTATTAATCACGTAATTAAGAGCCGTAAATCACCGGTTGTCACAATACGCACATCCAAATTTTTTTTGTAATCATTAAAATATTGTATTTTGGTGATGAGAATGCAAAAAATGTCATTCGTTGCGTAATTTGGATCGTTTTTCACGTCCGTTCGAACTTCCGCCGTAATTAAGCGCAAAACGCGGCCGTACGACCGAACAAACCGACATCCACAGTATTTCCAAGCGTATTTCAAGTCCCCTATTGTAACACCTTGTAAAATCGTGTCCAATTATGTGGAGACACGTGTTCTAAACCCTAAACGTGTAAGAGATTGGATTATAGGGACTAAAGTTGACAAACAATGAAAATACGTATGCGGAGGGACTAAAAGTGTCAACATGCTAAACTTATGCCTCTGGTTGGCCTCACACGATGTACGTATTCTTAAACGAGTAAATTATCGGACGTAAGAAGCCGTTTGTGAAAGAGATCGAAAGTTTACAAGACAAAGTGGTTAAACGTGTCAACATGTTAATTCTTACCTCTGAGTGACCTCTTAACGAACCCAGGGCTTTGTAATGTTCAATTATACTCTCGAGAATACGTGATAATGAATTCACAAGTTTCAGTATCATTATTTGATAATTATGCAAAATTTCAAGAAGAAGGGTTAAAAGCGCCAACGAGAGAAACTAGTGTATTCGGGTGACCTTTAACGAAACCCGGAGCCTAACGGTGTTTGGTTATACTTCCAAGATCACTTACAATCTAACTAGGAGGGTCAAATGTGCCAAATACGAAAGATATATTGAATTACAAGGTTCTGGGACTAAAAGTGTCAAGTTTAAAACTTGATTTGCTGAAACATCAGGGGCACGCGCTACGCGACACTCCCTCCCCTATAATGTCGCGCGACGCGACGGGTACATCTGGGAAGAATGTTCATGACAGCTGCAAGTTTGTTCCTTGTTGTTCATGACAGCTGCAAGTTTGTTCCTTGCTGTTAACTTAAATTATATTTATTAAATTTTGGAATAATTGTTAAAATAATATATTTTAACTTGACATATTTATGTATTTGTACATGTATAACCTCCCAAGAATGGGTGTACTCATACTCGGAAAAATTATTTATAATTTTTCCCTTGGCAAAAATAATTGTATTTTCATTTAAACCTCAAAAATAATATATTTTCAAGTTTAACTTAGAAAATATTTATAAATCCATTTTTCACCCAAAAATAATGTATTCTAAATTTGTTTGAGAAAATATATATTTTTCTCCAAAAATAATATATTTTCTAGTAATTCAAGGAAACATATATATTTTTCTTTTCCAAAATAATATATTTTCTTCTTGTTAAAAATAGGATATATTTTTGTAATAATTATAAAAATCATATTTTTGTTCTCTTGGTTTCCAAAATACCGTTTACCCAAAATATACTTATGAATTTAATTCTGAAATATTTATGTAAGTTATATTCCTTGTTCGGTTTCCTCAATATTTTGGGGATAAATTATATATTTATTCTCTTGTAATTTTGGTAACATTTTGTATTGTAATTTTTGGTATTTTGGTGAGTTATATTATTTCAAGTCCTAAAATAATATAACTAATACACATAATATACAAATAATCACACACATGATGACATCTAAATATATATTCTCCTAAATACATATTTAGTCACCTTTAATATCGAAAACCAACCTCCAATATTTATAATTTTTGTATCAAAAATTATGGCAAACTTTATATGAAAAATTATGGATAAAATACACTTGTAAATATTTGTTTAAAAGTATTTTTCTAAGTGTTTAATTTCTAGAAAAATTTTGCTATAGTTTCCCCTTAAAAATGGAGGTTTCCTTGCTTTTAAAGCATATAATTTTCTTTTATAAATCATAACAATCAACAACAAATCAAACAATACTTACAAAGAGCCATAAATCAAGCATTAATCACTACTTCATGAACTTGAAAATTTATAATTTGTAGTAACTTGGTAGTGTGTTTGGTAGGCTCAGTTACCCTTTAAAGTGTGGTTTTTATTTAAAAACATCATTCTTGAAGAATTTAGATGTTTTCAACTTGTAAAATATTTTTTCTAAAAATATTTCTTATTGAGTTTTTCTTGTTAAATACATGATTCTACACTTGATTAACCACTAAATGTGGTTAATTTCTTTAAGAACCAAGTTTATGTAAATCTTGTATTTTAACTTAGTTTCTTGAGAAATTAGTTTTTGAAATCATCCATTTATATGATTTACATCATACTTTGATCATCATTTTTCAAGAAAACACCTTATACTTCAAGTTCATGCTTTTACATAAGGATGATCACTTTGATCTACAACATAATCATCCTCTCATCTTGCTAGATTATGTCTTTAATCACCATCTAGTAAGATCATATGATGGTTAACATCATTAACACAATCAATCAACAATCAAGTAGCATAACAACACTTAAACAAGATGATTTATGGTGATTTTTAGTCTTATGTTTAAGATTTATGTTCTTGATCTTTAGTATTCTTCATTTTTAGTTTCTTGTTTCATCTTTTAACCAACTAAATAAGATGTAAAATGAGATTTAGATGATCTTACTACTAGCTCAAGGCTAGGTATGAACACAAGATGAAGATGATGATGAATGAGGTGGTTAATAGCTTGTAAGAGAGGTCCTTCAATCTCTAAAGGCTCCTAGCTTCCTTGTTATGCTCTTTACACCTTTGTATGAGTAGAGAATGGATGAAGATTGAATGATGATGGTGGTTGTGTGTGTGTGGGTTACGACCAAGAGTAGAGGGAAGGAGAAGAGAGTGTGTTCAAGTGTTGGTTTGTTTGAGAATGAATGGTTATGGCACTTGTGGTCACTTATATTATCTTCCAACATAAATTTCTCTAATGGTTAATATGTTTTAAAAGATGAAACAAGATCAAATTAAATAAACAAAGAAATCCAAGGTGGGGCCACCTTGTCTAACCGTCCAACAAGGGGGGGGGGGGTCTTGGTTAGTTTGTAAAGATTAGTTAGGTTTATTAGTTGAAATCTAAATGATTTAGTTAGGTGTTTAGTTATTATGATGTTATATAGTGTGTTATGATGTTCGGGGACCATAACTAGCTCGGAAATGGTAAAACAATGCTTCTAGTGAAAATTTAGTGTTTCGGGTAGTGTCCAGTTGTTCGGTTGGGTTCCGGTTCGTTAAGGTGCTAAACTTTGCAGTTTAGTGTGCTTTATGTTACCTTTTGTGATAGTTTTGATTCCCGACACTTAGGAAAGCATTCTGGACCATTTAACCATATTTCTGCATGATTTCAAGTTGTTTAAATGCTGAATTTTGGTGAATTCTGCAGAATTCTGCAGTTTATGTGAGTTTTAGGCAATTTCCGGCACTTAAACTATCACTAGGAAGGCAGTTTTATGATCCATACTTTCCTATACACTATACTTGTGTAACTCCTGGTTTCTGGCACATTCTGTATCCCAATACCATGTCTGTCTATGTACTGAACTCCGTCAGCATTTTTCTAATTCGTCTAATAACTGTGCTAACTCTGTTTCGTGCATCATTTGAATCAATAAAGTGTTGCATGCAATAATGATATGACATTATGCAATATGTGATGCATATGTATGTATATGGCAATAATCAGAAAGCAGTTCATGTCAATAATTGTAAATCAGCACAGTCATTAAGTCATAACTACTGTTTAATAATTGTATGGATACATGCAAATTTGACAATTGTCACATCCTTAGCCACCATAGTTCGGTTTTTAAGCGTTTAAAGACCGAAAGTCAAAGTTACCTCAAAACGGCTTTGACTTTCTGTTTAGACCTAAACAGTCCAGCCATTGTTCAAGGCGAATATGGTAACGTGATCGTAATTAGGTAGGTGTTAATCCCTCAAAAGGGCACCTCCTGATTATCACGTTTACTTAGTTAATTGTCTGGTCAAAGTAACTAAATAAAAAGTCAAACTAGTCAGATTTTTAAATAAAAATCAAAATTGATAATGTAGAAGTTATAAAACATGTTTTATCACTTTAATAACTTGGTAAACATTATTAGAACATGTCTAAACATGTTCAACCCGACAATTCTAAGTTTAAGCTTGGTTTGCAACCGAACGTCGCAAAAGCTTGACTTTTGCTTTGACTTTTAGTTCGGACCCGAATTAGCTTATTTTCTCTATGTCTTAAGGTTCCTTTGTGACCATATTATGTAATAACAAAACCCTCTGAGGTTATATTACATGGTCACGTAGTAACCTGAATTAAATGCAAGTTTCCGATATTATGCTTATTATTGACTAGTATGCCCTTTGGTTTAAAAAATGCGGTTTTTAAGATAAATGAACATGCAAATGAATTAGGTACTGATTAGTAAACATATTTAGAATGTTTTGACATTTACATTCTGGTCATAAACTGATGTTATGCAAATAATCGAAATTTATGCTTTTATAAGGACCAAAGTACCCTTAAGCATGTAAAACAAGTTTAAACATAAATTTTGGCACAAAACTCTTTACCTACTATTGTGATATTATTTTTAAGAATTTTCGGAATGTTGGGTCAGATTATATACTGACCATAACATTAAGTTCTTGTACAAAGCCTATCATTGACGATAATACCCTTTTTGCAAATAAAATAAGTTTACATATAACTAACATGCAAAACCTTTTGCTACTGATGAGATATGGAAAAATAAAATATTTTGACCATTCAAAGCTGGTCAAAACCTCAGAATCACTTAAACCTTGAAATTATCGTCAAATATCGACTTTTACGCTAATTAGGTGCATAGTAAGGTTTAAAACCATATTTAGCACCCAAGACTTATTACCTACTGATTTTATAAATGATTTTTAATATTTTTACAGTAGGTATAAGTCATGAACTCAGAATTCCAATTATGTCCCTAAAAGCATATGTGAAATGACCAAAATGCCCTTTCGGGGTATAGTTTGGCCATAAATGGTAAACCACACATATATATGATATCCTACTATTATAACATCCTAAAATAAATATTTTTACAGAATTTTTTTGACAAGAACTTCAGTTTACCTATGAACCTCTTTTATAAATCCTAAAATGACCAAAATGCCCTTACGGGGCCTAATTCGGTTTTAAAATCTTTTTGGGCATATATGTTGATATCTTACTGATGTCATAACATATTTGAAGCATAATAACATATGGAACTTGTATATGACTCATTCGGTTACCCGTTTATGCTTATACGCGTTCGGTTCGGTTTATGTAACTAGTTTGCATAAATTAACCGAAATGGGTCTAACCTTATCATCTAAGCTTCAAAATCCAGAATGTATTTAGTTTACCCATATTATACAAGTATTCATACTTGTTGGATCTAAATTACATTCCATTCTAGTCCCCGCTTAATCTAGCGTTTCGTACCGTAAAGCATCCTTAAAACTAACCAGTCTAATTCATTGACTTAAATAAGACCCGTTAGTATCCTAATAGGTTAATAAAACCTTCCTTTTAGATTAGGTAGCCTCAGTAGAAGATACTTGCATAAAGTCTTAGAAACATACGACTGAGTAGCATTTCTTACATTATTAAATCAGGTAAATACTTTTAACTTATTTTCCCTTAGACGGGCTCGGGATACGGTAAATTATTACCGCTTGGTCGGGTATGAGATTATTTAATCGGATTGTGATTTAATAAATATGCATAACTTATTTTAATCTGTTTTGTTTTATAACATAACTTTGGGGGTTAACGACCGTTGTCCTGGATATCCTCGGCTCATTTAAATTATTAATGGCCACGACCTATGCACGGGGTGTAGGCATACACCCGACAGATGCAAATGATAAATAATAAATTATCACAAGTTGGGGAAAACTCATTTGTGGGTTTTATAAGTGTCGAGTCAGTTAATCATGACCGGTTTCCAAACCGGCCCCAAAAATATGACAAACATGTAAATCAATATACAAGATTTTAAATGAAATTATCCCAAGTGATAAATGAATTTTCGTGCTTTGTGCACTTAAACCAATTTTCATAAATGTTTTCAAATGAGTCAGTTAATTGTATTTACCAGTGAAAACTGACGTATTTTCCAAAGACTAAGTGACAGGTACCTCACGAACTCGGCTGGAGCTACTTGGCATTAATTAAGAGGATCTTGCAAATCCCTATATGCCTAAAGTCTGTCAAACTCTGTTTTTGTATTTGTTTAATGGTCTGCCTGTGGATCTTTTTACAACCGCCTGTATATTCTTTTATTTGTACTTTGAACACTTTGGGTTGTAATAGTAATTAAACTTCCAAGCCTTCCGTTGTGCTATATCTGTGTATATTTGTCTATGATGATATTAACTACGTCACGATACTCCCCACCGGAATATGTGGAAATATCGGAGCGTGACACCTATGCTATAACATCCTTATAATACCTGAATTTGAGGTTAACGGGGGTTATTGATGTGTGCAAAATGCAACATATAAATTACATCAATTGTGGCATAAAACTAACCCTTTTTTAGTACTAATGTTGGAAAAAGTGTGTTTTTGTCTTCCTTTTGTATTTTTAGGATTAAATGAGCTCAAATTAACAAAAGAAGCAAAAAGGCAGCTAAATCTAACATAAATACAAGAAAAGGAATAAACGTGGCATGCCCGACCTCCCCAAAAGCATCTTCCCAAGCAAAACAAGAAAACATGAGGTTGAACACGCCCCGTGCTCAGTGAGCACGGGGGCGTGCCCAAGTGTCAGCATAAAAGACAAAGTTGTAGAAGCTTCAATCGCCCACCACGGGGCCGTGCTCAGCGGACACGGGGTCGGGGTCAAATATAAGATTCGCAGAATCCAGGAAAATCTTGATAGTGCAGATATGCTTCTGCACACAGGGTCGTGCCCAGCGGACACGGGGCCGTGGTCAACTAATAAAGACAAGAGCAATTAATGAAGAAAGAGAAGGATGTGGACACGGGGCCGTGCCCACTGGACACGGGGCCGTGCCCGAGATTCTGTTCAGCCTATAAATAGGAGTGCTTGGCTCAAGCTCAAACCATCCCTTGGCACACCACCTCTCTCACACTTCACCCACCACCACCATACACCATCATCCACCACCATCATCCATTGTCCATCATAGAGTGTGTGAGTCGTCTCGGGATCCAAGATTGATCGTATGAGTTCTTGACAATCAAGGCCATGTTTGCCTAAGTCTCTTACATCACTTGGTGAAGAAAAAGTGTCTAGTGTAATACTTTTTATTTTTAATCTTTTCGCACTTTTTAATTGGTTATGTATTAATGACTTTAATAACTAGTTTCTTATGTTGAAGGTGATTCTTCCTTATCGTTTTTCCGTGGTGTCTTGGCATTATTTTACTGTCTATATAAAATAAAAGATTTTCACCATTCATATCTCCACGGTCTATATGGAGGTATGTTGGCTACCTGGTCGAGGGTTAAGGGAACGGTTTGGTAAGAGTCTTGCCATTGTTCAGTGTATAGATCCTGCAAAGGACATGGGTCAAATTTATTAGGACCTCCTTCAATACTTAACGGTATTGGATGGCGGGGGTCCAAACTCTTTGATCCCCTCATAAGTTAAACTACTATTAATACTTTAACCCGGCTACTTAGGACTGTATCCCTGCTGACTCAGACTACTTAGCCGAGGGTAACGTCGCCTTCAAAAGAGGGGCCTACCACATTATGCATTAATAACTTAATTAATTATCTTTCAATAATCCGACCCTTTAGGATTGTATCCTTGTTGACTCAAACTACTGGGTTGAGGGTAACGTCACCTCCAAAAGAGGGGCATACTACAATAACTAAGATAATCTCTTAAATAGTGCAAAAGTGCGGAAATAATCAAAGGTTACACTAAACACGAGTCGGAACCAAGTGATTCATCTTGTCTATCTGTTTTTACTTTTATTTTTATTTTTCAGCATTTTAGTTAGTTTTTATTTTCTTAGTTTAAAACACTTTTTCTAAATTTTTGATTTGATTAGACGTTGAGGATAAACCGGTACTAAAAGCTCTTGTGTCCTTGGACGACCTCGGTATCTTACCAACACTATACTACGCTCATGATGGGTGCACTTGCCCATATGTGTGTTTAGTGTTAGTAAATATTGTGTTTTATAAATTTAAAACTTGGCTAAAGAAAGTGTAAAAAGGGCTTAAAATATACTTAAACCTATATATATACCTAACGCACATCAAGATTTTGGCGCCGTTGCCGGGGATACAAGGATTTTAAGAAAGTTTGGAATCAACGGCCTAATCGTTTTTCTTATTTTTCTGTTTTTTGAGGATTTTTCTTAGTTTTTCAGCTTCTGCAGAACTCAGCACGTGTAACACCTGTGTCATTTCAACCATCAAACAAATGCCAAACCAATGAAATATTGTATTTCATACTTTGGACTTGTATAAATATGTGTATCTTTTGCACATATCAACTCATGTTCGATTTCAAGCTCTAAATCGCTTTCTGGAAGGTTATACGCGCTCTGATGCGTAAATATAACCAGTTTAATCCAACGAACACTCCGGAATAGTGAAATAGGCTTAACATACCTTAAATTACCTTTACATAACTTAGATATAAGTTTTGGAAGGTTTGGTGTGGTGAAATAAAGTTTAATCGCTTACAGGGACTAAAGTTGACAAACTGCGAAAGTATGCCAATTTGAACTGTAACAGACCTTCCGGAACATGACCATAAGTTAAACATGCCATAAATATCCTTTGCATAGCTTAGAAATAGGCTTTGAGGTGTTCGGTATGCTAAAATAAACTTTCGTGTCATTCAGGGACTAAAAGTGTCAAAAAGTGCACAAGTTTGCATTTTCGAGCATAACTTACGTTCTGAATACATCCGGACATCTAAAAATTTATGTAAGCATGACTACATTATATTTTAGTGTTCGCCTTAAGAAAAATCCATTCGTCGCGTCATTTGGATCGTTTTTCGCGCTTGTGCGCATTCCGTCGTAATTAAGCGAACATCGCGTTCGTACGGCTAAACGAACCGACATCCGAGATATTTTTGAACACATTTTTAAGTTCCCTATAC
Organism: Helianthus tuberosus; assembly: GCA_030545235.1. NCBI lineage: Eukaryota > Viridiplantae > Streptophyta > Magnoliopsida > Asterales > Asteraceae > Helianthus > Helianthus tuberosus. Next base: position 83,197,295 of record CM060389.1, read on the forward strand.
TTTAACTTCATTTTAGAGCTTTGAAATGGGGTTAACGGGCCTTAAACGTGTCAAAAATGGCCTAAATACAGTTCAGGGACCAAAAGTGTAATTCTGCCAAAGTAAGCCCTACGATGCGTATGGTATTTATACCATACGATGCGTATGGGGTCTTCTGACCAGGTGCAGAGTCTTTAACAGCCTGTTTTCAGCAGATTTAACCACAACCACATGTTCCTAATTGTCTAGTCATGAGATAAGGATGGAATTTTAGTTACCATAAGGTTCCGACAAGTGTACGGGTTGGATTCATGGCACGTTATCCAAGAAACGATCCCAACGGTGGACCATTTCCTATAAATACCCACCAACATCACACCCAAAAACTCACACCTTTGAATCTGAACTTGCTCTCTAAGTTGTCGTGTTTAACACTTCATACCTGAGAGTGTTCGGGTTCAAACCTTCCATTCTTGGACCCTTCGTAAGTATTCTTTCGTTCTTTTCCTTATTTTTACTGCTTTTCGAGTCAGAAAGTCAAACTTTGTTTGACTTTCAGCGTTGACCAGTAATGGTCAATGCGAAGTTCGTAGGAACTTCGCAACGTGAGTGTAATCACGTTGGTTATAGTCCCTTGGGACTATGCCCACTGATTACCACGTTGTCTAGGGTCGTAGGGTAGGCGATCTAATAAATCGCCTATACCTTCGAACCCGACCCAGTTTGGTCGATCATTAGGATCCGACCAAATAAATTAGGTGACCCTAGTATAGGGCATAACCTTCCGAGGTTATACCCTATGGTCACATCGTTTAAGTAGTTGTATGATAGGTAGTTTATATGCCTTAGGTAAATTACCAGAATACCCTTTTCATGTATAATTGGTAATTAAGCATATGTAACCTAAACTTTTGTCACGTAACTGATTATGTAACGTGTTTAGGCATATAATACTTGTCATAGGACTAGTTAGGCGGTCCGAACGCGTTTCACGCGCACGACGCGTTAAAGTAGCATAAGCTTCCTAAACGGGTCGTAATGGGTCGTAAACTATTATGTTAAGTTTCATTTAGCATGTAGGCTCTGTTAAACCATATCACGTGAGTTCCGACACTCATTTGGTTTACAAACCCTAATGCTACCCAGTCTTCCGATTTAGGTCCGGTTATTTAACATAGTTACCTATATTAGGTGCCGTTTGATTTCCGTGATCTCTAGCATTGTTTGGTTGTTACTCAAGGACTACTGAGCATTCTCAAGTGAGTACATAGACCCCTCTTTTACTGTTTTCCAAACTGTTTTGGGGTGAAACACATGTGCCTACTTGTTACTTTCGTGCTTTCCTGTTTTCACATCATATACTGGTTATGTTCATTAGTACACTATTAGTACATTGATTTACATGACTTTTCTACTTTGTATGTTAACTTAGCATACTTAGTACATTTCTGTTGCATATGTTTACTCAGCATATGGACACATTGTTTTACATTGCATTTCTGTTGCATATGTTTACTCAGCATATGGACACATTGTTTTACATTGCATTTCTGTTGCATATGTTTACTCAGCATATGGACACATTGTTTTACAGCTCTACCTTGTATGTTTACTCTAGCATACTAGGTACATTATCTTCATAAAACATGCTTACATTTTGGTATGACATTTGGTTTGTTTAAATGAGACAATGTACATTCATTAACACCGATCACGCCGCTCGGTAGTAGGTAGTGGTACCATAGGACTTGACAAATCCCATTCCTGAAATCTCGGGTTTGTTTGGACGTAAGGAATGACCGAATCCGAATACATATTCTCTTGATAACTCACTTTTACATAGTTATCCTTCTGTCTCAAGGCTTGGATGTATGAATTTTCACAACACCGCATAAATGTTCATATTCAGTATAGCATGCATATATCTTACAAAACATAACTTTGATTTAAACCAAGTTTTACTTCAATACTTTGTTTTGTACATTTTACTTATGGTTTAAGTAGTCTTAATTTTACTTACCATACATATCATTTTGGTTATACATTACTTGACTACTTTTGGACTATCAACATTTGACATTGGTTTTACATTACATGATTTACATTAGACATGAACATTTTACATCTTGATGGTTTGGTTTGATTATGTGATTAAGTAACGATGCGTGTGTAATATGATACAAGCATGGTGGATACGCCGCTGGTACTTCCTATATATAAGTGTTTGTATGGTATTACATATTGTAGCGTTATTTGAATCATTTCAGTTTGATACATATAACATTTTATACAAATAACATACTTATCACAAGACATTGTTTTACAAAACAACTTATCTTTTACAAACTCATTTAACTTGGTTATTCATTTAACTATACATTATTCACTTATTTATACCTATCATCTGAACTCATTGTTTTTCAAATGATTTACAAAACAAAGCAAATAACAAGGTTCATGACTAAACATTTTCTCAAACATAAGTCATGAAACCTATTTTCACAAAACCTATGTATCTCACCGGCATTTTTATGCTGACGTACCATATTTTCACATGTGTTTTTCAGGAACTGTCGCATAAGATGATCAAGATACACATAGACAGACTTGGGCTTTAGTGACAATAAAAGATGCAAGACTAGTTAATTATGTTGTATTTCTTTGTTTGTTAGACATTGTAACACTTTTAATCAATAAAACGAAACTTTAATTTTCCATGGTTGTGAAACATAAATTCTGTTGCAACACGCCCCGATGTTTCCGCCGCGATTTGTATGTTCTACGCGGTCGGGGTGTGACAGAAAAGATGGTATCAGAGCCAATGGTTATAGGGAATTAGGTTATTAGTAATGCTTTGACCTAGTCTATAACCTTTCTAGGACCCTAACGCGAGTTTACTTGCGTTTAGTCATAAAACAATACCGTCACCTATCCTTAGGTGACGACCACAACAAGAACATAAATTCAAAACCGCTTTGAAAACTAATCATCTGTTCTAGGATGATTGATTACTAGGTTTTGAACTCTCTATTATATGGTTTTGAACCCCTTTTAGTTTTCAAAACTTCGTCAAGGTTTTGGGTTTTAAATAATGTGAACACGTGCAAACTGGAAGGGTGAATGCCTGTATTCTGGGTTTTCTGTCTAGGCAAGCACTTCGTATACATCTCATCAGACGCGAGACCAGTTGTGCTTACCTGGGAATTCTTGGGATGAGTGTTCACTTATAGGCGAGCATGTCTTCGCGATACATTATTTTTGGCCTATTTACTTTGATTTGTCACCATCTCATTTGTTTGCCTTAGGTAACAAACAAATGATCACAATTTTCATTCGTTAGCATTCTGTATTGATTATCCAATAACCTTTCACTCGTTTCTTCCTCTGTCTTTCATTTTCTTCTAGAATGTCTATTCCTCTTGGAACTGGTCAAATGCCCGAGCGAACAGCCAAATTTGTCCAGCAAATTGGCGAAGTGATTCAGAGGACTGTGGATTTAGGTATTGCCATGGCTCGTCTTAACAATGAAGCCTCTCGTCTTAACAATGAAGCCTCTCGTCTTAACAATGAAGCCTCTCGTCTTAACAATGAAGCCTCTCGTCTTAACAATGAAGCCTCTCGTCTCGACAATGAAGCCACTCAAGAGACACCAAAGGAAGCAGTAGTCAGTCTTGCAACAACATCAAGGAAGCGTAAGGCTTCAAGGAAACCCGCAGCGGTTACACCTAATCAAGCTGGACCTAGCCAAGTGGCAAGGCCACCAGCTAGGAAGCAGTACTTAGGAACTGCTCCTAGGTGCAAGCGATGCAACGGTCATCATTCAAACCTCCTACCCTGCTGGAAATGTACCTACTGTGGACGGCGGGGACATTTGGTCAACACATGCCGCTTTGCTATCCAGAACAAAGCTGTTGCAAATCTTGCTGCTACCCAACCCCAAGTCAACCCTACTCAAGTTCGTTTCCCGCGTGGTACTTGCTACAACTGTGGCGATACGAGCCATTTCAGGAACAACTGCCCGAAGATAGTCAGTGCAAATCCAACCCTCGGATGAGCATTTGGCTGAACAAAGGATGTTGCTGTCTTATGCCTTTGTTTCTTTTGTTTTCGTGTATTGTGAAACAATATGTCTTGTTCATAAATAAAAATCGTTGTTCACAAATTCTGATATACAAGTATAGTTACATGTGTGTATGATTTTCCTATGATACCTGCATTAAGGAATTATGTTCCTTACAAACTACTCTTGTGATTCTCACTTTCAAGTGATCGCTCATAATTTCCTCAAAAGTTCTAAGTACTCGTTTCATTCTAAGAAACAAAGTACAGAAAAAATAAAGTGACATTATGAGTGATCATGCTTCTGCACATCTGTGCCATTAAATCCTTGGTTAGATAACTAAGGGTATTATCAAATCTCATACCCATTACGTTTTGATTTTTTTTCAACATACACAGTACAAGTATTTCAAAACAATCTTCATGATCTCAAAACATTTCATATAGTTTGAAAACAAATTTTTCTAGATGCATTGTCTATGTTATTTCAAAAACATTGACCATGTTATCAAAACCAACCTTCCTAATTTCAAAATATTTCATATAGTCTGAAGACAATATTAACACAATACATTTTATTATCAAGTGCATGATTTCGAAAAGCATCATTCATGTCTTTCAAAAACCTTATACATAATTTAAAAAAATTCATCTCGCATGATTTTAAAACATTTTTGTAAATATATCTATCTAATACACCTACTTTATATTTCAAAAAGTATTATATATAAGGTTTCAAAAACGTTAAACACAGTTTTCTTAAAAGAACCCCATGCACAGTTTTCAAAAATATTTTCCTCGTACATTGACATAACCTTCAAAATCTGCTTCATATGTCGCCTTGACATATCAAGCATCTCAACTCATAAGCATTCTTACTTCATGTTTTGACATAAGCACATCCAGTGCAAGATTTCAAAACATCTTCTACTTCTAAAAATTCATATGGGATCTTTTTATCTCCACAATTAGACCCTTGTGGATAATCATCATTCAAATCAGAGTCCTTAATTGGATTCCTTATGTACCTTAATTCGAACATTTCGGTTCTTTATAATCGAAATCGAATTTTCTCTTCAAAAATCTTTCTATCTTTATAGTTAGATTCTTGATAACGTTTAAAGTACTAAATGAAATCCGCTGAATGGATTCCTAGTGTGCTTTAAATACATGTACTCTGTTAGCAGAACAAACTTCTAGTTAAACAATTTTTGGTTATGTGACTATGTGTTTATTCATCTCATGTTTTCTTTTATGCATTTTTGTGTTTTTGGTATACTCTGGATATTCGTTATCAAAATCCTCGTAGAATCTTTCATATCTTCATATGAGGGATTCGTAGAAGGATATTCAAAGGTACTACCTTAAATCCTTAATGGGCTTCTATGTAATAGTTAAGACCCTTGGATTATATAGTACCACTCCAGACCCTTTTTAGTGGTCTAGTCAAAAGATTGATTCGCAATCTGGTTAAAAAAAATGACATCTAGTGATGTAGCTGAACAGACTCCTTGATAGTCTATTTAAATCATTTATTGATTTAGTCTAAAGGACTCTATGGCGGTCTAAGTCACGCTCATCACAGGATTGTTCATTTGGTTTTCCCCTACACATTATAAAATGGACTGAGTGAACTATGCAAGGAATTGTCTGATTATGGACGCGTACATAATTATGAAATTTAGTGCACGGTAACCACAGTAAGATTTATTATGTGTAAGAACCGACAGTGACAACAATAACAAAATGATAACGATGTAATGGAGGCATGGTGGACGCACCAATGACGCTTCATATACTTGTATATAAGTGTCCCTCTTACATTGCAAACATAATGTTATTAAGGTTACTAGAAGTTCAAGAACCCTAACCAATGTTGTTCGATCTTTTCAACTTCATGTTTTAAACTCTCACAAGTTTCCTCTAAATAAATTTCGGGACGGAATTTCCTAAAGTAGGGGAGACTGTAACACCTGTGTCATTTCAACCATCAAACAAATGCCAAACCAATGAAATATTGTATTTCATACTTTGGACTTGTATAAATATGTGTATCTTTTGCACATATCAACTCATGTTCGATTTCAAGCTCTAAATCGCTTTCTGGAAGGTTATACGCGCTCTGATGCGTAAATATAACCAGTTTAATCCAACGAACACTCCGGAATAGTGAAATAGGCTTAACATACCTTAAATTACCTTTACATAACTTAGATATAAGTTTTGGAAGGTTTGGTGTGGTGAAATAAAGTTTAATCGCTTACAGGGACTAAAGTTGACAAACTGCGAAAGTATGCCAATTTGAACTGTAACAGACCTTTCGGAACATGACCATAAGTTAAACATGCCATAAATATCCTTTGCATAGCTTAGAAATAGGCTTTGAGGTGTTCGGTATGCTAAAATAAACTTTCGTGTCATTCAGGGACTAAAAGTGTCAAAAAGTGCACAAGTTTGCATTTTCGAGCATAACTTACGTTCTGAATACATCCGGACATCTAAAAATTTATGTAAGCATGACTACATTATATTTTAGTGTTCGCCTTAAGAAAAATCCATTCGTCGCGTCATTTGGATCGTTTTTCGCGCTTGTGCGCATTCCGTCGTAATTAAGCGAACATCGCGTTCGTACGGCTAAACGAACCGACATCCGAGATATTTTTGAACACATTTTTAAGTTCCCTATACTTTAACTTCATTTTAGAGCTTTGAAATGGGGTTAACGGGCCTTAAACGTGTCAAAAATGGCCTAAATACAGTTCAGGGACCAAAAGTGTAATTCTGCCAAAGTAAGCCCTACGATGCGTATGGTATTTATACCATACGATGCGTATGGGGTCTTCTGACCAGGTGCAGAGTCTTTAACAGCCTGTTTTCAGCAGATTTAACCACAACCACATGTTCCTAATTGTCTAGTCATGAGATAAGGATGGAATTTTAGTTACCATAAGGTTCCGACAAGTGTACGGGTTGGATTCATGGCACGTTATCCAAGAAACGATCCCAACGGTGGACCATTTCCTATAAATACCCACCAACATCACACCCAAAAACTCACACCTTTGAATCTGAACTTGCTCTCTAAGTTGTCGTGTTTAACACTTCATACCTGAGAGTGTTCGGGTTCAAACCTTCCATTCTTGGACCCTTCGTAAGTATTCTTTCGTTCTTTTCCTTATTTTTACTGCTTTTCGAGTCAGAAAGTCAAACTTTGTTTGACTTTCAGCGTTGACCAGTAATGGTCAATGCGAAGTTCGTAGGAACTTCGCAACGTGAGTGTAATCACGTTGGTTATAGTCCCTTGGGACTATGCCCACTGATTACCACGTTGTCTAGGGTCGTAGGGTAGGCGATCTAATAAATCGCCTATACCTTCGAACCCGACCCAGTTTGGTCGATCATTAGGATCCGACCAAATAAATTAGGTGACCCTAGTATAGGGCATAACCTTCCGAGGTTATACCCTATGGTCACATCGTTTAAGTAGTTGTATGATAGGTAGTTTATATGCCTTAGGTAAATTACCAGAATACCCTTTTCATGTATAATTGGTAATTAAGCATATGTAACCTAAACTTTTGTCACGTAACTGATTATGTAACGTGTTTAGGCATATAATACTTGTCATAGGACTAGTTAGGCGGTCCGAACGCGTTTCATGCGCACGACGCGTTAAAGTAGCATAAGCTTCCTAAACGGGTCGTAATGGGTCGTAAACTATTATGTTAAGTTTCATTTAGCATGTAGGCTCTGTTAAACCATATCACGTGAGTTCCGACACTCATTTGGTTTACAAACCCTAATGCTACCCAGTCTTCCGATTTAGGTCCGGTTATTTAACATAGTTACCTATATTAGGTGCCGTTTGATTTCCGTGATCTCTAGCATTGTTTGGTTGTTACTCAAGGACTACTGAGCATTCTCAAGTGAGTACATAGACCCCTCTTTTACTGTTTTCCAAACTGTTTTGGGGTGAAACACATGTGCCTACTTGTTACTTTCGTGCTTTCCTGTTTTCACATCATATACTGGTTATGTTCATTAGTACACTATTAGTACATTGATTTACATGACTTTTCTACTTTGTATGTTAACTTAGCATACTTAGTACATTTCTGTTGCATATGTTTACTCAGCATATGGACACATTGTTTTACATTGCATTTCTGTTGCATATGTTTACTCAGCATATGGACACATTGTTTTACATTGCATTTCTGTTGCATATGTTTACTCAGCATATGGACACATTGTTTTACAGCTCTACCTTGTATGTTTACTCTAGCATACTAGGTACATTATCTTCATAAAACATGCTTACATTTTGGTATGACATTTGGTTTGTTTAAATGAGACAATGTACATTCATTAACACCGATCACGCCGCTCGGTAGTAGGTAGTGGTACCATAGGACTTGACAAATCCCATTCCTGAAATCTCGGGTTTGTTTGGACGTAAGGAATGACCGAATCCGAATACATATTCTCTTGATAACTCACTTTTACATAGTTATCCTTCTGTCTCAAGGCTTGGATGTATGAATTTTCACAACACCGCATAAATGTTCATATTCAGTATAGCATGCATATATCTTACAAAACATAACTTTGATTTAAACCAAGTTTTACTTCAATACTTTGTTTTGTACATTTTACTTATGGTTTAAGTAGTCTTAATTTTACTTACCATACATATCATTTTGGTTATACATTACTTGACTACTTTTGGACTATCAACATTTGACATTGGTTTTACATTACATGATTTACATTAGACATGAACATTTTACATCTTGATGGTTTGGTTTGATTATGTGATTAAGTAACGATGCGTGTGTAATATGATACAAGCATGGCGGATACGCCGCTGGTACTTCCTATATATAAGTGTTTGTATGGTATTACATATTGTAGCGTTATTTGAATCATTTCAGTTTGATACATATAACATTTTATACAAATAACATACTTATCACAAGACATTGTTTTACAAAACAACTTATCTTTTACAAACTCATTTAACTTGGTTATTCATTTAACTATACATTATTCACTTATTTATACCTATCATCTGAACTCATTGTTTTTCAAATGATTTACAAAACAAAGCAAATAACAAGGTTCATGACTAAACATTTTCTCAAACATAAGTCATGAAACCTATTTTCACAAAACCTATGTATCTCACCGGCATTTTTATGCTGACGTACCATATTTTCACATGTGTTTTTCAGGAACTGTCGCATAAGATGATCAAGATACACATAGACAGACTTGGGCTTTAGTGACAATAAAAGATGCAAGACTAGTTAATTATGTTGTATTTCTTTGTTTGTTAGACATTGTAACACTTTTAATCAATAAAACGAAACTTTAATTTTCCATGGTTGTGAAACATAAATTCTGTTGCAACACGCCCCGATGTTTCCGCCGCGATTTGTATGTTCTACGCGGTCGGGGTGTGACAGCACGGGCCGTGCCCGCTGAACACGCCCCGTGCCCAATCATTGGAACTGGCAATCCTGTTTTAAGTCAGACAGTAAACTGAACACGGGGCCTTGCCCACTCAACACGCCCCGTGCCCAAGATTCAGTTACTGAAAACAGAACCGTAAGATCCCGACGATTGGTAATTTCTGACACAAACATGAGTGATACAGATACTTTTTACTTTCGACACTCTTTTGGTACGTGGTGTCAATTATGTGGTGGTACCCATAAGGAATTAGAATGTTATTTTCTAAATAATAAGCCCCACTATATAGACCCATCGTTTCCTTGTATCCTTAAGAGGGGCGAAAGTAAAAATAATCCCTATCTCTCCCTTGAATGCTCCCAACCAGATTTTCTAGGAGAAATGCTTCTTGATGAATTATTTCAATTAGAAGATCTAATTTTTAATTGGTTAAAAGAACTTAGGATAGATTTCAATAATTTATCTCAAGATGATAACCAAGAAGAAGTGTTGGAATCGCATTCAAACAACTTCGTTGTCCCCGACGATACTTCTAACTCTAGTGAGGACTTGAGCGATAGTCGTCCCTGTGCCGATTGTGCCGTGAAGGACTCCCCATCGACTTCGTTCGATGCATACATAGACCTGAGCGATTCGGCATACACCTTCTTTAACGAGAGCCCGGGAAAGGGTTGGACTTGTCCACCTACATATAGCATAGGAATCACCCTCACCGACAACCTCTTGCGTTCTAGTCTCAATCAAGAACAATTAAGGTATCTTAGGCACTTTGGGGTTGTTCCATCCAGTAAGGAACCGCCTGATCTGGAAAAGTTCCTTAAAAATAGACAAACTTCATAACCAGCCCTTCGACACGGGGCATTGCCCAGGTCAACATGTGTGACAACTCGAACCTTTGATCCTGATCGTCGAGAGACGAGCATTTTAGTAAAGCTCGTATTCATTATTATTGTTATTTATTATTATTATTATTGGTATTATTGTCGTCATTATCTTATAAAAATAATAATAACCACGACGAGAGGGACGTACCGTTTAACCGTCGACTCGAACCAAACCTAATTAACGTAATGCACTCGTATTTAAAATAAATAGCATAAGTGGTTGCGCGTTTTGGATCGAACCCGCTTTTATATAAAGAACACAAACAATATTTTACGGATTAGTATACTTGGTCAAGCCCAACCCAACTTATCCAAACACCCTAAAACCCTAGCCTATATAACTTGCTAATCCCCCTTACCCCTCATTTTCTTTTCTACAAAACCTAAACCCCAAAAGTAAGAAGGCAGCCGCACACCCCTGTACCCTCTCCACCTCCGGCGACCGGAGATGTTTTCCGGCCAAAAACTCAGGCGAGCCAGCGACACCAACACACCTTTCTTCTTGTGCACACCCACACCCAACTACCTCTCACTTCGAAACCACCTCCTCTCTCTCTCCCACATCTGTCCCTCTCTCCCTTCCATCGTTTTTACGGCGCCGCCGCCGTCGCTCACGGCGGTGGTAGCAGCGGAGGTGACCTCCACGACTGAACAATGAGGTTGATGAATCACTAAAATTTGTCGGGCGAATGTTGCTGTGTTTGATGTTGTTTGAGGATGAAGCCAGTGGGGGGCCGACGGCGGCTGTAACCATCGGAAGCAATGACAACGGAGGCGGCTGGACGGTGGTTCTCTTTGGCAGCAAGGGTTGTGGTGGTAGTTTTCTTGGCAGCAAGTATAAAAGTCGATCAACAGGTAAGAACCAGTTATTTTGTTTAGTATGTGCTATGACTATTTAGTGTGTGTGCCATTAACTGATTCGGAGTAGATATGTTTGAGGATGGTATAGGAATTTTGTAATAAGCAGATCTGAAACCGATTGATTTTTGGTTGCATTTTGTGATTCAACTCCTTGTTTTCATTTGTTTAACTGCAATATATCGTTACTGTTATGAATATATGTTCTTACATATGGTTGGAATGGGTATTAGGGTATTATTGGTTTAACTGTTTTAGATGATTGGTTGAATAAAAATTATGTGTTACTTTTAGTAATATTTGATTGGTGTAGTGAAACAATACACTTATACATGTCCTTAGAAATAATGATATGATGATTGGTGATATTATGGCTGAAACGGATCTTCACACATGTTTGTTTATTGACTTGTTTTGATTTAGAGTTTTATGTATATAACATGATTGTGAAGGTTTAAATGATGATAATGTCCGGATATGTTTGGTTAAACTATTAGAAAACCCTAAGGATGAACTGCTTGAAGATACTATGAATATTTGAAATTTACTGTTTTGATCTGATTTGGTGCTTGTACGACATGATAAAGCATGTTAGGGTAATCTGATTGGTTCGTACAATTTGGGTAAGGATTCTAGAAACATCAGCAAAGGTTGTGAGTCGAAACTCATGGTTGCGACTCGAGACCATTATGTTGGTGACTCGAAACAAGGCACTTCACACGTAAGGACTCGAGACCGGCACGATTGCGACTCGAGATCTTCTGATCTCGACCCAAGCCTGACTCGAGACCTCAAGGTTGCGACTCAGAAGTGCACGACTCGAGACGGCTCAGATTGCGACTCGGAATCCCATGGTTGGGACTCGAGACCTCTTGGTCTCGAGTCGAGACCACCCAGTTTCGACAGGACTGCCTTGTTTAGTTATTGGGCCGCACAAACTGCTGTTATGGACTGTGTACTAATGATTGATTGTTTAACTGTTGGTGTCTAACTGCTACTGATTAATTGTTCATACTTTAGGATGGGCCCAATAACATGTATGCTGGTATGATACGTGTTACTGTTACCATTACTATACATTATGCAAAGTGTGTGTATTATACGAAATGTGAATTTACGTGCTACGTGTTAGATACGTGTAGGATTATACGTGACACTACTTGCATACAAACCTAATAAATATTTAATAACCATAATAGGGTATGGTTGACCAACATAACACAAGTAAATTGTCAACCGAGCAAAGCAAAGGTGAGTTCACTACTTTTTACTTAAAGCATGCGTTCCCGGTGGTTGGGAAACGGAACAAAACACTTTTCCTGGTTTGGGATTGCTTACTATCTCCTTGTGCGGGATACGGTATTTCTATCTCCTTGTGTGGGAAACGGGTAACAACACTATTCCCTTGGGAGGGATACAAACTTACTTACTTCCCTTGTTACTGGGATGCAAACTTACTTTTCTTCCCTTGTTACTGGGATACAAACTTACTTTTCTTCCCTTGTTACTGGGATACAAACTTACTTACTTCCCTTGTTACTAGGAACTCTTGGTTAATTACGGTTTATACGGAATGCAACGAGCAACACTAAACGAAACTCTATCACTTAAGTCCTTACTACTTAATACCGATTAGTCGCCGGGGCCAGGCGAACGGGTTATTAGTTGATAGCTCTATTTAGGTGTAACCAGCCTCACACCGACCCTTGTTACTGGGAACGGGCGTGAACTAATAGACTCAGGCAAACCGTCAATGATGATAGAACATTGACAAATGGGGCACTGCGGAAACGTACGGTTAAGTAAGTATTCGGTATTGGAAAAACAGTTTAGTCGCTCACTTATGGGGTAGCTCCCCATGGCATGTATAAACGGATAAATTAACTGGTTAAAACAAGTTTTTGGAATTAAAACTGGAAAACCGCAAACACGTGAACTCGCCAACGTTATGTTGACACTCTACTGCATGCTTTGCAGGTTGCTCGGTACAACTCTGGACGGACGTTGCAATCGGATGGAGTGTGTGGTTCGTAAGTAACATGATGATAAATTTGTGGTTTCAATTATGATGCATTTTCTTCCCCTTTCCACTATGGATTTAAACTATGTTTTGAAAATTTTAAATTAGGTCACTAATTATGCTAATGTTTATAACAATAACTAATCCGTTCAAGATAATTAGTGGCTAAGATCCTGGTCGTCACACACCTCGCGGTAATACTCCGTGTGTGGATTTTGAGGGTGTGACAGATTGGTATCAGAGCCATTGGTTATAGTGAACTAGGTTTAAGATATAAAATATTTTAAGATGAAAAATGTTTTATATGAAAAACCAGACTATAACCGTTCTTTAATGAAAAACCACAACAACACCACACTCTGGATTGCAAGGTTCGTCAACCTAAGATGCTCACCTGGTAATGGTAGGCTAACGGCATTTACTTGTGCATAACTTATGTGTGTGAACATGCATGTGTGTATGTGTATAATTAGCATATATGTGTTTGTATGTATGCGTATATTTAGTATTTAACACAGTGGATCATACGAAGGCTAGGCAAGCGTGTTACGTACTAAACAGGAGCGAGTCCTCCTAAACCTGACTCGAAACCACGATACGCTAAGAGCAAGGAACTAGTTATTTCGAGCCCTCGTCTATGTATTTCCTGATATCACCCCTGGATTCGAACGAATCGACGCGGTGAACGATTACTCGATATACCTGCTCAGGAAAGGTCTGCTACGGACTACATAGAAAAGTTACGTGATCGAATCAACGAAGGGGAGCCCCCTATATCAGGTAACGTTAGAAGGAACGACGACGCCATTCACCTCCTTCCTACTCACGCATTTCTTCTTCCCAACTCAAGCGGTGTGGCTTGTTCCCTCATCCGACTGATCACCTGGATTCTTGAAGCGTCCTAGTAAGACTACACCGTTCGGATTTCTGTTTTGTACGTCTCGAACACGAGAAGCATGCGCGGTGTATGTTTCTCATAGCTGTGCCAACAATCGTACCACCCTTCCATCGACCACAAGGTTATTTCCCCTAATTCCTCGTTACATGGTAAATCCTTATTCAAGTACAACCTTATACCTTAGCACGCCCCAAAACCCAACGAATTGATAACTTTCTTACAAACCGGCGTATTTGGAAGCGTGGCTAGACGAAGACACGAGCCAGTCAACCCACCGATGAGTACGGCGATCTTGATGCTTACCCTATCCTTTATTTGTCAGAACTGTTATTGTTTGACGACTTTCCTGATTCTGTGAATCCTTTCGCCGGCTTTCGTACGAATCCGCGTTTATTGCTCAGATGGTATCCCCGCTCCTATCGTTTCTTTATCATGACATCCATGTTTCTCCGTTTAGAAACCTTGACCAGATCTCTCTTCAGTTTGGTGAATTCAACAAACTCGACCTTTAGTCAGCAAACATTTTATCCCTTGAAATTCAATAATGTGATACTTCAATCGTACTTTCCTGAAAACCTGTTTTCACAATTTCATGTCGAACCCCCCCCCCCGACCCATACGATGACCGTCCTTCTCTATCGTTGGTTCTTGTTGTGCCATTCATACTGACGTAACACCTCTTATCGGCAAAACGACGTTCTTTATCCTAATCGCACACGGCTTATGTACGACCAGCTACCTCATCGACACCAGATAAATCCTTATTGCCGACCACCAAACCTTTTATGTTTTGTCTCAAATTGAACGCATCAATCTTGACTACCCTTCTTGCATTGTCTCGCTACTCGTGTTATGTTTCACGGATTCCATGATTCTTATCCTACTCTGCTCTGCGCAAATCTCCGTTTGGACGAAATACTTCCTACGAATGTTACTCGTTGGGGGAAACGAGCCAAGGATACCCCGGGGGTAACGGGTATCGCAAGCACTGTTCTTCGAACTCGATACGATCAACACCTAGTCACGACACTCGAATTTATTCCATCCTGTCAATATCCAACACTTGTTTCTTTCGGCGACGCCCGAACCTATTCGGAAAGTCAGTGGGGAATCCAAACGACTCCTACGCTTTACCTTGGAACTTCTACGACGCAAAACCGCCTTGCGCTAAGTTTTCAGTACACGACTTTTAACGCCACAAAGCCCGCATTGCTTGACCGTATACGCAACCTCTCACGATTTGAACTCAACAGGGGCATCACCTAGCATCCGAGAGATCCTCAAACGATCCGCAACTCCAGCAACTGGAAGATAATCTGCGAGGTGCCCCTATCTTATGCTATCATGTCCGGGACATCGGTAACATGTCTGCTGGTAACATCACGCGACCAAAGAAACCGACAAGTTTCCGAACTTGCAACCATCTACTTGATAGAAGTAGATACTAGGCACGAGATGCCAACTTTTACCTGATCGTAACCCACGTTTTGCATCCGATTCTTCGCGAGGCTGTGCACGAAAGACTTTTGGGCTCACTGTTAGGCATGAGCACCGCTTATCGCCCGCAAACTGATGACTGGGCCAAAAGCACCATCCAAACACTCAAAGGCATGCTAAGAACATGTGTTATCGACCCTTGGATACTAGTGACACTTCCCTTCTCTAGAATTCTCTTCCAACAACTGCTACCACACTAGCATTCAGGCAGCACCATTTGAGGCATTGCACGAACGCAGATGCCGGTCACCTCTGTGTTGGACGGAAGCCAAATTACCGGCCCAGAACTTGCACTTGACACAACGGGTGGGATTGCCCAGAACAGACAACGCATGACGGCAACTCCAGACCGTCAGAAAGGCTACGCGGATAAGCGTAGGAAACCTCTAGAATTCCTAGTCGGAGACTGGATTCTACTTAAAATTTCACCCTGGATGGGTGTGGTACGTTATGGCTAACGAGACGAGCTTAATCCGTGATATGTTGGATCGTTCGAAGTATCGAAACGATTAGTTAGGTAGCATACTGACTAAACCTGCCTGAAAAAGTTGAACGCGGTACACAACGTCTTTCACGTACCTGATCTGAAGAAGTGTCTGTCAGATGAAACATTCGTTATTCCTTTTTTAGGAACTCGTGATCAGCAACAAACTACGCTTCATTGAGGAACTGGTTGAGGTAAACCCTCAAGCGTGGCATAATATGCCAACAGACCGAGTTCGTTGGGACTCACGCCGTGGCCTAGAGTTTAACTGGGAACGGGAAAACCAGCTGATGAGCACGTATCTCAAGTTGTCTACAAACATTACTTCCAGCACTGAAGCTACAACTGAAATTTTGGGAAGAAATTTCAAGCGAACACGGGGATGATGTGACACCCCACGAAAACGTTTAATCACACTAGCTTGTTAGTGGCTGCGCGCTAAATTTCGGGACGAAATTTCTTGAACTTGGGGATAATGTGACACTTTGGGTTTTCCTGTACGCTTCTTGGATGTTATAGTTAAGTTGTGAAAATCCGTACTATGTGAGATACGAACAACTCTGTGAATCTAATGATATGTGATTTTACATGCTATGTGACTGTATGTACTATGTGTCTTATATGCCCGTTTTGTGGACTTTCGTGAAATTTCTTATATCTACGTATGGTAATGGAGCCTATGTATATCTTTGGAGCGTATCGTATGACCCTTGCTTAAATTTCGAGGACGAAATTCCTATAACATGGGGAGAATGTGACAACTCGAACCTTTGATCCTGATCGTCGAGAGACGAGCATTTTAGTAAAGCTCGTATTCATTATTATTGTTATTTATTATTATTATTATTGGTATTATTGTCGTCATTATCTTATAAAAATAATAATAACCACGACGAGAGGGACGTACCGTTTAACCGTCGACTCGAACCAAACCTAATTAACGTAATGCACTCGTATTTAAAATAAATAGCATAAGTGGTTGCGCGTTTTGGATCGAACCCGCTTTTATATAAAGAACACAAACAATATTTTACGGATTAGTATACTTGGTCAAGCCCAACCCAACTTATCCAAACACCCTAAAACCCTAGCCTATATAACTTGCTAATCCCCCTTACCCCTCATTTTCTTTTCTACAAAACCTAAACCCCAAAAGTAAGAAGGCAGCCGCACACCCCTGTACCCTCTCCACCTCCGGTGACCGGAGATGTTTTCCGGCCAAAAACTCAGGCGAGCCAGCGACACCCACACACCTTTCTTCTTGTGCACACCCACACCCAACTACCTCTCACTTCGAAACCACCTCCTCTCTCTCTCCCACATCTGTCCCTCTCTCCCTTCCATCGTTTTTACGGCGCCGCCGCCGTCGCTCACGGCGGTGGTAGCAGCGGAGGTGACCTCCACGACTGAACAATGAGGTTGATGAATCACGAAAATTTGTCGGGCGAATGTTGCTGTGTTTGATGTTGTTTGAGGATGAAGCCAGTGGGGGGCCGACGGCGGCTGTAACCATCGGAAGCAATGACAACGGAGGCGGCTGGACGGTGGTTCTCGTTGGCAGCAAGGGTTGTGGTGGTAGTTTTCTTGGCAGCAAGTATAAAAGTCGATCAACAGGTAAGAACCAGTTATTTTGTTTAGTATGTGCTATGACTATTTAGTGTGTGTGCCATTAACTGATTCGGAGTAGATATGCTTGAGGATGGTATAGGAATTTTGTAATAAGCAGATCTGAAACCGATTGATTTTTGGTTGCATTTTGTGATTCAACTCCTTGTTTTCATTTGTTTAACTGCAATATATCATTACTGTTATGAATATATGTTCTTACATATGCTTGGAATGGGTATTAGGGTATTATTGGTTTAACTGTTTTTGATGATTGGTTGAATAAAAATTATGTGTTACTTTTAGTAATATTTGATTGGTGTAGTGAAACAATACACTTATACATGTCCTTAGAAATAATGATATGATGATTGGTGATATTATGGCTGAAACGGATCTGCACACATGTTTGTTTATTGACTTGTTTTGATTTAGAGTTTTATGTATATAACATGATTGTGAAGGTTTAAATGATGATAATGTACGGATATGTTTGGTTAAAATATTAGAAAACCCTAAGGATGAACTGCTTGAAGATACTATGAATATTTGAAATTTACTGTTTTGATCTGATTTGGTGCTTGTACGACATGATAAAGCATGTTAGGGTAATCTGATTGGTTCGTACAATTTGGGTAAGGATTCTAGAAACATCAGCAAAGGTTGTGAGTCGAAACTCATGGTTGCGACTCGAGACCATTATGTTGGTGACTCGAAACAAGACACTTCACACGTAAGGACTCGAGACCGGCACGATTGCGACTCGAGATCTTCTGATCTCGACCCAAGCCTGACTCGAGACCTCAAGGTTGCGACTCAGAAGTGCACGACTCGAGACGGCTCAGATTGCGACTCGGAATCCCATGGTTGCGACTCGAGACCTCTTGGTCTCGAGTCGAGACCACCCGGTTTCGACAGGACTGCCTTGTTTAGTTATTGGACCTTACAAACTGCTGTTTTGGACTGTGTACTAATGATTGATTGTTTAACTGTTGGTGTCTAACTGCTGCTGATTAATTGTTCATACTTTAGGATGGGCCCAATAACATGTATGCTGGTATGATACGTGTTACTGTTACCATTACTATACATTATGCAAAGTGTGTGTATTATACGAAATGTGAATTTACGTGCTACGTGTAAGATACGTGTATTATTATACGTGACACTACTTGCATACAAACCTAATAAATATTTAATAACCATAATAGGGTATGGTTGACCAACATAACACAAGTAAATTGTCAACCGAGCAAAGCAAAGGTGAGTTCACTACTTTTTACTTAAAGCATGCGTTCCCGGTGGTTGGGAAACGGAACAAAACACTTTTCCTGGTTTGGGATTGCTTACTATCTGCTTGTGCGGGATACGGTATTTCTATCTCCTTGTGTGGGAAACGGGTAACAACACTATTCCCTTGGGAGGGATACAAACTTACTTACTTCCCTTGTTACTGGGATGCAAACTTACTTTTCTTCCCTTGTTACTGGGATACAAACTTACTTTTCTTCCCTTGTTACTGGGATACAAACTTACTTACTTCCCTTGTTACTGGGAACTCTTGGTTAATTACGGTTTATACGGAATGCAACGAGCAACACTAAACGAAACTCTATCACTTAAGTCCCTACTACTTAATACCGATTAGTCGCCGGGGCCAGGCGAACGGGTTATTAGTTGATAGCTCTATTTAGGTGTAACCAGCCTCACACCGACCCTTGTTACTGGGAACGGGCGTGAACTAATAGACTCAGGCAAACCATCAATGATGATAGAACATTGACAAACGGGGCACTGCGGAAACGTACGGTTAAGTAAGTATTCGGTATTGGAAAAACAGTTTAGTCGCTCACTTATGGGGTAGCTCCCCATGGCATGTATAAACGGATAAATTAACTGGTTAAAACAAGTTTTTGGAATTAAAACTGGAAAACCGCAAACACGTGAACTCGCCAACGTTATGTTGACACTCTACTGCATGCTTTGCAGGTTGCTCGGTACAACTCTGGACGGACGTTGCAATCGGATGGAGTGCGTGGTTCATAAGTAACATGATGATAAATTTGTGGTTTCAATTATGATGCGTTTTCTTCCCCTTTCCGCTGTGGACTTAAACTATGTTTTGAAAAATTTAAATTAGGTCACTAATTATGCTAATGTTTATAACAATAACTAATCCGTTCAAGATAATTAGTGGCTAAGATCCTGGTCGTCACACGCCTCGCGGTAATACTCCGTGTGTGGATTTTGAGGGTGTGACAACATGCCCCCGTGTCCACCAAAAGATTCCCTTCTGACTTTTTGTCAGAATACGGACAAAACGTGTCAGGATCTTGCCTGCACATGGGGCCGTGTCCAGCCGACACGGGGCCGTGTCCAGTATGCTGTCGTTTTCTATAAATACAGCCAAGAATCCTGCACATTTGGACCATCCAGGGACAGAGATTTGAAAGGATTTTCTAACTTACCATCCTAGGTATGTTCTAAAAGAAGTTTCTAACAAACATCTTGTCCCTTCCTCTTTTATCCATTACCTTCTTCTTCATCTTTCTTGCAACAACACCTCCATTGAAGCTTGATTCCAAGCTTTATTGTGATGTTTGTTAACTTTTTGTTCAAGGAATCTTGTTAAAAATAAGTTACACAACATTGTTTTAAGTTATTTCTGTTCAAAAACACTTCATTAGTTGGGAAAATAATTTGAAACTTCAAGATTCCTTGTTCTAAAAAACTGCAGAAAGGTGAACACGGGGCCGTGCTCATTGAGCACGGGGCCGTGTACGTGGTACTGTTTCATTAAAATGAACTATTTCTGGTTTGTTTTCATAGAATGTCTAGCCAAAACAGTGGAACCTCTTCTGCGCACTCCATAAACAATCGAAGGGAAATTAGGCCATCAATTGAAGTAACTCTCGTACGATACGTGATGGCGTTACGTGAAGCTCTTGACGAGATGACTTCGGTAGAGGAGGTCCTAATAGACCGTATAAATTATCTTACGGTGGGGTTGGAAAACAGTTTTCAAGAAATAAACCTCTTGCACCAGAGGTTAAACATTCTTGTAACACCTCCCATGGAACCCATCCTCCCTCAAGAGGATTGGAACCTAGCACTTGGAATCCACAATCCTACCGGTTGGGACGACATTCCAGTGGAACCTCCTCTTGTAGATCTACAAGAAGTCCCAGTGGAGGTTGCTCCTCCTCAACCCGATGCCAATGAGCCCGCCTTTCTTCTCCCAACGGAGATAGAAGAGTGGCTCGCCGACGTGTGAGGATCCCATGCCCAAAGAAAAGAAGTGTTCATGCTACATCTAACCAAGAGAGCTATCTTTTTGGAAGTTTTGCTAGTAAAATAAAGATTAGGCTGGAACTTCTTGATTTGGATTTCTTGTGTTTCTTTGACCTACTTATCTAGAAATTTAACTTTTAGGACTACTATGTAATTCTCTCTATGACTTAATGAATGATGGTTTTAGTTAATTTGGTGTTTGGATGGTGTTGAAACGAATAAAATACACTCAGGATGGCAAAGGATAACAAGGGAAACTTGAACCAACACCCCATGCAGGAAAACATGGCCATCCAACAATTTTCTTCATTAACAGTAGGCTCAGCACGGGCCGTGTCCGCCCAACACGGCCCCGTGCTGCACAGTCTGCAGAAATGACCCAGTTCAGGTAAACTGGACACGGGCCGTGTTCACCTAACACGCCCCCATGTCCAGACTTCTGTTTCTTTTGTTTAATTTTTGTTTCTGGCACTTGAACACGGGGCCGTGCTCGGACAACACGGGGCCGTGTCCAGCGCCCAGTAACACAAATGTTTGCTTGATTCACACCTTTTACACATTCAATCAACCTAAAAACTTATTTTTGGGACACATTGAGGACAATGTGTAATTTAAGTGTGGGGGGATGCTAAAACCTTGAATCTTGCAAATCCTAATAACAAGCCTTACACAAAACTCTATTGGAACCGCTAATCACCCCAAATTTTTTCAAAAAAAATTTCATTTTTTTTTACTTGTCTAGGTTTAATTTGGGAATTTCAAAATTCTAAAAAGGTTATATTTTTACAAATTTACAACCGATAGCGTCGTGATAAAAAGAACCAACATAAGAAAATTATGAAAAGGCATGACAAGCTTATTTAAAATTTAATTATATATACTTGATCACATAAAAACCCATTCCCACAAAAGTGAGTTTTGAGCCTTTATTGAGCATACAAATACATATCTTTAAATTAAATGCTCATTTTTCGTTTCTTGTGTGAATAGCCGCTTGGTTCTTACAACTCTAGAACTTGCCACGACGATACATTCCCGGTCCTTACCAACTTAAACCCGAGTAAGTAAATGATGGAGGCATTAGGACTAACCCTTTTTATTTCTATACCATTATTTTTCTTTTTTTTTACCACCTACGCAAAACCCCCCTAGTTAACCCCTTTGAGCCTAAACCTTTTCATTTCTTAACCCAAACCAAACACCCTTTCACCCACCAAAACCTTTTTATTTTAACCCTTTGTTTTAGTAACAAGTTCGGTTTTTCGTATGACTTTCAAAAAAAAAATGTGTTGATGATGAAGCAAAAGAAATAAACAAGCAAGTTCATCAAAAATAACTTTGTTTGGAATTATGGCTTCATCAAAATAAAAAGTTGAAAAATAGAGAGTCTTACGAAAACCGATGCTTTTTACGCTTTTTCGCCCTTTTCTACTAACCACTAACCCAACCACCTACCTTTAACCCAAGCCTAACCCTTCACCCAAAAAGTCCTCTTGATATTTACAAAGGTATATAGTTAAAAAGGAGGAGGATTGATTGCTTGGCAAGCCTATGGTAGGAGTAAGTTCCATGCCGCTCTCGAGTGATTCACTAAAAAACATCTTCGGCCGAGTGTTGAGTGATCCCCCGTGAGGTATGTGAACTTGTATATAAATAGAATTTTAAAGAGGCATGTTATGCCCTAATAAGTAATTTATCTTATGAAAAGTTTTGAATAAATCATGACGAATAGGATTGTAAATAAATAAAAATAAAAACTAAATAAAGAATCTTGGAAATCCCGACACTCTATGACAAGCCCAAAAACCTTCTTTTCTACCAATTCCATTTGGGAGTGTAAGGCACATTATAAAGAGTTTTGCTTGAGGACAAGCAAAGATTCAAGTGTGGGGGTATTTGATGTGTGCAAAATGCAACATATAAATTACATCAATAGTGGCATAAAACTAGCCCTTTTTAGTACTAATGTTGGAAAAAGTGTGTTTTTGTCTTCCTTTTGTATTTTCAGGATTAAATGAGCTCAAATTAACAAAAGAAGCAAAAAGGCAGCTAAATCTAACATAAATACAAGAAAAGGAATAAACGTGGCATGCCCGACCTCCCCGAAAGCATCTTCCCAAGCAAAACAAGAAAACAGGAGGTTGAACACGCCCCGTGCTCAGTGAGCACGGGGGCGTGCCCAAGTGTCAGCATAAAATACAAAGTTGTAGAAGCTTCCATCGCCCACCACGGGGCCGTGCTCAGCGGACACGAGGTCGTGGTCAACTATAAGATTCGCAGAATCCAGACAAATCTTGATAGTACAGATATGCTTCTGCACACGGGGTCGTGCCCAGCGGACACGGGGCCGTGGTCAACTAATAAAGACAAGAGCAATTAATGAAGAAAGAGAAGGATGTGGACACGGGGCCGTGCCCACTAGACACGGGGCCGTGCCCGAGCTTCTGTTCAGCCTATAAATAGGAGTGCTTGGCTCAAGCTCAAACCATCCCTTGGCACACCACCTCTCTCACACTTCACCCACTACCCACCACCACCATAACACCATCATCCACCACCATCATCCATTGTCCATCATAGAGTGTGTGAGTCGTCTCGGGATCCAAGATTGATCGTAAGAGTTCTTGATAATCAAGGCCATGTTTGCCTAAGTCTCTTACATCACTTGGTAAAGACAAAGTGTCTAGTGTAATACTTTTTATTTTTAATCTTTTCGCACTTTTTAATTGGTTATGTATTAATGACTTTAATAACTAGTTTCTTATGTTGAAGGTGATTCTTCCTTATCGTTTGTCCGTGGTGTCTTGACATTATTTTACTGTCTATATAAAATAAAAGATTTTCACCATTCATATCTCCACGGTCTATATGGAGGTATGTTGGCTACCTGGTCGGGGGTTAAGGGAACGGTTTGGTAAGAGTCTTGCCATTGTTCAGTGTATAGATCCTGCAAAGGACCTGGGTCAAATTTAGTAGGACCTCCTTCAATACTTAACGGTATTGGATGGCGGGGGTCCAAACTCTTTGATCCCCTCATAAGTTAAACTACTATTAATACTTTAACCCGGCTACTTAGGACTGTATCCCTGCTGACTCAGACTACTTAGCCGAGGGTAACGTCGCCTTCAAAAGAGGGGCCTACCACATTATGCATTAATAACTTAATTAATTATCTTTCAATAATCCGACCCTTTAGGATTGTATCCTTGCTGACTCAAACTACTGGGTTGAGGGTAATGTCACCTCCAAAAGAGGGGCCTACTACAATAACTAAGATAATCTCTTAAATAGTGCAAAAGTGCAGAAATAATCAAAGGTTACACTAAACACGAGTCGGAACCAAGTGTTTCATCTTGTCTATCTGTTTTTACTTTTATTTTTATTTTTCAGCATTTTAGTTAGTTTTTATTTTCTTAGTTTAAAACACTTTTTCTAAACTTTTGATTTGATTAGACGTTGAGGATAAACCGTTGGACGACCTCGGTATCTTACCAACACTATACTACGCTCACGATGGGTGCACTTGCCCATATGTGTGTTTAGTGTTAGTAAATGTCGTGTTTTATAAATTTAAAACTTGGCTAAAGAAAGTGTAAAAAGGGCTTAAAATATACTTAAACCTATTATACACCTAACGCACATCAGTTATACACGTCAAAAACCATCAAAAACATGCTGTAGGGACCTGTTTTGACAAAAACTGAAAGTCTGGTCTGGAACTGGCTCACGGGGCGCGACACCTGAGGAGTTTTGGGTCGCGGGGCACGACAGTAGTAGCTGGGCAGAAGCTGTTTTTGTTAAAATCAACTGAATTGCGTGGTTTTGTTTGCTTGTTTTCTTGTTTGGGGACCAAGTAATGTGTTCTACAAGGCTACTAACCTGGTCCAAACACATGTATGGCGGAGATTAATCCTTGGAGAACACATAAACACTTGTCAAGATCCTACAAATCCATGAACAACTATAAATACCCCCTTCCTTTCGTTCATCCATTGCTCAATTCTTTTATTTCTTATCATACACTCTAAGAGGAGTTGCTACCTTAATAGGAGGCCTCCCATCTATGTTTTCTTAGTCATCTTTTCATCCTAGATCACAAGTGAGTGTTCTAACTAGTCTTGTTTAGCTATTTTTAGCTATTTCAAGCTAAAAGTCAAACAGTGTTTGACTTTCGGCTTTGACCATAAACTGGTCAAGACAAAGTTCAATTGAACTTTGCAACGTGATTGTAATCACGATGGTTATAATCCCTTGCGATTATACCTACTGATTACCACGTTGACTAGTCAAAGTGGCGAGTCAAAGTTTCGGTCAAAATGCACGATAATGTGCATTTTGCGACAGAACTATTTTCGGGTATCAAAACACTTTGTTTTGATACTGTAGGACCGGTTTTGACTCCCAAACGATTGCGAAATGACACGTACTACGTGTAGAATCTGTGCACGTGTGTGGACCGAACACAAGAACGTAATAAACTATGATTCTATTTGAAAGATTTGACAATGTTTACACCTTGAATCATCTCCTTTGCTACTTTCTCTCTCTAGAATCTCTCTCTAAACTTCAAAGCTTCAAAGTCACAAATGAGCAAAAGTCTCTAAAACTAAACATAAGGCTCCTATTTATAGGCCATGGCAATAAGAAGAGTTTCCTTATTTACAATAATGCCATTCCCCTATATTAACAATATTAAACTTTGTTTTGTTCAGTTTTCTGCTACGATTCGGATTGACGGAGGAGATAGACATAAATGCACTCACAGACTCCTCCTTGGATATTGCCACAGTCAATCTCGTAGCATCTTGTCTTTTCTCTCTCTCTGAGTCTTCACGAAGTTTTGACATCTTCAGTATCACAGACTCCCTCTTTTAATCTAACAGACTCCCCGTGGATCTGTCTTTAGCTTCAACTGCTTCCCCTTTCATTTAGACTCTTCCTTCAGGCTCCCCCTTTCGTTATGCTTCAGTGCTTTTGGGATCGACACCTGGCTTTCCGATTACAAGCTCCCCCTTGCGATGAGCTCGTCTTCAGACTCCCCCTTAGCCTCTGCTATCGGGATGGTAATCTGGCTTAACATCTCTAATTTCTCAAACATTTGTAAGATATATGACAATATAAAATTGAAAACCTAACTCTCAGCATAAGCTGGAGCATTTCAAATATATGACAGTGATAGCTTTTTCGGTTTTCCAAGAATGATAACCTGGTTCTTAAAATCTTTTTGGATTGAAAACCTGGCTCTATTGTATAAATGTAACAATTATGAATTTATCCAGGATTAACTTGGCTCACTCCCCCTATCAAATAACTTCAAGGATTTGACAGTTTTGAGAATCCAAAACCTCACGAATAATCGTCCAAGTCCAAACTAATGACTTGGAGAAATCACAAACTATTTTTTATTTTTCATTTAAAAACTTCAAGTTTCAACTTAATGAACTTGTTTTATTTTCAGAAACACGTTCAGCATACTCAGATTTTGAAACTCAGCACTCAGACATCGGATGTCGAAAATAAAATGGAATCAAAATCTTTTTGTATTTTTATGAAACATAAAGCAGTAAAGAAATATTTACAAACATATTTATAGACAATATTTTTGTTTGAGTTTGTGTCAGAGGATCATATCAGTTTATAACAAATAACTAGAACCGTTGAGCTATTAACACTTTAAGTTCTAAATGATTCACTTAGATTGTCAGTATACTGATCCACTTAAATTTTCACACAAAGTTCAACTAATTCGAGATACGGATTTAGTGTTTTAAGCACTTAAACTTATTCGCGTGTCCCACCTCAATTTTATACTCTAGTATAATAATTCCCTAGATTCAGTCTTACAGGTAAGTATACTATATTGATATCTGTTCTCTGGGTTAGTGCGAGACCTTGGGAGCTCAGGTATGAACTACTGTTCAGTCAAAGAGATGAAGGCTCGACTTTAGGTGTGTCCCCCTTGGGGATCTTCTTTACAACTGCAATTGATTCATATCTTTCGATATTTTTCAATTTTTATGCAGAGGGTAAGCTTTTTAAAGCGCGTAAAGTATTATACGAGGTCTAGGCCATTGCTTCCGCAATATCAGAAGGCCAAGTATAATACCCCATATATCAAACAGTATAAAGACCTAGTATCTCATAATCAGGTAATCTCTCAAACAAGATTTCGGGGGTTACCCATATATCCAAGAGATGTTCCCTACGAGATAAGTAAGTATTTGATATTTAGGTTTATATCTCGAAAACAATCTACTAAGCGTGTAAAAACCTACTGGCATATCATCAGTGAGACTGTTTATCACATTTTATCATTCCATTTCTTTAGCGTACTGTGATTGTCTACTGATGTACTATCATTTCCTCTTTTTACACAAAACTCTTTTTCATTTTCTCATGTTTTTGGCTTTTTCAAATTTTCAAATGTTTTTGTATTTTTTGAAATTTTTACTCCCCCTAATATTCAAAACATTTAAAAAATTTGACAACCCGATACTGATAGCTTTATCTCGCCATCCATTTTCTACATCTCATGCTCTATTTTGCATAAAATATACCCCCATGATTTACAACACATTGATATTTGATAGTTTGAAAACCGTTTTTCAATCTTGTAAAATTAATCATGTTTGTTCAGCCGTGAGGGTTTCGGCATATCCAATCAACAATTTTTGAAATTTTTGATTCTTTAACAGAAATTTAAAAACACAAACATATATTTTTTTCATTTTTCAATTTTTTGACAAAATAAAAACATATTTTTGGTTTTTTTGATTTTCTATTTTTTAGGATTTTTTGAAATATGGTTTATTTATGTACAGAAACAAACAAACTCCCTGTTTAACAGTCGCAGGGTTCAGCAGCCTCCTCTCCTCATGCCAGGCTGCTTCTCTGTTTCTTTTGACATTCAACCATCTTCGAGAGCACCTGCACATTCACATTACTTAATTACTTGAACAATTCAGCCCAGGTCTGTTTGACCTTAGGCAAATCAACACAAATCTTTCCAGGTAGAACTAGATAGTTTCGTTCATTCTTTTCAAAAACATCTTCAATTTGATTATCACTCACATAAGTTTGTTTCTTGACGACCCAAGTTTTTCCTTTTGAAACATTCCTTTTATAAAATCGTGACTCATTTTGAATGTTTTGATTTTGAACAACAACTTTTGGTTTCCAAAACTGATTTGGTTTTGTCATATCAACGGTTGTTTTCCAACTTTGTGTTGTTCTAAATCTGGGTGTCACTGGTTTCCAAGATTGTTGTGATTCAGCCTTTGACATTTTCGGCTTCCAAGTTTGTTTTGATTCAAACTTGGTTGATTTCTGATTCACAACATTAGACTTCTTTTTCTCAACACCAACAGGTTTTGGATTTGGACACTTGCATGCAAGATGTCCAGTTTGATCACATTTAAAACATGTTCTTTTTGAAACATCTTTAACCTGTTGTTGTTTCTTTTTCTTTTGAGCATAGAACTCTTCATTAGACTGTCGTCTGAATTGGAGTTCTTTCTCTTCTTCTGAACTTGTTCCATGAATAAAGTTCATCTTTTCTTGATAGTTTGGTTTTTCAAATCGTTTCTGATTTTGTTTCTTCTTATAACCCAACCATGCCTTCATGTTTTTCTTTTTGTAACTAGGTTTATTATAAAAAGTTTTCTTGCTCTTTGTAGTGAATTTTGAAATTTCAGACTTTTCAATCTCTACCAATTTTAAAACTTTGTTGATTTTATCTGAAATCATATTTTGAATTGGGAATTCATCATCCAAGAATAGTTTGTTCGATCCAATAATGGTTTAAACCAATCCTTTTGAATCATCATTCACAACTTTCTCAGATTTTGAATGTTTAAGATAACTATCATGAAAACTTCCCTCATTTTCATCTTGTGATTCAGACTTATCTGTTTTGGTAGACTCCTCTGCTAGAATACTTTCAACTACCTTACCTACCACCTCTGAATCCTCAAAATCATTAGATTTGGTGTAAGTCACATCGATGTTGTCCGGTAATTGGTCAACCATGTTTATTGATTTTTCCACCTTCTCGCCATCATAGAATGTATAATTATTCTCCAACGGTGGTGGAACTTGATGGTATTCAGACCCAATTCCCTTTTTGTTCTTTTCTGACTCCTTCACATCGGGTGTGATGTTGAAAATACGTTCCAGAATGTATGAAGAAGCATGATAACTTTGAAGTTTATTGACCAACTTTTCTTTATCTGCCAATTCTTGTTTTAGTTTTGCAACATTATCAATATATTGATTTAAAACCATTTGTTTTCCTTCATATCAGGCTTCAAGAAATTTAGTTGTTTTCTAACATGCAGACAATCTATCATCTAGACTTTTAACTCTACTCTTCAAAGTTTCATAGGCTTCTTTTACAGTATGATATGACAATTTCATTCCATCATATTCTTTTTGCAACTCTTGAATAGTTTTATCTTTTGGAACACATTCGTTGCAAACAGCTGAACACTTTTATTTCAAAATTTTGTTTTCTTTTTCAAATTCATCACATTTTTGTTTCAGCTTTCCATTTTCTTGTTTCAAAAACGTTTCATTTTCAATCATTTCATGACATTTTTCTTTGAAAATCTTTTCTATTTTTGTAATTTCATTGTCTTTGGATCTTATATTATCATCTTTTTCAGCACAAGCTTTGCATATTTCCATGCACTTCTTGCATTGTTGTTCAGCTTTATTATCAATTTTAACTGATGGATCAGAAGAATCAATTTGAGTTGTTACCTTAGTGTTTGGCGTCATGGCTTCTTTCGCTTGTTGAGTATGATCTTCTTCAACCTTCTGCTTTTTCTCAGCAGCAACTTCCTCAGCTTTCTCTTCTGCTTTCTTCACCTCATTCACCAACTTCTCACTTTCATCAACAATCTCTTCAACCGTCTTCTTCTTCTTTTCCAGACTGGCATATATCACCTTCTTTATGCCTTCTTCAACCTTTTCTCTATACCTTGGAATCTCCTCAAGACCTTTGCACCAGACACTCACAGTCGGTATTGCAACAACTAATGCTTCAAAATCAACTTTATCAGGATTAACCATCGGGTTTTCTTGAGGATCGACAAAGCATTCCTTTTCTTTATTCCACCTGCCTGCTCGTGTTGCTTCCTTGTAAGCATCATACACATCATCCAACCTCATGCGAGCATGTCTTTCTTCTCGACTCTTTTTGAACTCAGCAATCATTGCCTTGACTTTTACATCTTCTTTGTCATGTTGACTCCAATCATACCCTTCATCATTATGAATTACGATTCTGACTTCTTCTTCATCTTTGAAGTAATTATTCCAATTAAATTTATCCAAATCAGATTTTTCATTTTGTATACTGGATTCACTACGATCATAAATCGTCAATACAACATGTTTCTTTTCTTTAGAAGGACCTTCATCAATCTGCTTTCTTGTTGGTTACTCGTTATTCTGATGATAAATAGCCTTTTTGTAGTTATCCTCATAAAAAAGGATTCACGCTATCACCAGCTTTGTTGTTCGAGCATTCTCTCTTGAAGTGCCTCTTTTGTCAACACTTGAAGCAAGTGACTTTGTTCTTATCAAAACCAATCTTCAAGTCTGGGACTTCCAAGCACTTTCTGCTAGTTATTTCCATGAACCTTTGAGCTCTTCGGATGACGCTTGCCATGCACCAGCGAATGTCCATGAGTTCCATCTCTTCTGGATCGACCTGATTGTAATCCTCCTTTGTCATGTTCGGATTCCCGATCTTACCTACAATTAAACCTTCATAAGATACTAGAATAGATGCTAAAAAAACTCAGATGCTGTTGAGCAAACTCATTATTCAAATGTGGAGAATTTTTCCAATCTTGACTTGGATTAGATTTAGACGATGCATATGAAGAATGATATCCTGGATCATAGCTTGACGATTTATTGTTTGACGAATCACCAGTCTTATCTGCACTAAAAGCAGTTCTGATCTTTGCAGATTCGCTGTTTTGTGGCATTCCTCTGCGATAGTACAGATCAACATTCTGTTGATAACTAGAGCTAGACATCTTGTTTTGTTTTTGTAGCAGCAAATCATGTCCCTTTATTTTCTCAATCAAACTCTCTAACGTCATCTCATCGAATTTAGCATCATTTTTCAAAACGACCACATAGGTTTTCCAATCTTCCTCATGTGGCAATCCTTCGACAAGTTTATCCACCAACTCTTCTCTGTCTTTGTTGATTCCAAACCTTTCCATTTCAATCTTCAAATGATAAAACCTTTCAATCATTTGATGAACTGTTTCACTCTTCATGCAGCCAAACAAGTCAAACTCCTTCTTCAACAATGATATCTTGTTCTTCTTGATATCTTTCCCGCCTTCAGCTTTCAACTTTAACGCTTCCCATTCACCAATATCCTCTCTGATAGATTGTTGAATTAGAGTTATCATTCTTAATTCACTTGAATGTTCCTTTTTATCATCAGCTGTGAATTGTTTAAGTGTGATTAATTCATGTTTTTCATTTCTTGGTTTTTCATATCCCATAGTTAACATGATCCAACTTTCATACGCATAGGCTTGCACCCAATTTTCAAATCTTGTACACCACCAGTGATAATCTTCGATATTCATTAGTTTCGGTGGTCTCTGATGATTTCCGTAAACGTTATCATGGTTCAAACTCTCAGTTATCATAGTTGTAACATTCTTTGGTGTTACTGGAGTTTCTTCAGTTGTGAACGCGTTATAAAACGTGTTATGAAACTCTTCGCCAATGCCCGACATCTTCGAATTGCGTCTTGATTTTTTTGCCATGATTTATCGTTCCTTGACTTTTCACTTTCGTGTAAAGCACCTTGATTTTTACCTTTCGTTTATCACCTGCACACAAACAAAACCTTGATCAGTTTAAATGAACCGAATATGTGAAAGTCCGTAAAATGTGTGTGACAATTGTCAAAATTTCATGTATCCGTACAATATTTAAACAATAATTTATGCCTTAATTACTGTGCTGATCTATATTAATGACATGAATGTTCTCTGATTATTGTTATCATACATACATGTGCATCACATATTGCATAATGTCATATCATTATTGCAAACAACACTTTATTGATTCAAATGATGTACGAAACAGAGATAACACAGTTGTCAGACAAATCAAAAAATGCTGACAGAGTGCAGTACATAGACAGACATGGTATTGAGACCCGGAATGTGCCAGAAACCAAGAGTTACACTAGTATAGTGTGTAGGAAAGTAAGGATCATAAAACTGCCTTCCTAGTGATAGTTTAAGTGCCGAAAAGTGCCTAAAACTCATATAAACTGCTGAATTCTGCAAAATTTAGCTTTTAAACAACTTAATATCATGCAGAAATGTGGTTAAATGGTCCAGAATGCTTTCCTAAGTGTCGGGAATCAAAACTGTCACAAAAGGTAACATAAAGCACACTAAACTGCATAGTTTAGCACCTTAACGAACCGGTAACCAACCGAACAACCGGACACTACCCGAAACACCAAATTTTCACTAAAAGCATTTTTTATCATTCCCGAGCTAGGTATGGTCCCCGAACATCATAACACACTATATAACATTATAACAACTTATAACCTAACTAAATCACTTAGAATCTAACTTATAACCTTAACTTACCATTGAAACATAACTAGACCCCCCCCCCCTTTGTTGGACGGTTAGACAAGGGTGGCCCACCCTTGATTTTTCTTGTTTATTTTATTAGATCATTTTCCATCTTTTGTAGCACAATATACAATGGGTTAAGGCTTGTTAGGAGATAATACATAAGACCTCAAGTATCATCATCTTTCATTCCCATAAGCTCATAACACACAAAACTCTCTCCCTC
The DNA here is from genome assembly GCA_030545235.1 of Helianthus tuberosus. NCBI lineage: Eukaryota > Viridiplantae > Streptophyta > Magnoliopsida > Asterales > Asteraceae > Helianthus > Helianthus tuberosus. The sequence continues at coordinate 83,230,210 of CM060389.1, forward strand.
TAGTCTCGGTCGAGAATAAGGCCACACACCACCACCACCACCATCTTCATCTCATTCTCATCCATTTTCAAGTAATCACAAGGTGTAAGGAGGTTGTTTAAGGAGCTAGGATCCTTTGGAAGTGGAAGGACCTCTTGCAAGTGCTATTAACCACCAAATTCATCATCATCTTCATCTTGTGTTCATCCCTAGCCTTGAGCTAGTAGTAAGACCATCTTAATCCCATTTTACATCTTGTTTAGTTGGTTAAAAGATGATACAAGTAACTAATCATGAAGAACACTAAAGATCAAGAACATAATCTTTAACATAAGACTAAAAATCATGATGAATCATGTTGTTTAAGTGTTGTTATGCTTCCTGATTGTTGATTGTTTGTGTTAATGATGTTAAACATCATATGAACTTGATAGATGGTGATTAAGGACATAATCTAGCAAGATAAGAGGATGATCTTATGAAAGATCAAAATGATCATCCTTATGTGAAAGCATGAACTTGAAGTATAAAATGTTTTCTTGAAAAATGATGATCAAAGTGTAATATAAATCAAGTAAGTGGATGATTTCAAAACTAGTTTTCTCAAGAAACTAAGTTAAAATACAAGATTTACATAAACTTGGCTCTTAAAGAAACTAACCACATTTTTAGTCGTTAATCAAGTGTAGAAACATGTATTTAACAAGAAAAATTCAAAAATAAATATTTTTAGAAAATCAAGTCACAAGTTGTAAACATCTAAAATCCTCAAGAATGATGTTTTTAAACAAATAACCACACTTTAAAGGGTAACTAAGCTTACTAAACACACTACCAAGTTACTACAAATTTTTATAAATTTTCAAGTTCATGAAGTTGTGTAAATAGCTTGATTTTGGCACTTGGTAAGTATTGTTTGATTTGTTGTTGATTGTGATGATTTATAAAAGAAAATGATATGCTTTGAAAGCATGGAAACCTCCATTTTTAAGGGGAAACTATGGCAAAATGTTTCTAGAAATTAAACACTTAGAAAAATATTTTTAAACAAATATTTACAAGTATATTTTAACCATGATTTTTCATATAAAGTTTGCCATAATTTTTGTTACAAAAATTATAAATATTGGAGGTTGGTTTTTGATAAATAAAAATGACTAAATATGTATTTAGGAATATATATATATATTTAGATGTCACAATGTGTGTGATTACTTGTATATTATGTGTATTAGTTATATTATTTTAGGACTTGAAATAATAAAACTCACCAAAATACCAAGAAATTATAACACAAAATATTACCAAAATTCCAAGAGAATAAATATACAATTTATACCCAAAATTTGAGAAACCGAACAAGGAATATAACTCATATAAATATTCCGGAATTAAATTCATGAGTATATTTTGGTAAACGGTATTTTGGACACCAAGAGAACAAAAATATGATTCTTACAATTATTACAAAATTATATCATATTTTTTACAAGAAGAAAATCATATTATTTTTGGAAAAAGAAAATATATATGTTTTCTTGAATTATTAGAAGATATATTATTTTTGGAAGAAAATATATATTTTCTTAAATAAACTTAGAATATATTATTTTCGGGTGAAAAATGGATTTATAAATATTTTCTAAGGTAATCTTGAAAATGTATTATTTTTGAGATTTATGTGAAAGTATAAACATTTTTGCCAAGAAGAAGTATAAATAAATTTCTATAAATGATTTCTTAAAAATATATATTTTAAGAATATTTGTTGGTGATTTTTATTGAAAATGACATTCCGGAAAAAAAAATCAAAATTAAGAATAAGAATACTTAATAAATACAAAGAAAATACGTATTCTTGTACGTATGAATATACACCGGAATATGACACCGATACTTGGCAAAATACATAAGGTTAAGAACACATACCCATCCTTGGGGAAAATATTATTTGATGGATTACAAAACAAATAAGTTAAAATATATTATTTTAACAATTATTCCAAAATGATTAATAAATATAATTTAAATTAAAATATTTATTATTTTAACAAATAATTTTATACTTGGAATAATATTGATGACACAACGAAACGTAACTCAAAGATACTAATTAAGACTAAAAGCCAAGGCACTACCTATTCGTCTAATAAACCATAGTACGTTTGTAGGTAGTCGCGTGAACAAGTAGCCACTTTGAGTTACATCGGATTCGAGACGCAAGATTGTGAGTTCATGTCCCCCTTTTCTTTTAACTGTTTTCGGTTTTATAACTTCGGGGGTGAAATACATGTTACAAATGATACAATGATTACAAATGGTATGGTTAGCTAAGGAAGATACTGTTAGATCATGTGAATGGGTAGGCGTTAAGTTGAGACCATTAATCCTTGTTAAGGACCGAGGGGCATGGGTGATAGATCTATTTGGGTGTTGCGAGTGTCACACCCTGACTTTTGCGGAAGCGTAATTATGGTGTGACTTTCTTAATATCATTGCATTCAATCATAACAACCACTACATGATAAAACCATAGATTTGTCATCCATTACATAAGTTTAAATCATAACATTGTTTAAAAACGTAGACTTCAAATCAAGTTTTACAAACCATACAAATTGTTTATGAGTTCATTAAGGACTCGTCAAAAGATATTGAATAACACCAAGGTTTGGAAGACGTGTCTTGTTAAGGAATAAGACACACTGTCCAAACTCAAAGACCATGGATGACATCTTTATCTCCAACGCATCATAAAAACTTCCCACGCCCGCCAGATCCATTTACAAATTCCATGAAGTACATGTAATTTGAAAACATCAACAAAAGTTGAGCGAGTTCATGTGTTTGTTTGTGTGTATGAGTAAACCTTTGAAGTCATTGTAAGTATGTTTGTAAGTTTATAAGTGCTGGTATGAAAGCAACAAGGAAACAGATCAATTAATGTGTAGCTAATACATTAATATACGTGACATGGTGCAGGAAGACTCAAACCTAGCAGACTTTGTACCGGGCTTCCGGCTGTAAGACATAGTCACCTCATGGCCCATTCGGCGGACTCATGGATGGGGCTCGCAACACCTAAATAGATCGATCACTCATGCCCCTCGGTCCTACAAGAGGATTGATGGCCTCAAGTATACGCCTACCCATTCACATGATCTATGGTTCTTTCCTAGGCTAACCATACCAATTGTACTGTTTGTAAACCTTTTGTAGCATGTATTTCACCCCCGAAGTAAATAAACAAAACAGTTTAAAGAAAAGGGGGACATGAACTCACTGTTTCGCGTTCTTCGAATCCGCCTGTAACTCAAAGTGTCCTCTAGTGTACACGACTACCTACAATGTACTATGGTTTTATTAGACGAGCGGTCGTGCCTTGACTCAGTATTAATTAGTGCCTTTGAGTTACGTTTCCAAGTGTCTTCATCATTATTCCAATTTATATAATTATTCGTTAAAATAATAAATATTTTAACTTAAATTACATTTATTGAATTTTTGGAATAATTGTTAAACAATATTTTGTAACGATACTTCTCAAGTATTTATATTCGTATTTCCTTCCCAAGGATGGGGGAATCCCATACATGTATATCCGTCTTCTTGTATTTGTACAACTTGCCATGTATTGGTGTCGTATCCAATATATATTTCTAAAATATATTTTAAAGATTATCACTTAGAAAAATTATTCATAATTTTTCTTTTGGCAAAAATATCTGTAGTTCCAGAATAATATATTTTCAAGTCCCACTTTAGAAAATATGTATATATAAACTTATTTTATCCATCAATAATGTATTTCAAGTTAATCCAAGAAAATATATATATTTCCCAAAAATATTATATTTCTTAATAATTCCAAGAAAGCATTTCTTTACTTCCAAAAATATTATATTTCCTCCTTGTCAAAAATAAGATATGATTTTGTAGTAATCATGAAAATCCAATTTTCATTCTTTTGGTATCCAAAATATTATTTACCAAAAATATACTTATAAACATATTTTCCGGAATATTTGGTAAGTTACATTTCTTGTTGGGCTTCACAATATTATGTGTGCAACTTGTATATTTATTCCATGAGATTTTTGGTAATATTTTGGATTGTAATTTCTTGGTATTTGTCAAGTTATATTAGTTTAACCCTAAAATAATATAACTACTACAAAGCATACAAATATTCACACACATCATGTCTTTAATGTAAATATATATTCTAAATACATATTTATCCATTTTTATTTACAAAAACCAACCTCCAATACTTGTATTTTTGTTACAAAAATTATGGCAAAGTTTATATTGAAATCCATAGTTAAAATACACTTGTAAATATTTGTTAGAAAATATTTTTCTAAGTGTTTATATTTTTAGAAAATTTTGCCATAGTTTCCCCTAAAAATGGAGGTGTCCATGCTATCAAAGTATATCTTTTTCTTTTAAAACCATCACCAACAATCAACAATCAACCTACACTTACCAAGTGCCAAAACAATGTTATTTATGCAACGATCATGAACTTGAACTTCTATAAAAACTTGTAGTAGCTTACTATGTTGTTAAGTAAGCCTTGTTACCCTTGAAAATATGGTTATTTGTTAGTAAATCTTATTCTTGTAAAATTTAGTCTTTTACAACTCGTATGATGATTTTCCCAAAAAGCAATCTTCTTGTATTTTTCTTGTTAACAATGTATTTCTATACTTGATTCACCACTAAAACATGGTTGCTTTCTTTAAAATCCTCGATTATGTAAAACTTGTATATAACTTTAGTTTCTTGAGAAAATATTTCTTGAAGTCATCCATTTACAAGACTTATGTTGCGTTTAAATCATCATTACATATGAAAACAATTTTTATTATTCAAGTTCATGTATACACAAGGTATGATCATCTTGGTCTTTCACAAGATTATCACCTTAACTTACTAGATCATGTGTTTAATCATAATCTAATGGGTTCCATATGATGCCTAACATCATAAACACAAGAATCAACCATCAAGAAGCAAAACAATACTTAAACAACATAGTTCATCAAGATTTCTTCATTTATCAAGCTTATGTTCATGTTTCATGATTATGTTCTGTAGTGTTCTTCAAGTTATTCATCATGTATCATTCTTTAACCACTTGAAATAGATGTAAAATGAAGAGTAAAAGATCTTACTACGAGCTCAAGGCTAGGGAAGATTACTAGAAGAAATGGAGTGGATAAAAGCAAACGGTGAAGGTCCTTCAACTTCCGAAAGCTCCAAGCTTCCTAACTTAGCTCCTTACACCTCTAAATCACCTTGGAATGTATGGAAAATGGTTGGAAATGGAGGTGATGTGGTGGTGTTGTTTTGGCCGTGAGGAATAAGAGAGGAGGGAGAGAGTTGTGTGTGTTTTTAGTATGTGAAAGAATGAGGGAATGATCTTGTGGGTTATATAATATCTTCATAAATCTTACAAGATCTAACCATATCTAGCAAGATCTCAAAGCATATCAAATAATATCTAGGTGAATCAATTAAGATTGTGGTATGGGGTCACCACCATAACCATAGGTAAAGGGGGGGGGGGGCGGTATAGTTAAGCCTTAACCATGGTTAAGTTAAGTTAAATAGGTTAAAAGTGTTAAAAATTCATGGTTAAGTATGTTAGGTGTTTAGAACATGTACTATGATGTTCGGGGGTCATAACTAGCTCAAAAATAATAAAACAATGCTTCTAGTATAATTTTGGTGTTTCGGGTAATGTCCGGTTGTTTGGTTAGATACCGGTTCGTTAAAGTGTCAAACTATTCCGTTTAGTCATCTTTAAGTACCCTTTTGTGATACTTTTAATTCCCGACACTTAGGAAAGCATTTAGGACCATTTTGCCATATTTTTGCATGTTACTAGCTTGTTAAATTGCTGAATTTTGCTGAAATATGCAGAATTCTGCACTTTATGTGGGTTTTAGGCACTTCCCAGCGCTTAAACTATCACCTAGTGAAGCAATTTTATGGTCCTTACTCCCCTACACTCCATACTAGTGTAGAACTTGGTTTCCGGCTCATACTGGGTTTCAAAACACTGTTTGTATATGTACTGAACATCGTCAGCATATTTCTGAGTTATCCGCTAACTGTGCTTTGTGCATCATTTATGTTACTAAAGTCTGTATGTGAATTGATGTGACAGTATGTAGTATGTGATGCACATGTATGTATGATACAGAAATCAGAAAGCAGTTTAAGTCATTAATTGTAATTCAGCACAGACATTAAGCACTAATCAATATTAATTAGTTGTACGGATACATGCAAATTTGACAGTTGTCACATTCTCCCCCTGTTAAGAAAATTTCGTCCTCGAAATTTATACTACCTTATCTCCTTAGGATTACATTATGCGTATATGTATATGGATAATATTGAGGTAGGTAATCACAAAACCGAATCAAACCTTATTCACATCATGTGAATCCAAGAATATATTACATCAACACGAATCCAATGGTTAAAAGGTATGTGCTCTTAGCATTTGATGTCAAAGGACACGAGATGTATAGTTGTAGAATCTAGTGTAACTTAGTTAACAGGGGTGCAACAAAGGAGTTTTGACCGATGGATTCTCAAACAATCGGTCACAATATGCAAACGAGTTTTCATAAACCTTAGCATCCGCTATATGAATTCAAAATCACAACTTGAATATGAAAATGATCTGTAAACTTTCGAATAAATAAATGGCAAGGATTGGTGTGTTGACATTCTTGAATTGCGAAAATACACCGAATGAAGTACAAGCGAATCTGGTGTATCATTGTCTTAATTCGTAGTTGCATTAGAAAGGTTTAAATGATAAGTCAAACAAAAGTATATGTAGTTTTGTGTGAAGCAGTTGACCATGATTAGCACAAGCTACAAATTTGCAATGACACCACAAGTTTTCGTGATGACAAGATTCATATATAGTGGTGACTAAACAAGTTCACTGTGTTTGAAATCAAATGAAAGTATACTGAAACAATCTGAAGATTTGATTTACATAATGTCATAAAGTTTTCAGTTGAATACGGAACACCAAAGAGCCACTGTTTTTTATCGAAGATGAAAAAGCAATAAGTACTGCAAGGTATTCAATTTATAACGAAAGAATCGTTAGGAGGTACATCGTGCTTTGAAATGAATCTATGTACCATTGCCTTAACACACAACTGTGTTGAGATCGCTTTAATCGTGATAAACAAGACGGATTTTAGAGCAAGTTAATGAATAAACAATTAAATCCGTGTATGAATTGAGTACCTAAATTAGCGCAAGCTTTAATTCTGTGAAAGTATCACCACAAGGTATCGAGACCAACAAATGATTTAGTGGAGTCATAGACCAATCAAGTCCACTACGACTCGAAACAAAAGAACCTTTGCAAAAATATTTGAATATGATGCTCTCAATACATCATATGGCGTCTTACATCGAACATGCGAAATGGATAAGTTCAAGCAATTGAACTTGGGTTTAGCGTAATCCGACAATAAACGTATGTGTCAACATTGGAATCTCAGCATGGTTACGAAGATAAACCATGAGTGTAACTTGAAAGAAAAGAAGTCTCAAGAAAGTGTGTTGACTTGGTAACAAAAGAGCCAATAATTACTATAATGTAGGTCATTCGAATCATAAATCAGTAATATTTGAATTTTAATGAAGCGTTTATTCGAAACGAAACCCCATGCGTAGCAAATGGTGCATGTGTGAGATATAAGTTTCCGAGTACTGAAACAATGAGTATTTGCTAAGATGAAGAAATGACCAAGTATCGAAGCAAATGTGTGTCGCTCTCAGCGAAGAAAATTAACGCGATGCAACTACCATTAAGGGGAGTAGAGATGCAAATATCTACTCGCTAGAAGCAAAAGTAAAGATTTCAACAAAAGAAATTTAAGTACTTTCTGTTTAGCTAACTGAAATGGCATATATGTCAGGCTAATGGTGTCTGATTGTGTTAACAGATGTGGTTCCCAAAGACCCTTAAGTACATGTTTTCTAGATTCTCCGAGTTTCGTATTCGGTGTAAAATTGTTCTGTGCATCGTGTAGGAAACACCATTTTTGTGTACGTTTAAAACAAGTTATTGTCCCACAATTTCCCCGGTATACTTTCTTCCTGAATTCGCAGCTAATGACACTCGATCGTCGATCAGTCTTGTAATAGTAGTTGGATCCTCACAGTTAGTTAAATAAGTAATTCGTTAATCCTTAGCAAGTGTCACCGACTCTTTGTTGGTTAGCTCGTTTGGCTCCTGGTAGTTTGATGTTCGTACGAAAGCTATCGTCCTTTCCCTTGACGAGCAGAACTGGGGTTACCCAAAATGGAAAACTTGGCCTGTTACCTTTCTTCTCTATCCACTACTGAAACTACACTGACAATCCTTGCATCTCCGAAGGTGTAAGTCCCTAAGGTGCATTAATAGCAGGTGCGGCGCCTGGGATCAAATCGATGCGAAATTGACTTGTCGCTGAGGGGATAATTCTGGCAAGTTTTCGGGGAAGACTTCATGGTATTCCTTTATCACAGGAATGTCTTCGTGTTTTGGTTCATCGGCTCCTTTGTCCACGACATGAGCCAAGAAAACAACACATCCCATGCGCGAAAAATTATGTGTCTTCAACAACGGATATTCCGTAGGGGCGTATCCTGCTTCATGAATCACAATCGTTTCTTCGTTCGCCATCGGGATGCGAATATCACTCTCCGCTCGATCGCTCGACCACTAATCCATACAGGTTACCTTGTCGAAGCTTTCCAACTCAACTGGCAGTAGATCAAGCGTAAATTCACGCTCTCCGGGTTCTATCTTGCCGATTCCAATTACTTCGTTGACTTCCACTAGCTTCCCATTAGCTAGTTCTATCGAGTACACTTTCAAACACGGAAGCTAAAATTTGTAATAATAATATCAAGTAGCACAAATGCATAATGTTGACTAATATGGAACGTACGGATAACCTTATTTGGATTCTGACGTGCTTCCTAGCTCCGCTATTGAGCTTTCATCCTTGTGCCTGATTCTTCTTAGGGCAGTATTTTCTGAAATGCTTTTTGCTCCCACAGTTAAGACAACCTTGAGCACGTTTTTGTTTGTCACTCATCCTTCCTTGATAGTTGTCGTTGTCGTTGTTTCCTCCGTGATTCTTGCTACCATCTTGGCTTCCATTTCTAGGTTCAGTACCTTTCCTACAAGTATCCTTGGGATGTCCCCTTTTGCCACAGTTATCACATTTTCCATATTTACATCGTCAGACATGGTAACGTAGACAATTGTCGCACTTAGGTAGGATACCTATGTAGTCTTTTCCCTTTTTGGCCTTGTTCTTGCTATACACCCGAGTACCCTTTTTGAAGTTTGCGAACTTTCTCTTGTTATCTCCAGATGGCTCTATAGGAGTCTCCTTTTTCTCTTCCGAAGTGGAAAATTTTCCTAGTCTAACCGCTTCTTCAGTGAGCGCCACGCTTATGTCGATAGCCTCGGTGATTGTTGGAGGTTTAGATGTTGTCACCAGGCTTAGAATCTGTGGTGCCAATCCCCCGATGAAGCGTTCGATCTTCCTAGATTCTGGTTCCACCAAACGTGAAGCAACTTGTGATAAATCATGAAATCTCTGCACATACTCAGTTATCTTGGAACCTTTCATTTTCAAGTTCCACAGTTCAGTCTCCAACTTCTGGACTTCTGCCCTAGAGCAATATCTTTTACGCATCAGTTCTTTCAGTTCGTCCCACGTCAAAGCATACGCAGCAGTCTCGCCCATTGTCTGAACCTGATGGTTCCACCATGACAGAGCCCCATCTAGAAATAGTCCAGCTATGTACCTGGCCTGATGTTCTGGGGCGCATTTACTTAATCGCAAAACATAATCCGTCTTCTCAACCCAATGCACAAAAGCTATGGCACCCCTAGTGCCGTCGAAGTCTCTAGGTTTGTAGCTCAAGAACTGCTTGTAGGTGCAGCCGTTGGGTGGGTTATTTCCTGGGGTACCTCTGCTGCGTTCGAAGCGAAGGGCCTTGTGCTGTGCAATGGCATGTGAGATGCCGCTGTCGTCGGCAGATGGTTGTTGGTATCGACGTTCCCTTGTATCAACATCTTCTGAGAAGAAGATCGGTTAGGTCAGGTCTTATTTATTCAGGGAGTACATATAGTTGTTTTAGAGGTCATACGTACATACACATAATAGATTATCAGATCAACCAATCAAGCAATAGCATAATCATAGCATAACCAAGTAATTCGGGAATTATGTTTAATGAGAGCATAGCAAGCAAGCACGTAGCATTATAATTATAGCACACACTTATAGATCAACAACGTGCTTAATGAAGACATAGCGACTGAGCTTTCATTAGTTATTGGCCACAAAGTATTATCGCATGTTTAATGATGATTGGGCTCTCATTATTCTCCGACCACAATTGCTTTGTCTTACAAAATGTATCACATCAAAAGGGACACAGGGTCACCCTACCCTTGTCCAATAAGTATATCAGTGTATCAAAATTACGTAGTCAGAAGTGGCCTTCAAAAGTCTCCACAATCTCGGCTTATCATTAGTGTCTTTACCCAATTGTAATGCAATCCGCATAATCCAGAAACCAACTATACTGGTAACTGAGGTGGAGAAAAGTAAACTGCTAACATGCGTGAACTCCTCCTCGAGCTTGTATATACGTCGAAGTACTTAACTGATCTGCCGCTTAACAGTAAGGAAACGAGCATCAAACCTGGGAAAGGTGTAATAGCAGCAGGTGAGAGCGCAAAAGGAATTTTTGATAAACGTGGAGGATCAAAGTATACTGGCAATAGACAGGGTGGAGGATGTGGTGTCAGCTCAAGCTCCAACATTCTGCGACTCACATCCTCAAACTGTAGCTGGTATTATAGGAGCAATTCATCCCGTGTGTAGCCTCCATAATGTAAGGGTCTAATATCAGCATAGTGTATGATAGGAACCATCGAAATGGCTCGTCCAGCGGTGTATAGGTGAAAGTAGCAAACGGTGCGGCCTGTGAGGTCGGGAAAAATGTTGCTATAGCAAAATGGTTATCATGCGGGTGCTGACCTGGAGTACCTTTCAGGGGTGCGTGTATGTCCTTAAAGAAAGCGATTGGCATGTTGGCGCAACAGACGTCGGTCTCCGTAGGGGAAAAGGAACAACTTCGGCGGGTGCAGGTGCAGAAACAAATGTCTCAACAAATCAGGTGCAGGTACAGGGTCAGTTACAAGGGGTGCAATGTCTGGTAACCCAAAAGAAACAGGATCATGATCAAACAAGGGCTCAGGATCAGCAGGTGTAACATCAAGCTGACCCAAAAGGAACAGGAGCTGGCTCAGAAGCTGGCTCAGGAGCAGGCTCTGGGTCATGTAAAGGTGTGGCATCTCAAGCAGGTGATGGTGCAGCAGTCATAGCGACGTCGTTGTCTGAGTCAATAGTAAAAAGCTGCAATCCGGTCGTCTGTAAGGCTGCAGATGCCATAGACTCAAAGGATTCTGAAATCGAGTGTATACTAGGATCAGAGGATAGCTTAATAACAGGGGCTCAAGAAGTGAAATTAGCAACAATGTTCTCATCTAACTTTCCATCATCATGGGCGTCATCAGGAGGACCATCAATAAACAAATCAATGTCATCATCTAACAAATCGTCAAAAGGCATATCCTCGGGAGGAATGACCACGAAAGGTATGGCGTCGAGGATCGGAGCCATGATGTGCTCGCCATCGGGGTGTCCAAATGATGAGGTGGTCATGGACTGAAACAAGGATGACAAAAAGATCCTTGTTGGGGAAGCCATCAACAAGGGTAAATCATTACCAAAGTCTAGTAGCGCGGATGGTTGAAAATCGTCCTCGTCCTTGGTTAGCATGTCAGGGTCACTCTCAGTGTCTGACGTGAACATCTCCGGCGCAGGTGCAACCTCGTTATTTGTGGCGGTGGCCATAGGGTTGTCAATGTCTGATAACTCGCTTTCTAAAGAAGGGGACATGTGTGTCGGTACATAATAGTCATAGCCTGTATATCTATAGTAATCACTAACAACTAGTGTATGCAAACAAGGGTAACTTATCATGTAATCATGTATTCACATTATTGTTCATGAAACTTTCTATCCTTCCTAGTCTCTCAGACCAACCATCCAGTCTCCCAGACTAAACCAACCAGTCTCCCAGACTAAACCACCTAGTCTCTCAGACTAAAACACCCAGCCTCTCAGACTGAAACACCTAGTCTCTCAGACTGAAACACCCAGTCTCACAGTCTGAAACACCCAGTCTATCAGACTGAAACACCCAGCCTCTCAGACTGAAACACCTAGTCTCTTAGACTGAACTCCCCAGTTTCTCAAACTGTCCCAACTAGTCTCTCAAACTAACTACCCAGCCTCTCAGACTGAACTCCCTAGTCTCTCAGACTAAACTCCCAGTTCCCCAAACTGAATTACCCAGTCTCTCAGACTGAACCTCCCAGTTTCTCAAACTGAACTATCCAGTCTCTCAGACTGACCTTCCCAGTCTCTCAGACTGCCCCAGCTAGTCTCTCAGACTAACTCCCTAGTCTCTCAGACTGAATTATAAACGAATTCTTTGAAATGTGATTTGTATCTTTTTATTGTAAAAATGTTTGTTTCTTGGATCTGGGTGTTTCGTGTATGCAATGAAAATATGTTACGAAAACATTTTCGTGAGAGCCCTAATGTCGCAACCCCCGATCCCTGATTCCCGGGAACGAGCGGACGCGAGCTCAGAGTTTTGGTGGTATCAGTGTTATTAAATCAGGACCATAGTTAGGAAATGTTTACATCAGGACCGTAGTTAGGAAATGTTTATCAGAGTAAAACCACCCCATTTACTATTTATAATCACATGGGTAAAACCCAAGTTTCTTATTACAATACATTTATAGGGACAAACCCTATTTTATTGAATTTAAAACATCGTTTATTAGGTAACTTTTATAGCCACATTTTCCCCAAGCCTTCAGTGCTCTCCAGCTGACTTTCATTAATTGGCTGTTCACATTGTGTTACCTGTAATGCGTTTTAAAAACATTTGTCAGTCGGAAATACTGGTGAGTGAATCCCAGTTTAATCAAGAAACATTTTATCAATTAAAACAGTATTGAGAGCGATAACATTGTTTATTTCTACACAATTACTCATTCAGTATTTGCCACTCAACCGGATCTATGGCTATGGTCAAATTACCCATTGGCTAACTCGTCGTCCAATGGTAATGTACTGTCGTTCCCGACTTACTACTACTCGTAGTAATAAATTTTGTATACAAAACCCCATAATACCGGCAGTAATTGAAGAACTACAAAGACTCAATCACCGCTTAATCACATTGTAAAATAATTAAGGTTTTGTAAAATATTCCAAAAACATTAACAAAAAGAGGATAAACTCACATTGTTGTCTTAGACTTTTCGTAAGGGTTTCTGGATATAATCTATAATTTATACAAATGTACATTGGTTAGTACCATAACCCTTTGAAAATATTAATGATACCCTCCCCGAGACGGCATTCCAACAACTACGTCGGGCAGAACCACGACAGTTGTTACGGAACCCTAAATCAATCGGGCAGCGTAACTATTATGAAACTGGGGTTATAATACTTACAACGGAGCAGAACCTCGCTAATTAGGGGTATAATACTTGCAAAATATGCCTAATATAAGAGAATTCGAGATTGAGAATTTAGAATGAGCGACGGAAATTGAAACCCGAGGCCTCCTTTATATAGTTGCTGATTCTAGTCCTGTCGCGGCTCGCGTAAAGCACAGGCCAAGGTTACGCGGCCCGCGTCAACATTGGTCAACACCATAGCTTAGCTGGGTCAGCTATTAGACTCACCACGATGTCGACACGTGTCGGCATCTGGTGTCTCCGCGTTGATAAGCTCTCGCGGCCCGCGTCAACTATTGAGAACTCTTACGCGGCCCGCTTGAACTAAAGGTTTCAACGATATCAGATTCAACCCTAATACCCCCCGCCTAAGATGTTGGGGTGGGTCTACGCGGCCCGCCTCAACTCCATTTTTCTTATTTTTGATTTATTTTATAATTATAACATAACTAGGGCTCGGTTTTTACTTACGGGGTGTAATATAAAACATATTAAGACATTTTATAATATATTAGAGGGTAGGAAATATTATGAGGGTGTTGGTTTTACCGAGGGTTGTTACATTCTCCCCACCTTATTTAGAGCTCGTCCTCGAGATCTATTGGAATATTTCTTTTTCATTTCTGCTTCAAGCTCCCATGTGTACTCAGGTCCTCTTTTGGAGTCCCACTTCACTTTGACTAGAACTAGTCTCTTATGTTTGAGATTCTTGACTTTCCTGTCTTCAATTTGTAGAGGTCTTTCTACAAACTTGAGTTGTTCATTTACCTCTATATCCTTAAGAGGTACTATCAATGATTCATCAGCTAAACACTTTTTAAGATTAGATACATACATCATGTATTCCTGCCATTTCCTCTGGCAGTTGTAGCTGATAAGCTACAGGTCCTATTTTTCTAATAATCTTAAAAGGTCCAACATACCTGGGACTTTGCTTTCCCCGTTTGATGAATCTTACTATTCCTTTCCAAGGAGAGACTTTCAATAATACTTTATCTCCTACTTGAAATTCCAATGGCTTGCGTCGGTTATTAGCATAACTCTTTTGTCTATCACGTGCTGCTTTTAGTCGTTCCTTGACTTGAATAATCTTGTCGGTTGTTTCTTGCACTATCTCAGGTCCAGATAGTTGCTTTTCCCCAATTTCTGCCCAACAGACTGGGGTTCGACACTTGCGTCCATAAAGTGCTTCGAATGGTGCAGCATTGATACTTGTGTGATAACTATTATTATTATAAGAAAATTCTATTAAAGGTAAGTGATCGTCCCAACTACCTCCAAAGTCAATTACACAAGCTCTAAGCATGTCCTCCATTGTCTGAATTGTCCTTTTGCTTTGTCCATCCGTTTGTGGATGATAAGCCATACTTAACTTTAACTTGGTTTCCATTGCCTTTTGGAAACTTGACCAAAAATGAGATGTAAATCGACTATCCCTATCAGAAACAATTGATAAAGGAATTCCATGCAAAGAAACAATTTCATTTACATACAATTTAGATAATTGTTCCATACTAATTGTTTCCTTCATTGGTAGAAAATAAGCTGACTTCGTTAGTCTATCTACAATCACCCAGATTGTATCATTTCCTTTCCTAGTTTTGGGTAATTTAGTGACAAAATCCATTGTTATAAATTCCCATTTCCAAACTGGCATTTCTAATTGTTGTAACAAACCTGAGGGTTTTTGGTGTTCAGCTTTAACTTGTAAACAAGTTAAACATTTAGAAACATAGGCTGCTATATCCTTTTTCATTCCTATCCACCAGAAATTTTCCTTAAATCCTGGTACATTTTATTACTTCCTGGATGCATCGTATACTTTGATTTATGGGCTTCTTCTAATCTACGACGACGTAGATTTCCTAATTTAGGTATCCACATTCTCTTTCCATGGAATCTCCATATTCCATCTGTTCCTTGTTCTAATTCTTTTAGCATACCTTTTAATTTTTCAGAATCATCCTTGATTACTGATTCTTGTGCTTCTCTTATTTGATCATTTAAATCTACTTGTAGATTTAATTTAAGAGAACGTACCCTTTTTGGCTTTTCATGATACTTTCGGCTTAAAGCATCTGCCACTATATTGGCTTTTCCTTCATGATACTGGATATCACAATCATAATCACTAAGAAATTCTATCCAGCGTCTTTGTCTCATATTTAACTCTTTTTGCCCGAAAACATACCTTAAACTTTTGTGATCAGTAAATATGGTAAACTTACTACCATAAAGATAATGTCTCCAAATCTTAAGAGCAAAAATTATAGCTCCTAATTCTAAATCATGGGTTGAATAATTCTCTTCATGATTCTTAAGTTGTCTAGATGCATAAGCTATAACCTTTTGACGTTGCATCAATACACATCCATATCCTAATTTAGAAGCATCACAATAAACTACGAAGTCTTCAGTTCTTTCTGGTAATGCTAGTATGGGTGTATGGGGTAATCTTTGCTTAAGGATTCTAAATGCTTCTTCTTGTTTAAATCCCCATTCAAACTTAACAGATTTACAAGTTAACTTAGTTAAGGGAATGGCTATTCTAGAAAAATCTTTAATAAATCTTCTATAATAACCAGCCAATCCTAAGAAACTTCTAACCTCAGTTGGTGATTCAGGGGTTTTCCATTTCATAATTGCCTCGATCTTTGTTGGATCTACATGAATTCCTTCATGATTAACTAGGTGTCCAAGGAATTGTACCTGTTCTAACCAAAATTCGCACTTTGAAAACTTAGCATAGAGTTTTTCCTTTCTTAATAAACTTAAAAGTGAGTGCAAATGTTTTGCATGATCCTCTTCACTCTTAGAGTAAATTAAAATATCATCTATGAAAACAATTATGAATTTATCCAAATATGGCTTACATATTCGGTTCATCATGTCCATAAATGCAGCTGGGGCATTGGTTAAACCAAATGGCATGACAGTAAATTCATAATGGCCATACCTCGTTCTAAATGCGGTCTTAGGAATGTCCTCTTCCTGTACCTTTAATTGATGATATCCTGACCTTAAATCGATTTTAGAGAAAAATCGAGCTCCTTGCAATTGATTAAACAGATCATCGATTCTCGGTAATGGGTACCGATTCTTAATCGTGACTTTGTTCAGTTCACGGTAGTCAATGCACATACGCATTGATCCGTCCTTCTTTTTAACGAACAATATCGGCGCTCCCCATGGCGACGAACTCGGTGTTATAAATCCTTTCTCCAACAATTCATCTAATTGTTTCTTCAATTCTTGCATTTCAGCGGGTGCCAAATGGTAAGGTGCTTTGGCAATTGGTGATGTTCCTGGTATTAAGTGAATTCTGAATTCAACTTCTCTGTCTGGAGGTTGCCCTGGCAATTCTTCTGGGAATACATCTGAAAACTGAGATACTACTGGAATATCTTTAGATCCTTTCCTTTAGTGTTAATGATTATAGAAATCAAATATACTATAGAACCTTTTCTCATACAACTTGCAGTTTTCATCACAGAGATAAATTTATTGGATTTAAAGGTTTTATCTCCTTTAATTGTGATCATTTTACCTTTTGGTGAATTTACTTGAATTAACTTTTGATCACATAAAATACTAGCTTTATTGGCTATTAACCAATCCATTCCTAAAACAACATCAAATCCTACCAGATTCATAGGATATAGGTTTGCAATAAACTTCTGATTTAAAATTTCTATTCTTGCTCCCTGCAAGATTTCAGAAATTCTAACATTTTCTCCATTAGCTGTCTCTACTACGCATTCATGTGGTAGTTTAGTTAATGACTGATTTAGAAATTTGCAAAACGATGTATTAATCAAACTTTGGTTTGCACCAGAGTTAAATAATACTTTAGCAAAGACATCATTAACTAAAAACGTACCAGCTATGACATCTGGAATCATCTTAGCTTCTTCTGCAGTCAGAACAAATGCTCTAGCATTTTTAGTATTCTTGTTGTCTGGAGCTGGAGCTAATTTTGGACAATTTAGCTTGATATGACCTGGTTCTCCGCAATTGTAACATACCTTGTTGTTAGCTTTCTTCCTGCAGTTTTCTTCCTTGTGTCCCGATATTTTGCAAAAGTTACAATATATGGAGCATCTCCCTGAATGCTTTCTTTTGCAATACCTACAGTAGGGTGCAGAGGTAGAACCTATATTTTTCCCACGGTTAGAATTTCCAGAACGAAATTCTTGAGTCAACTTCTGGGTTAGGTTCCTCCTTTGATCCTCTTCTCTGGTACGGACTAACTCATCAGTCAAGGTATTGGCTAGTTCTACAGCTTCTTCTATAGTTTGAGGTCTAGCTGCCTTGACTACGTGTCTTATTTCCCCAATTAATCCCCAAATATAACGGGATATTAACACTGGTTCTGGTGAAGCAAGAGTTGGTACTATTCTAGCATATTCAAAGAATATCTGATACCAAGCTGTCACACCCTGGCTTTGCGGAAGCGTGGTTATTTTGGTGTGACTTCTTAATACCATAGCTTAATCATAACAAGCTATATGAAATAAAACCATGCAAGATCATCCATTCGATTAAGTTTTAAAAACCAAATACAATAACATTGTCTTAGGAACTACAACACCATAACATAAAACATTGTCTTGAAAAACATAAACATCAACATGATTAAAACGCAGTTTAAGATTTGTGACTCGTCCAGGAAAAAGTCACATTTCCTAAACCAGGATGACCTCGGAACCCATATGCAGCGGGAAAACATAACATACCGCGCCAGATCTTTAATTCCCTAAATACATGTAAGTTGAAAAATCAACAAAAATTGTTGAGCGAGTTCATGTGTAAGTGAGTATGTAAAACCTTTGTAAGTATAAAAATCCCTGGTATATAGTAAATAAGGAAAAAGAGATCACCAATGGTTTGCAAGGCCATTGATATGTGTGAAGTGCAAGTAGGAAGACTCAAACCTAGCAGATTTTGCGTTGGGCACAAAGTCACCCCGAGGTCCGTACTGTTGGACCTGGAGTTGGGCTCGCTACACCCAGATAGATCTACCGCTTACGTCCCTCGGTCCCACAATGAGGATTAATGGCCTCCAGTTCCCGCCTACCCACTCACATGATCTAAGTAGTAAACCTCCTTACGCTAACCATACCATGTATAAAGTACTTGCAATCAAAGTAACATGTATTTCACCCCCGTAGTTTAGAAAAACTGAAAACAGTTAAGAGAAAAGGGGGACATGAACTCACAGTGGTGCGTCTCTACCAAGTATACCTCCAAATCAAGCAGCTGTGTGACGACCTACACGTACTAACTCTATTAGACGGACGGCCGTGCCTTAGCTTTAAGGTTTAAGTTTTCGGGAAATAGTTAGACAACTATTTCGTGTTTACATTCTGTATACTTGGTAATCATTTTCCTTCCCAAGGATGGGGGATTTAATACATGTGTGTTCGTAATATATTATTAAGTCTCACTTAAAATATATTTTATTTCTAACTCCAAAATATAAATATTCTTCTCAAAAATATTATATTTTCTATTACATAAATTTTCCCCAAAATAATACTTTAACAAAAATACGCGTTCATGAATATTTCCTTAAAATGCGTAAGTTACGTTTTAACGATCGAGTGGTAATAATAATTACCGGTGTAACTTATATATTTATCGTAGAGACGTTCGTATTATTTTGGATCCATTAACATTCGATAGTATTATTTTTACCCTAAAAATAATACTAGTATTTTCACAAAATAATCATAAACAAATGACAAGTGTCGTTAAGAAAAAATATATACTAAATATATATTTACCAAGTTTTATTTTGTGAAAATCCCACCTCCGATGTTTTGTAAATATAGTCGTGGCGAAACTTATATTTTGAAAACATGTCGAAAAGTATTTCTAACATTTATAGTGAAAATATTTCTAAGTGTTAGGTTTTTGGAAAAATTTCGCCAGAGTTTCCTCTGTAACTGGAGGTGGCCACGCTCTCAAGCGTATCATTTTCTTTTATAAATCAAATCAACCATTCTTCTTATTTAACCAAAACAATATTCAACGCATCAAACTAGTTAATAAACATGTAATTCGCAAGAATCTCATGAACTTGTAGTTTTTCCAACACTATGATGTAAATCCCATTACTTTTAGCGGATCTTTATAATAAGCAATCCGATTTCGTAAAAACCTCGTTTTTAGAAAAATTCCGTTTTTACAACTTCTCGTCATCTTTTACAAAAATAGTTATTTCGTCGAAAGTGTGTGCTACACAAGTGTTTACACACTTGTGTGTTCTAAAAATCATTCGTGTTAGTGTAAGATCCGTCTTTAGAAAACATGATTTCTTTGATACTTGGTTCTTTGAAAATACCGCTTGTAGATACGTAGATCTACTAGTTTTAAACACTATTTCACAAGCTAAATCGCTTTTACACAAGTTCATGATTCGTGTGTGGTAGAGTTTCATCCTTTAACCCTTGTTACTTCCAAAACAACCTTATGTCATGATCCATGATCATGACCAATCCGGGTTAAACGATGATCCGAGCTACCACAACATAGATCGGGTCCAAATAATCACACCAATCAATTACTACAAGATTTACACAACATATGAGCTTTTAACCATCATTACAAGCATTTTTAGTAAACTTTTGTGTGTCATTTTGTAAGATTACGAGTTTTAACCGTTACAAATCTTATTAACCACTTCAAAATAGTTCGAGAGGGTGATTATAACAACTTACTACTAGCTCGAGGCTAGGGAAGAATCTAAGCGCAAAATGAGGGGATAAAAGCAATAGAGTGAGGTCCTTCGTGTTCCGAATGCACCAAGCCTCCTTATACGTGATCCTTAACACTTGTATGATCTTCGAATGTGAAGATCAAAGCTCGAAAAATTGATGGGTGCAAGAGGGTGTTCGGCCGTGAGTTTCTTGAGGGAGAGAGAGGGTTGTTTTGAGTGGTGAAAAGTGATGAATGATCATGTGTACATAGCTTGTTACATATAGGCAATTATCTAGGTTATGATCCAAGAGTCCATATGTCTACTAGATATGGAATAAGTTGATTAAAATAATCAAAAGAGTACAAGATATGGTCACAATGTGACCGAGTTCGGCCAAGGGGGGGGGGGTAGCTAGTTCACTTCCAACCAATTAGTTAATGTATAGTTAGGTTAATCTAGTTAGTTAAGTGATTAACCCGGTTAGTAGTGTGTTATGCTTCATTGCGGGTGTTAAGGTATTCAGGGACCCTAACTGGCTCAGAAAAAGATAAGTAATGTTATTAACAATATTTTCATGTTCCGGGTATAGTCCGGTTGTTCGGTTGGATAGTAATCCGTTAAAGTGCTTAACAAAGCTTTAAAGTGTCGTTATTATTACTTTTAGTGACACAACTTATTCCTCCAAAGTGTCGGGAATATTTTCCTCATGTTTTGGCACTTTATTAGTTAGCCAAATGCTGGATTGTTTATTAAAGTGCTGAGTTTTTGTGCTTAGAGCACGTTTTAGGCACATCCAGTCATTGTAACTTATTCCTAGAGACGCAGTTCTACAACCCTTGTATCCCTACACTCACCACTAGTGTAGTAAAATATTTCTGGCTCATACAAGCCTTAGAGGCAGTGTCTGCCTGATGCTGGCTTTATCAGCATGTTCAATAGGTTATCCGTTTATAGTGCTACTGTGCTTTTTGTGCATCATGTTTGTCACTAAGGTTCAGCATGTAAATAACGTAGTGACGGTAAGTAAAGTATGATGCAGGTATATGCATGTATCAGAAATCAAGTAGCAGTTCATCAGTAATTTCAAACAAGCACGGTAATTAAGTAGTAATTAATTATTAATTAAGTCGTACGGATACCTGGTTTAGTGAGGGTTGTCACATTCTCCCCCCGTTAGAAAAATTTCGTCCCGAAATTTTAAGTTCTGCTTGTAGATGCAGGGTTCTTAGGAAATAGGTGGGGGTATTTCTCTTTCATCCGGTCCTCACGCTCCCAGGTGTATTCAGGACCATGTCTGGCATTCCAACGAACTTTGACGAGCTTGACACTGCTCTGGCGGGTCTTGTTTACTTTCCAATCTGTAACCTCAACCGGTTCTTCAACGAAATGGAGCGTGTTGTCAACATGAATCTCGTCGATGGGAATGGCAATGGTATCTTGAGTTGGACTTTTCTTCAGGTTGGATACATGAAATGTATCGTGAACTGAATGGAGTTCAGCAGGTAAGTCTAGCTTGTATGCTACCAGTCCTATTCTTTCCAAAATTCGGAAAGGACCAATGTAGCGCGGATTTAACTTTCCACGCTTTCCGAAGCGTGCCACACCCTTCCAGGGTGAAACTTTCAATAAAACCATTTCTCCAACTTGGAATTCCAAGTGTTTCCGGTTTGGATCTGCATAGGCTTTCTGTCTGTGGCGAGCTGCTTCGATGCGTTTTCGAATCTGCGCAATCTTGTCTGTCGTCTCTTGGACGATTTCGGGACCAGCAAGCTGTCTATCACCTGCGTCAGCCCAACATAGGGGTGATCGACACTTGCGTCCGTAAAGAGCTTTGAATGGCGCGGCACCAATACTGGTGTGGTAGCTGTTGTTGTATGAAAATTCGACCAAAGGCAAATGCTTATCCCAGCTACCGCCTAAATCCATAAGACACGCTCTCAGCATGTCTTCCAAAGTCTGTATCATCCGCTCGCTTTGCCCGTCGGTCTGCGGGTGAAATGCGGTGCTCATATTCAATTGCGAGCCAAAAGCTTCTTGGAAAGATTGCCAAATCCTTGATATGAACCTTCCGTCTCTATCGGAAATGATTGAGAGAGGTACTCCATGGCGCGTAACGATCTCTCTGATGTAAATTTCGGCCAACTTGCTCGTATTATCCTTCTCTCTGATAGGTAAGAAGTGTGCTGACTTTGTTAATCGATCCACTATTACCCAAATAGTGTCATGGCCTCTTGGCGTTCTTGGCAACTTTGTAATAAAATCCATGGAGATTTGTTCCCATTTCCACTTGGGAATCTCGGGTTGTTGCAGAAGTCCTGAAGGCTTCTGATATTCGGCTTTAACCTTAGCGCATGTTAAACATTTGCTCACATAAACAGCAACATCGCCTTTCATCCTAGGCCACCAATAATAATCTTTGAGATCTTGGTACATCTTATCCACTCCAGGGTGGATAGAGTACCGCGACTTGTGAGCTTCATCGAAAATAACCTTCCTTAAACCTCCAAACAACGGAACCCAAATCCTTTTCTCAAAACATAATGTTCCTTCCTCGTTTGGTACCAGTAGCTTCTCCATCCCACGGAGATATTCTTCTTCAAGGTTTCCTTCCTTGAGAGCTTCTTTCTGCGCGGCACGAATGCGCAAGGAAAGATCGGTTCGGATAATCATTTCTAAAGCCCTAACCCTTATGGGCTTGAACCTCTCCTTTCGACTTAGGGCATCGGCGACCACATTCGCCTTCCCTGGATGATACTTTATCTCGCAGTCGTAATCGTTCAGCAACTCAACCCAACGTCTTTGCCTCATATTCAGCTCCTTCTGGTTGAATATGTGTTGTAGGCTCTTGTGATCTGTAAAAATTGTACACTTTGTACCATAAAGGTAGTGTCTCCAAATCTTTAATGCAAAAACCACTGCGCCAAGTTCCAAATCATGTGTGGTATAGTTCTTTTCATGTACTTTCAATTGACGCGATGCGTAAGCAATAACCTTTTGGCGTTGCATCAACACACAACCCAATCCTTGACGTGAAGCGTCACAGTATACCACGAAATCATCTGTACCTTCTGGTAGTGCTAAGATTGGCGCATTGCAGAGCTTATCCTTCAATATCTGGAACGCTTCTTCCTGTTTGATTCCCCAATCAAACTTCTTATCTTTCTGCGTGAGGAGCGTCAATGGTTGATCGATCTTCGAAAAATCCTCAATGAACCTTCGATAGTAGCCAGCCAAACCCAAGAATTGTCGAATCTCGGTTGGCGTCTTTGGCGTTTCCCAATTCTTGATCGCTTCGATCTTGGTGGGATCCACATGGATTCCATCTCCGTTCACCACGTGTCCAAGAAATTGTACTTCTCGTAGCCAAAACTCGCACTTAGAGAACTTGGCATACAACTGTTCCTTCTTCAGCAACTCCAAAATAGCTCTTAAATGCTGTTCGTGCTCAGCCTTTGTTCTTGAATAAATCAAGATGTCGTCGATAAACACAATCACGAACTTGTCCAAGTACGGTTTGCAAACTCTATTCATCAAGTCCATAAAGACTGCAGGTGCGTTTGTCAACCCAAACGGCATAACAAGGAACTCGTAGTGTCCATAACGAGTTCTGAAGGCTGTCTTCGGGATGCTCTCCTCTTGTATCCTTAACTGATGGTATCCAGATCGCAAATCGATCTTTGAGTAAAAGCTTGAACCTTGCAGTTGGTCAAACAGATCATCAATCCTTGGCAGAGGGTATCTATTCTTGATCGTCAGCTTGTTCAACTCCCAGTAGTCAATGCACATACGAAAACTACCGTCCTTCTTCTTGACAAACAAAACTGGAGCTCCCCAAGGCGAGAAGCTTGGTCGGATAAATCCCTTGTCTAACAACTCTTGAAGTTGTGTCGACAATTCTTGCATCTCAGACGGGGCAAGTCTATAAGGTGCCTTAGCCACAGGCGCGGCGCCTGGAACTAAGTCAATGCAGAACTCTACTTGTCTCTGAGGTGGCAGTCCAGGTAAGTCCTCTGGGAAAACTTCTGGATATTCCCTCACGATAGGGATGTCTTCTATTCTCGGCTCAGCAGCCTTCTTATCCACAATGTGTGCCAGGAAGGCAACGCATCCCTTCTGCAAACACTTTCGCGCTTTCAGGCAGCTGATAATTCTTAACGGCGTATCACACTTCTCCCCGTGAACCACAATTGTTTCGCCATCTTCGGTTGGGATACGAACGACCTTTTCGTGACAAACTATTTCAGCCTTGTTGCCTGATAACCAATCCATTCCTACCACCACGTCGAAGCTTCCCAACTGGACTGGTAGTAGATCCAAAGCAAACTCACGCTCTCCCAATTCGATCACACAACCTCTGATAACTTCATTGTCTTCTACTATCTTCCCATTGGCCAATTCGATTGAGTACGGAATATCTAATTTACTAGCGGCTAAACCAAGCATATTCTTAAACTCTAACGACACGAAGCTATAATCGGCGCCAGTATCAAATAAAATGGATGCATAGCGTTGGTTTACAGGGAACGTACCAGTAACGACATTGGGGTCCTGGCGCGCTTCCCTTGCTTCGATATGGAACACTCTTCCACGGGCTTGGTTCAACTCTGGGCAGTTCCTCTTGTAATGCCCAAGATCACCACAGTTGAAGCATCCGGGTCTCTGCCCGTTTCCACCTCCATTTCCAGCTTGGTTGTTGTTTTGGTTCGCATTACCAGCTTGATTCGCATTGTTGCCTCGATTCCCATTTCCTCCATTGTTCCCCTGTGGGCGATTCCCAATACCGCCACGATTATTATTTCTATTCCCAAATCCTCCTTGGCCTCCCCGGCCAGCACTAGCCCAGCAAGAATCCTTCAAGTGACCAGTCTTTCCACAAGCTTCACATACTTTTGGCCCGCATCGGCCAGAATGGTGACGCTGGCAGGTGTTGCACTTGGGCTGGGTGCCCATATATCCCTTTCCTTTCTTTCCACTACCAGCTGTAACCTGAGCTGGCGTGCCTGGTCCTCCTTTCTTAACCACCACACTTGCGCCCTGCTTGAAGTTCGAGAACTTCCATTTGTTACCTCCTGATGACTCGACGTGAGTCTCTTTCTTCTTAGGCTCAGCATCATCGAACTTGTTCAGGAGAATAGCCTCCTCTGTGAGAGCCACGCTCAGATCAATCGCCTCAGTAATTGTCGCAGGCTTGGATGAGGTCACCATGCTTATGATTTAAGGAGCTAATCCCCAAATGAAACGTTCAATCCGCTTGAACTCCGGAGTGACCATGTAGGGTACCACATGTGATAAGTCATGGAACCTCTGAACGTATTCTGTGATCTTTGGACCTTCCATTTTCAAATGCCAGAACTCAGTTTCCAATCTTTGGATTTCCGCGCGAGAGCAGTACTTTTTGCGCATAAGTTCCTTCAGTTCGGTCCAGGTTAGCGCGTAGGCAGCAGCTTCACCAAGTGTCTGTACTTGCAAATTCCACCAAGAGAGGGCTCCATCCAAGAATAGCCCCGAGATATAGGTGACTTGCTGATCTAGTGCGCATTTGCTCATGCGAAGAACAGATTCAGTTTTCTCAGCCCAACGAACAAAGGCGACAGCACCTCCTGTGCCATCAAAGTTGACCGGTTTGCAGTCTAGAAACTGCTTGTAGGTGCACCCTGCACATACATTATAACATGTGATCGGCATTAGCATCATTGCTATAGGTATCCAATTAGGTCATGGTATGTCTAAATGACTTAGTATTACCATGAGGCGGGTTGTTGTTGTTGCCAGTGTTGCCTGAGTTGCTTCCACTAGTCCCTCCTTGAGAGGCGGCGTATTGTGCGATGGCAGCAGCGATGACTTGTTGGAGTTCTGCCTCATTGGTAGGCATCGGCGTTTGACGTCTCGGCGGCATCTTCTAAAAGATGGGTTTATGTCAGTCAGGCCATAATAAAGATCCCATGTTATAATACGTACGCTTTATGATGATAGTAATAGTACATAACATCTCATGTTATAATCATATCAATCACACAACATCCCATGTCATAGAATATAAATAACCAAATCAAGCATCAAATATGATGAGAATACTGCGATTGCCATATATTAAGACCACATAGTAAGCGTACAAGTACATCACAGTGTCATACAACATCAGTCGACCAAGGGCTACATCACCCTAGTCCAAAAACTATATCAAATCAGTGTCAGTACATCAAATACATGTCAACAAAAGTCAGAATCATAATGTAGTCTCCAAAAATGTTGTGCAGTCAAAAGCAATCGCCGTCTTCTCACCAGCGTCTACCCATACGGTACTGAAGAGCTCTACACGGATGGCGGTGGAGGAGGGGGAAAGTGAGTGTAAAACAAGCGACGCAAATGGAGCCAGTCCTCCTCCATGGCTCATTGGGTACGCAAGAAAGAAGCAACCTGCTGCTCTAGGGCAAAAAGGCGTGCAGCATAGTCTGGTGGTAAAGGTCGAGAGGGCTGCAAAGGAGAGTGGGTCTGACCCTGGCACTGACACGGCGGCGGCTGGGCTCTCTCAAGCTCCTGAATGCGCTGCGTGTGTGCCTCGTGCTGGGCGACAAAAGACATCAGAACGTCCTCAATAGTATACCCCATATGGAAAGGATGGTAGGGGTCGGTCAGTGGCATAACAGACGGTGATGTCCAGAGAAACGGCTCGCTGGCTGGATCAAAAGGTGGCACAAAGAACGGTGGTACAGGGGGCAAAACAGGTGAAAACTATGGCATAACGGGAACAGACGTCGGCACATGCCCAAAGGGATGGGCCGAAGAACCCTCTCCAGGTCGTGCTGGAGGTGTAAACCGAGGAAATGAAAAGGAGGTATCAATGTGACGGGTATCAGTGATCTGAGGGGGAATAGGTGGGACCTCGTCATCAGCAGGAATCCACCCATGCTGGGCGTGCTCATCTCGTGGGTCCACCTGTGCCTCAAAAAGTGCACGATCAAACTGAACTGGCATAGGATCATGGTGAGGTGCAACAAGAGGGTCAACTGGTGCATCAGCAATAAGTGGGGGATCAACATGATCAGCAGCAATGACATGATCGCCCTCCAACAACGGAGCATCCACTGGGTGATCATCAATAGGTGGGTCAGCAATGACAGGCTCAATAATAGGTGCGTCAGCATGAACTGGGTCGTGCTCAAACGCTGGGTCATGAGCAGGGTCCAGTGGCTGCTCGGGATCATCAAAGGCCATCTCAAAATCAAACTCAGGGTCGATGGGATCAACTGGGTCGACCGGATCCTCCATAGGCTGATCCATGGGTATAAACTCTATATCCTCATCTGGGTCGAATCCTGGGGGAAAGACAGGATCGGAATCCTCCACATCATCGTGGTCGAAAGCAAAACTAGGAATAGGGGCAACAGAGGATGCCTGGTTTGGATCTGATCCATGAGAAAAGTGCTGTGCACTCTGAGTGTGTGAAGGTGCGGAGGCCACAGACTCGAAAGAGTCTGGGACCGGAGAGTGAGCGGGTGACTCCTCGGCGGGAGCATCTGCGATCATCAAGAGATCACCAGCAGCAAGAAGGGCCTCGCCCTGAACATCCTCCTCTAAGGGCTCATCATCATACAGATCGACGTCGCCATCATCGTCGGCGTCGAGAAGCAAATCGTAAGCAGGATATGAAGCAAGTGGTATGGGAGCAGGGATCTCTACTAACGGTAGGTCCCCGGCCAAAGGGCCATCAGCGAGCTCATCAGCACCATCAGGTAAAGCAAAGGGCTGAAAGTCGTCCTCGTCTGTGCTAGTAACATCGGATGTGTGGACCTCGCGCTCTGAAGACTCGAGGTCGTCTGATACTATAGGTCTAGGGCCCGTGGTGTCTGAATCACCAGTGCCGGTCGAGTCCATGTGTCTGTAACATAAACACAAATGTGCACAAATAATCAGTCATACAATCAGATAAGTACATTAGTTGCCAAGTAAGCAATCAAATAATTCTCCTAGTCCCACTAGCCTCCCAGCCTCCCAGACTGCTCTTCCTAGTCCCACTAGCCAACTACCTCGGCCTCCCAGACCGAGCCTCAGCCTCCCAGACTGAGCCTATAAATAATAAATAAATGTGCTCAACATTTGTTTGTAAAAATGTTTTGGATCTGGACTTAAGTGGTATGCAGTAAAAATGTTTTCGTGAGAGCCCTAGTGATCATAGTCTAGACTCGAGAAAGAATCCTAGTTCGCTATGATCAGAGCTCTGATACCAAGCTGTCACACCCTGGCTTTGCGGAAGTGTGGTTATTTTGGTGTGACTTCTTAATACCATAGCTTAATCATAACAAGCTATATGAAATAAAACCATGCAAGATCATCCATTCGATTAAGTTTTAAAAACCAAATACAATAACATTGTCTTAGGAACTACAACACCATAACATAAAACATTGTCTTGAAAAACATAAACATAAACATCAACATGATTAAAACGCAGTTTAAGATTTGTGACTCGTCCAGGAAAAAGTCACATTTCCTAAACCAGGATGACCTCGGAACCCATATGCAGCGGGAAAACATAACATACCGCGCCAGATCTTTAATTCCCTAAATACATGTAAGTTGAAAAATCAACAAAAATTGTTGAGCGAGTTCATGTGTAAGTGAGTATGTAAAACCTTTGTAAGTATAAAAATCCCTGGTATGTAGTAAATAAGGAAAAAGAGATCACCAATGGTTTGCAAGGCCATTGATATGTGTGAAGTGCAAGTAGGAAGACTCAAACCTAGCAGATTTTGCGTTGGGCACAAAGTCACCCCGAGGTCCGTACTGTTGGACCTGGAGTTGGGCTCGCTACACCCAGATAGATCTACCGCTTACGTCCCTCGGTCCCACAATGAGGATTAATGGCCTCCAGTTCCCGCCTACCCACTCACATGATCTAAGTAGTAAACCTCCTTACGCTAACCATACCATGTATAAAGTACTTGCAATCAAAGTAACATGTATTTCACCCCCGTAGTTTAGAAAAACTGAAAACAGTTAAGAGAAAAGGGGGACATGAACTCACAGTGGTGCGTCTCTACCAAGTATACCTCCAAATCAAGCAGCTGTGTGACGACCTACACGTACTAACTCTATTAGACGGACGGCCGTGCCTTAGCTTTAAGGTTTAAGTTTTCGGGAAATAGTTAGACAACTATTTCGTGTTTACATTCTGTATACTTGGTAATCATTTTCCTTCCCAAGGATGGGGGATTTAATACATGTGTGTTCGTAATATATTATTAAGTCTCACTTAAAATATATTTTATTTCTAACTCCAAAATATAAATATTCTTCTCAAAAATATTATATTTTCTATTACATAAATTTTCCCCAAAATAATACTTTAACAAAAATACGCGTTCATGAATATTTCCTTAAAATGCGTAAGTTACGTTTTAACGATCGAGTGGTAATAATAATTACCGGTGTAACTTATATATTTATCGTAGAGACGTTCGTATTATTTTGGATCCATTAACATTCGATAGTATTATTTTTACCCTAAAATTAATACTAGTATTTTCACAAAATAATCATAAACACATGACAAGTGTCGTTAAGAAAAAATATATACTAAATATATATTTACCAAGTTTTATTTTGTGAAAATCCCACCTCCGATGTTTTGTAAATATAGTCGTGGCGAAACTTATATTTTGAAAACATGTCGAAAAGTATTTCTAACATTTATAGTGAAAATATTTCTAAGTGTTAGGTTTTTGGAAAAATTTCGCCAGAGTTTCCTCTGTAACTGGAGGTGGCCACGCTCTCAAGCGTATCATTTTCTTTTATAAATCAAATCAACCATTCTTCTTATTTAACCAAAACAATATTCAACGCATCAAACTAGTTAATAAACATGTAATTCGCAAGAATCTCATGAACTTGTAGTTTTTCCAACACTATGATGTAAATCCCATTACTTTTAGCGGATCTTTATAATAAGCAATCCGATTTCGTAAAAACCTCGTTTTTAGAAAAATTCCGTTTTTACAACTTCTCGTCATCTTTTACAAAAATAGTTATTTCGTCGAAAGTGTGTGCTACACAAGTGTTTACACACTTGTGTGTTCTAAAAATCATTCGTGTTAGTGTAAGATCCGTCTTTAGAAAACATGATTTCTTTGATACTTGGTTCTTTGAAAATACCGCTTATAGATACGTAGATCTACTAGTTTTAAACACTATTTCACAAGCTAAATCGCTTTTACACAAGTTCATGATTCGTGTGTGGTAGAGTTTCATCCTTTAACCCTTGTTACTTCCAAAACAACCTTATGTCATGATCCATGATCATGACCAATCCGGGTTAAACGATGATCCGAGCTACCACAACATAGATCGGGTCCAAATAATCACACAAATCAATTACTACAAGATTTACACAACATATGAGCTTTTAACCATCATTACAAGCATTTTTAGTAAACTTTTGTGTGTCATTTTGTAAGATTACGAGTTTTAACCGTTACAAATCTTATTAACCACTTCAAAATAGTTCGAGAGGGTGATTATAGCAACTTACTACTAGCTTGAGGCTAGGGAAGAATCTAAGCGCAAAATGAGGGGATAAAAGCAATAGAGTGAGGTCCTTCGCGTTCCGAATGCACCAAGCCTCCTCATACGTGATCCTTAACACTTGTATGATCTTGGAATGTGAAGATCAAAGCTCGAAAAATTGATGGGTGCAAGAGGGTGTTCGGCCGTGAGTTTCTTGAGGGAGAGAGAGGGTTGTTTTTAGTGGTGAAAAGTGATGAATGATCATGTGTACATAGCTTGTTACTTATAGGCAATTATCAAGGTTATGATCCAAGAGTCCATATGTCTACTAGATATGGAACAAGTTGATTAAAATAATCAAAAGAGTACAAGATATGGTCACAATGTGACCGAGTTCGGCCAAGGGGGGGGGGGGGGTAGCTAGTTCACTTCCAACCAATTAGTTAATGTATAGTTAGGTTAATCTAGTTAGTTAAGTGATTGCCCGGTTAGTAGTGTGTTATGCTTCATTGCCGGTGTTAGGGTATTCAGGGACCCTAACTGGCTCAGAAAAAGATAAGTAATGTTATTAACAATATTTTCATGTTCCGGGTATAGTCCGGTTGTTCGGTTGGATAGTAATCCGTTAAAGTGCTTAACAAAGCTTTAAAGTGTCGTTATTATTACTTTTAGTGACACAACTTATTCCTCCAAAGTGTCGGGAATATTTTCCTCATGTTTTGGCACTTTATTAGTTAGCCAAATGCTGGATTGTTTATTAAAGTGCTGAGTTTTTGTGCTTAGAGCACGTTTTAGGCACATCCAGTCATTGTAACTTATTCCTAGAGACGCAGTTCTACAACCCTTGTATCCCTACACTCACCACTAGCGTAGTAAAATATTTCTGGCTCATACAGGCCTTAGAGGCAGTGTCTGCCTGATGCTGGCTTTATCAGCATGTTCAATTGGTTATCCGTTTATAGTGCTACTGTGCTTTTTGTGCATCATGTTTGTCACTAAGGTTCAGCATGTAAATAACGTAGTGACGGTAAGTAAAGTATGATGCAGGTATATGCATGTATCAGAAATCAAGTAGCAGTTCATCAGTAATTTCAAACAAGCACAGTAATTAAGCAGTAATTAATTATTAATTAAGTCGTACGGATACCTGGTTTAGTGAGGGTTGTCACAAAGGGGGGGGGGAGGTATAGTTAAGCCTTAACCATGGTTAAGTTAAGTTAAATAGGTTAAAAGTGTTAAAAATTCATGGTTGAGTATGTTAGGTGTTTAGAACATGTACTATGATGTTCGGGGGTCATAACTAGCTCAGAAATAATAAAACAATGCTTCTAGTATAATTTTGGTGTTTCGGGTAATGTCCGGTTGTTTGGTTAGATACCGGTTCGTTAAAGTGTCAAACTATTCCGTTTAGTGATCTTTAAGTACCCTTTTGTGACACTTTTAATTCCCGACACTTAAGAAAGCATTCAGGACCATTTTGCCATATTTTTGCATGTTACTAGCTTGTTAAATTGCTGAATTTTGCTTAAATATGCAGAATTCTGCACTTTATGTGGGTTTTAGGCACTTCCCGGCGCTTAAACTATCACCTAGTGAAGCAGTTTTATGGTCCTTACTCCCCTACACTCCATACTAGTGTAGAACTTGGTTTTTGGCTCATACTGGGTTTCAAAACACTGTTTGTCTATGTACTGAACATCGTCAGCATATTTCTGAGTTATCCGCTAACTGTGCTAACTGTGCTAACTGTGCTTTGTGCATCATTTATGTCACTAAAGTCTGTATGTGAAATGATATGACAGTATGTAGTATGTGATGCACATGTATGTATGATACAGAAATCAGAAAGCAGTTTAAGTCATTAATTGTAATTCAGCACAGTCATTAAGCACTAATCAATATAAATTAGTTGTACGGATACATGCAAATTTGACAGTTGTCACAGCGAGCCCCACCCATGGGTCCGCGAGTTGACCGCATGTGGTGACTATGTCGTTCCAGCCGGGAGGCCCGGTATGAAATACGCAAAGGATTGAGCCTTCTTACACCGCTGCACACATATTAATGACCTTGCAAATCATTAATTGATCTGTTCCTTGTTGCTTTCATACCGGGATTTACAAATACATACATACTATGGTTACAAAGTTTATTACGAGCTCACATACAAAACACATAAACTCGCTCAACTTTTGTTGATGTTTTCAAACTACATGTATTTCAGGAAACTAAATGTGGATCTAGCGTGCGCTGAAGTTTTCAAGTTGTGCCTTTAATAAAAAGATGTCATCCGGGGTTGAAGGGTATGAGTTATGTATTTTATCTTGGATAAGATACATGGCTCAAAGCCTAGTTTGTTAGTGTCTTTTGTGAAGTCCTATATGGAACTTAAAACTCTGTTTGTGATGTATTCGAAACTTGAAGTCTGTGTTTGGATTTAAAACAATGTTGTTTGTAATATTTGGAACTATCTAAAGGATGAACATCTTGGTTTTATCATATAGTTGTTTGTTATGGTTGAATGCAATGATATTAAGCAAGTCACACATAATCACCCTTCTGCAAAAGTCAGGGTGTGACAGTTTGGTATCAGAGCTTCGATTGTACCGAACTAGGATTCTTTCTCGAGTCTAGACTACAATCATTAGGGCTCTCTCATGAAAAAAATTTTACAACATATTTTTCATTGGATACACAAAACGCCCAGATCCATGGAACAAACGTTTTATAAAAGGAAAGACAAGAAACACGATTGCAATCACAAACCCCATGCAGACTGGTAGACTAGGATAGATAGAAAAAGTTTCATGAAGGATAATGTGAATACATGATTGAGTGATAACTGTCTTGATTGCATACTAAGTGTTAGTGGTTAATATATGTGCACATGTTATGATTGTTATGTTACAGGCATCATGTCATCTTCAGAGAGTGGGTTGTCAGATACCCATGACCCTATGGCCCTCGTCTCACATGATGAGATTGCACCTGAGCCGGAGATATTTACGTCAGACACTGAGAGTGATCCTGACATGCTATCCGAGGACGAGGATGATTTACAGCCGTTCGCGTTGCCCGACTTTGGCGATGATTTACCTCTTGCTGATGGTTTCCCTGACGAGGATCCTTTTGACATCCCTGCTCCAGTCCATGATCACCTCATCATTGGTCATCCCGATGGTGAGCACATCGTAGCTCCGATCCTCGATCCTGTTCCTCTTGTTGTCAACCTTCTCGAGGATTGGCCTTTCGATGATTTGTTTGATGACGATGTCAATTTGTTTGTAGACGGTCCTCCAGTTGACACCCAGGGTGATGGGGAGATAGATGAGGATGTTGTTGCTATCCCACCTCATGTGATTCCTATCATTGAGATATCCTCTGATTCTAGTTTACATTTGGTCTCAGATTCCTTTGAGTTTGTGACATCTTCAACTTTACAGGCGGCCAGATTCATTTTGGTCAGCCTGATGTTGCACCTGTTGACCCTGAGCCGATTCCTGCTCATGACCATGTCCCTTTTGGGTTACCCGATATTGCACCTCTTATTCCCGACCCAGTTCCCGCACCTATTGATCTTCCAGTTGTTGAGCCATTTATTCCTCCACCCGCACCCGCTGATGTTGCTCCTCTCCCTCCTGTAGAGTCCGATGTCCATCGTACTGATTTTCTGATGGTATTCTTACATGACATCCCTGCACCCCGTGTAGGGGAAGGTACGTCGGGCCAGCACCCGAGTTACGATCCTTTTGCTTCAGCAGCTCTTCCTTCGACTCCTCAGACTGCACCATTTGCCCCCTTCACTTCTGAACCGCTTAACGAGCCATTCCGATGGTTCCACCATACTCTATGCCGAACTCAGACCCCTATCACCCCTCCCATTTTGTTGGCTACACACGAGATGAGTTACTTTTATCACTTCAGCTTCAGTTTGAGGTTTTGAGTCACAGAGTTTTGGAGCTTGAGCTGACTCCACGTCCCCCACCTTGTCCTTATCAGTCTACTTTTGTTCCCCCGCATTCATCACCGTATCGTTTTGCACATCCACCTGCTGCTCTTACTCCTTTTCCAGGTTTTGATTCTCATTTCCTTACTGTTGAGCAACAGATCAGTTATTTGCTTAGTCGTGTCTATGAGCTCGAGGAGGAGCTTTCGCATGTGCGCAACTTACTTTTCTTCCCTCCTCATCCACCTCCACCATCAGCATAGTTGGTTTTTGGTTTTATGCAGATTGCATTACTTTTGGTGAGAGCACCACCATTGAGCCGAGATTGTGAAGACTTTTGAAGACCACTTTTGAACATGTGATTTTTGTATATTGACAGACTTATTGAACAAGGGTAGTGAGACCCTATGTACCTTTTGATGTGATACACTTGTAAACAATGTAACTGTGGTCGGTAATTAATGAAAGCTCAATCGTCATGTTCTCACTAAACACGTTGTTGATTTACATGTGTATGCTATGATTGTGTTGTTGCATGATTGTTTGATATGATGATTGTTTATATATGTATGTACATACGACCTCTAGACAATTACTTAATTATTTAATGAATAAGACCTGACCGATCCAATCTTCTTATTAGAAGGAGAATGCCTCCTCCAATCAACTGCCCACGACCGAGGCAGAATTACAAGAGCGCATCTCACAGGCCATCGCACAGCACAAGGCCCTTCGCTCCAAACACAGCGGAGGTACCTCAGGGAATAACCCACCTAACGGTAATGTTTAAGTCACCTAAGACACATTACAATATGTTTGGACATTTCCAAATGTGCTTTGCTAATGCTTTCTGTGAATGATGTTGCTTGTGTACAGGCTATACCTATAAGCAGTTTTTGGACTGCAAGCCTCTGAATTTCGATGGCACCGGGGGTGTCATAGCTTTTGTGAGATGGGTTGAGAAGACGGATTCTATTTTGCGGATGAGTAAATGTGCTCCAGAGCATCAGGTCATGTACATTCCTGGACTGTTTTTAGATGGGGCTCTGTCATGGTGGAACCTTCAGGTTCAGACTTTGGGTGAGGCTGCTGCGTATGCATTATCATGGGATGAATTGAAAGAGTTGATGCGAAAGAAGTATTGTTCCCGAGCCGAAATCCAGAAGTTGGAAACTGAATTCTTGAATCTGAAAATAGAAGGTCCTAAGGTGGCTGAGTATGTGCAAAGATTTCATGACTTGTCTCGTGTTGTCCCTTACTTGGTAGAGCTGGAGTTTAAGAGGATAGAACGCTTCATCTAGGGTTTGGCACCTCAGATTCTTAGCATGGTGACTGCTTCTAAGCCTCAAACCATTTCCGAGGCTATTGACTTGAGCGTAGCACTTACTGAAGAAGCAGTCAGGTTGGGCAAGTTCTCAATTTCTGACCCAAAGAAGAAAGAGACCCATGTGGAGTCGTCTGGGGAAAACAAGAGAAAGTTCACCAACTTCAAGAAGGGTACTCAAGTGAATAACAACAGTGCTAACAAGAGAAGAGATGCTAACCCGCCAGCCGAGGTCAGGACTGGTGCTTCAAACACTGAGCCTAAAGCGAAGGGGTATATGGTCACTCTGCCCAAGTGTGATATTTGTCAGCATCATCACACAGGACGATGTAGGTATGTGAAATGTGAGAACTGTGGCAAGGTAGGGCATGCCAGGGAGGCGTGCTAGTATGGTACAGGACGAAGGAATGGAGGATCTGGTGGTAATGGTAATGGAAACCGCAGTGGTAATGGGAATCAGACTGGGAATCACAATCAAGGGGGAAATGGAAATTTTGGTGGCAATGGTAATCGTGGTGGTTTTGGAAATCAAGCTGGTAACGGAAACCGAGGTGGAAATAATAACAGCAACAATCAGGGTGGAAACGGAAATGACAATGGACGCGGCCAAGGTTGCTTTGGTTGTGGTGAAATGGGGCATTTTAAATGGGATTGCCCAAAGAATAACTAAGCTCATGGAAGAGTGCTCAACATTGGAGCTAGGGAAGCACGCCAGGATCCGAACGTGGTTACTGGTACGTTCCCTATTAATCAACATTTTGCATTTGTGCTATTTGATACCGGTGCTGATTATAGCTTCGTATCTCTAGAGTTTAAGAATATACTTGGCTTAGTAGCAAGTAAGTTAGAAGTCCCGTACTCGATAGAACTAGCTAATGGAAAGCTAGTAGAAGCCAATGAAGTGATTAGAGGCTGTGTTATAGAGCTTGGAGAGCTTGAGTTTTTGATAGATCTTCTTCCAGCTGAATTGGTAAGCTTCGACATCGTAGTTGGGATGGATTGGTTGTCGAGTAATCGTGCAGAGATTGTATGCCATGAGAAGATTATTTGCATCCCGATGGTGAGTAAAGAGATGATTGTGATACACGGGGAGAAGCGTGATACGCCTCTACGGATTATTAGTTGTTTGAAGGCACGGAAGTTTTTTCGTAAAGGATGTATTGCCTTCCTAGCTCATGTCATTGATAAAGAGGCCGAAGAACCGAAGCTCGAAGATATCCTTGTGGTAAGGGAATATCCTAAAGTCTTCTCCGAAGACTTGCCAGGATTACCTCCTCAACGACAAGTCGAGTTCCACATTGACTTGGTTCCAGGCGCCGCGCCTGTAGCCAAGGCACCTTATCGACTTACGCCTTCAGAAATGCAAGAGTTATCAACGTAGCTTCAGAAGTTACTAGATAAGGGATTCATAAGGCCGAGCTTCTCGCCTTGGGGAGCTCCAGTACTATTCGTCAAGAAGAAGGACGGTAGTTTTCGAATGTGCATCGACTACCGGGAGCTGAACAAGTTAACCATCAAGAATCGGTATCCCTTGCCGAAGATTGATGATTTATTCGACCAACTTCAGGGATCAAGCAACTATTCCAAGATCGATCTTTGATCGGGTTATCACCAGCTGCGGATTCAGGAAGAGAGTATAACGAAGACTGCCTTCAGAACTCGTTATGGACATTACGAGTTTCTAGTGATGCCGTTTGGGTTGACAAATGCGCCGGCAGTGTTTATGGATTTGATGAGCCGGGTTTGCAAGCCATATCTCAATAAATTCGTGATCGTATTTATCGGTGATATTTTGATCTATTCGTGGACAAAGGAAGACTATGAGCAACACCTAAGAGCCATTCTAGAGTTGCTAAAGAAGGAAAAGCTCTACGCTAAGTTCTCGAAGTGCGAGTTTTGGATACGTGAGGTACAGTTCCTCGGTCACGTGGTAAATGAAAATGGTATCCATGTGATCCCACAAAGATCGAGGCAATCAAGAACTGGGAAACTCCGAAGACGCCAACCGAGATCTGACAGTTTTTGGGCTTAGCAGGGTACTATCGCAGGTTCATAGAGGATTTCTCCAAGATAACTCAACCATTGACCCCCCTTACTCAAAAGGATAGGAAGTATGAATGGGGAGACAAGCAAGAAGAAGCTTTTCAGCTGCTCAAGAATAAGCTACGCGATGCACCAATATTATCCCTACCCGAAGGCACCGACGACTTCGTGGTCTATTGTGAGGCCTCGCGTCAGGGTTTGGGTTGTGTGCTAATGCAACGCCAGAAGGTTATCGCTTATGCTTCACGCCAACTGAAGGTCCACAAGAAAAACTATACCACACATGATTTGGAGTTAGGCGCAGTGGTCTTTGCTTTGAAGATCTGGCGACATTATCTATATGGTACTCGATGTACTATTTTTACGGATCACAAGAGCCTTCAGCACATATTTGATCAGAAAGAGCTTAATATGAGACAGTGACGATGGGTTGAGTTGTTAAATGATTATGACTGGGAGATCAAGTATCATCCAGGAAAGGCGAATGTGGTAGCAGACGCCTTAAGCCGAAAGGAAAGGATCAAGATCATAAGGGTTAGGGCTTTAGAGATGATTATTCAGACGGACCTCACGCTGCATATTTGTGCTACACAAAAGGAAGCTCTTAAGAAAGAGAACATTAAGGCTGAATATCTCCGAGGAATGGAGAAGAAGTTGGAACCTAACGAGGAAGGAACCTTGTATTTTATGGGACGCATTTGGGTTCCGTTTTTTGGCGGTATTAGAGAGGTTATTTTTTATGAGGCTCATAAATCGAGGTACTCGATCCATCCAGGATCGGACAAGATGTACCAAGATCTAAAGGATTACTATTGGTGGCGAAGACTTAAAAGTGATGTTGCTATTTATGTTGGGAAGTGCTTAACTTGTGCCAAGGTGAAGGCCGAGTATCAGAAGCCCCCAGGTCTTCTGCAACAGCCGGAGATACCCATGTGGAAGTGGGAGCAGATTTCGATGGATTTCATAACGAAGTTACCCAGGACTCCCAGAGGTCATGATATGATTTGGGTAATAGTCGACCGATTGACAAAATCTGCGCACTTCTTGCTGATCAGAGAAAAGGATAACACTGGAAAGTTAGCTGAGCTTTACCTAAGGGAGATAGTTGCACGTCATGGAGTGCCTAGCTAGATTATATCGGACAGAGATGGACAGTTTGTGTCAAGGATTTGGCAATCCTTTCAAGAAACTTTTGGTTCTCAGTTGAATCTGAGTACAGTTTTTCACCCGCAGACTGACGGACAAAGCAAGAGAACTATTCAGACGCTAGAAGATATGCTACGTGCTTGTGTAATGGATTTAGGTGGCAGTTGGGATACTCATCTGCCTCTGGTTGAGTTTTCCTATAACAACAGCTACCATACAAGCATCCAAGCTGCACCGTTCGAGGCTCTCTATGGACGTAAGTGCCGATCGCTGTTATGCTGGACACATGTAGGTGATAGACAGATGGTTGGTCCTTAGGAAACAACTGATAAGATCATGCAGATCCGAGAGCGCATCAAGGCGGCTCGTGATCGACAGAAGAGTTACGCGGATCAAAGACGAAAACCCTTGGAATTTGAAGTGGGCGAAATGGTTTTGTTAAAAGTCTCACCTTGGAAAGATGTAGCACACTTTGGGAAGCGTGGTAAGTTAAACCCACGCTATATCGGGCCATTCAGGATTCTGGAAAGGGTTGGTACAGTAGCGTACAAGTTGGAGCTACCAGCGGAACTAAATGGTGTTCACGATACATTTCATGTATCCAATCTAAAGAAAAGTCCAACTCAAGAGACAGCTGTCATCCCTGACGACACACTCCACTTCACTGAAGAACTCGTTGAGATTACAGATTGGAAGGTTAACAAGACTCGGAGGAGTAGTGTCAAACTTGTTATCATTCGATGGAATGCACGTCACGGCCAAGAGTTTACTTGGGAGCGTGAGGATCGTATGAAAGCAAAATATCTGCAATTGTTCCCTAACTCCCCTACAACCAATAGCGAAGTTTAAAATTTCGGGACGAAATTTTCTTAACAGGGGGAGAATGTGACAATTGTCAAAATTTCATGTATCCGTACAATATTTAAACAGTAATTTATGCCTTAATGACTGTGCTGATCTATAGTAATGACATGAATGTTCTCTGATTTTTGTTATCATATATACATGTGCATCGCATATTGCATAATGTCATATCATTATTGCATACAACACTTTATTGATTCAAATGATGCACGAAACAGAGATAGCACAATTATCAGACAAATCAAAAAATGCTGACAGAGTGCAGTACATACACAAACATGGTATTGAGACCCGGAATGTGCCAGAAACCAAGAGTTACACTAGTATAGTGTGTAGAATAGTAAGGATCATAGAACTGCCTTCCTAGTGATAGTTTAAGTGCCGGAAAGTGCCTAAAACTCACATAAACTACTGAATTCAGCAAAATTCAGCTTTTAAACAACTTAATATCATGCAGAAATATGGTTAAATGGTCCAGAATGCTTTCCTAATTGTCGGGAATCAAAACTGTCACAAAAGGTAACATAAAGCACACTAAACTGCTTAGTTTACCACCTTAACGAACCGGTAACCAACTGAACAACCGGACACTACCCGAAACACCAAAGTTTCACTAAAAGCATTTTTTTATCATTCCCGAGCTAGTTATGATCCCCGAACATCATAACACACTATATAACATTATAACAACTTATAACCTAACTAAATCACTTAGAATCTAACTTATAACCTTAACTTACCATTGAAACATAACTAAACCCCCCCCCCCTTTGTTGGACGGTTAGACAAGGGTGGCCCACCCTTGATTTTTCTTGTTTATTTTATTAGATCATGTTCCATTTTTTGTAGCACAATATACAATGGGTTAAGGCTTGTTAGGAGATAATACATAAGACCTCAAGTATCATCATCTTTCATTCCCATAAGCTCACAACACACAAAACTCTCTCCCTCTTCTCCCTCTAGTCTCGGCAAAGAACAAGGCCACACACCACCACCATCTTCATTTCATTCTCATCCATTTTCAAGTAATCACAAGGTGTAAGGAGCTTGTTTAAAGAGCTAGGAGCCTTTGGAAGTGGAAGGACCTCTTGCAAGTGCTATTAACTACCAAATTCATCATCATCTTCATCTTGTGTTCATCCCTAGCCTTGAGCTAGTAGTAAGACCATCTTAATCCCATTTTACATCTTGTTTAGTTGGTTAAAAGATTATAGAAGTAACTAATCATGAAGAACACTAAAGATCAAGAACATAATCTTTAACATAAGACTAAAAATCATGATGAATCATGTTGTTTAAGTGTTGTTATGCTTCCTGATTGTTGATTGTTTGTGTTAATGATGTTAAACATCATATGAACTTGCTAGATGGTGATAAAAGACATAATCTAGCAAGATAAGAGGATGATCTTATGAAAGATCAAAATGATCATCCTTATGTGAAAGCATGAACTTGAAGTATAAAATGTTTTCTTGAAAAATCATGATCAAAGTGTAATATAAATCATGTAAGTAGATGATTTCAAAACTAGTTTTCTCAAGAAACTAAGTTAAAATACAAGATTTACATAAACTTGGTTCTTAAAGAAACTAACCACATTTTTAGTCGTTAATCAAGTGTAGAAACATGTATTTAACAAGAAAAATTCAAAAAGTAATATTTTTAGAAAATCAAGTCACAAGTTGTAAACATCTAAAATCTTCAAGAATGATGTTTTTAAACAAATAACCACACTTTAAAGGGTAACTAAGCTTACTAAACACACTACCAAGTTACTACAAATTTTTATAAATTTTCAAGTTCATGAAGTTGTGTAAATAGCTTGATTTTGGCACTTGGTAAGTGTTGTTTGATTTGTTGTTGATTGTGATGATTTATAAAAGAAAATGATATGCTTTGAAAGCATGGAAACCTCCATTTTTAAGGGGAAACAATGGCAAAATGTTTCTAGAAATTAAACACTTAGAAAAATATTTTTAAACAAATATTTACAAGTATATTTTAACCATGATTTTTCATATAAAGTTTGCCATAATTTTTGTTAGAAAAATTATAAATATTGGAGGTTGGTTTTTGATAAATAAAAATGACTAAATATGTATTTAGGAATATATATATTTAGATGTCACAATGTGTGTGATTACTTGTATATTATGTGTATTAGTTATATTATTTTAGGACTTGAAATAATATAACTCACCAAAATACCAAGAAATTATAACACAAAATATTACCAAAATTCCAAGAGAATAAATATACAATTTATACCCAAAATTTGAGAAACCGAACAAGGAATATAACTCATATAAATATTCCGGAATTAAATTCATGAGTATATTTTGGTAAACGGTATTTTGGACACCAAGAGAACAAAAATATGATTTTTACAATTATTACAAAATTATATCATATTTTTGACAAGAAGAAATCATATTATTTTTGGATAAAGAAAAATATATATGTTTTCTTGAATTATTAGAAGATATATTATTTTTGAAAGAAAATATATATTTTCTTAAATAAACTTAGAATATATTATTTTCGGGTAAAAATGGATTTATAAATATTTTCTAAGGTAATCTTGAAAATGTATTATTTTTGAGATTTATGTGAAAATATAAACATTTTTGCCAAGATGAAGTATAAATAAATTTCTATAAATGATTTCTTAAAAATATATATTTTAAGAATATTTGTTGGTGATTTTTATTGAAAATGACATTCGGGAAAAATAAATATAAAATTAGGAAAAAGAATACTTAATAAATACAAAGAAAATACGTATTCTTGTACGTATGAATATACACCGGAATACGCCACCGATACTTGGCAAAATACATAAGGTTAAGAACACATACCCATCCTTGGGGAAAATATTCTTTGATGGATTACAAAACAAATAAGTTAAAATATATTATTTTAACAATTATTCCAAAATGATTAATAAATATAATTTAAGTTAAAATATTTATTATTTTAACAAATAATTGTATACTTGGAATAATATTGATGACACAACGAAACGTAACTCTAAGATACTAATTAAGACTAAAAGTCAAGGCACTACCTATCCTTCTAATAAACCATAGTACGTTTGTAGGTAGTCGTGTGAACAAGTAGCCGCTTTGAGTTACATCGGATTCGAGACGCAAGACTGTGAGTTCATGTCCCCCTTTTCTTTTAACAGTTTTCGGTTTTATAACTTCGGGGGTGAAATACATGTTACAAATGATACAATGATTACAAATGGTATGGTTAGCAAAGGAAGATATTGTTAGATCATGTGAATGGGTAGGCGTTAACTTGAGACCATTAATCCTTGTTAAGGACCGAGGGGCATGAGTGATAGATCTATTTGGGTGTTGCGAGCACCACCCATGGGTCCGCGAGTTGACCGCATGTGGTGACTATGTCG
The DNA here is from genome assembly GCA_030545235.1 of Helianthus tuberosus. Classification (NCBI taxonomy): domain Eukaryota; kingdom Viridiplantae; phylum Streptophyta; class Magnoliopsida; order Asterales; family Asteraceae; genus Helianthus; species Helianthus tuberosus. Next base: position 83,273,805 of record CM060389.1, read on the forward strand.
TTCCAGCCGTGAGGCCCGGTACGAAATACGCAAAGGATTGAGCCTTCCTACACCGTTGCACACATATTAATGACCTTGCAAATCATTAATTGATCTGTTCCTTGTTGCTTTCATACCGGGATTTACCAATACATACATACTATGGTTACAAAGTTTATTACGAGCTCACATACAAAACACATGAACTCGCTCAACTTTTGTTGATGTTTTCAAACTACATGTATTTCAGGAAACTAAATGTGGATCTGGCGGGCGCTGAAGTTTTCAAGTTGTGTCTTTAATAAAAAGATGTCATCCGGGGTTGAAGGGTTTGAGTTATGTATTTTATCTTGGATAAGATACATGGCTCAAAGCCTAGTTTCTTAGTGTCTTTTGTGAAGTCCTATATGGAACTTAAAACTCTGTTTGTGATGTATTCGAAACTTGAAGTCTGTGTTTGGATTTAAAACAATGTTGTTTGTAATGTTTGAAATTATCTAATGGATGAACATCTTGGTTTTATCATATATTTGTTTGTTATGGTTTAATGCAATGATATTAAGCAAGTCACACATAATCACGCTTCAGCAAAAGTCAGGGTGTGACAATGTACGACTGTTGAATGTTGTGAATATTGCGGACGAAATCGAACTAAGACTCGTGGGACTGATCTAAACAACGTGAGAATGAACAAACTTGTGCTTTTGACCAAATGATTTTATTTCTCTCCTTGTTATGAATGAATTCGATCAAATTGGATGGACTCTGACTGAGCTGATTAATGAGCCGAGATCAATAACCACACAATTGTTCGAATGAGTTATCGAGTGAAACAATGGATAGACTTGATACACCTTGTTCGAGGCCCAAAAGAAATTACTTGTCGGATGAGGTCAACAAATGTTTGTTCGGATGACTAATTTTGAAACAACTATCAATCGGATGGAGTCAACATTATTCGATCGGATGGAGTCAACATTATTAGATCGGATGGGCTTAAGATTGAATCAAATGATTATTCGATCGTATGAGCATTCGTTCAATTGTGATGCAAGGTAACGAATGATTATCCGCTTCTCATGACATTAATATGACGAATGGTTATCCGACAATTTTTGTGATACTATAATTGTGATAGGGCCTTCCCTTTTGATTTAAAGGACCTTCACGTACGTATACCTTTTCATCAAATAACCCACCCACTTTATGTAATTTCTATTGGACCAACATACTGATCAAAATGGGCCGATGAACTTTATTGGGCCAAACAATCACATGTAGGCGACAACACTTTTGAATTTCAAGTGAATCTCGGACACTAATTAATTTAATTGGACCATCGATTTAATGTATCTGATACATCAAAAGAGCCGTCATCTTACATCACATGATAAACTGATATGCATTGATTGTTATTGAAAAAATAATGGAACGTCAATCATGAACTACCAAACTTGAATAGTATTGGGCCAAATTGTTTTGAATCATTAAATGTCGATTATAAAACTGGGCCCACAACTGTTTCAACAATTAATACTTTGGACTGACACCTTGAAATTGGATATCACCTTTTTGATAATGGTCGACAACTATTATTAACATTCAATTGTTATTGGGCCGATGATATAATAATCAGTTGACAATATTCACAATTCTGATTGAAAGATTCATGTTGTCGGATGGGATATGAATTGATCGAATGAATATTCGTTCGGATGGGGGCTAAAGTTGTCGGATGACCATCCGACAAATGTATATAACAACTGAACGATGAATATCCGAACGAATGGCTTATCACTTTACCTTTTGAATGGCACTTATGTCCAGATGGCCATGCGGATGAACAAGAAACAACAACGAACATCATATTTTTCGAACAAAAAATCCTCGATTTCTCTCAAAATACTTGGAATTAATTTCTAAAAATTTGTATGATTGTAAAGAAATGGTTTTCGCATAATATATCAATATTTTAGCAATTTTTAACCGTGAAATCCTTGTTAATTTTGCGTTTTTGTAACAAAAAGTGAAGAAAATGAGTAGAAGAAGAAATTTGACGAATCTGATGCGAAATTGGTTCTGAAACTGATGAAATCACGTCGATTCTTGTGAATTTGATCCGTGCAATTGAGCGCCTACTCTGATACCACTTGTAGGACCGGTTTTGACTCCCGAACGATTGCGAAACGACACGTACTACGTGTGGAATCCGTGCACGTGTGTGGACCGAACACAAGAACGTAATGAACTATGATTCTATTGAAAGATTTGACAATGTTTACACCTTGAATCTTCTCCTTTGCTACTTTCTCTCTCTAGAATCTCTCTCTAACCTTCAAAGCTTCAAAGTCACAAATGAGTAAAAGTCTCTAAAACTAAACATAAGGCTCCTATTTATAGACCATGGCAATAAGGAGAGTTTCCTTATTTACAATAATGCCATTCCCCTATATTAACAAAATTAAACCTTGTTTTGTTCAGTTTTCTGCTACGATTCGGATTGACGGAGGTGATAGACATAAATGCACTCACAGATACCAAATCAGTTTTCCAACTTAGTTAAACATATTTTAACATTTTTAACTCGTCACTTTTGGTTTAGTGCTTATTTAGGGTCGTAAGTCAAGCGGTCTTGACAACCGCTTAGACTTTCGAACCCGACCCGTATGGTCGATCATTAGGATCCGACCAAACACATATTGTGACCATAGTTGTATAGGGAATAACCTCCAGAGGTTATACCTTATGGTCATTTCGTTTGGTTAGTTGTATGATAGGTAGTTTATATGCCTTTAGGAAATGACCAAAATGCCCTTTTTGCGCATAAACTCAATTTAAGCTTATGTAACCTAAATTTTGACACTTAAACTAATATTGCAACATTATTAAACATGTTTAGGCATATAAGACTTATCATAGGACTAATTTGACCATCCAAACATGCATTTGCGCAAATAGCACGTTAAAGTAGCGTAAACTACCTTAACGAGTCATAACGGGTCGAAAGCACTTAGGATTCATTCCAAATCAGAATGTAGACGTTGTGAAACCATTTCATAAGAGTTCCAACACTCATTTGGTTTACAAGAGCTCATTCTATCCGATTCCTCCGATTATGTACTGTTACTTTAACATAGTTACCGATGTTAGGACACATTAGGAAATGTACGAAGCTTTGATACTTCACTTGATTTAAGGATACTTAGCAATCCCAAGTGAGTACATAGCTCCCCTCTTTTATGCTTTCAATTGTTTTGGGGTGACTCATATCTGCTAAATGCTTTTCAAGTTTTCAAAACAAAGACTATGGTTTATATAAAACACGACGATTTCAATAATGTGAACGAACTTGTTGGTGCGCTAGTCAAAAGATGAATGACATTCATTAGCTTTGATCAAACCGACCAGTTGTATGTTATGGTACCATAGGATTTGACAAATCCCGTTATTGGGCTATCCACTGGATTTGGTGGATAGTTTGGGGTAACGACAGAATCTGTTATTTTAACAAATCATTTGTTCATTTGTTAGTCGATGTTAAAGAGGTCTTTCAGGGTCTATTAAAGATACCCCATGGGTGGTATAGTTGAGTCACACAGGTTTGAATGTATTCATTAAAGAACGACCAAAAGTTTTTCACAATTTAAAACACGGACGATTGACGACTTGTTTATAACACGGACGATTGAACGATGGTTTATAACACGGACGATTTGGACGATTGGTTTTTATAAAACAAACGATTGATAACAAGGACGATTTGGACATTAGGTTTATGGTAAGTGATTAGATAACAAGACAGGTGTAATATGATAAAAACATGGTGGATACGCCGCTGGTACTTCCTATATATAAGTGCTTTTATCATATTACATGTCGTAGCGTTATCTAGATCACTTTAACGAATGTTTTCAAATGATGTCACACAACGATGTTTACTTAAAGATATAAACCATACAATGTTTACTTTCAAGATGATATACTACTTGGTTTTACAAGACAAATGTTTTTAGTAAAGATTCATGGCTACAATGGTTTTATTTATTTATATCAGCTTGTAAAGCTGATAAAACATATTGAAATATCAAACACTTTTGATTTCAAGATTTATACTTGTCGACTTTCGAAGTTGGACGAGGTATTGCAATATGAATTCAAATCCATGGATTTAACATACAAAACCTATGTACTCGCCGACATTTTTATGCTGACTGTTTTTCACATATGTTTCAGGTTCTATTATGTGACGATTGTTGATTACTTGCTGCACATAGGATGGACGCGGGCTTACTGACTTTAAAAATTGAAAGACAATTGTTTGTATTTATTTGGTTTGTATAAAAACAACGAGTCTATTAACGAAATAAAACGAAACTTCAAATACCATGTGTTGTGAAACAATGATTCTATGACATGACTCCCTGACGTTTCCGCCGCTATTTGTTGTATTACGTGGTCGGGGTGTTACACAACTTCACCTTTAGTTATCTCTGATTTAAGTGTTAAAGTCCCTCAGTCTGGTCCAAGACAAACTTCATCAGGGGCTACTGTCTTTAGTAAAGACATAACCCTGCAAGCTATGAAAAGATGGGAAGACACAACTTCATCTTCAAAACAACCACATATTGTAAAGAGAAAAACTCCTGAAGGTGGAATAGTCTTAGTTCAAGAAATTGACAGAGATGCTATGATATTCCCTGAATACAACCTGAAGGAATACTACTGGACAGAGAAAGATGAGCTGAAAAGACCAGAAAGTCCATACAGCAGGGGCATAAGGGAGGAAAGACTTGAAATAGGTGCAAGAACCATCCACTACATTAATCCCAATCCAATAAAAAGTGTTCTGAAAGTGGATAAGAAAAAGATGGGTACAGATGGCATGGTAGGACACTATGTACAAAACAGATACACTCTTCTCAGACAAGATGGAACAAAACAGAAGATAACAAATGGAGACATGGCTGATCAACTGCATCATCTGGATATTCTGTTTATGAAGAATCATTATGAAAAAGAAAGAGGCAACAATCAGTTTGTCAGAAGAGCACTAAAAAGCATATCAAAAGCAGGAATAAAGGTATTTGAAAGAATAAGTTTTGCTGATTTTGATTTATGTATCAACTATGACTATGTACATCAGAAGAAGGTCCACCTCCCACCACCTGACACTTCAATTCCCTTAGAGTTGAAAGATCATGTAAGAACTGGAGATATCTTTGAACTGCCCAAGATTAAAGAAAGATACAATCTCGGTGTTGTGTTCAGAGATATTGAAGATAATAAGGCTCTTTTCAGAAGTGTTGACATCTGCAAATACTCCAACCTAACACTGAAATACATCACAGAGTGCATGAACAAAAAGCAGGAGCAACTTCAAAAGAAAGGGAAGAACAAAGAAAAGCAGATGTTTGATGAATGGATGCAACCAAGAATATGGTACAAGGGTATGTATGACATTTTCAAGACATACATCCATTACAAGAAACAGCTGAAGAAAGGAGATGTACACAAACGTGCAAAATTAGTTTAAAGACATGTTAAATTTTCATGATTGTTCAGTTCTGTAAACTGTCTTTAAAGTACTTTGTAATTTGCAAATTTTGTTTCCACTGTTTGGGATATATTTCTTAAGTATATTCATCTGTCATAAGGTATTTTATTTTTCTTACAATACTTAGGGGGAAATTGTTAGGAAACTATCTTTAATACACTTGAAAATTCTGTAAGTTTATTTCTTGAAAATTTGATTTCTAGTTCCGCACAATATTTTCCTAATTGTTGAATCACTTTCCATATTAAGTATTTTGGTATCTCTATCTAGGATCAACAGGATTTTGACGTTTGTTTCCGTTGTTGATTTAAATTATGTTTTAGACATTTAAAACCTGATCACTAATCGTGCTGATTGTGATAAATTTTAGTAACTTTAATATTGTTCAACTTGATTAGTGGCTTGATCCTGGTAAGTCGCACGCCTCACGGTAAAACTCCGCATGTGGATTTTGAGGGTGTGACGAAGTGTTTACGTGAAAATTTTGTGTGGTGAAACAATGTATAAATCACAAGTTAGATCCTTATTGGATAATCAAAGTACTTTTCTTAATCCTTGATTGGATTTCTAAAACTACTTTAACAAGTTCTTGGTTAGTTTCTATGCTAAGTGTTTATGTGCAAATCTTGTGTTGTGAAACAAAGTACAAATCACTAATTAGATCCTTATTAGATATTCGAAGTAATATTCTAAATCCTTGATTGGACTTGTAAAAGTACTTTCACAAGTTCTTGGTTGGTTTCTATGCTAAGTGTTTATGTGTAATCTTGTGTGGTGAACAAAGTACTATTCACAAGTTAGATCTTTGTGGGATACTAAATGTACTATTTTTAATCCTTGATTGGATTTCTAAAAGTACTTTCACAAGTTCTGTCACACCCCGGTATTTCCACGTATTATCGGTGGGCCCCGTGGGGAGTATCGTGACGTAGTAGATATCATCATATTAATAATCACAGTTCAATGCTCAGCGGAAGCCTTGGATGAAAGTAATATTACAAACCGAAATGCAAAGTATAATAAAATATTATACAAGCGGTTGTATGTGGATCCACAGGCAGATCTAAAACATAAAGTAAAATATTGTTCGATAGACTTTAAACACTAAGAACTTGCAAGATTCCTTAATTAGTGCCCATGAGCTTCCAGCCAATTTCGTTTAGTACCTGCCACTTAGTCTTATTGAAAAATACGTCAGTTTACACTGGTAAATACAATTAACTGACTCTTTTGAAAACATTTTATGAAAATTGATTTAAATGCACAAGGCACAAATATTCTTTTATAAGTTGGGATAATTATATAAAATAATCTTGTATACAGATTTATATGTTTTTCGTACTTTTAGGGCCCGAGACAAGATTTATAGACACACCACTAGTATATGCCCACAAGAAGTTTAACTCACGAGTGAGATATGTGACATCCGGCCTCTCAGGCCGTACCGGACAATAGTAATTTGTGTAGTGAACATGTAAAATGGCTATTTGTGACTAATTGTGATGTTAATATATGATATTTGGCGTGTTGATAAATTTAGATGTATATAAAAATTATGTTGGCAACGGTAAAACAAACGCTTATCGCGTAACGATTAAAATGCGAAACGAACGTCGGTGACCACCCGATCAGTGTTAAAATCCTAAAAATAGTCTGTTATGATTAGAATATTAATTTTAATCATATCCGTGTGGAAAAATAATTTAACACGCTAAGAAACTCTATTTTTCGAGTTTGAGCGCGTACCGCGTGATACTGCTCGAATTAAACAAAATACCGTTAACGCAGCCAGTCAAGGCAAGTGGTAATTATTTTAGTAATAATTTTAAGTGATTATTTTTATAGGATGATAAAAATAATTTAAAACGCACTAAAACGGGATTAAAACGCTAGATAAAATACCCGGTATTCAGTAAAATACCTGTTTTTGAGCTAATTTACATATAATACATATATGTATATATATATATGTTGTGAGAGAGAGAGATGGTAGCGGCACATATGGCTGCCACATTCTTCTTGTTTCTAGCAGTTGGACACTTGTCCCTTTCCTGAGAATGATAAGTAATCATTTAGTTGATTCATGCATCCATACTCACTCATAATTCCAAGACAACACTCAAAAACTTCTCTCTCTCTCTTCTTGAACACTCACGGCCGAAACCCCCATCACACACCAACATTTTATTTTCAAGATCAAAACATGAAGTGTGACAACCCGCAACTTCAGGTTAATGCTTTAACCTAACACAATTAATTTGGTCACACAATCTTTAGCATTGCATGGAACTATGCATTACTTTATGCATTGTTTGACTAACACGAGAACTTTGTGCCTTAACTGTAAATTATATGTGGTGTGTGTGTTTTATGTAAAAGATGATACTTAGGGATGATTAGAGTAGTTAGTGAAACCTTAATAACTCCTAACCCTAAAATCTCCCTCAAAAATCATTCTACGGCAGTTCAAATCATTCTCTCTAGTCCTCTTCTACAACCATTTCTCTCATCATTCTTGGCTGCACATGTTCTCTTTCTTCAATCTTGATCTTCCAATCCATCTAGAATCAATCTAAGGTAAATGTTTAATGATTGTATGTTGTTAATCCTTGATTATTTGATTCATGCAAACCCTAGTTATCCAAACAATGGTTCTGTGTTATTGATCATCCTGATTATTGTGAAATGGTTTGTGAATAGGTGTGTAATCACTTGCCTGACATTAAGATGCCTGATATGTTATAATTGTTTGATCGTTGATTAGATTACAGCATTGCCAATGAATAAAAATAGGGTTTTGATCGTAACTTGTAACTGTTCCATTAAAAACTGTAAATTGGTTTTGGAAATCACGCATGTTGTTAATCCGAAGTTAAGTGTCAGGTTTTTGTGAAGTCACAAGTCCGAGTTTGTAACATGACACTTGCCTCCGAGTTTATTGGTGTTTGATGAGTTCGAGTTTAGTGGTTTACAACTAGTCCGAGTTTATTGCTTTGTATAATGTCCGAGTTTAATGATTTGAATAAGATCCGAGTTTATTGTTTTGTATATGGTCCGAGTTTAGTTAGGAGAGGGTGTCCAGGTTTGCTATGAAATCTTGAGTCCAAGTTTTATCCCTCACACATGAGTCCAAGTTTTATCCTTCACACATGAGTCCAAGTTTTATCCTCCACACATGAGTCCAAGTTTTATAGATTTTGTTGGGTCCGAGTTTGTAAGGGGATGCCTGGGCCGAGTTTAATAGGTGGGGGTTTGGTTCGAGTTTGCTAACTGTTGCATGAAAAACACCTAACATGCCACTGTGTGCTACTGTATGTATGTTCAGGCTTGTATGATGAAATATGTGAACGATAATCACAAAGGACCCTGATGTTTGGACACTAAGGGATTGCAAACCCTATTTAAACCCTATTTGAACGTAAACACTTACATTGAGTTTATGTACAATGTACCTTAGGTCGCGTGTAACGGACCTAACCATAAATTAACGCTAGGAGCACATTAATAAACCAAGCAAACCAAGGTGAGTTCACTGCTCTTTTCCAAGCATGCATCCCGGGAAGGGATATTGGGTAACGTTTTCAGGGAAGAATGTCAGGTTAATGGGATGTTTGTTATTACTCAGTTTCTATCATATAAGACCCCTTACATCTACCGATTGTTGCCGGGAAGGCAATGAGGTATTTAGTTGATAGCGCTATTAGGTTTGGCACCCTCACACCGGGCCGGAATGGACGGGCGTGAACTATTTACCTTGACCACTTGACCAATGCTTTGATAGAGGCATTGGGGTTTGGGCAAACACATCTTGTAGACACATACGCTAATCGAGTTAATAACAACATCAAAACATAACGTTGAATTGTTTTAAACACACATCTGGTAACTAAACGCGTTAACAAAACATTGAACTCACCAGCGTCGTCTGACACACTTGTCTGCATGCTTGCAGGTCGTTAGATTTCTTGACATGGACTTGCTATCTGGGAGTGCTGGAGTGGTCATGGATCAAGGCTCTTGGATATATTTGATACTTTGGTTTTGAACACTTATCATAAAACAGATGTTTAACAATTTACTATATGCTTCCGCTGAACATCTCTTTTGGTTTAAACTTATGATTTGGATTTGTATTTGGTAATTAATGAAATGTTTTATTTAAATACTATACGTGGTTCAATGTGATTGGTGGCTTGGATCCTGGTACGTCACACATCCCGCGGTGTTCTCGCATGTGGTATTTTGGGGGTGTAACAGTTTGGTATCAGAGCCACTGGTTATAGTGAACTAGGTTTTAAAACGTTTTTATAAAACCAGACTATAACCGGACACCTTTGAAAATCGACCATGACACTCAGCTCCAGATTGCAAGGTTCGTCTTCTGTTTACTTTATGCATTACTTGTTTAGTAGTCCCACACTCACAACTTGCATGAAATGACACACTAGATACTATGGTGACTTGATAGTGTGGCACTACTCTTCGACTTATATGAATCGTAATCCTGTGAGACCTTTCGTTGTGCTATTTAACGTGGGGGAAACTTCTAGCGCAAGTTAAGAGGCACTGAGATAAGCATGCAAATTGACTTATTATTATAGGTGCACACATAATAATAACATGGGGTGAATGTAAGTCCCAGTGAGGCTTAACGAGTGTGAGAAGGTTTCTGCCCTATTGCGTGTGAACTTGGTAATTGTATACTTTAACGTGATACTTGACGTTTACCTCATCCCGACTCCTAAATTTGTTCCCTCTCCTTATATAGAATCATGAGTGGACGAGGTCACTGACGTGGTCACATCGCAATGACCCAAGCAGAGCTGACAAACTTAATCAACACACGTGTGGCTGAGGCTCTGGCAGCCTACCAAGCTGGTACGAAATGTGCTAAATACTCATTAATCTTGTGTCGCGTACACGACTCTTACCCTTGTAATGTGTTTTCTTTCGTCCATTAGGTCAGCAAGCGCAAAACCAAAACAACCCACCTGCTTGTATGTTCAAGATGTTTATGGATTGTAAGCCACAGACCTTCAATGGGACTGAAGGGGCTGTAGGACTCTTGCGATGGTTCGAGAAGGTAGAATAAGTTTTTGTGATGTGTAACTGTCATGCTGGGGACAGAGTAAAGTATGCCACGGGCACACTCGAGGATGGTGCCCTGACATGGTGGAATGCCCAGGTTCAGCTGTTGGGCATTGAGATGGCAAATGCCACTACCTGGGATGATTTTAAGGAGCTGATAAGGGAGGAGTATTGTCCTTATGATGAGATACATAAACTAGAGAATGAGTATTATGATCTGAAGATGGTGGGATCAGAGATTGAAGCGTATACGAAATGATCACATGAGTTGGTGATCATGTGCCCGAACTTGTCCCGACCTCCGCATCGGAGAATTGAACTGTTCATCAAGGGATTAGCTCCTCGAGTAAAGGGCTTGGTTACTAAAGCAAACCTCAACAACTTAACTCAGATTGTTCGTTTGGCTCACAAAATCACCGATCAAGAGGTGGAGAGTGGTTCACTACCACCGCGTGTTTCTGCCACTACTGCTGCTACAACCACAGCTACTACGCCTGCTAGCGACAACAAACGGAAATGGAATGATGCTGACAAGGCAACTAGTGTCAGTCAATCGCAGAAGAGGCCTGACAATAGCAACAACCGCAGTTTCAGTCTGTCATCCTAAGTTAACCAAGGTCAGGGCAGTAATCAGAATCAGGGCTCATATGTTGGGAAGAAGCCGCAGTGCAACATGTGTGGCTATCATCACTACGGGCAGTGTGTCCGGGCTTGCCGTAGGTGTGAAAAGGTGGGCCATGAGGCCAAAGACTTTAGAGCCCCACAGCCAAAGCAGCAGCAGCAAAACCAGCAGTATCAGCGACAACAAAGGCAACAACCCCATCAGAATCAGGGTTTCAACAAAGGGTGCTATCAGTGTGGGGATAAGGGCCACTTTAAGCGGGATTGCCCTCAGTTGAATCAGAACGCCAACGACAACAACCTCCAGAATAACAACAAAAATGCTGGAAACAACAACAACAACGGCAACAATGGGGGCAATGGTGCTCGTGGAAGGGTATTCACGATCGGTGCTGGTGATGCTAGAAACGACGGCAATGTCGTGACTGGTACGTTTTCTGTGAACAGTCTTATTGCTTCTGTGTTATTTGATTCTGGTGCCGATTGGAGTTATGTGTCCCTAGATTTTAGTCAGCTCTTAGGGTTAACTCCAACATCTTTAGAGGTTAAGCACGTAGTAGAACTAGCCAATGGTAAAACGATAGAAGCTTCGCATGCCCTTTTTGGGTGTAAATTAGACCTTGTAGGTCGGGTGTTTGATATTGACCTCCTTCCTGTTATCATCGTTAGTTTTGACGTAGTGGTTAGTATGGATTGGTTGTGTAAACATCAAGCTGAGATTCTATGCAAGGAGAAAATCGTACGCATTCCTCTCCCCAGTGGAGAGTCATTATCGGTACAAGGGCATTGTAGTGGGACGATGGTTGGTATTATCTCGGCCATGCAAGCGCAGAAATGTTTACAAAAGGGGTATCCTGCTATCCTAGCACTTGTCACTGGCACTCCATCAGAAGAGAGAAGGATAGAAGATCTGCCAGTTGTTCGTGAGTTTCCTGATGTATTCCCTGAGGAACTACCTGGTTTACCTCCTCACCGTCAAGTAGAATTTCAGATCAATCTTGCACCAGGAGCAGCTCCAATTGCTCGTGCTCCTTATCGTCTTGCACCGGGATAATTACAAGAGTTATCTAACCAACTTCAAGAACTGTTGGATAGGGGTTTTATCCGACCCAGTTCTTCGCCTTGGGGAGCCCCAGTGTTGTTTGTAAAGAAGAAAGACGGGTCCTTTTGCATGTGCATTGATTATCGGGAACTCAACAAGGTGACTATCAAGAACCGTTATCCATTGCCACGTATCGACGACTTATTTGATCAGTTGCAAGGATCAAGTTTTTATTCGAAGATTGACTTAAGATCGGGCAATCATCATATGAGAGTCCGAGAGGAAGATGTTCCTAAGACGGATTTTCGAACGCGCTATGGGCACTATTAGTTCTTAGTTATGCTGTTTGGGTTGACGAACGCACCCGCGGTCTTCATGGATCTCATGAACCGTGTATGAAAACCATATCTTGACGATTTCATTATAGTATTCATCGATGACATTTTGATCTACTTGAAGAGCAAGGAAGATCACGAGCGGCACTTACGACTTATCTTGGAGCTCCTGAGGAAGGGCAACTCTACGCGAAATTCTCTAAGTGTGACTTCTGGATTCGGGTGGTACACTTCCTTGGGCATATTGTTAATGAATTGGGGATACACGTGGATCCTGCAAAGGTTGATGCTGTTAAGAATTGGGTGGCACCAAAGATTCCTTCTGAGGTGCGACAATTTCTTGGTCTAGCTGGGTATTATCGGAGATTTATTAAGGATTTTTCGAAGATCACGCAACCTCTTGCCTCGTTGACACAGAAAGGTGTTGTATATTCTTGGGGAACGAAACAAGAGGATGATTTCCAGTGGCTGAAACAGAAACTCTGCAGTGCACCGATTTTGTCTCTGCGTGAAGGTACGGAAGATTTTGTGGTATACTGTGACGCGTCTATTCAGGGTCTTGGATGCGTGCTGATGCAACGCAACAATGTGATAGCTTACGCTTCTCGACAGTTGAAGGTTCACGAGAATAATTACACGACACATGACTTGGAATTGGGGGCTGTAGTTTTCGCATTAAAGATCTGGAGGCATTACCTATACTGTACTAAATACACTATTTATACCGACCACAAGAGCCTTCAGCACATTCTCGATCAGAAGGATTTGAATATGCGACAGCGTCGCTGGGTTGAACTTTTAAACGATTATGATTGTGCAATCAAGTAGCATCCGGGTAAGGCTAACGTTGTGGCGGATGCCCTCAGTCGGAAAGAAACGAAACCAAAGCGTGTTCGCGCTCTGCAGCTCACCATTCATTCTAACCTACCTGATCAGATACGTTCTACACAAACCGAAGCACTGAAAGAGGAAAATATCGAAGCAGAATACTTAAGGGGCATGGAGAAGCAACTCGAGAAGAGATCAGATGGCATTTGCTACTTCATGGAGCGTGTATGGATTCATGTATTCGACAACCTTAGAGAACTCGTGATGGATGAAGCACACAAGTCTCGATATTTTGTGCACCCAGGGTCAGATAAGATGTATCAAGATCTCAAAATCATTTATTGGTGGCCGAAGATGAAAGCTCATATCGCGACTTACGTGAGTAAGTGTTTGACCTGCTCGAAAGTTAAAGTGGAGTATCAGAAACCATCTGGATTGCTGCAACAACCGGAAATACCCATGTGGAAATGGGAACAGATTGCTATGGATTTTGTCGCCGGGCTACCGAGAACTCAAAACGGAAACGATACCATCTGGGTGATCGTTGATCGCCTCACGAAGTCAGCACACTTCTTAGCAATCAAGGAAACAGACAAGTTTTCACAACTAGCTGCGGTCTACCTAAAGGAAGTAGTTTCTCGGCATGGGGTGCCGACATCTATTATCTCAGATCGTGACCCGCGTTTCATTGCAGATTTGTGGCAGTCGATGCACAATTCATTCAGCTCGCGTCTTGATATGAGTACCGCTTATCACCCGTAGACGGATGGTCAAGGTGAGCGAACCATCTAAACACTAGAAGACATGCTGCGGGCGTGTGTTATCGATTTTGGCAAGGGTTGGGAGAAACACTTGCCTTTGGTGGAGTTTTCTTACAATAATAGCTACCATACCAGCATTCATGCAGCCCCATTCGAAGCATTGTACGGACGAAAGTGTCGTGCACCTCTCTGTTGGGCTGAGGTGGGTGACAGCCAGGTCACAGGCCCCGAACTTGTGTTGGAAACTTCAGAAAAGATTGTGCAGATCAGGAACCGTATGGTAGCAATGCGCGGCCGTCAGAAAAGCTACGCTGACAAGCGTAGGAAACCTTTGGAATTTGAAGTTAATGATTGCGTCATGTTGAAGGTCTCACCCTGGAAGGGTGTGGTGCGTTTTGGAAAACGTGGCAAGCTTAACCGTCGTTATGTTGGGCCATTTAAAATTCTGGAGCGGATTGGTAAAGTGGCCTACAAGCTGGAATTACCTGCTGAGTTGGGTAATGTTCATGATGTGTTCCATGTATCGTAGTTAAAGAAGTGTTTATCGGATGAAACACTGGTAGTACCATTTCAGGAGCTGAAAATCGACGACAAGTTGCAATTTATCGAGGAACCTATTGAAATCATGGACCGGGAGGTCAAAGTCCGTAAGCACAGTCGTATTCCAATTGTGAGAGTTCGTTGGAACTCAAGGCGTGGACCGGAGTTCACGTGGGAACGCGAGGATCAGATGAAGCTCAAGTACCCACATTTATTCCTAGAGTATAAGTCCAAGCCTGGCAAGTCTAGATCTAATACAACTAGTGAATTTCGGGCCGAAATTCCCATTCAAGTTGGGGATGATGTGGTACCCATGAAAATTCCCCAGTCATCCTGAGTTACCGTCTTGCTGTTTTGGGTTGCTTATCAAATTTCGGGATGAAATTTCTTTCAAGTTTGGGATGATGTGATAACCCGCAACTTCAGGTTAATGCTTTAACCTAACATAATTAATTTGGTCACACAATCTTTAGCATTGCATGGAATTATGCATTACTTTATGCATTGTTTGACTAACACGAGAACTTTGTGCCTTAACTGTAAATTATATGTGGTGTGTGTGTTTTATGTAAAAGATGATACTTAGGGGTGAGTAGAGTAGTTAGTGAAACCTTAATAACTCCTAACCCTAAAATCTCCCTCACAAATCATTCTACGGCAGTTTAAATCATTCTCTCTAGTCCTCTTCTACAACCATTTCTCTCATCATTCTTGGCTGCACAAGTTCTATTTCTTCAATATTGATCTTCCAATCCATCTAGAATCAATCTAAGGTAAATGTTTAATGATTGTATGTTGTAAATCCTTGATTATTTGATTCATGTAAACCATAGTTCTCCAAACAATGGTTCTGTGTTATTGATCATCCTGATTTGTCACACCCAGAAATATCAGAGCATTGGCGTGACTGGACTGGTATCTTCATTGCACAGCGGAAGCAAATAAGCTAAGACTTTTAGTATGTGAACGCCCACTTAGTACTCGACTCTTCATGGTTCTCCTATTCCAACCGTGCCTTGTCTTAGAAATGCAACCTGAGAAAGAAACATGCGAAAAATCAACATAAAGTTGAGCGAGTTCATTGTTTGTTTGTAAAAGATTTGAAATAAATCTTTTTGAATAATCGGTTTTTGATGTTTTGTTGAGAAAATGTATTTAAAATCATTTTCTTATCGAGTTACTTGAAACTCTGAATGATAACATAGTTTGTGTCACGTATAAATCAAGTTTTCATGTATAATTCAAGTATTCATGTGTACACCAAGTACTTTATGTATAATTCTAATTTTCTTGAGTACCCCACGTACTTCAAGTACTTATGTATAATTCTAATCTTCTTGAGTACCCCACGTACTTCAAGTATAATTCCCGTTTTCTTTAGTACCCCACGTACTTCAAGTATTTATGTATAATTCTAATCTTCTTGAGTACCCCACGTACTTCAAGTATAATTCTAATCCTCTTGAGTACCCCACGTACTTCAAGTATAATTCTAATTTTCTTGAGTACCCCACGTACTTCAAGTATAATTCTAATTCTAGTATGGTATGAATTTCATGTAATTAAAGTATTCCTGTAAGATCAGGATTGTTAATGGGTTGCAAGGCCATTAACATGTGACACGACATAGGAAGTCACCAAACCTAAGGCATTTAATTGGTATATTCTGAGACACAAAAGCACTACTCGATTCTCGCCCTCACCGAGAGTGTGGCTGCCAGGCACCCGTTAGATCTAACCTTTTGTTCTGCGGTCTAGGTATATTGTTGATTAATGGTGCTTCTGTACCCTATTCGTGACACTATTTCTCATAACGCATCCTACTTGGTTCTCGTCCTCACCAAGTGCGTTTCTTGTTATCATTTCTCATAACGCATCCTACTTGGTTCTCGTCCTCACCAAGTGCGTTTCTTGTTATCATTTCTTATAACGCATCCTACTTGGTTCTTGTTGGATCGTTGTTTGACCCGATTGAGTCGATCAGAAGAGTTTTAAGTCCAGTTCAAAGGCGGAATCAGAGAACTAGACACGAACACAGCTTGTTAATCTTTAATCTGTCTTTTATATTGCATTTAACAATGATTACAACCTGACAGAAATCCGGCAGCACTTCGTTACAATTCTGGAAGCGATACCAAATGAAATGACAATGCACCTATTTATAGTTGGATGATTTCGCTTTTGTGAACATGCCATAAAAGCGAAATCACTTGTATCTGATTTCGCTTTTATGGACATTGTCCATATGAGCGAAATCAGCTCTTTAACTTCTAACTTTCGACTCTCAAATCTCGTGCACTGGATATTCTAACCTATCCTATTATAACACATGATACAAGACGAAGTCAATAGACGTAATGCACTAACAGACTCCCCCTCGGATATTGACGAAGTCTTCAGTGACTAATCTTCAATATGACACATCTTCAGTCTTGATCATTCTGTCTTTTCTTTCAAATTGTAACAATGTAAGCATCCAATAATATTTCTCTTTTCCTATCAGCTTCAGGCTCCCCCTTTCATCAAGCTCCCGTGCTTTGGGATCGACACCTAGCTTTCCATCTACAAGCTTCTCTTTGCTTCAAGCTTATCTTCAGACTCCCCCTTAGACTATGCTCTCGGGATCGTAGTCTGGACTATCTGTAACACTCAAACATCTATAAATACAATGTTTTCGTATTATCAATCAAATTCTCTAACCCACTCCCCCTATCAACAAACTTTACAGATTTGGCAGTGTTAAAGAATCCAACTCCCTCACAGTTTATCAGCCAAGTCCAAATTAATGACCTTGGAGATATCACAAACTGTTTTTGAAATTTTTGATTTTAAATTCAAGTATCAAATTAATGAACTTGTTTTATTTTCAGAAACACAATCAGCTTACTTAAAATTTGAATCTCAGCATTTCAGATATCAATTGTCGAAAATAAAGCAAAAATCAAAATCTTTTTGTATTTTCTGAAAATATAAAGCAGTAAAGAAATATGTACAAACATATTTACAGACAATATTTTTGTTTGAGTATGCGTTAGAGGATCATATCAGTTTTCGACAAGTCACAAGTACCGTTGAGCTTAAAATCACATTATGCATTAAACAATTCACTTAGATTGTCGATATACTGATCCACTTAAATTTTCATACAAACTTCAACTGATTCAGGATATGAATTAGGTGTATTAAGAACTTAAACCTATTCATGTGTCCCACCTCTTGAATATACTCCCGTATCCAGAATCCCAATAATCAGTCTTACAGGTGAGTATACTACAATGATATCTGTATATAAATTAGGTATGCGAGGGCCGAGGGATCTCAGGTCGATACTTCCGTATACGCAGAGAGATATCAGCTTTGACTTTACGGTATGTCCCCTTTAGAGGATCTTTTTGCTTACAACAGCAGCGACTATCAATTTTATTGTCTTATCGGCATGCTGAGGGTTTAATGCTATGTTTCAAGCATTTCAGAAAGTATTATTCGAGGACTAGGTCAGAACTTCCATTCAGCAGAAGTCCCGGAATAATACCCCAGATATCACTGAGTATAAAGACCTAGTATATCAGATTATGAGACCTTTCAAACGAGATTTCAGGGGTTACCTATATATCCAAGTAGTGTTCCCCACGAAATAAGCAAGTATGAAATTTATGTTTATATCCCGAAAAGTTTACTAAATGTATAAAAATCTACCGACACATCCACGGTGAGATCGTTTAACACATTTAAACTTTCCATTTCTTTAGCATACTGTAATTGTCTACTGATGTACTATCATTTCCTCTTTTTACGCAAAAACTCAAATTTTAAATTTTATCATTTTTTTGGCTTTTTCAAATTTTCAAATGTTTTTGTATTTTCTATCAATATTACTCCCCCTAAAATGCAAAATCATATAAAGAAAATTTGACAACCAATACTGATAGCTTTGTCTCGCCATCCATTTTCTGCATCTCATGCTCTGTTTTGCAAAAAATATAACATACCCCCATGATTTACAACACATTGATATTTACAGTTTGAAAACCGTTTTTCAATCTGGTGAAAGTAATCATGTTTGTTCAGCCGTGAGGGTTTCGGCATATTCAATCAACACTTCCCTTACAACAAACTATTTTCCATAATGATTTCAAAACACTTAAGTTTGTTTTAATCAGAATGGTTTTTCCAGAAAAAATTAGTTTGTTTACCCATGACATGTGGGTTCGGGGTCATCTCATCACCTTGTTCTCTTTTAACCATTTTGAAAATTTAACATTATTAGGTCAAACACCACAAACACTTGTAGAAAATCAAGTACAACTTAATGTCCTTGATTAACCACTTGTAAGACGAAATATCACAGTTACCATCCTGTGAATTTCTCAAGAATGATGCCGATACCTGCTTCACACTTACCAACCTGAAAGCTCCGGCAAGTCAGGAATTCAACCAACAGATTTTGACACCCAAGCCTGACCAGTCTTAGGCGCATTTTGAGCTTTTCTCTTTTCTTCATAAAATTCTTTCACTCCTTTTTCCTTACCATCAACCATCTTACTAAAAATATGTTTAACATTACTATTAAACATTTTTCTAGCATCAACACCTTTTGATTTTGGGTTTGTGGCTTGTAATGGTGGAAAATTCTCATCATTCATTAAAGGAACTGTTTCTTCCCTTTTTACCTCAACTTGTGGCTCATCTGATTTTGTGGAATCAGATTCATTGCCCAAACTTGACTTGTCTGACTTGGATGGGCCAGATTCATCGCCAATAACTTTCTTTTTCTTCTTGTTTGTCCTCAGATTTGCATCTGAAAAATTCGATTTGCTTGACTTTGCCGTCGAGTGAATCGATTCATCAGAACTCTTATTCGAACCAACAGGTGAACCCAAAGACAAAATATTCTCCAAGTATTCTCTCGCCTTTTTCCTCTTTTTCCTCAGTCTGTCTCTCTGCCCTTGTGAAAGCTTTACTTTCTTATTTTCCGCTTTCTGTTCTTTGGGCTTGACAGTGACTGATTTCTTTACCGTTCTCTGAGATTCAACCCTTGATCTTCCCATCGATCTCCTTGGGCAATCTCTGGCAATATGTCCTCTGATATTACATTCAAAGCATCTTCTTGTCTCAAAATTCCAATTCTGGCAGTTAACAGCAATGTGTCCTCTAACACCACAAGTGTAGCACACTCTGTTATCGTACCATCTACCATCTTCAAACCACATATTCAGATCATAACATTGTTTAGATTTGTGGTAATCATAACTCCTCCTGTAAGCATGATTTGTCCTTTGAGCACTGTGGTCAAACCTGCACCACTTATTACCAACATTTTGTGAGTTTTCATTTTTAGATTTTTGTGATTTTTGATAATGATTGGATGACTTATCTGATAAACTTTTATTTTCATTTTTAAAATTTTTCAAATTTTTTACTTTTTGTTTCTGTTCTACACTCTTATTAACAGATTTTTGTTTAGAACATTCACCTGTTTCAGTAGATTGCAAAACAGTATTTTTAAATTTTTCTTGTAAATCTAAAAATATTTTTCTTTTCTTTTCTTTTTCATCATCAGATATTTCATCACAATCTTCAATTTTGACTTTCTCAAAATTTGTGATATTGTCACTTATTGGAACAGAATTGATCGGTTTTGGAGAATCATGTGATGTAAAATTCACAAAACCTTTCAATTTCACTTCAAGCTCTTTGATTTTAATCCGAGCTTTTTCAGCTTCTTTTTCAAGCTGAATGATTTTAGCAAGATGAAAATTTATTTCAATTTTTTTTTCAAGATTATCTTTACCAAAAATATCTCTCTCATCTTCTAAAATCTTGATTTGAATTTGAAAATCTTTTTCTTTTTCTTTCAAAACTTTGTTTTCGAATGTCAAACTGTCCACATCACTCAACAGTTTGACATTTTCAGTTTTCAGTTTTTCACAGTTCATGCGCAACTCCAAAATATGTTCATCATCAGCTTTCTTTTCAGCTTTCAAAGTCTGAATATCTTCAATCTGTTTCTTCTCTTTCTGAACAATCTCTTTTTTAATCACTGGTTCAGATTTCTCAGATACAGACTTTTCAGATTCTTCTTTCTTTGAAATTATTTCCTCAAAACTTTGCTGTTTTTCAGTAACATTTTCTTGTACAGCTTCTTCAGTCATCACAACTTCACATTTTGTTTGACTTGAAATCTGCTCCAACTCATAATCTGAATCGCCATGATCAAATATTGGCATGTTTTTAGCTTCTTGATCATCATTTACTGCCAACTGATTACCAGTAGTAACTTCATCATCATGATCACCAGCATTACTAGGATCTGCTTCAGACATCTGATCCCCATCATCTCCAGTTAATTTCCTAGGCTTCAGGCACTGGCAACTTCTGTCCTGTACACTCCCTGCTCCACAGTCGCAAAAAAAACCTACTTGATCGAGAGTAGACAACACGATGTCCTCGATGACAAACATCTGCACAAACAGAACAACAACCTTTTGAATCGGTTAGATCACATGTATAACAGAAATACCAGTGTTGTTCCATAAAATTACTCCCACTGATCGTAAAAGTACAAACTTTAGAAGCGAGGGCTTTTTCACTGTTACTATCATGATCAATCTTACTGCTTGACATCTTCAAACAACTGAAGCAAAATCACATGTATCTTCGAGCAAAATCTCAAATGTTCACAAGAGTGGAATCACTTTGTACGAATAAGCGGAATCACTTTGTACGAATAAGCGGAATCACTTTGTACAAATAAGCGGAATCACTTTGTATGAATAAGCGGAATTAGAATTCTGAGTGACCTTTGGAGCGAAATCACATTTATCTAGTCCACAAAAGCGAAATCACTTGACTAATAAGCGAAATCAGACCATATATGTCCATAAGAGCGAAATCACTTGTATCAAATTGACGTTGGAGCGAAATCTCACTGAATGTGTGACACAAAAGCGAAATCTGCCTGACACAAAAGCGAAATCACTTATTCTGTTGCACCTATGAGCGAAATCTGATGTTCATATGAGCGAAATCAGAATGACAAATAAGCGAAATCACTGAATGTTCGTATGAGCGAAATCAAGTCCGAAGTCAATTTGGTCCATTTTTAGTCCGAATTTCAATGTGAAACTTTCAAGGGTTTATCTATGTCCAATTTTAAACAATCTGTGAAATTTTGAGCGAATTCCGACCGGTAAAACTTTCTGAACAGATGAAAGAAGGTGTAGAAGTAAGAATATAATCAAAATCAAACTAAACTCTTCTTCACTAGCTCTGATACCACTTGTGGGATCGTTGTTTAACCCGATTGAGTCGATCAGAAGAGTTTTAAGTCCAGTTCAAAGGCGGAATCAGAGAACTAGACACGAACACAGCTTGTTAATCTTTAATCTGTCTTTTATATTGCATTTAACAATGATTACAACCTGACAGAAATCCGGCAGCACTTCGTTACAATTCTGGAAGCGATACCAAATGAAATGACAATGCACCTATTTATAGTTGGATGATTTCGCTTTTGTGAAAATGCTATAAAAGCGAAATCAGCTCTTTAACTTCTAACTTTCGACTCTCAAATCTCGTGCACTGGATATTCTAACCTATCCTATTATAACACATGATACAAGACGAAGTCAATAGACGTAATGCACTAACAGTTCTCGTCCTCACCAAGTGCGTTTCTTGTTATCATTTCTTATAACGCATCCTACTTGGTTCTCGTCCTCACCAAGTGCGTATCTTATATTTTTATATTTTCATACCATAACTCATGTATTTTTAAACTCTTGTATTTGTATTTTCAGAAAAATACGCTTGTTTGGAAAACCGGTATAAATCATAAGCTTTTCGTAAATCATTTGTGTTCTTTGTAACATGGTTTAGAAATATATAATTCTTGTATGCTTTGAAAAAAGTGCATGTCTTTCCACCCAGAAAACATTTATAAAAGTGTAAAAATGTGGGGTTATGAACTCACCTGAATATTCATGTGCAAAGCTAGCTATATACGACTTCGTGATGTCGTTTCCAAGACGAGACTCGCTAGTGTGCATTCTACAATATTCCTAACATGGAATATCTAATAAGTTTCGAAATAATGCGGTAACTAATCTACGTGTCACCGAGCTCTACCGAATCGTTGATCGAACGATTTGACGGTAAATAGTTAACTTAATGAAAATGACTAAGTTAAACTGCCATGAGAAGTCGTTTGTGTATGTAGGAATATTCGTATGAAAGTAATATATAATAAACTTGTATTATATATATTGCGTCTTGTATATTTTTGCCAAAATATATGTATATGCCGTTACGGCGTTCGTAATAAACATAAAATATTATATTTATTTGCGAAAGTAACATCGAGTTGTTTGAAGTTTCAAATAAATATAAAACTATATTTATTTTTTTATAAAATGAATTCGTGTTGTACGATGTCTGAAATAAATAGATGAGTTATATCTATTTTATAAAAGAATCGTTGTTTTCGTTTGACGTTCGAAATAAATATAATAACTATATTTATTTGTTGTCGAAAGAAACTTCCGTATCGTTGTTTTCGTATGTTTGTAAAGTGTCGTCGAAAATATTATACACTTGTATATAAAGTGTCTTTATATTAAAAACGTGTTTCGTTTTTCAAATTTTTTCGAAAAACGGGCAGAGTTTCCTCTGTTTTTGGACTAACCCGACAATAAAAAGTTGTCGTATTTTATCAATCTCTACAATAACTCAATCCATTCGAACAATATATATCATAAAGTTTTATATCAATACGACCAAAATAAAACGTAACTGAATTATAAACGAATCGGTTCAAGCTCGTTCACAAAATAATTAAAATTACGTAAATATTAAACGCGTAGTCAATCTTTACCAAATCTCTCGCGTCGAACTGCGGACTGAGTTGACCGGGTCTGAGTTGACCGAGTTGACTGAGTTTGACCGAGTTGACCCGCGTTAAATCTGACCCGAACAATTCTGACCGGACACCAATGCGAACCGTGTGAACCGAACACTGAGTTAACCCACTTTAACTGTGTTAACCTGAGTTGACTCGAGTTGACTCGAGTTGACTCAGGTTGACTCGGGTGTTGACCGGGTCAAGCAGGTTTGTCCCGAAACTGAAATCTTGAACATTTGAACCAAACCACCTGAAGTAAAAGAAGAACCGAACCCAGTTGGCTGAACTCTGAACCTGAACCGAGCCGTGATTGACCGAACAGCAACTCACCATTTCCGTCGCCATCAACACCATCATGTATCATCATCAGTCACTCGGAACAAAAAGAAAAAAAAATAAAAATTTTAGATGAAACAGAGTGTCGAGATGGGTTTACCAGAAACATTCATCGGATAATGCCATGGACCGCCGGATAAATGGACCGACCGCCGGATAACAGAACCGACCGGCGGTCCAAGACTCCGACCGCCGGTTCTCTATCTCTCTCGGTCTCTCTCTTTCGGTCTCTCTCTCTCTCTCTCTCTTCGAACCTTCAGCCGGCACCACCATGAAGTCTCACCACCGCCACCGTCGTGAGAGGCGGCGGCTCCGCCTGCCATCACTGGAGATCATCGGAGGGGGGGGGGTGTTGACTGGTGGGTGAATGTGGATGAGGTATTTGGAGTCTGCTCTAATGTTTTGTGTGTGTATGAGGTTTCAAATGAGGGGTTCTTCTCTTATATTGGAAGGAACAGATAATTCCCATGTACTCCTATGTTCCCTACCCAACCAACACTCAACATCTAAAATAATGAGACTTAGGAGTGTTTGTCTCGTATGGTTGTTATTGGGAATGGCAGCTCCAAAAAAAATAGCATTAAGATATTTAAACATGTTTCCCAACTATGCTACATATGATTTGGTTGCAATCAGACTCTAGTTTCGAGCTTTTTTTTTTTTTTTTTTTTAGCCATTTACTAATATATATATAAAATGAACATTACTAGCCAATCCAATACCTACTCCAAGTTACATGGTTTGGTAGATGTTAAGATGTGATTAAATCATACGGGTTAACTGAAAATTTGCCGGTTGTCACATTCTCCCCATGTTAATAAAATTTCGTCCTCGAAATTTAGACTACGTCAACTCCTTAGAGTTACGTTATGCGTATAAAATACGAATAGTACCAAAGTGAACGATCATGAAATCGAATCAAGACTTATTCGAATGATGTGAATTCAAGGATGTATCACAAGATGCAAATGAATTCTAGAAATGATCGCATCCAATTAAATGAACTTATATTTCAACAAGCTCAAATGTAATAGTTTGCATGAAACGCTCGATCATGATCAGCCCAAGCTGCAAGTTCTACCGACGCCACAAGGTGTCGTAGTGAATGAAACAATTCAAATATAGCGGTGATCGAACAAGTATCACCTGTGTTTTGCATAAAACGCTCAATCATGATTAGCCCAAGCTACAAGTTTGTACTGACACCACAAGGTGTCGAAATCAACAAACGACTTAATGGAGTCGTAGACCAAACAAATCTACTACGACTCAGAACAATGAAACGCTTGTTAAAACGAATTCGAATATGATGTTTTCAATACATCATATGGTGTCTTAAATTGAATATGTGTAATGAACAAGTTCAAACAATTGAATTTGATTTCGGCGCAAGCCGACAATACATGTATCGACAAGGAAACTTTCGGCATGGTCACAACGAAAACCATGTATGTAACTTGAAAAGAAAGGGATTTCAAGAAAATGTGTTGACTTGATAACAAAGAAGCCAACAATTTCAATAATGCGGGTCATTCGAATCACAATTCACAATTAGATTTAGCGAAACAATATTTGAACTTCAATGAAACGCTTTACTCGAAACGAAACCACATGCGTAACAAACGATGCATGCGTAACATATGAATTTTCAAGAAGTGAAGCAATGAGTGTTCGCTATACGAATGAAATTATTGTGATGCAATGACCATTAAGAGGAGTAGAGATACGAAAATCTACTCAGTAAATGTGAAAGTCGAAATTTCAATAAAAGAAATTTAAGGACTTTACCTGGGGTTGCATGTGATAACCAGTTGTTAAGTGACATTACCATAGCGTATTCGTCGTTAACTGAAATAGGGGGAATACGGTGACTTGTGTCTTTTCCTTAGCATGACTCATGTCGTTTGCAGGACCGCGTGCCAACTGCCGCTTCCTGATCGATAGTCGCATGTGACGTACTTCAACCTCCGTTGATGTATAGCTTAAGTCTCAATATGCCTGTGCGCTAGCGTTTTGTTTTGCGTAGAATGTGATGCATTCCGACATCTGTTGACGTAAAATTTGAGTTCTATGTATTCTCGTGCACTAGCGTTTCGTTATGCGTAGGCTGCCTGCTCGGGAAGTTAAGACATCATAGACAATATGTATAATTGTGTGTGCTCGAATTAATATTTGCAGTTCCTACGTGATGACCTTTAATGAACTCCAACATAAGTTTCCGAAGGTCTTATATGCATGTTTCCTAAACTCTCAGAGTTTTGTGTACTGTATGTAATTGTTTTTGTGTTCCATGTGTATAACACCACCATAGCGTATGTTTGAAAACAAAATTTTGACTATTTGTTTCTCGGCAACGGTTGGAGACCATATTCGAGTACTATGCGTTCTGTATGTATTCAACGTTTTAATAATCTAAGTCCCCAGAGAAATATGAGGTTAGAGCCTAGGTATTCTTTACAGAGAACCCTATTCGCTGTAACCTATAGCTCTGATACCAATCTGTCACACCCCGAAATATCAGAGCATTGGCGTGACTGGACTGGTATCTTCATTGCACAGCGGAAGCAAATAAGCTAAGACTTTTAGTATGTGAACGCCCACTTAGTACTCGACTCTTCATGGTTCTCCTATTCCAACCGTGCCTTGTCTTATAAATGCAACCTGAGAAAGAAACATGTGAAAAATCAACATAAAGTTGAGCGAGTTCATTGTTTGTTTGTAAAAGATTTGAAATAAATCTTTTTGAATAACCGGTTTTTGATGTTTTGTTGAGAAAATGTATTTAAAATCATTTTCTTATCGAGTTACTTGAAACTCTGAATGAAAACATAGTTTGTGTCACGTATAAATCAAGTTTTCATGTATAATTCAAGTATTCATGTGTACACCAAGTACTTTATGTATAATTCTAATTTTCTTGAGTACCCCACGTACTTCAAGTACTTATGTATAATTCTAATCTTCTTGAGTACCCCACGTACTTCAAGTATAATTCCCGTTTTCTTTAGTACCCCACGTACTTCAAGTATTTATGTATAATTCTAATCTTCTTGAGTACCCCACGTACTTCAAGTATAATTCTAATCTTCTTGAGTACCCCACGTACTTCAAGTATAATTCTAATTTTCTTGAGTACCCCACGTACTTCAAGTATAATTCTAATTCTAGTATGGTATGAATTTCATGTAATTAAAGTATTCCTATAAGATCAGGATTGTTAATGGGTTGCAAGGCCATTATCATGTGACACGACATAGGAAGTCACCAAACCTAAGGCATTTAATTGGTATATTCTGAGACACAAAAGCACTACTCGATTCTCGCCCTCACCGAGAGTGTGGCTGCCAGGCACCCGTTAGATCTAACCTTTTGTTCTGCGGTCTAGGTATATTGTTGATTAATGGTGCTTCTGTACCCTATTCGTGACACTATTTCTCATAACGCATCCTACTTGGTTCTCGTCCTCACCAAGTGCGTTTCTTGTTATCATTTCTCATAACGCATCCTACTTGGTTCTCGTCCTCACCAAGTGTGTTTCTTGTTATCATTTCTTATAACGCATCCTACTTGGTTCTCGTCCTCACCAAGTGCGTTTCTTGTTATCATTTCTTATAACGCATCCTACTTGGTTCTCATCCTCACCAAGTGCGTATCTTATATTTTTATATTTTCATATTTTCATACCATAACTCATGTATTTTTAAACTCTTGTATTTGTATTTTCAGAAAAATACGCTTGTTTGGAAAACCGGAATAAATCATAAGCTTTTCGTAAATCATTTGTGTTCTTTGTAACATGGTTTAGAAATATATAATTCTTGTATGCTTTGCAAAAAGTGCATGTCTTTCCACCCAGAAAACATATATAAAAGTGTAAAAATGTGGGGTTATGAACTCACCTGAATATTCCTGTGCAAAGCTAGCTATATACGACTTCGTGATGTCGTTTCCAAGACGAGACTCGCTAGTGTGCATTCTACAATATTCCTAACATGGAATATCTAATAAGTTTCGAAATAATGCGGTAACTAATCCACGTGTCACCGAGCTCTACCGAATCGTTGATCGAACGATTTGACGGTAAATAGTTAACTTAATGAAAATGACTAAGTTAAACTGCCGTGAGAAGTCGTTTGTGTATGTAGGAATATTCGTATGAAAGTAATATATAATAAACTTGTATTATATATATTGCGTCTTGTATATTTTTGCCAAAATATATGTATATGCCGTTTCGGCGTTCGTTATAAACATAAAATATTATATTTATTTGCGAAAGTAACATCGAGTTGTTTGAAGTTTCAAATAAATATAAAACTATATTTATTTTTTTATAAAATGAATTCGTGTTGTACGATGTCTGAAATAAATAGATGAGTTATATCTATTTTATAAAAGAATCGTTGTTTTTGTTTGACGTTCGAAATAAATATAATAACTATATTTATTTGTTGTCGAAAGAAACTTCCGTATCGTTGTTTTCGTATGTTTGTAAAGTGTCGTCGAAAATATTATACACTTGTATATAAAGTGTCTTTATATTAAAAACGTGTTTCGTTTTTCAGATTTTCTCGAAAAACGGGCAGAGTTTCCTCTGTGTTTGGACTAACCCGACAATAAAAAGTTGTCGTATTTTATCAATCTCTACAATAACTCAATCCATTCGAACAATATATATCATAAAGTTTTATCAATACGACCAAAATAAAACGTAACTGAATTATAAACGAATCGGTTCGAGCTCGTTCACAAAATAATTAAAATTACTTAAATATTAAACGCGTAGTCAATCTTTACCAAATCTCTCGCGTCGAACCGCGGACTTAGTTGACCGGGTCTGAGTTGACCGAGTTGACCCGCGTTAAATCTGACCCGAACAATTCTGACCGGACACCAATGCGAACCGTGTGAACCGAACACTGAGTTAACCACTTTAACTGTGTTAACCTGAGTTGACTCGAGTTGACTCAGGTTGACTCGGGTGTTGACCGGGTCAAGCAGGTTTGTCCCGAAACTGAAATCTTGAACATTTGAACCAAACCACCTGAAGTAAAAGAAGAACCGAACCCAGTTGGTCGAACTCTGAACCTGAACCGAGCCGTGATTGACCGAACAGCAACTCACCATTTCCGTCGCCATCAACACCATCATGTATCATCATCAGTCACTCGGAACAAAAAGAAAAAAAAAATAAAAATTTTAGATGAAACAGAGTGTCGAGATGGGTTTACCGGAAACATTCATCGGATAATGCCATGGACCGCCGGATAAATGGACCGACCGCCGGATAACAGAACCGACCGGCGGTCCGAGACTCCGACCGCCGGTTCTCTATCTCTCTCGGTCTCTCTCTTTCGGTCTCTCTCTCTCTTCGAACCTTCAGCCGACACCACCATGAAGTCTCACCACCGCCACCGTCGTGAGAGGCGGCGGCTCCGCCCGCCGTCACTGGAGTTCATCGGAGGGGGGGGGGGTGTTGACTGGTGGGTGAATGTGGATGAGGTATTTGGAGTCTGCTCTAATGTTTTGTGTGTGTATGAGGTTTCAAATGAGGGGTTCTTCTCTTATATTGGAAGGAACAGATAATTCCCATGTACTCCTATGTTCCCTACCCAACCAACACTCAACATCTAAAATAATGAGACTTAGGAGTGTTTGTCTCTTATGGTTGTTACTGGGAATGGCAGCTCCAAAAAAAATAGCATTAAGATATTTAAACATGTTTCCCAACTATGCTACATATGATTTGGTTGCAATCAGACTCTAGTTTCGAGTTTTTTTTTTTTTTTAGCCATTTACTAATATATATAAAATGAACATTACTAGCCAATCCAATACCTACTCCAAGTTACATGGTTTGGTAGATGTTAAGATCTGATTAAATCATACGGGTTAACTGAAAATTTGCCGGTTGTCACATGATTATTGTGAAATGGTTTGTGAATAGGTGTGTAATCACTTGCCTGACATTAAGATGCCTGATATGTTAGAATTGTTTGATCGTTGATTAGATTACAGCATTGCCAATGAATAAAAATAGGGTTTTGATCGTAACCTGTAACTGTTCCATTGAAAACTGTAAATTGGTTTTGGAAATCACGCATGTTGTTAATCCGAAGTTAAGTGTCAGGGTTTTGTGAAGTCACAAGTCCGAGTTTGTAACATGACACTTGCCTCCGAGTTTATTGGTGTTTGCTGAGTTCGAGTTTAGTGGTTTACAACTAGTCCGAGTTTATTGTTTTGTATAATGTCCGAGTTTAATGATTTGAATAAGATCTGAGTTTATTGTTTTGTATATGGTCCGATTTTAGTTGGGAGAGGGTGTCCGGGTTTGCTATGAAATCATGAGTCCAAGTTTTATCCCTCACACATGAGTCCAAGTTTTATCCTTCACACATGAGTCCAAGTTTTATCCTCTACACATGAGTCCAAGTTTTATGGATTTTGTTGGGTCCGAGTCTGTAAGGGGATGCCTGGTCCGAGTTTAATAGGTGGGGGTTTGGTTCGAGTTTGCTAAATGTTGCATGAAAAACACCTAACATGCCACTGTGTGCTACTGTATGTATGTTCAGGCTTGTTTGATGAAATCTGTGAACGATAATCACAAAGGACCCTGATGTTTGGACACTAAGGGATTGCAAACCCTATTTAAACCCTATTTGAATGTAAACACTTACATTGAGTTTATGTGCAATGTACCTTAGGTCGTGTGTAACGGACCTAACCATTAATTAACGCTAGAAGCACATTAATAAACCGAGCAAACCAAGGTGAGTTCACTGCTCTTTTCCTAGCATGCATCCCGGGAAGGGATATCGGGTAACGTTTTTAGGGAAGAATGTCAGGTTAATGGGATGTTTGTTATTACTCAGTTTCTATCATATAAGACCCCTTACATCTACCGATTGTTGCCGGGAAGGCAATGAGGTATTTAGTTGATAGCGTTATTAGGTTTGGCACCCTCACACCGGGCCGGAATGGACGGCCGTGAACTATTTACCTTGACCACTTGACCAATGCTTTGATAGAGGCATTGGGGTTTAGGCAAACACATCTACTAGCCACATACGGTAATCGAGCTAATAACAACATCAAAACATAACGTTGAATTGTTTTAAACACACATCTGGTAACTAAACGCGTTAACAAAACTTTAAACTCACCCGCGTCGTCTGACACACTTGTCTGCATGTAACATCTGTGCTTGTAATCATTGTAAACAGTTCAGTTATCATTGAAATAAAGTTATTTGATCCCAATATTTGTTTGTTTATGTTTGACATTTTTCATGTTTTGATTTCTATTCAATTTTAAACTCTATATCGCTTTCTGGAGAGTTATACGCAAACTGGTGCGTAAACGTAATCAGTTTAACACGAAAAATACTCCGAAACATCAACATATGCTTAACGTACCTTAAATAACCTTTACATAACTTAGAAATAAGTTTTGAAGGCTTTGGTATGGCAAAATCAAGTCTATTCGCTTACAGGGACTAAATTCGACAAACTAAGAAAGTATGCCGATTTGAACTGTAACGGACTTTCCGGAACATGACCATAAGTTAAACACACCCTAAATATCCTATACATAGCTTATATATAGGCTTTAAGGGGTTCGGTGTGCTAAAATAAACTTTATGCTCATTCAGGGACTAAAAGCGTCAAAAAGTGCATAAGTTTGCATTTTCGCGCATAACTTACGTTCCGAATACATCCGGACAACCAAAAATTTATGTAAGCACTAAAATATTTTATTTTAGTGTTTCGCATAAGAAAAATCCATTCGTCGCGCAATTTGGATCGTTTTTCGCGCTTGTGCGCATTTCGTCGTAATTAAGCGAATATCGCGATCGTACGACCAAACGAACCGACATCCGGCATATTTTTGAGCATGGTTCATGTCCACAATGTTTAAGCATCATTTTAGAGCCTTAAAGTTTGCTTAACGGGCCTTAAACATGTCGGAAATGGCTTTAAACACCAACAGGGACTGAAACTGCCATTGTTTGAAACTTGTTGCTGGTCTGTAATGCCCATGCGGGCCGCGTAGCCTTTCATGTGTCCTTACGCAGGCCGTGTAAGCTGCCCAGATGTGCAGAATGTTGAAAACAACCTGCTTCCAGCTGTTCCAGCCATGTTTTCTACTTGCAACTGATATTTTTGAAACGATGGGCCATTTCTAGGGGCTCCAATGGTTTTATAAAACCATGGGCTCGAGGTGTACGGCTATGATTGAATCTCAGATAACGAGGAACGATCTTAACGGCTCTACCAAATCTATAAATACCCCCCCCCCCCATGTCCTTGTTTCAACTAACTTGAATTCTGAGATTTTCTCTAAGTTGAAGTGTGAAAACACTTCATACCTGAGAAATACTTGGAAATTCAAACTTGCGGGGACCCTCTGTAAGTATTCCTTCGTTCTTTTATGCGTTTTTAGCGTTAAGGTCAAACTCCGTTTGACTTTCTGCATTGACCAGCTTATGGTCAATGCGAAGTTCGTTTGAACTTCATAACGTGAGTGTAATCACGATGGTTATAGTCCCTAGTGACTATACCTACTGATTTCCACGTTATCTAGGCTCAGTGACGAGTCGTAGTTTCGGCCAAAATGCGTATTCTCACGTATTTTGTAACCAAACCTGTTTTTAAACCTCGTTAAACATGTTTTAACATGTTTAGCTCGTCACTTTTAAATTTGTGCTTGTCTAGGGTCGTAAGGGTAAGCGATCTAATCAATCGCTTATGCTTTCAAACCCGACCCATTTGGTCGATCAATAGGATCCGACCAAACACTTTAGGTGACCATAGTTGTATAGAGAATAACCTTTCGAGGTTATACCTTATGGTCACATCGTTTAAGTAGTTGTATGATAAGTACTTTATATGCCGTAGGAAAATTACCAAAATGCCCTTTTTACGCCAAATTTCATTTTAAGCCTATGTAACGTAACTTTTGACATTTAAACTGATTTAGCAACAATATTAGTCTTGTTAAGGCATATTTTGCTTGTCATAGGGCTAGTTAGGCGTTCCGAACGCGTTTTACACAAACGATGCGTTAAAGTAGCATAAGCTACCTAAACGGGTCGTAACGGGTCAAAAGCACTTAGGATAAGTCTCGTTTTAGTTTGCAGGCTTTGTTAAACCATATTACATGAGTGCCTACACTCATTTGGTTTACGAACCCTCATGCTACCCGATCCTCCGAATAGGTCCATTTATTAATGTAGTTACCTATATTAGGTGTCGTTTGATTCCGTAATCTTCTAGCTTTGCTTGGTGGATATCTAAAGTCTATTGAGCAATCTCAAGTGAGTACATAGATCCCTCTTTTACTGTTTTCCAAACGTTTTGGGGTGAAACACATGTGCCTACTTGTTATTTTCATGCTTTCCATGTTTTCATATCATATACTTGCTAGGTTTATTAACATTAGCTATGCCGCTCAGTAGTAAGTAATGGTACCATATGACTTGACAAATCCCGCTCCTGACATCCTAGGTTTGTTTGGGTGTAAGGAATGACTGAATCCGAAAACTTTTTACTTTGATAATCTTTACTCTAAGGTTATCCTGCTGTCTCAAGGCTTGAACGTATGCGTTAACTTACCGCATAAGTGTTTGTATCAATATAGCATGTTTTTATTTAGTTATTTTACAAAACATAACTTTTGATCTATTCAAAATACTTTGTTTTGTACATTTTTACTTGTGGTTTAAGTAGTCTCATTTTACTTACCGTACATAACTTTTGTTTACACATTACATGGTTTATATTCAACTTGGGTTATACTATGACATTTGGCTATTGAATTAAACATGGATATTTTACAATGTTAGTTAGTTTGAGTGACTTAAATAACGAGGTGTGTGTAATATGGTACAAGCATGGTGGATACGCCGCTGGTACGTCCTATATATAAGTGCTTGTATGATATTACATATCGTAGCATCATTTAAACCACTTCAGTTTAGACATATTACATTTACAACATATTTTCACTTAAACATTGTTTTACAAATAACTTGGTTTATACAAACTCTTTTTACTTAGTTTTTCTTTTAACCATACATTATTCTTTTATATATACATATCATCTGATTTTGTTATCGTTTTTCAAATGATTTATAAAACAAAACAATTAACAAGGTTCATGACTTAATTTTTATCAAACATTTCTTTAAACTCAAGTCATGAATCCTATTTTCAAAAAACCTATGTATCTCACAGGCATTTTCATGCTGACGTACCTATTTTCACATGTGTTTTCAGGAGCTGTTGCTTAGGATGTTCGTGACACACCAGGGCGGACCTGTGCCTTAGAGACTTAAAATGAAGATAGAACTAGTTTATTTATGTGATGTACTCCTGTTTCTTTATGTTTAAGACAATGTAACTTTTTGTTTGATGAATAACACATAACTTTTAAATGCCATGGTTGTGAAACAATAATTCTGTTACAACACTCCCCGATGTTTCCGCCACGATTTGATGTTTTACGTGGTCGGGGTGTGACAGAAGAGTTGGTATCAGAGCCAATGGATATAGAGAATTAGGTTATTAGTAATGCTTTGACCTAGACTTTAACCTTTCTAGGACCCCAACGCAAGTTGTCTTGTGTTTAGAACTTAAAACATGCACTTCACCTATCCTTAGGTGATCACCAAAACAAGAACCCAATTTTCCGAAACGATTTTTGAAAATCAATCATCTGTTTTTAAAAGATTTATTATATGGTTTTGAGCTCTTTAATTTTTCATAATGATTTTGAAAATTTACCATCCATTTTTGAATGATTCTTTTGGCCTTGTGCCTTCCGAGTTTTCAAAATCTCGTCAAAGTTTTGGGTTCTAAATAGTGTGAACACGTGCAAACTGGAAGGGCGAATGCCTGTACCCTGGGTTTTCTGTCTAAGGCTAGAGTGTTCGTACAAATCCACATAATCGGACCAGTCACTCTTACCTGGGAACTCTTGGGGTGAGTGTTCACTTATAGGCGAGCATGTCTTCGCGAGGCATTATTTTTGACCCATTTACTTTGATTAGTCACTGTGTGTCGTTTGTTTGCTTTGTGATACGGACGAATGACCACCATCTTTGCTTTTGTCGATTTTTGTTTCATCTCATTCTTTTCACCTAATCATCTCACTCGTTCCTTTCATGTTCCCTCTTTTAGAATGCCTCCTCGACGCGAAAATCTGCTACCAAATGCCGAACTGGCAGAAATCATCGCGCAGCAAATGGCTGCTGTGTTCCCAAATCTTTTTGCTTAATTGAACCAAGCCAACAACAACAATAATGCTCCATGCAACTTCAAGAGTTTTAACTCGGCTAAACCACTCAAGTTTAGTGGTTATGAGGGAGCAACTGGTCTCCTACAGTTGTTCGAGAGCATTGAGAGTACGTTTCATCACGTTTAGTGTCCTGATAATCGCAAAGTCGAGTTTGCTTCCAGTGTGTTTCAGAAGAGGGCTCTCACATGGTGGAACGGGGTTATGAGAGACCGTGGTGCTGAGGTTGCTTTAGCACAAACATGGGTTGAACTTAGGACTCTTATGATGAGGGAGTTTTGTCCTCGTCATGAGTTGCGAGCTCTAGAAAGGGAGTTTGATGATCTGAAATAGGATAGTGGCGAGCACCGGGCTTATACTGATAGGTATGAGGAGCTGAGTTTGCTATGCCCAACAATGGTTACCCCACTCGAGAAGGCTATCGAGAGGTATATCGATGGCCTACCTGAATCCATACAAGACATCGTTACTGGTAGTAACCCTACCACAGTCCGTCAGGAAATCGAGCTATCTGCGACATTGACTGAGTCGCAGGTTCGGAAGGGTAAGCTACATAGAAAGGGGGACAAGGGTAAGAAGCAGGCGTCTGATAAAAGTGAAAGCAAGAAAGCTAAAAACAAAAAGGGTAAGGATTCTGGTTCCTCGAAGGGTTCAAGGAAGCGTAAGGCTTCCCAAAATTTCGCCGTTACTACACAAGCTGCACCAAATCAGCCTGCGCAACCACTTGCCAAGAAACCTTATCTTGGCAATGCACCTTTGTGTAACAGATGTAACGGTCATCATCAACCGCACCTCCAGTGCCGTCATTGCACCAACTGTGGAAGATCTGGTCATCTTGCTAACACATGCCGCATTCCTGCCAATCAAAATCGGGCAATTCAGAACCCGGCTCAACAAGTTGCTCAGCCTCTTGCTCAGCAACAAGGTCAAGCTGCATGAACTCACTACCCACCAGGTTCTTGTTATAACTGTGGGGATCTGACCCACTACCGTAATCAATGTCCAAGATTGGTAAATGCGAATCCAGCTCAGGCTCAGGCTTGAGGTCAAGTCTTCAACATGAATGCACAAGAGGCGCAAGCAGACAATGAAGTGGTTAACTGTACGTTCTTTATTAATAATCAACCCGCATCTGTTCTTTTTGATTCTGGTGCCGATAAGAGTTTTGTGTCATTATATTTTGAGCCATTGCTTCGCATGTCTAGAACGAAACTAGGTAAACCATTGACAGTAGAAGTTGCTAGTGGTGATCCCTTTGTTCTTGATTCTGTTCTTCGCAATTGCCAATTGAACCTTAACAACCATATTTTTCCTATCGACCTCACGCCAATGCAACTTGGGAGTTTCGATGTTATAGTGGGTATGGATTGGTTAGCCAAGCATCACGCAGAGGTAGTTTGTTTCGAGAAGATTGTTCGTGTTCCACTCTCGTCCGGTGAGATCCTACAGGTTCGTGGTATGAAGCCTGCTAGTAGCCTCAAGCTCATGTCTTGTTTTCAAGCTCGGAAGTATCTGTGAAAGAACTATGTGGCCTTCTTGGCACATGTTGTAGCAGATAAAGGCAAAGGTAAGTCCATTCAAGATATCCCTATCGTTCGGGATTATCTGGAGCTATTTCCTGAGGAGTTACCTAGATTACCCCCAACGCACCAAGTCGAGTTCCGTATTGATCTTGTACCTGGTGTAAATCCTATTTCCAGATCTCCTTATCGTCTTGCACCGTCTGAGATGCAAGAGTTGTCTAAGCAGCTTCAGGAGCTTTCAGATAAAGGTTTTATCCGTCCTAGCTTTTCACCTTGGGGTGCTCCCGTTCTTTTTGTCAAGAAGAAGGATGGATCTTTCAGGATGTGCATCGATTACCGTGAGCTTAACAAGCTTACCATCAAGAATCGATATCCCCTACCTCACATTGATGATCTCTTTGATCAGTTACAAGGTGCTTCTTACTTTTCAAAGATTGATCTGCGTTCTGGGTATCATCAACTTCGTGTGCATGAAGAAGATATTCCCAAGACAGCGTTCCGCACTCGTTATGGGCATTATGAGTTCACAGTCATGCCATTTGGTTTGACTAATGCTCCTGCTGTTTTCATGGACTTGATGAATAGGGTTTGCAAGCCTTATTTAGATAAGTTCATCATCGTTTTTATTAATGACATTTTGATATATTCTAAGACGCAAGCTGATCATGACCAACATCTTCGTCTTACTCTGGAACTCCTAAAGAAAGAGCAACTTTTTGCCAAGTTCTCCAAGTGTGAATTTTGGCTTAAGGAAGTTCAATTTTTGGGTCATATCGTCAACGAACAAGGTATTCATGTAGATCCCTCCAAGATCAGTGCGATTAAGGATTGGGATACGCCTACTACTCCTACCGAAGTTCGTTCTTTTCTTGGTCTTGCGGGTTATTACCGCCGCTTCATCGAAAATTTCTCGAAGATTGCAGTTCCCCTAACTGCTCTAACTCAGAAGAATAAGCCCTTTGAATGGGGTTTTAAACAAGAAGAAGCGTTTCAGACCTTGAAGCAGAAGCTTTGTGATGTGCCTATCCTATCTTTGCCCGAAGGCAATGATGATTTCGTCGTGTATTGTGGTGCATCAAATTTGGGACTTGGCTGTGTTCTGATGCAAAGGAACAAAGTCATAGCATATGCATCGAGGCAGTTAAAGGTGCATGAGAAAAACTACACCACTCATGATCTTGAGTTGGGTGCAGTTGTGTTCGCTCTTAAAATCTGGAGACACTATTTGTATGGTACAAAATGTGTGGTTTTCACTGACCACAAAAGTCTTCAGCATATCTTCAATCTGAAAGAACTCAACATGAGGCAAAGACGTTGGGTTGAACTTCTAAACGACTATGACTGCGAAATTTGCTACCATCCTGGTAAGGCGAATGTCGTGGCTGACGCTTTGAGTCGTAAAGAACGTGTCAAGCTTCATTGTATTCGTGTTCAATCTGATATTCAAGCTCGATCTGATATTCAAGCCCGCATCTCTCAGGCTCAACATGCTTGTGTTTCACAAGACTTGATGGGTAAGGAATTACCCTATCACATTAAGCCTGATCTTGAACTGAAGGACGATGGATCGTATTATTTCATGGACCGTTTGTGGGTCCCAAGCCAAGATAATCTCCGCACTTTGCTTATGGATGAAGCTCATAAGTCTCGTTATGCTGTTCATCCTGGCTCAGATAAGATGTATAAGGATCTTCGTACTCAGTATTGGTGGCCTGGTATGAAGAAAGACATTGCCTTGTACGTGTCCAAATGCCTTACTTGTCTTAAGGTTAAGGCTGAACACCAACATCCTTCTGGTCTTTTAGAGCAACTAGAGATTCCAGTTTGGAAATGGGAAAACATTGCTATGGATCTCATTACCAAACTTCCGCGCACAAAGAAAGGTTATGATGCCATCTGGGTAGTTGTTGATCAACTTACTAAATCAGCGCATTTCCTGCCGATCCGTGAGGATCTATCTGCTGAAAGGTTGGCTAAACTTTATGTGGATGAAATCGTATCTCGACATGGTGTTCCCTTGAACATTATTTCTGATAGAGATGCTCGTTTCTCTTCTCGTTTTTGGAGAACCATGCAATCTACTATGGGGACCCAACTTAATCTGAGCACTGCTTATCATCCGCAATCTGATGGTCAATCTGATAGAACAATCCAGACTTTGGAGGATATGCTTAGAGCTTACGTGATTGATTTTGGTGGTAGTTGGGATTCACATCTTCCATTGATTGAATTCTCCTACAACAACAGTTATCACTCCAGTATCAACATGGCTCCTTTTGAGGCTCTCTATGGTCAAAAATGTCGTTCACCAGTCTGCTGGAATGAGATAGGTGAGGCTCAGCTTACTGGACCTGACCTCATTCTAGAGACCACTGATAAGGTTAAGAAAGTTCGTGATAACCTCCAGACAGCTCGAAGCCGTCAAAAGAGTTACGCGGACCAACGACGCAAGCCCTTGGAATTTCAAGTCGGTGATTGTTTATTACTTAAGGTCTCACCTTGGAAAGGTGTGATCAGATTTGGAAAGAAAGGAAAACTCGCACCTAGATATGTTGGACCATTCAAGATCGTCGAAAGAATCGGTAAGGTAGCCTACAGACTTGAGTTACCTCCTGGACTTGGAAATGTTCATCCAACCTTCAACGTGTCCAATCTCAAGAAGTGTTTAGCTGATGAGAACCTCCACATACCACTTGACGAAATTCGTGTTGATAAAACACTACATTTTGTTGAGAAACCTGTGGAAATCATGGACCGAATAGTCAAATGGCTTAAACGCAAGCGCATTCCTTTGGTTAAAGTTCGCTGGGAATCTAAGCGTGGACCTGAGTTTACTTGGGAACGTGAAGATCAAATGAAGGCGAATTATCCGCATCTTTTCTCACAAGTTTCCTCTAAACAAATTTCGGGACGAAATTTCCACAAGTAGGGCAGACTGTGACATTTGTGCTTGTAATCATTGTAAACAGTTCAGTTATCAATGAAATAAAGTTATTTGATCCCTATATTTGTTTGTTTATGTTTGACATTTTTCATGTTTTGATTTATATTCAATTTCAAACTCTATATCGCTTTCTGGAGTGTTATACGCAAACTGGTGCGTAAACGTAAACATATTAACGTGACAAATACTACGGAACATCAACATATGCTTAACATACCTTAAATAACCTTTACATAACTTAGAAATAAGTTTTGAAGGCTTTGGTATGGCAAAATCAAGTCTATTCGCTTACAGGGACTACATTCGACAAACTGCGAAAGTATGCTGATTTGTGTAACAACTGTGTTCTGTAATCATCGTATAATGTAAAACAATGTGGATTATCAATAAAACAATGTGCTTTGGTGTTATTATATGTGTTATTGTGTTTGATGACTTTACAATTAGATTCGATTCCGATTTCAAGCTTTAAATCACTTTCTGGAGGGTTATATGCAAAACCGGTGCATAAACGCAATCAGTTTAACGCAACGTTCACTCCGTAACTGTGACGTAAGCCAAACATACCCTAAATATCCTTTACATAACTTAGAAATAAGTTTCGAAGGATTCGGTATGGCAAAAACATGTTTATTTGAACTAAAGAACTATTTACGACAAAACTGGGAAACTAACGCTGGTGACCGCCCGGATAATATTTAAATCCCAAAAATATTATGTTATGATTAAAATTCTATTTTAATCAGGTTCGCGTTGAAAAATAAATTAAAACGCCTAAAAACGTTATTTTTCAAGTTTAAGCACGTACCGCGTGTTTCTGCGCAGCACAGTGCTTCTACTGCAAAACGCAGACAACGCAGCCAGTTTTGGCAACTGAAATTTATTTCAGTAATATTTTGGCAAGTTTATTTTTATAGAATAATAAAAATAATTTAGAACGCCATAAACCGGGGTTTAAACGCTAGATAAAATACCCGATATCCAGTTAAACACCCGTTTTAGCCTACATATAACATACTTATATAAAAAAATAATGCATGAGGGAGAGTGGAAGGGGAGGTGGCGGCCTCACATCAACCATCTTGCCACTTCTCTTCCATCTTGAACACTTGTCTTGCATGCTATCTCATGAGATCTCTAAATATCTTCTATATATTCTTAGATCTTTCATAAGATCACAATCCAAGATCACACTCCATCATCTTCTCTCCTACCCCAAAACCATCCACCCTCTCTCTCACCTCCATCTTCATCTTTTCAATTTTGTTCTTGAGATTCAAGTCCATTTCCTAGCATATTTCAAGTGGTTGTGAAGATCTAAAGGTGATTCCAAGGTGTTGTCAAGTGATTACAAGCTTCCTATCATCAAAATCTCATCCTACAACCTACTTGAATCTTGAAGGTATAACACTTATGTTTAAATCATACTTTGATTCTTGGTTGTTCTTGATGATTTGAAGTTTCTCTTGAATCTTGGGATTTTTCACTAAACTTGAAATCTAAAATGAAATGGGTCTTGAAACAAACAAAAATGGTGGTGTATATATATGTATATAACCGTACATATATATGTGTGTATATGAGTTTATTTTTGAGTTTGAGTTTGATATCTTGATAGGTACTTGTTTATGTTGTTACATGTTCTTGAATGGTGGTAAAAATGCAAGTATTTGGTGATTTATGTAGGATATGTTAAATGTAAATAACATCAGCAAATAAACCTGAATATATCACCTATTTGATGCATCTAAACCCATATAAAATGTTGATGTTATGATAGTATGCTTTAGGCACTTGTACATACGAAAATATGTTGATTTAAAACTCAAGAAATGATGAAAAATGGTTATATGACAAAAACTGTTTTAGATCAGGTTACAAACACTAAAAATAATATTATTTGATGTATTATGATGGCATGAAACTTTGACATAGGTTTGATAGCTTTGCATGCTGTACATATAGCTTAAAAAGTGGTAAATTATGTGAAATTTGCATGATTTATGTGCTTTATTTAAGACCTGCACTATCATGAGTATAACCATTGTTTTATTCAGTAAATAACATGGGTTGTGTCAAAATTTCAAGTCATTTCGATTTGGGATGGTTCTGGTAATGTTTGATGCAAAACTATGCGGTAAAACGGTCAAAAATCGCCTTTTCGGAGGACTTTTATAAAACTGTTTTAGATCAGTAACCAAACTGATATTCTTTATATAAAAATAAGTATTTTAACTAATATTAAGTTTACTTGGTGTTTGGTTAGTCATACGTGACTTCCGACACTCAAAAATGTCACTGAATCGCTAAAATAAGTGTTTTTCGACATACACTAGAATGGGTTGTTCATGGGTCATTTTATGTGTTACAATGTGCTATGTGTTTTACAATATGTGTATAATAATGTGTTAGTGTTGACAAGGTTATAAGTATTACGCTCGAATACATATATACAAATACACCAAGATAATAAAAAATAATAACTTTTTGAGAAAAATCTCAAGGTTATGTGAAAATTCCAAGTATCGGAGAAACTCATGTATTTTTGTGAGTTTTGTTTATTTAATCATTCTTATTTAATTTAGGACAAATAAACAAATTGTGGGATTTTGTTAACATATAAAAATGCACCCAAAGGTGAGTACATAGACCCCTCTTTTACTATTTTCAAACTGTTTCGGGGTGAAACACATGTGCCTACTTGTTACTTTCATTCTTTTCATGTTTTATATCATATGCTTGTTATGTTCATTAGTACACTTATAGTACATGATTTACATTACATTGTTTTGCTATGTATGTTTACTTGGAATACTTAGTACATTGATTTACATGACTTTTCTGCTTTGTATGTTAACTTAGCATACTTAGTACATTGTTTTCATATAACATGTTTACATTTGGTATAACATTTGATTTGTACAAACGGGACTTATATACGTTCATTAACATTAGCTACGCCGCTCGGTAGTAAGTAATGGTACCATAGGACTTGACAAATCCCGTTCCTGACATCCTAGGTTTGTTTGGGTGTAAGGAATGACTGAATCCGAAAACATTTCTTTTGATAACCATGACTTAGGGTTATCCGTCTATCTCAAGGCTTGAATGTATGCGTTAACTTACCGCATAAGTGTTTGTATCAGTAAAACATGTATTTATCTTACAAAACATAACTTTTAATTTATTTAAAATACTTTGTTTTGTACATTTATGCTTGTGGTTTAAGTAGTCTCATTTTACTTACCACACATGACTTTTGCTTATACATTACATGGTTTATATTGACAATAGACTTGGTTTACTCATAAACATTTGACAATTGGTTTAAACATTACATTTTGGTGGTTTGTTTGGGTAAGTGATTTACATAACAAGGCGACATGTAGTATGATAAAAGCATGGTGGATACGCCACTGGTACTTCCTATATATAAGTGCTTTTATGGTATTACATATCGTAGCGTTATTTAAACCATTGCAGTTACACATATTACATTTACAACACATTTTCACTTAAACATTGTTTTACAAATAACTTGGTTTATTTGAACTCACTTTTACTTGGTTATTCTCTTAACCATACACTATTCTTTTATATATACATACATATCATCTGATTTTGCTATCGTTTTTCAAATGATTTATGAAACAAAACAATTAACGAGGTTCATGACTGAATTTTTATTAAACATTTCTTTAAACTCAAGTCATGAATCCCATCCTCATAAAACCTATGTATCTCACAGGCATTTTTATGCTGACGTACCTATTTTCACATGTGTTTTCAGGAGCTGTTGCTTAGGATGTTCGTGACACACTAGGGCGGACCTGTGCCTTAGAGATTTAAAATAAAGATGGAACTAGTTTAATTATGTGATGAACTCTTCGTTTCAGTTATTTTAAGACAATGTAACTCTTTGTTTGATGAATAAAACATAACTTTTAATTACCATGGTTGTGGAACAATAATTCTGTTACAACACTCCCCGACGTTTCCGCCGTGATTTGTTGTTTTACGCGGTCGGGGTGTGACAGAAGAGTTGGTATCAGAGCCAATGGTTATAGGGAATTAGGTTATTAGTAATACTTTGACCTAGACTATAACCTTTCTAGGACCCCAACACAAGTTGTCTTGTGTTTAGATTTTAAAACATGCACTTCACCTATCCTTAGGTGATTACCAAAAACAAAACATAATGGAAGGTACAAAGCCAAAATGAATGACCACCATCTTTGCTTTTGTCGATTTTTGTTTCATCCCATTCTTTTCATCTAACCTTCTCACTCGTTTCCTCTCATGTTTCCTCTTTTTAGAATGCCTCCTCGACGCGAAAATCAGCTACCAAATGCCGAACTGGCAGAAATCATCGCGCAACAAATGGCTGCTGTGTTCCCAAATCTTATTGCTCAATGGAACCAAGCCAACAACAACAACAATGCTCCTTGTAACTTCAAGAGTTTTAATTCGGCTAAACCACTCAAGTTTAGTGGTTCTGAGGGAGCAACTGGGCTTCTTCAATGGTTCGAGAGCATTGAGAATACGTTTCGTCACGTTCAGTGTCCTGATAATCGCAAAGTCGAGTTTGCTTCCAGTGTGTTTCAGACGAGGGCTCTCACGTGGTGGAACG
Source organism: Helianthus tuberosus (assembly GCA_030545235.1). Taxonomy (NCBI): domain Eukaryota; kingdom Viridiplantae; phylum Streptophyta; class Magnoliopsida; order Asterales; family Asteraceae; genus Helianthus; species Helianthus tuberosus. The sequence goes on from CM060389.1 coordinate 83,318,180, forward strand.
GGGTTATGAGAGACCGTGGTGCAGAAGTTGCTCTAGCACAAACGTGGGCTGAACTTAGGACTCTTATGATGAGGGAGTTTTGTCCTCGTCATGAACTGCGAGCTTTGGAAAGGGATTTTGATGACTTGAAACAGGATAGTGGCGAGCACCGGGCGTATACTGATAGATATGAGGAGCTGAGTTTGTTATGCCCAACAATGGTTACCTGATGTGCTAAAAGTAGTTAATAAAAACAACTAAAATTAACCCTAATTTAGACACTCTAAGCTTTAAATTTATAAACTAAGACTCGATCTAAACCCTAAACCACACGACCGGCAAGTGTACCGATCGATGCAATATAGCCTAAGGAAGTCCGAGTATCGAACCCAAGAGACTCTACTAAATTACGATAATGACTCTATCTAGACTTAGACTGACACGGACTTAACTAATTTGTTTATTTGATGAGGGGGGTTTCTAAAAAATCCTAAATAAATAATAAAATAATGCTAAAAGGCTGGACACGAACTCGAACGAAGGCTTTGACCAGTGGCGATGAAGACTACCTAGGCTAGACGCAAGTTTAATTCAGAATGGATTTCTATTCGATAGTTTTGTGATATGGAACCGGGATCTTTAAATGCTAAACCGATTAAGATACCAACTAAGCCCCTCAATCCCCCTCAAGGTGATTCTTGTGGCACTACCTAGGCTGTTATGATTACCGGTTTTCTAGATTTCCTCACAGTCCTCTAGTTTCTTGAAAGTATCTAAATAAGACAATCTACCTCACAACGCGAAAGTCTAAGGCAACTATGGATTTTAATCTTGGTTTAATAGACAAGAGAATGTTTAAGGACTAGACCGATTTCTTAGACCTAGCTATAAACCAAACCGAGACCTATTAATAACCTCGAGCCTCACAGCGACAAGATTAGTATAACACTTGATTTTATTAAATTACCGAATATTACTTCTAAGGTTAATTGTGCACTTTTCTCCCTAAATGATTAATGACTTATTACGTGATATAGACACTCACCTAAATCAAGAACCCTAGCATAACCCTATTATGTGATATAGACCGTCACCAAGGATTATACGAAGCAACAATCAGCAATAAAACAATATCAAGCATGCATATGTTAAAATTCCATAGCTTTTACAATACAAGAAAATCCATAAACCACGCAAAAACCGAATAAAAATCCAAACTTTATTTAAACTATTGTCATGCCTAGGTAGTTAAAAGTGTTTAGCCGAAAAACATGGTCTCAAAAACAAAAACACAAAGTTTAAAATCTGAATTCATCGAATTAAAATAAGAAAAATAGAAAACAAAAGAACCCGGGAAGCAAAAACCGTAATATCCCTTGCTCTCTAAGCTTCCACTCCAACTCCAATGATTCAAAAGCTTCGTTCCTTGCAAAAGAAGCTTCAAGTTCGTCCACAACTTATGATCGATCTGAAGTTGATAATTAAAACTGCTCTCCCTTTTCGTCCTTTATGCCTCTGATGTCCTCGTATTCGTCCCCCAGCCGTGATGTGATAGATATATTTATAATCGATTAGGCTCCTTTTATTCCATTAGGGTTTTCAAGAATTAATAATAAATTAACTTATGCAAAAACCCACATAACTAAAAGTTCACGTAAACCTTGGATGGAGGCCAAAAGTGTTTGGCGGCCCATGTGGGCTTTGGTTCTCTGTCCATCACACACTTCCACAAATATATCATGACTGTTTTTTTTTCCTTTTGATTCTTGTGTCGAACTCCAACGACAAATTAGTCATTCAAAACTCTAAATCTTGTTGCTCATGTTATGCACTTTTTGAGGATTGAATTAATATCAACTTCTAGCAGATTGCAAGAATAGTCCCTCAAGTTTCAATAGCTATTTTTAAAACAACTCTCAACTTTATTCAACTTGGTCATCCAACTTGTAAAATAGAGATAGTGGCTTGACCCAATCACGGAAAATAGCGGCGAATGTTACTTCGGTCAATGGCACCCCACTCTGCCCAACTGGCTGGTTATTTTCATATTACTTGTTTTTGCTCCATTTACACCAGGACCTGGCAAAACACAAATTAATGTAATATAATACTAAACTAAATAAAAACAAATAAAACTTATATAAAAATTATACAATTTACACGGACAAACATGTGTATTTTACCCCACATCAAATATCCCCACACTTAACCTTTTTTCGTCCCCGAAAAAGAATTATGTAAACGAAATCATAGTCGGAATAGTCGTTCGGGACAAAAGCTTAGTTATTAAAAACGGAAACTTGTGTTAGCCGCGATTGCAAGTATACGTGTCCTCTTAAACCCAAACCCAGTTCCAAGCCCTTATCATGCAATTTAATTCAATTATGGTCAATCTACCGAGGGTCTCACGCTAGAAATCACAGGTCCACCTAATTCCCCCTCAAGGTTATAGGACAAAAGGAACAACCACTGGGTTATTTCCTAACCGTTTTATACCAAGATCAAGAGAGTTTAAAATCAAATCTATTCTTATTTTTTTTCTCATCATTTTTTTTTTCTTTTCATCACTTTTTTCATTTTTTTTCTTTTTTCGAGCGTAGACGTTGCTTTCCCTAACCCAGAGGCATTCCGGCTGTAGAGTCACTATCCCCAACTCAGATTACTTAGGCTTCGGTACTTTTTATTTATTTTGCAAGGTCGATTTCACACACCCTAGCGGTAATCCGGCTGTAGAGTCGCTATCCCCAACCCAGACTACATAGAAATGACTACTTTCATATAGTTTCTAGCTCGATTATTATTTATTTTTATTTTTTTTCATTTTCCACGAGATAATGACCAAAAACTCTAACGATCTTAGCTTATAACGGCATCCCTTATACTATTATTGGCGGTTTCAATTTCCCCACTTTCCCTAGATGAGAACCACTAGTAGACCGACAATTAGGTAATTTTAAGATCAAAGGAACCCAGAACCGAATCGAGCCTACCCGCACATCCCAAACTAGACACAAACTCAATTAAATTATCTCATATTATTATTATTTGATCCCGAACAAAAATCCAACTTTTCTATCATTTTCCGTTTTTATTTTGCAAACTTCTAGTTTCAAAAGACATTTTCTAATTTTTTAATTTTTTTTGACATTTTTTTAATTTTTTTTTGTATTTTTCGACTTTTTATGACTCGACTAACTATACTAACGACACTAAATGATAGTTTCCCATCCCCACACTTAAACTCTACATTGCCCTCAATGTAGGATGGAAACCGACTCAAAATACTAAAACTAAATAAGAAATAAAAAGACATAAGGGCATAAATGTAAAGGACTTAGCTGGTTAATTAGCGCGTATGCTCCAAAACTCTCGTCCACTCCAGCTCGATCGTATAGCATTTCATTCGCGGTCGGCTTTGACACTAACTGACATGCTTGGAAAATGCCTAGGATCTGATAAGCAGCTCCAAAATCACCCGAATGGAGATTGAGTACGGGTGGTACACATTTAAACCTGCATAAACAAAAACAAGCAAAAACCAAAGCAGTACCGACTCTAAACAAAAGACTGACTCAAAATACAAGTAAACATGAAAACACGAAAATACCTAAAACTACGATAAAGACTCAAAATCTACAAACTCTACAAGTGGGCTATCAACTTTTCTAACACTCACGGAGGATCATGTAAACGCGGCTCACCTATGTACCAAATCTCACGGGCTGTAGCACCATCATACCTATGATTACCGGAATCTCTCCAAACCTCCTCATACCTCTCACAACCTCTCAACTCATCATCGGGCGGTTTGAACTTATACGTTTCAAACCTAAATCTATCCCCACACTGAGCTTCACTCAGTGCTTCTAGCTTCGATTCTAAACGCTGTACTATTTTTTCAAGATCCTCTACTCTCCCATCGGGTGGATCCCCACACTTAGGTTCTAACATTGGCTCTAACCTAGGATCGCTCACCCTCTCTGTCTCTATTCTCTCACATCCTTTACTCTCCCCCACCGATGCCACTACCTCTATTCGAACCGGTGGTGAACCAATCTTTCTTAACTTTAGACCCGACCTAGTAGATATGTGACAACCCTCACTAAACCAGGTATCCGTACGACTTAATTAATAATTAATTACTGCTTAATTACTGTGCTTACTTGAACTTGTGGATAAACTGCTACTTGAATACTGATACATGTACTTACTTGCATCATACTTTACTTGTTGTCACTCCATGTTTTGCTTACAGCACCTTTGTGACAACCTTGATGCACCAAAAGCACAGTAGCACAATGAACGGATAACCTATTGAACGTGCTGTCATAACTAGCACCAGGCAGGTACTGCCTCTAAGGCCTGTAAGAGCCTGAGATAGTTTGCTACACTAGTGGTGAGTGTAGGGATATAAGGGTTGTAGAACTGCGTCACTAGGAATGAGATCACAGTGACCGGATGTGCCTAAAACGTACTTTAAGTACAAAATTCAGCACTTTAAATAAAAATTCAGCATTAAGCTACCTAATAAAGTGCCAAAACATGAGAAAAATGTTACTAGACACTTTCCAAAGTGTCGGGAATAAGTTGTGTCACTAAAAATAATAATAACGACACTTTAAAGCTTTGTTAAGCACTTTAACGGATTAATATCCAATCAAACAACTGGACTTTACCCGGAATATAAAAATATTGCCATTTACATTGTTTCTCTTTTTCTAAGCCAGTTAGGGTCCCCGAGTACCCTAACACCCGTTACAACTTACTACATGATAGTAACCGAGTTAATCCTTAACTTAACTAACTAATACTTAACTAATCGTTGGAAACCAACCGGATTACCCCCCCCCCCCCCCCTCTCAACCAAACCGTCCCCAAGGGGGACACCCTTGTACTTTTTGTGATTAAATTAATCAAGCTTGCTTGATATCTAGATAACACATGGTCCAATGGTTAATGATCATACAATTATCTATAAGTTCAAGACTTGGCACACCATAACACACACTTAACAAACATCACAACACACACACTCTCTCCCTCTCCAAAGCTCCCGGCCGAAACCCCCCTACACCATCCATCCATTTTTCGGTTTTGATCTTCTCATTCCAAGAGCATACAAGTGTTGAGGATCACATACGAGGAGGCTTGGTGCATTCGGAACGCGAAGGACCTCTTCTCATTTCTTTTATCCACTCATTCTTCGACTAGAATCTTCCCTAGCCTCGAGCTAGTAGTAAGTTGCTTGAAACACCCTCTCGATCTATTTTAAAGTGGTTAAAACGGTATATGATGGTTAAAACTCAAGAACATACAAGATGATATGGTAAAAGTCTACTAAAATGATGAATATGATGGTTAAAAGCTAAGTTGTTGTGTAAATCTTGTAAGATTTGTTTTGTGTAATTATTTAGTGCCGATCTATGATGTGGTAGCTCGGATCATCGTCTAACCCGGATTGGTCATGATCATGGATCATGACATAGAGTTTGTTTAAATGTAAAAAGGGTTAAGTGATGAAACTCTACCACACACCAAACATGCACTTGTGTAAAATCGATTTTACTTACGAAATAGTGTTTAAAACTAGTAGATCTATGGATCTACAAGTGGTATTTACAAAGAACCAAGTGTCAAAGAAATCATACTTTCTAAAACCGGATCTTTCATGAACGAGGATGATTTTTGTAAACACACAAGTGTGTAAACACCTGTGTAACACTAAGTTTCGACAAAGAACTAGTTTTGTCAAATTTTACGAGAAGTTGTAAAGATGGAATTTCTTTAAAAGCGAGGCTTTTACGAAACCGGATGGATTTATAAAGATACACTAAAAGTAAGGAGCTTTACTACATATTTTTGGAAAAAACTACAAGTTCATGTAATTCTTGCGATTTACATATGTATTGACTAGTTTGATGCTTTGAACATTGTTTTGATTGAATGAGAAAATTGTTGGTTTGATTTGTAAAAAAAAAATGATACGCTTGAAAGCGTGGCCACCTCCAGTTACAGGGGAAACTCTGGCGAAATTTTTCCAAAAACCTAACACTTAGAAATATTGTCACTACAAGTGTTAGAAATACATTTTTAACGTGTTTTCGAATTATAGATTTCGCCATGACTTTATTACAAGATTTCTAATTATCAGAGGTGAGATTTTCACAAAATAAAAACTTGCTAAAATATATATTTAGTATATATTTAGTAACAACACTTGTAAAATGTTTATGATTATTTTGTGAAATATACGAATATTATTTTTAGGGTAAAAATAATATTACCGAATGATAACGATTCCAAAAATAATACAAACACCTTCATTATAAATAATAAGTTACAACGGTATAATTATTACCACCCGATCTTTAAAACGTAACTTACGCATTTCGGAAAATATTTATGAGCGCGTCTTTTTGTCAAAGTATTATTTTGGGAAGAATATTTATATTTTGAAGTAAGGAATAAAATATATTAAGTGAGACTTAATAATGTATTTCGAATATTACGAACACGCATGTATTAAATCCCCCATCCTTGGGAAGGAAAATAATTACCAAGTTTTTACAAAAATATAAACACGAAATAGTTGTCTAACTATTTCCCAAAAACTTAAACCTTAAGCTAAGGCACGGCCGTCCGTCTAATAGACTTAGTACGTGTAGGTCGTCGCACAGCTGCTTGATCAGGAGATATACTTGGTAGAGACGCACCACTGTGAGTTCATGTCCCCCTTTTCTCTAACTGTTTTCAGTTTTCTAAACTGCGGGGGTGAAATACATGTTACTATGATTACGAATAATTCTTACATGGTATGGTTAGCGTAAGGAGGGTTATTATTATTCAGATCATGTGAGTGGGTAGGCGGAAACTTGAGGCCATTAATCCTCAGGGTAGGACCGAGGGGCAGGAGCGGTAGATCTATCTGGGTGTAGCGAGCCCAACCCCAGGCCCAAACAGAACGGACCTCAGGGTGACTTTGTACCCAACGCATAAATATGCTAGGTTTGAGTCTTCCTACTTGCACTTCACACATATCAATGGCCTTGCAAACCATTGGTGATCTCTTTTTCCTTATTTGCTACATACCAGGGTTTTTATACATACAAAGGTTTATTTACTCACTTACACATGAACTCGCTCAACATTATTGTTGATTTTTCAACTTACATGTATTTCAGGGAATTAAAGATCTGGCGTGGTATGTTGTGTTTTCCCGCTGCATATGGGTTCCGAGGTCATCCCGGTTTAGGAAATGTGACTTTTTCCTGGACGAGTCACAATTCTTAAACTGCGTTTTATTCATGTTGATGCTTATGTCTTTCAAAACAATGTTTTATGTTATGGTGTTGTAGTCCCTAAGACAATGTTATGTTACTTCGGTTTTAAAACTTAAATCTATGGATGATCTTGCATGGTTTTATTATCATATAGCTTTGTTATAATTAAGCTATGGTATTAAGAAGTCACACCAAATTAACCACGCTTCCGCAAAGCCAGGGTGTGACAGCTTGGTATCAGAGCTCTGATCATAGCGAACTAGGATTCCTTCTCGAGTCTAGACTATGATCACTAGGGCGCTCACGAAAACATGTTTACTGCATACCACTCAAGTCCAGATCCAAAACTTTTTACAAACAAATGTTGAGCACATTTATTTATTATTTATAGGCTCAGTCTGAGAGGCTGAGGCTCGGCCTGGAGGACCGAGGCTCGGTTTAGGAGACCGAGGTAGTTGCCTAGTAGGACTAGGGAGAGCAGTCTGAGAGGCTGGGAGAATAGGCTAGTGGGACTAGGAAGAGCAGTCTGAGAGGCTGGGAGAATTTGGCTAGTGGGACTAGGAAGAGCAGTCTGAGAGGCTGGGAGAATTTGGCTAGTAGGACTAGGAAGAGCAGTCTGAGAGGCTGGGAGGCTAGTGGGACTAGGAGAAATTATTTGATTGCTTACTTGGTGACTAATGTGCTTATCTGATTGTATGATTGAATATTTGTACATATTTGTGTTTGTGTTACAGACACCATGGACTCGCCCGGCACAGGTGATTCGGACACCACGGGCCCTAGACCCATAGTATCAGACGACTTAGAGTCTTCAGAGCACGAGGTCCACACATCAGATGTTACCAGCACAGACGAGGATGACTTTCAGCCCTTTGCGCTACCCGACGCTGTCGATGAGCCCGCTGATGGTCCTTTTGCAGGGTACCTACCACTCGTAGAGGTCCCTGCTCCCATACCTTTGGCTGTTTATCCTGCTTACGATATGCTCCTCGACGCCGACGTTGATGACGACGTCGATCTATTTGATGATGAGCCCCTGGAGGACGATGTTGAGGGCGAGGCCCTTCTAGCTGACGGTGGTCTTTTGTTACTCGCAGATGCTCCAGCTGAGGAGTCACCTGCACACTCACCCGCTCCAGACTCCTTTGAGTCTGTGGCCTCCGCACCGTCACACACTCGGAGCGCACAGCACTATTCACACGGTTCAGATCCTGACAGGGCATCATCTGCTGCCTTTGCTCCTAGATTTGCTTTCGATCACGACCTCGATGAGGATTCAGACCCTGTTTTTCCCCCTGGATTTGACCCGGACCGGGAGATAGAGTTCATCCACTTGGATCAGCCTATGGTTGACCCAGTAGACCCAGTTGACCCTGCATTCGTTGATCATGCAGATTTTGATATGGAGTTCGTTGATCCCGAGCCTGCCATGGCCCTCAAGCCAGTAGCTGCTCCTGACCCAGTGCTTGAGCATGACCCTGCTCATGCTGGCATACCTATTGATCCTGTGATTGCTGACCCACCCATTGATGATCACCCTGCTGATGCACCACTACTGGAGGGTGACCATGTTATTGCTGCTGATCATGTTGATCCCCCACTTATCGCTGATATACCTGCTGACCCTCTTGTTACACCCCACCTTGACCCTATGCCTGTACAGTTTGATCGAGCACTTTTTGAGGCACAGATTGACCCACGAGATGAGCACGCCCAACATGGGTGGATTCCTGCGGATGATGAGCTTCCACCTATTCCTCCTCATACCACCGATGCACGTCACGTTGATTTCTCTTTTTCATTTGCACAGTACACACCTCCAGCTCGACCTGGAGAGGGTTCCTCGGCTCGTCCCTTTGGACATGTGCCGACATATATTCCAGTTATGCCACAGTCTTCATCTGCTATTCCCCCTGTACCACCATTCTTTGTGCCACCTTTTGATCCAGCCAGCGAGCCGTTCCTCTGGACATCACCTTCTGTTATGCCATCGACCGACCCCTACCATCCTTTCCATATGGGGTATTCTATTGAGGACGTTCTGATGTCGTTTGTTGTCCAGCAGGAGGCACTCACACAGCGTATTCAGGAGCTTGAGAGAGCTCAGCCACCGCCGTGCCAGTGTTAGGGTCAGACCCACCCTGCTTCTTCGCAGCACCCTCGACCATTGTTACCTGACTATGCTGCACGCCTTTTGGCACTTGAGCAGCAGGTTGCTTCTTGGTTGCGTACCCAGAGAGCCATGGAGGAGGACTGGCTCCATTTGCGACGTTTGTTCTACACCCATTTTCCCCCTCCTCCACCACCATCAGTTTAGGGCATCCTTAGTACAGCATGGGTAGACGTTGGTGAGAAGACGGCGATTGCTCTGACCACACCGCATTTTTGGAGACTGCATTCTGATTCTGACTTTTGTTGATCATGTATATGGGATGTATTGACACTGATTTGATATTCTTTCGGACTGGGGTGATGTAGCCCTTAGTCGATGATGATGTATGACACTATTATGTACTTGTACACTCTACCATGTGGTCTCGAGTTTGGCAATACAATCGCAGTATTCTCATCATATGTGATGTTTTGATTGATTATTTATGTTTTATAACATGGGATGTTGTGTGATTGATATGATTATAACATGAGATGTTATGTACTATTACTATCATTATATACGTACGCTTTATTTTGGCCTGACCGACGTGAACCCATCTTTTAGAAGATGCCTCCTAGACGTCAAACGCCGATGCCTACCAATGAGGCAGGACTCCAACAAGTCATCGCTGCTGCCATCGCGCAATACGCCGCCTCGCAAGGAGGACCCAGCGGAAGCAGCTCAAACAACAATGGCAACAACAATCCACCTCATGGTAATACTAAGTCATTAAGACATACCATGATCTAATTGGATATCTCTAGCAAGGATGCTAATGCCATTCATATGTTGTAACGTATGTGCAGGGTGCACCTACAAGCAGTTTCTAGACTGCAAGCCTGTCAACTTTGATGGCACCAGAGGTGCTGTCACTTTTGTTCGTTGGGCCGAGAAGACTGAATCTGTTCTCCGCATGAGCAAATGTGCACCGAACCAGCAAGTCACCTACATTTCTGGGCTATTTCTTGATGGAGCCCTATCTTGGTGGAATTTGCAAGTACAGACTGTGACAACCCTCACTAAACCAGGTATCCGTACGACTTAATTAATAATTAATTACTGCTTAATTACTGTGCTTGTTTGAAATTACTGATGAACTGCTACCTGATTTATGATACATACATACTCATGCATCACATTTTATACTGTCACTCTATTATTTATACACAACCGTCAGTGACAACCTTGATGCACAAAAGCACAGTGAGCACACTATACGGGATACCCAGTAAACATGCTGACATAGCCAGCATCAGACAGTTACTGTCTCTGAGGCCAGTATAAGCCGGGAATAGATTACTACACTAGTAGGTAGTGTAGGGAGTTGAGGATTGTAAAACTGCGTCACTAGGTGATATTTATAGTGACCGGATGTGCCTAAAACGTACTTTAAGTACAAAATTCTGCACTTTAATATAAAAATTCAGCTTTTAAGCTAAGTAGTAAAGTGCCGAAATATGAGAAAAATATTATTAGACACTTTCCAAAGTGTTGGTGAATTAATGGGTCACTAAAAATAATATTAACGACACTTTAAATATTTATTTAGGACATTAACAGATTAATATCCAACCGAACAACCGGACTTTACCCGGGACACTAAAAATATTGACATGACATTGTTTTTCCTTTTTCTGAGCCAGTTAGGGTCCCCGAATACCCTAACACCCGTTATAATAAATAACACACTAAATAACCTACCATGATTTCTAAATAAAATAACTAGTCACTTACCTTTTAGTTGAAATTCAACTAATTACCCCATCCCCTTTTCAACCCAACGAGTTGGTTTCCCATGTGGGGACACCCCACTAAACCTTTGATTAATTTAATCTTGTATGCTCCATATCTTGGAGACACTTTATCCCATGGTTAAAACACTAACAAGGTCTATAAGTAAGACCTTAGGATCACACTTTCACTTCATAAGCCACACAAAAAAAAAAAAAAAAATTTGTTCTTCTCTCCCTCATTTGGAGACTCACGGCCGAGAGCTCACACACACCTACCCTCACTTTCAAATTTGGTTTTTGCTAAATCACATACATACAAGAGTGTTAGAGCTCATACGAGGAGACCCGGTGCCTACGGAATCGCAAGGACCTCACCACAACGCTATTAACCATCCGTTTTTCGTCTAGTTTCTTCCCTAGCCTCGAGCTAGTAGTAAGTTGCTTGAACCACCTTCTCGAACTATTTTAAAGTGGTTAATATGATTTGTAACGGTTAAAACTCGTAAACATACAAGATGACACACAAAAGTCTACTTAAAATGCTATAAATGTTGGTTAAAAGCGCATATGTTGTGTAAATCATGTAGCAATTGATTTGTGTGATTATTTGGACCCGATCTATGTTGTGGTAGCTCGGATCGTCATTTAACCCGGGTTGGTCACGATCATGGATCATGAGATAAGGTTGTTTTGGAAGTAACAAGGGTTAAAGGACGAAACTCTACCACACATGAATCATGAACTTGTGTAAAAGCGATTTTGCTTGTGAAATAGTGTTTAAAACTAGTAGATCTACGGATCTACAAGTGGTATTTTCAAAGGACCAAGTGTCAAGAGAAAACATGCTTTTAAAGGCGGATCTTACACTAACACGAATGGTTTTTAGAACACACAAGTGTGTAAACACTTGTGTAACACAAGGTTTCGACAAAATATTTTTTTTTTTTGAAAAAGATGACGAGGACTTGTAAAGACGGAACTTCCCTAAAAACGAGGTTTTCACAAAATCGGATTGTTTTATATAAAGATCCACTAAAAATGATGGAAAAATACTACATATTTTGGAAAAACCACAAGTTCATGTATTTTTGCGATTTACATCTATTTTGACTAGTTTGATGGTTTGAATAATGCTTATTGATGATTGAGAAAATTGTTGAGTTGATTTGTTAAAGAAAATGATACGCTTGAAAGCGTGGCCACCTCCAGTTACAGAGGAAACTCTGGCGAAATTTTTCTAACAACCTAACACTTAGGACTATTTACACTACAAGTGTTAGAATTATTTTTGACATGTTTTCGAAATATGAATTTCGCCATGACTTTATTTACTAAATATTCGGAGGTGGGATTTTCACAAAATCTAATGTGATAAAATATATATTTTTCACACACTGTTTATGATTATTTTGTGAAAATACATAGATATTATTTTTAGAGTAAAAATAATATTTACGAACGTTAACGAATCCAAAATAATACGAACGCGTATTTTAACAACGTATTATTGGAGAAAAATTATGTGAAATGAGAATATAATATTTTTGAGAAAAATACTTATATTTTGGAATTGGAAATATATATATTAAGTGAGACTTAATGATATAATTTGAACGCACATGTATTGAATCCCCCATCCTTGGGAAGGAAAATAACTACCAAGTATACAGAATGTAAACACGAAATAGTTGCCTAACTATTTCCCAGAAACTTAAACCATAAAGCTTAGGCACGGCCGTCCGTCTAATAGAGTTAGCACGTGTAGGTCGTCATACAGCTGATTGATTTGGAGGCATACTTGGTAGAGACGCACCACTGTGAGTTCATGTCCCCCTTTTCTCTAACTGTTTTCAGTTTTCTTAACTGCGGGGGTGAAATACATGTTACTTTGTTTACAAGTACTTTATACACGGTATGATTAACGTAAGGAGGTTTTAGATCATGTGAATGGGTAGTTAGAACACCGAGGGACTTAAGCGGTAGATCTATCTGGGTGTAGCGAGCCCAACCCCTGAGCCCGCATAATGGACCAGGTGGTGACTTTGTGCCCCAACGCCAAATACGCTAGGTTTGTATCTTCCTACTTGCATTTCACAACATGCTAATGGCCTTGCAAACCATTGGTGATCACAAGTCCTCTTACACTGCTACATACCAGGAAACTTTTATACTTACAAGTGTTTTACTTACTCACTTGCACATGAACTCGCTCAACATTATTGTTGATTTTTCAACTTACATGTATTTCAGGAAATTAACGAGATCTGGCACGGTATGGCATGTTTTCCGCTGCACTAGTTTCCAAGGTCATCCGGGGTTTAGGGGATGTGTCTCTTTCCTGGACAAGACACAGTCCTTAAACCATGTTTATGTTATGTTTCAAGTTGTAACGTCTGTTGGACAAGGTTATGGTTGTTGGTTAAAACAATGGTATTGTGTTTGGTTTTCAAAACTTAATGGATGATCTTGCATGTTTTTAACTCATATAGCTTTGGTATGATTAAGCTATGGTATTAAGAAGTCACACCAAAATTAACCACGCTTCCGCAAAGCCAGGGTGTGACAGCTTGGTATCAGAGCTCTGATCATAGCGAACTAGGATTCTTTCTCGAGTCTAGACTATGATCACTAGGGCTCTCACGAAAACATTTTACTGCATACCACTTAAGTCCAGATCCACAACTTTTTACAAACAAATGTTGAGCACATTTTATTTATTATTCTAGGCTCGGTCTGGGAGGCTGAGGTAGGAGGCTAGTGGGACTAGAAGTGTTGGCTAGTGGGACTAGAAGTGTTGACTAGTGGGACTAGAAGTGTTGACTAGTGGGACTAGAAGTGTTGGCTAGTGGGACTAGAAGTGTTGACTAGTGGGACTAGAAGTGTTGGCTAGTGGGACTAGAAGTGTTGGCTAGTGGGACTAGAAGTGTTGGCTAGTGGGACTAGAAGGATAATTTGAATGTTACGTGATGACTACATGTTTATATGACTATATGATTGATTATTATACGTATATGTGTTTGTGTTACAAACGTCATGCTTTCATCAAGTACTAGAAAGACGGACACTACAAATCCCATGACCATAGTATCAGACGACATAGTTTCATCGAAGCACGAGGTGTACATTTCTGATACTACCGGCACAGACAACGACGACTCTCAGCCCTCTGTGCGCTGCCTGAAGTCGTAGCAGAGCCTACTAATGGCTACCTTGTTGGGAATTTGCCCCCTGCCGCATATCTCGATGTTGATATGCCCCCGACGTTGTCTCTGAAGACGATGTCGAACTACTAAGAGGAGGACCCACTTGAGGGCGAGGCCCTATTGCTGCTGGTATTAGACTACTGCATGCGGACGCTCCTGTAGGGGGAAACTCATGTCCATTCCCCTATCCCAGACTCCTTTGAGTTTCTAACATCCGCATCTTCGCACATACAGGGAATGCAGCACTACTTACACGACGCTGACCCTGATAGGGCATCATTAGCTGCACCGGATCCCGCACACAGTTTTGAGTTTGATCGCGATATTGAGGACAATCCTGTTTTTCCGCCTGGTGTTGATCCAGACCATGACATTGAGTTCATGCACTTAGACCAGCCCTTGGGGGATCCTGTAACCCCTGTGATTGTTGATCCAGCTGATTTTGAGATGGAGCTTTCGATTCGAAGCTAGCTGTGGCCCCTGAGCCAGGCATTGCTCCTGACCCCGCATTGGAGTATGACCCTGTTCATGCCAATGCACCGGCTGTTGCTCCTTGATTGATCATCTGCTTGGATGAGAGAAAATTTGGGGTAACTGTGCAAGACAATTTATTATTACGGGGGCCCACGTAATAACGATTTGTAGTGCACAGGAATCCTGGTGGACTCTGCAGGTCAAGCTGATGATAACCAATGCAGCAGGAAATAACTTAAACACAAATGACCTAGGCGATGTAGCCTCGAGTTCATTCTATTACAAGCAACAAGCCAAATAGGCAAGCCTATGTGAAGGCTCGGAATTTACTTCCCCACTCATACAGTGAGTATATTTGCGTATGAAATTGGGTGATTACATGATGACATATGTTGCTATATACACCCCATAGACAATTGAAATATTGTCCAACCCGCTACACACTATTTCGACAAAAAGGGAATGTCACCCAGACGTGACACAAGCACCAGTACGTTGCTAAGGACAGAAGCCGAGCTGCAAGAACGCATCTCACAGATAAATGCACGACATGAAGCCCTCCACTCTAAGTACAACGATGGCATTACTGGAGATAACCCTCCAACTGGCTGCACCTATAAACAGTTCCTGAACTGCAAGCCTTTGAACCTTGTCGGAACCGGAGGCACCGTTGCATTTGTTCGTTGGTCCGAAAAGACCGACTCCACTCTAAGAATGAGTAACTATTCGCCCCAACAGAGTGTTACCTACATCTCAGGGATATTTCTAGATGGCACACTCTCTTAATGGAACCTCCAGGTTCAGACCCTTGGCACAGACACTGCTTATGCACTGAGCTGGGACGAGCTCAAGGAAAACGATTGAGAAGAAATGTTGTTTTAGGACAGAAATTCAGAAACTTGACGTGGAGTCCTGAAATTTGAGAAAGGACGAACCAGAGACTCCTGAACATGACCAGCGATCGCACGACTTGTCTAGGGTCGTCCCCTACTAAGTCATTGATGTAGTATGATATAGTAGTGTAATTGTGAGCTTTACATTGTGGTCTCAAATTGTGGCAATACAATCGCAGTATTCTCATCACTTGTGATGATTCAATCTATTGTTTATATCCCATAACATGAGATGTTGTGTGATTGATATTCGTGATGTGTGATAACATGAGATGTTATGTGATTATACTATTACTACCGTTATATACGTACACTATATTACGAACTGATTTACGTATTATAACAACGGAGCCTTACTATGGCCTAACCAACTTAAACCATCTTTTAGAAGATGCCGCCAAGACGCGAACCAAACATGCCCACTAACGAGGCAGAACTACAACAAATCATTGCCGCTGCCATAGCACAGTATGCAGCATCTCAGCCCGGAACGAGCGGAAGTATTAACCAGGGCAACAATAATCCACCACATGGTAATATTTAAGTCATTAAGACATACCATGACCTAAACGGATTTCCTTAGCAAGAAAGCTAATATCTATCACATGTTGCAATGAATGTGCAGGGTGCACATACAAGCAGTTCTTAGACTGCAAGCCCACCAACTTCGACGGCACCGGAGGCGCTATCGCTTTTACTCGTTGGGCCGAGAAGACTGATTCCACCATCCGCATGAGCAAATGTGCGCTCGACCAGCAGGTCACTTACATCTCAGGGCTGTTTCTAGACGGAGCCCTATCTTGGTGGAACTTACAAGTCCAGACGTTAGGCGAAGCTGCCGCCTACGCACTGACCTGGGCAGAGCTGAAAGAGCTTATGCACAAGAAGTACTGTTCCCGCGCAGAAATTCAGCGATTGGAGACTGAGTTCTGGCACCTAAAAATGGACGGTCCGAAGGTAGCAGAGTACGTTCAGAGGTTTCATGACCTATCTCAAGTGGTTCCTTATATGGTCACGCCAGAATACAAGCGAATCGAGCGCTTCATTTGGGGTTTGGCTCCCCAAATAATAAGTATGGTAACCTCCTCCAAACCAGCGACTATCACTGAAGCCATCGATTTAAGCGTGGCTCTCACCGAGGAGGCGATTCGTCTAAACAAGTTTGATGAAGTCAAGGCAAAGAAGACAGAGACTCACGTTGAGTCCTCAGGAGATAACAAAAGGAAGTTTTCAAACTTCAAACAAGGCGTCAGTATGGCAGTAAAGAAAGGAAAATCAGCTGGCAGTACCAAGAAAGGAAAAGGGTACCAGGGCACCCAGCCCAAATGCAACAACTGCCAACGCCACCATACTAGCCATTGTAACGTGAGAGTTTGTGAATCTTATGGAAAACCGGGCCACTCAAAGGAATCATGTTGGGCTAGTGCGGGCCGGGGAGGCCAGGGAGGATATATGAATAGAAACGATAATCGTGGTGGTTTGGGAAATCGCCCACAAGGGAATAATCGAGGCTACAATGCAAATCAAGCCGGAACTGCCAATCAAAACAACCCGCCAGTTGGGGATGGTGCGGGAAGTGGAAAAAGATTAGGATGTTTTCATTGCGGTGACGTTGGGCACTTCAAGAAGGATTGCCCGGGATTGAACCAAGCCCGTGGAAGGGTGTTCCAGATCGGTGCACGGGAAGCACGCCAGGATCCCAACGTTGTCACTGGTACGTTCCCTGTAAATCAACGCTATGCATCTGTTCTGTTTGATACTGGTGCCGACTATAGCTTCGTATCACTAGAATTTAAGAATATACTTGGGCTAGCCGCTAATAAGTTAGACATTCCCTACGCAATCGAATTGGCTAATGGAAAGTTGGTAGAAGCCAATGATGTTATCAGAGGCTGTGGGATAGAATTGGGAGAACGCGAGTTTACTTTGAATCTACTACCAGTCCAATTGGGAAGTTTCGACGTGGTAGTAGGAATGGATTGGTTATCGGGCAATAAAGCTGAGATAGTTTGCCACGAAAAGGTTGTTCGTATTCCAACCGAGGAGGGTGAGACCATTGTTGTTCATGGAGAGAAGCGTGAG